>OZ010788.1:166563017-167195945 GCA_963932465.1 Maratus speciosus
TTATGTTTTTTTGCAGAGACATGAATACTTAACCTTTCTTAAGGCTGCTAATTTCACCTTTTTTAGTCTTTTCCATTCTTTCTATTTACCTACTATGGGCACTATTTAACTGAAATAAAAGTTACTATAAACTTTCCAATTTATATTTCATTAATTTTTTTCTAACTTCTATAGCATTTTTTCTCATCTTCATTTAATCAGTAGTAAACCTTTTTCTTTATATCAATCACCCCAATTTATTGTAGTTTTACAGAATTGATTTACATTATTTTAGAAATATAATCATTAACCCTTCATTATGTACACTGTGTAATAAAAGGATTTTCAAAAATAATTTAGGAGCATTGACCATCTGGTCAACTCTCCCCACATAGCTACTTTTTTATTAATAACACATGTTTATGTTTAGCCTATTTTACTCTACAATCTTTACGCCTGCTTTTAAAGCTCAATAAGTCTAAATTACTTAAAACCTATTTACTTAAATTTCTATGATATATTTTATCCGAGAAAATTTTATAAAATGTTTATAAAAAATACACCTTTTAAGCTCAAAACTCTTCTGTTTGAATTACTAGGTGAAACAAAAGCAAACAAAGAAAAACAAACAAAAGAAACAAAGAATCCTCCCCTTACGGGCAACTCTCTCCAGTCTCCCTTGTATTATACACTGGTAAATCTGAATCATTATTACGTTACTTAAATTTGACAAAAATATCATATCAGACGCCATATTAACTATATTGAAGGCTGTATCATCATAAATGTTCTAAAAAGGCCAATTTGTAATTGATCAATTTTAATTTTGGTAATAAATTAAACTCATTATGTAGTTTCATAAATTCCAGATCGCTAAATGCATAAAACTCAAAATCCTGAATGTTTGATTCCTGTCAATTTTTCCTTTTGTGAAGTCGATTTGTCAACAGGGAATATTGCTATATTTTCAATAAAAAACTTGTTACTTTATCTGTTTCACTGCCATAAACAGATGAGAAAACTTTTCAATATCGAGAAAATATTTTTATTAGGTGTCGTGATATTCAAATCGATAATGTTCAAAATGAGGTATGGAAGATGCCACAAAATGGACGCCATTGATTTCCCGTACAGAAAAGAAAAGTAAAATCGATAATATATGAGGAATAATAAGGAAAAAAAACTGCTTACGTGAAGCAATTTAAATTTCTAACACTTAAGTTAATCATCAAAACAAATCTAATACTTCTGTTAATTGTAAACGAAATAATAATTGAAAGTGCTAAAATGAATGTTTGGATTTGTTTTCCCTCATTAAATACTTGTGCAAATACTTGTGGTGAAGAAATGGTATAATGGGAAATCTTCGTAATAATATTTCAGGTGTCTTAATAATACTTGTATAACTTCATTTGAGGGAACGGTGGACATTATTTTTTTCATCATAGAGATATGAAATTTTGTGCAAATATGCATTTCACCATAAGTACATAGAACACTTTAAAAGACATTTCCATCCAATCTTATTATAATTTTAAGATTTAAAAAAAAATTAAATTTTTAAAACGAAATTTAAAAATGCTCCATGCGTCTAAATTTTTGAGATATTTCTTCTATTTTGCATTTTAATCACTTAAAACTATTAAAAACAAAGTTTGGTATTGATTTTTTAATCCCTTAATAAGACAATTTTTTTGAAATTTTTTTCTGAATTTCATATCGATTTTCATGAAAATTTTGCCTTTTAATAAGTTAAAAATCAAATTTAAATATCTTAATGAAGTCGAATTTCAGAATGCATATCGAGTTTCTTTCTAAGTAATATCAGGATTCTTCTTTATCAATTTCATGAATTTTGATAAAAAATTAAGAAGCATGAAGCATTTAAAAAAATCTAAAAATGTTGCAAAATCAGTTTTGGGAAAAACAGATTTAAAATATAGCAAAGGGAAGAAAAATTGTTTGTGTATAAATTTCAAACGCTTCCAGCTTACAGAAAATAATCGCATTTACATGCGGTTTTTCGCAAATGGCTCAGAACAAACTGAATAATAATAATATGCCCAAAAATAATTTTCGATTTTTGGATCGGTTTTTGCTCGAATAAAAGTCCCCTTAAAGTTGCTCATTATCTCTATTTTTGTGTAAAATGAAAAGTGTTTGTGTATTTTTTCTTACATAAATACACAATCTTGTACGAAATATCGATTTTTTTTAATAAGAAATTTTTATCGATGCTATGAATACAAGTAAATTTTCCTCATACCTAAAAAATATTAGATTTTGATTGAATACAAAAATACGCACTGTGTAACTGAGACATTTTAGACGTTTATAACAACTTGTAACTTCTAAAATATAATTCTTAAATTTTAAAAAATGTAACATTATTTAATTGTTAGACATACAATTCAAAATAAGGTACATTTTACTGCATTATAACGTAAAGCACATAGATATCATAAAGCACAAGTACAACACATAATTATATACACGTGCATGATGACATGTAAAAATTTGTGTAGTTAACTTTTTAAAACACTGTTTTTAAAAAAATAAATCAAATTTCACCAAGCCAAAATAAGGTGAAGGCAATCAGTAAAAACACAAAGAAACAGTTCAATTGATGATAAATATAGTATATTATATAATTATGTATTCGTTTAGATTTTCGAAACAAAGGGTAATTTAAGCCAAATATTAGTTTTACTTCTTTCTGAAATATTGTATACACTATAAAAGTAAATGACTAAATTACTATTAGGCAGATTTCCTATGAAATACTACCTATTGTAATCTCCCCTGTGTTCGAATTTCGGAAAATGTTTTGCAGATCTACACTGATCATGACCCAAGAACCCAAATCCCCTCAGTAAAAACTTTGCCTATCTATCTATCTATCTACCTATATATACACTGTAAAAAAAATTCCGCAACGTTCCTGGGAAAAAATGGGCAGCTGAGTTGCCCATTATTTCCAGGAAACATTTCTTGAAAATGACTGGAACTTTACTGTATATGTTAAAAACATTCTACAGAAATGCCAGTAAGTTTCCTGCGAAATACCAGGAATATTTCTGTTGACAGCAAAACATTACTGACATTTCACAGCATGCGGGATCCGCAGACGATTTTTACATTTCCTGTTGACAATTTTCGCTTTATTATCATTATTTATTGGAATGAAAAAATATTTTGAAATTGACATCAAAATTATTATTTATATTCAAGGCTGGAGTAGCACAGTTCAAGTTTATTCCAACAGAGCGAAAAATGTTCAGACCAGGGATCGAACCTGGATACTTGGCGTGCCGTGCCAATGCCTTACCTGTTAGGCTATTCGGACCGATACCTGGCTGACATAATTCAATCTTATTAGTTGGACTTGGCTGCGAACTGCAGCGCTAGTTATTATTTATAATTTACACGAAAAAATAAATTTCCAGTTAAAATTCAATAAAGTAAATATATATATGATATATTGTTTCTGAACTTTGCTTAAAATATAAAAATATATAAATGTAAATAATAATTAGAAAAAAAATCTAGACGTAAAATATTTTGGATTTTCGTCAGTAATTATGTTAGTTTACAAGTTAGATAAAATACATATAAATTTTCATGAAAAAAAAAATCCTAAACGTAATTGTATATTTTTTCCTAAAAAAAAAAAAAAAAAAAAAAAAAAAATCAAATTTGCAGCAATTCAAAGTGTCAAATATATATCAAATTTAAATCAAATTGTAAAGTGTTAAAATATAAAATTAATTTAAAAAAAAAAAGTCGAGAGGTAGCATCGAACTCGGGCCGTACGGGTGGCGGGTGAACCTTCTGCGTCCACACTACGAAAGACACATTGAGAGCTGCAAACTAATGGGTATTTGAAACGTATGCTAAAACTCGGCATCTAATTTCTGAAAATCTAAGGCCCATTTGAAGAAATTCTTTCACAAGAATAATTAGAGATAAGAACTCTAAAACATACTTTAAATTAATCAAAATCGGTGAGAATCATATTTGATGGTCCCCTGGTTAATGGAGATCAAATAATAGGTGTATTTTTTTTACACGGTCTGCTCCTTAAACATTCCACAGTCTTGGCAATAGAGACGTAAAGGATTATGTCGTCTATTGATTTATTTGCATTCCATATTAATTTTTTTACATTCATTTAAGGAATTCGTTTTCGACACTCGCGCGCGAGCAACAGATTATAGCAAAAAAATAATAAATGGCGGCCGCAACGTTTTGCTGTTTCCAAATTTTGTTCAGGAACGTTTCAGATAAGAAAACCAGAATTTCACAGGAAAGAGCTAAATTATTCTGGAAACCTGAGAAAAGGCGAAACGCTCCTGGATTTTACATGTAACGTTACCATTTTTTTTTACAGTGTATATATATATATATCACTTCTTTATGCACACGATAACTTCCATAATTCTGCATAAATCTTTTCTAAACGGATACATAAAATCAAGGGGCATAAAATCTCGGTCAAGTTTGTTAATGGGCAAAATCGGACCAACGGGGTGGAAATAGGGAGGGGATTTGGTGAAAAACGAGAAATACCCATAACTTCTTAATTATAATACATATCGATTCAGTTTAAAGTTATTATTACTTCTAAAAAAAGGGCCAAAAATTTATGTATGGCAGATTTTTGATATAATTAAAAATGGGCTCATGGGGCGAAAAAAAATAGGGTTTTTGGGAGAAAAAAATTCATAACTCCGTCAATTCTCAAGATATCAAATCCAATTAAATTTATTATAAACTTTCTTAATATTATCTATAACTTTTATATTGACAAGTTTTTGATAGGACCAATTCTTACCGCAAAAAAAAATAAATAAATAAAAATTAAAAACGAAAACAAAAAAATCCCTGTCGGCCCGGCCTACAGGCAGAGGTAGATTTCGAAGTTAAGTATACTAATTTCACCAACGAAAACTAAATAAGGATTAGAGATAAATCCACTTTAACAGTTTTATCTGTCTGCTTTTGACGAGTTTTTATTTCCTTTTTATAAAATAGCTGGTTTTATCAGAATCATGTTAAGGCGATATTAAAAAAAAAAAAAAAATCCATACTCAACAACTCGAAATTTTCTGGCAAATATTCAGATTCATTTTTAATAATAATAATAAAAAAAAATATGAAACATGCTGACGTGATTTTTGAAAAGATTTATAAGCGACCTGTGTTTTTATTTTTCTTTCAATTAATTAAAACTTGATTAATAAACAATTATTTTCTCAGTAGGGCAATATTTTTCATTTCTAACACAATCGCTTCGGGAAATTCTGTTCAAAATGCCCACTTTGACATCATTTTTTGAAATATATTCTGCCTCTATCAAAAAATCGATCATTACTGTACATTATATAGTTTCTGAATAAGATAATCTAGCAATTGGATGCGTTTGAGAGCAAAAATGAATTTAAAAATGAGTAAGAAAATAGATAGTTTGGATTTGAATGCACCCTTAATAAGATGATTTTTTTCTTAAACCGCTATGTATTTTTAATTTGTTTTCGCTGTAAGAATTGGCCCTATCAAAAACTTGTCGGTATAAATGTTGAAGACAATATTAAGAAGATATATGATAAATTCATGGAGATTTTATATCTTGCGAATTGACGGAGTTATGAAAATTTTTCTTCTTCAACCCTCCTTTTCTGTTTTCGTTTTTATTTTTTTTTTTTTTTTGCGGTACGAATTGGTCCTATCAAAAACTTGTGAATATAAAAGTTGTAGATAATATTAAGGAGATGTATAATAAAATTATTGGATTTGATATCTTGAGAATTGACAAAGCAAGAAATATTTTGCGCCCCTTGAGCCTATTTTAAATTTTATCAAAAATCTGTGATGCATGAATTTTTGGCGCTATTTTTTGAAGTAATAAAAACTTTAAACTGATTTGATATGTACAAAAATTAAGAAGTTATGGTTTTTTTTAGGTTTTCACAAAACCCCTCCCTATTTCCATCCCCTTTGTCCGCTTTTGCCCATAAACGAACTTGACCGAGATTTTATGTCCCTTGATTTTATGTATCAGTTTGGAAGAGATTTGTGCAGAATTGCGGAAGTTATCGTGTGCAGAAGAAAGTGATAACACAATTGCTTCGGGAAATTCCGTTCAAAATGCCCACTTTGACATAATTTTTTGAAATATATTCTGCCTCTATCGAAAAATCGATCATTGCGGTAGATTATATAGTTTCTGAATAAGCGAATCTACCAATTAAATGCGTTTGAGAGCAAAAATGAATCTAAAAATGAGTCAGAAAATAAGCAGTTTGGTTTTGAGTGCATCCTTAATGCAATGATTTTTCCAACACAATCCGCTTCGGGAAATTCGGTTCAAAATGCCCACTTTAACAGCATTTTTAAAAATATATTCTGCGTCTATCAAAACATCGACCATTACGGTACATTATATAGTTTCTGAGTAAGAAAACGTACCAATTGGAAGCCTTTGAGAGCAAAAATGAATTCTAAAATGAGTCAGAAAATACGTAGTTTGGATTTGAATACACCCTTATTTAGATTATTTTTTTCTTCAACCGCTATGTATTTTTAATTTGTTTTTGCTGTAAGAATTGGTCCTATCCAAAACTTGTCTATATAGATGTTGTAGACAATATTAAGAAGATATATGATAAATTCATGGGGATTTTATATCTTTTGAATTGACGGAGTTATGGATTTTTTACTTCTTCAAACCCCCTTTTTGTTTTCGTTTTTAATTTTTTTTTTGCGGTACGAATTGGTTCTATCAAAAACTTGTGAATATAAAAGTTGTAGATAATATTAAGGAAATTTATAATAAAATTAATCGGAATTGATATCTTGAGAATTGACGAAGTTAGGAATTTTTTTTCCCAAAAAACCCTATTTTTTGCGCCCCTTGAGCCCATTTTTAACTTTATCAAAAATCTGTGATACATAAAATTTTGGTCCTATTTTTAGAAGTAATAAAAACTTTAAACTGATTTGATATGTTCAAAAATTAAGAAGTTATGGGGGGGGGGGGGTTCAGTTTTCACAAAACCCCTCCCTATTCCCCTCCCCTTGGTCCGATTTTGCCCATTAACGAACTTACCGAGATTTTATGCCCTTTGATTTTATGTATCAGTTTGGAAGAGATTGGTGCAGAATTACGACAGTTATCGTGTCCAGAAGATAGTGATATATATATATATATATATATAGTTAGATAGATAGATATATAAAGTTTTTTACTGAGGGTGGTTTTGGGTTCTAGGGGTCATGATCGGTGTAGATCTGCAAAAAGTTTTCAGAAATTCTAACATAGGAACGATCCCAATAGGTAGTATTTCATACGAAATCTTACCTAAAAGGGGGGGTTGAAAAATAAAAAAATCCATAATTTTGTCGATTCACAAGATATCGAATCCGCATGAATTTATTATACATCGTCTTAATATTATCTACAACTTTTATATTGATAAGTTTTTGATAGGCACAATCTTACAGCAAAAACAAATTAAAAATACATAGAGGTTGAAGAAAAAAAATACCGTATTAAGAATGTATTCAAATCCAAATTGCTTATTTTTTGAGTCATTTTTAAATTCATATTTGCTGTCAAAAGCATGCAATTGGCAGGTTCTCTTTTTCAGAAACTATAAAATGGGCCGTAATGGTCGAATTTTTGATAGAGGCAGAATATATTTAAAAAAATTATGTCAAAGCGGGAATTTTGAACCGAATTTCTTGAAGCGATTGTATTGGAAACGAAAAATATAGTCCTACTGAGAAAATAATTGTTTATAAATCAAATTCCAATTAATTGAACGAAAAATAAAAACATATGTCGCTTATAAATCTCTTAAAAAATCACATCAGCAAGTTTCATGTTTTTCCTTTTAAAAATGAATCCGAAAATGTGTCAGAAAATTTCGAGTTGTTGAGCATGGAAAAAGTTCTTATATAAAATTAAATTAAAAACTCATCAAAAGTGGTCAGATAAAATTATTAAAGTTGGTTTATCTCTAATCATGATTTAGTTTTTGTTGGTGAAATTAGTACTTAACTTCGAAATCTTTCTGCGCCTGTAGGCCGAACCGGAGGAGATTTTTTATAATTGCAAAAATAAATCTTTTCTGTAATTTAATTTTTTGAAAATATGAAATTTTTGTTTCATTACAGTTCAGTTTATACAATGTGTATATAAACAACAACTGAATTTAGCAATCGCAATAACATAAATTTTGTTTCAAAGTTGTGTGACAATTCTAAAATTCTAAACTTTTTTTAAATACAGCTATAAACTGCTTATACCTCAAAAAACAAGAAAAAAATGATAAAGACTTCAAGATTTTTTATAAAAAGACGAAGAAAGCAGAAGGAAACAAAAATATCGTGTGCTTGTGTGTAATAATGTTGAATAAAATATATAAAATGAATTAGATATTTTGTTTTTGTATTTTACTGAAAGAAATTATATCAGAGGTATCAAATACACATAAAGAAATAAAATATTAATAAAAGTCAAAACCTATTATACTTAGAACTCATATAATACTCCATTATCAAGTAGGAAAAAAAATAAAAAAACTTTCAACAACTCTTGAATCAGTTTTAATTTTATAATCTTCTTTAATCAGTTTTTATTTTATACTAAGATTATCGTTTGGTATCAAATAGTGCAACTTCAAAAAATACTAGATGTTTTTGAGGATATTAATTATAAATAATAATCATGCTGTGTAAATAGTATGATTATTGCTAATAATCATTGTTAATAACTAATAATGATTATAATTAATAATAATTGGTTGTCAATATTAATGATTTTCATTTATAATCAATGTTTATCAATGTGATTAACATTAAAAAGTTTTTACAATATTTCTTCAGTCAAACCGTCTTTGAATTAATATTTATATCGATAGCAATTTCTTTGAAATAATTAGCAAAAAGTCTTTTATATGTTGCAAAATAAACTAACATTTAAAAGCGTTTTAAGATGAAAAAGCTTATATTTTAAATAAAACTTATGAAACTTTCCATTGTATAACTAATAAAAATGCTATTACTTTTGATTGCAAACTTGATTGCTTATCATCTGATTTTTTTTTTATCTTACTTTCTTTCCTTTAATATTTCTCTTAGTCTATTTATATCTTTCATTCTACGCATTTATATCCGAATTTTCCCATTTGCATTTGAGAATTGTTCTTTACGAAAAAAAATATAGTAAAAATTAAAAGAAAGAAAGAAATACAGGATGAATAATAAAAATCGCTATAAGTTTAAATAGCATTTTATTAATATCTGAAAAATTTCCCAAAACGTCTTTAAAAAAAGTCAGAACAAATTATGAATTAATGGTATATTTTTATTACAAATATTTTTCAAACAAATACTTTCAAAGCAAAGAAGAAATGCTCAACTTAAATTTAGTATTTCATTTAAATACCTGTATATGGGTCATTTCACGTGAACTGGTCTATGGATACCTGCTTGATCTCTTCAATTTTGATATAATCACTGCAGTAAATACATATAAGTCTGAAATGGACATGTATATGGAAGTCGGAAGTAGGTCAGTTCAGGCACAGGGGACGCAAATCAAGAAGTCGGTAAGTGTGATCGAAGCTTGCACAGAGGTTTTCGTTTAATATTCCTTTCAAAGCACGTTATCATTTATCCATAAGAACAAGATGGATGCAAATTAAATTTAATTTTTAAAATGATTAGGAGCTTTTTTAAAAATCAAATTCAAGCACTTAAAATATTTAAGCACTGCTTTTCAACCAATTGCAACAGCATATATTTGTATATCTGAAAAGCATATTTAATTACATGATTTAATATTAGCTTAAAAAAGAAAACCTTCATATGGGAAAAAATACGACAGTTTTTTTTTAAATTAAATCCATTGGATAATAAAATTTAGTCCGAGGGGAAAAAAAAAATCAACTTTTGACATTAAAGTGGCGAAAAACAACAACAACAACAAAAAAAAACAAATCAACCTGTAAATTTGGATTAATTAGATAATAAAATCTATTTCGGGGGAAAAAATTCAAGCTCTGAAGTCAAGGATCAAACAGAAACCTTTTGAATAACAGGCAAATCCGTGCCACATAGCTATTTAGCCTACACGAAACTGACTGAAGTTAAGGTTTTTGTTTTGAAATCTAAATCGAATTAATAGTCAGATATCATTAAATTAATTCAAGTAATTAAAATAACATACAGCTTTTCAAATTTTATGATTTCTTATGTGATAGGAGATATTCAGCTATAAGTACGCAAAATTTGAAGTCGCTAACTTATACGGTTTCCAAGAGTGAACTCTGTGATACGCAAACAAACAGACAAGCCAAACGAATAGGGTTTCGTCAGATGAACGAAACCTAAAAATCCCTATTTTGCTTTCGGAAACAAACTCGTCGATAAAATAACAAAATTTGTCGTCTTACTCCTCAAGATACAAAAAACATGACATATTTCAAATATATTACCTAGTACAACTTTTTATGCTGAAAAACATAACCGAATTATTAAAAATCAGAAATCAATACATTCATCACCTCTTGGCCTCAAAGTATGCCATTCTGCCTGTCGGGATAAGATTGTCCATTACTTTAACAAGCTATAACTACTGAAAAAAATTTTCTACTAGCTATTGAACAAGCTTGTTACTTTACCAATTAATTACCTATGGACATGTCATAGAACTACTAATATTTATTTTTGTTTGTTTTAATATTTCTTTGAAATGTAAAAGGTTTCTTGTATCATGAGCAGTAAGATGACAGAGTTGGTGATTCGATTGTTTCTTCTGCGATAGTGAAAATGTGGACTTCACTGAAGCATGCCTTAGTGTCCAATTGTATAATACTTTTGGCCCTGTCAGTTTACAGATATTGATTTAACCCTCTAGTGCGCAGCTTTGCATATATGCAAACAACAGTATTTTGAATTTAATACATTTAAAAAAAAATTCTCCTATACCTAATTCACACCAGAAAATTAAAATAGCAATATCTGCTTTGATTAATAACAGACATTTCGTATTTAAATAAAGTAAAATTAACCATTGAAACTTTCTGGTCTAAAGTCAGATTCTCTCAACTACGTAATTTCTAGAATGTGTTCGATCATGGGAATTAAAGTGTTAAAGATTAAGTTTTAGAAAATAAATAATTATCTAAAATAAAGTATTTGGAGACATACTTATTAAAATATTTACTAATTTTCAATATTTTAGCGTAAAACAGTCACACGGCAGTAGCTTGCACTTGTATTGCAGATGTGCGATAGAAAAAAAGATTGACGTATTATATGAAAAATGTATCTCTGATTTGTTTCCTTATTTTTCCTGTGTTATATGTTTTTCAGAGAATCATATATATTTTTTTCGAAAAAAAAAAAAAAATAAAAAATTCACACATTTAATGGTTAAGACTTATCTGCCAGTCTTGTAGCGATTACTTTAAAATTAAAGGGGTCGTGTAGGGTAACATCAAAATTTAGGTCACTTCACATCGGAATTACACATATGTACAGTATGTATTTACTTTATATTATTTTATGCATGATGAGATTATTGTATTGAAAGTCTAATCTAAAAAAAAAAAAAAAAAAAAAAAATGGATTTTTTAAAAATTGTAACTCGCAATTCACTTTTCTTACAGCTTATGCGGCCTTTTTTTCAAATTAATTATTTTTGCATTAGTGACCCTTTTTATGAGATATTTTTAATTAAAATATTTTTTTCATGTATTTTTAGTTTTGATTTTACGGCTAATGGCTGTCATTTAAAAAAATCTCTACATTACAATGCAGCAGATATGTGGGGTATTTTAATTATATTTGTTATCTTGTACAATTTATAAAGAAAAAAGTTTTTTTTTTTTATAAAAAAACGTTAATGTTTGAGCCTTAATCAGATCTCCATAGAAAATAAATTAACATTTTTTCTCATTATTTTTTTGGCAAAATAAATAGCAATATGAATAGAACAGCTAAATAGCATTTGTATTCCAGATTACAAACAATTATTCCCAAATTTGTATGTCTGGAGAACTTCCTTCCTATTTTTGAAACATCTCTGTTAAAGTAATTTAAAAATAAGTAAAGTACATTAAATTATAAATCTGGAAGCAATGCATGTCTTATATATACTAATGTTAAAAAATTAACATTAGCTTATTAAGAGAAAGTCATTTTTCTAAGCAATTTTAAATGATAAAACTCTACATTTAAATATAAAAACAAACATAAAAATATTTATTACTATAAAGAAAATTAGACCGCGCCAAAAAAAAATTACAAAATAAATAGAGATGCAGTTTTCAAACAAATTGCATTTAATAGTACTTTTTTTCCCAATACGACAGTATAAAAATTTAAAATGTGCGATGCTTTGAAGTTTAAAAAATTGCTATTGAGTATTTAATCGTACTGCTTTGTTTTACGGCTGGGCTTCTGTAAGGTAACGTTATTTTTTAGAGACGGCACAAAATAAGCTGGGAGAAAGAAATAGCATACTGTACCGGGGGCTAAATATATATATATATTAGTCTTTACTATAAGCATAAATTGTGGCTGCATTTTGTTATGAATCCTCCCCCCCCCCCCCCGCCCAACACACACATATGTAAACAAGAAAGAAAAAACACGCGTCAAGCATAGATTTTGAAACACTTTCCGAACTATTCATATAAGGGAAAGGAACGAGTCGATAAAACAGCATATAGGAAATAAAGAAGCAACTGCCAATCACACAAGAGAGTAACCCAACCACACGAATACACAGTAGAGGTGGATTAATAGTGCAAATTCAATAAAAAACAAAGTCATGAAACACATGGATATATAAAATAAGTAGGAAAATAGATAAAATAAATAAATAGAAATATATAAAATAAACGCAATTAAATAAAAAGTAAATGAGTAATAAAAATTATTATTATATCATTATTATTTATTATTATCCTTTTCTTATCCTTTTCTTAATATTAGAGGTATTTTTGAAACTGTTCGGCGTACTTTTAATCCCTTTTGGCCATTTTTTTTTTTTTTTGTTTTTCATATTCTTATGCGGAATTATTATAAATTTTTTTTTGTTTATTCTTAAGTTTATACGAAATTTTATTTTTCTGTATAGAAATAAAGATTTGTGATGAAATTCAATAAAACGTGATATTTCAATAAAAAATACAATTCAGTGAAAATTGTGGAATCTTTGTCATATTTTAAAAAGAAAATCGAATTGTAAAATATTTAACACATACCACACTATAGGAAGAACTTTGTATTTTGCCATCTGTCGAAATTCTATGGCATTGTATTCATGGTCAGACCACTGAATCCAATATTACAGAATAGGGAGTTAGCTCTCTGTTCTATTGTAGTGCTCAGTAGTATACTTATTTGTTTTCACAGCAGCGCCAAAAGATTTAAATAAACATTTTGATGGAAAACTAGCATTAACTAAATTTTGTTGCAATGCTGCGACAAATTTTGAAATAATTATATTTCATAGTCGATAATTTTTGCAATATTTAACAAATACCACCGTATGGAAGGAAATCTGTATTTTGCTATCTTCTGAAATTCTATTCCATTGTATTCAAGAAACGGACCGCTGAATCCAATATTCGAAAATAGCGAGTTAGCTTCCATTCTATTGTAGTGTTCTATAGTGTACCTTTTTGTTTTCACTGCAACGCGGAAAGATTTAAATAAACATTTTGATGGAAAACTAACATTATCTAAATATTGTTGCAATTCTACGACCAATGTTGAAATATTTATATTTCATCGTCGAAAATTTTTGCCAATACTTATAAAATATTACTTAAATGCTGGTAGCAAATTGGAAACATAACAAAGACATGTCGCTAATAGAGAAATATTTAATGAAAAAAAAAAATGGTTATATTAAGTAAACATTAATTATGAATAATTGGAGCAATCTTGGCATCATAAGGCAACTCAATTTTATATTATTAGCCTATTTTCAATAAAAAAGTACATTCTTTGTTAAGAATTAAGAAAAAAAAAAGGAGTTATACAATTTTTTCTATGTTTTCTTTATAAAAGCATTACAAAAAGCTTCTTTTTTAAAATTTTCCACATTTAAAAATAAAAATAAAAATAGACTTTGATATTAAAGTAAGATTATATTTTATTCCGTCAAAAAAGAAAAAAAAATATTTTGAAGGAATTTGTAGATAGCTATATTCTTCTATTATCTAAAATAACTCTCTTCGTATGTTATATAAAAGACGCGCGCGTAATTATTTTTGTTATATATTAAATATTAACGTGCCTTTACAAAAATATTTTTTATGAAGAAAAAAAGAATAACAATATATATATATATATATATTTTTAGTTTTACTTATATCTAACCTAAGATATCAAAGTAAATAAGATTTGAATATACCAAAATGAAACATATATACATTTTTTACCAAAAAATCAAGGATATAATCTAGTACTAATATGTAAAAAAAATTAAAACTACTCAAAAAGTAAATAAAAATGTCATATACCTTTAGAAATCTCCTAATAATATTTAAATCCGTAAAAGTGAAAGATAAATATTTTTCAGTTTTTGCTAATTTTTCTTTTTCTTTCTTTCTTTTTTTATTGGATTATTTTTAAAGCATTCTTTTATATACGAACATGGCATTATTTCATGTACCATTAGACCGTAAAAAATAAATATTTTCCGCATAAAATCTTTAATCAATATCACAATTTCCTAAATGAATGTTCTTAACCTTCAAGTTTAACAAAAATTTTTAGTGTTCTCTTATTTAACCCCTTGGGGAGGAGCGTCACGTATACATAACGAATAAGATGCTCACAATACTTGATTATTCTCACCAGTTATTTTTTACTGTAAATTTTGCCTTATTTAATCAGGACATTTTCCTGAGTAAATTAGGCAATAATTTCAGTATTGAAAAAATTTTGATAAAAGAGCAAAAAATCTGTAAAAGATGCTCGCCGCGAAGGTGTTAAAAGAATAATCTTTTAAGCATTATTTAATGTTAAAATAAATCACTAGAATCTAAGCAGAAATCTAAAAAACTTTATATTAATGGCATACTCTTAAATTAATAAACAGGGGGGGGGGGGGGGGGGTCCAACCGAAGAAGCCTGGATTGCACCACACAGTTGAAAAAAAAAAATTATTTAAATTGAAATCTGTTACAGATTTTTTACATTAAATATGTTTTTACAGATTACCCACTACACCAGAAAGCATTTTTATATGAAAAATTTCAGTTATGTATTCAAATAAAACATTGAAATTTATTAAAAGCGATATTTTCGTATCAGCCCTATGTGAGGAGTTAACAGCCCAAGAAATCGCTAAAGATTTCGTTACGTACAGCAGCCTTTATAATTCTTATAATTTCGGTAATTTAGAGCGTAGTTTGATTATATGTCTTCTAAAATTGTGTTCTGTTTACATTATTTATTTATTAATTCTTTAATTTTGTTATGGAATATTAGCCAGAAACAAGTGGTGAACTATTTATATTGCTTTAAGTGCAAACAAAATAATTCTTCGTAATAAAGCTATGTACTTGATAGATATAGATTAAAAAATGAAATAATGTCGGTAAAGTATTTTTAAAACTAGAAAAATTGAGTAAATTCAGGTGCAGTTTTCAAAGAACAGTTTAGAAGAACTATTTTTTTAATTATTCGACGGTGTAAAATTTGAAGTTGTGTAATGATTAGAAGTTTAAAAATTTTCAATAAAAACGAAACTTTTGCCACCGTTAAACTGACTTAAGTGTTACTGAAGGACATATTTTTGCTTTATTCTAAAAATTTGGAGACAACTATAAACGTTAAAATGAAAATTTATTTCACGCTTGTAAATTCGTTTTTTTTTTAATGCTTTTAGAATTCCGTCTATTCATTCGAAATGACTACGAAAGGTGTCCGAATAAATTTGATTTCATCTTTGCAGCATCAGCCCCATAAATACAGTCCTAACTCATTATCTCATATATTTCTTATCAGTTGTATGCTCAAAGATTCTCCGTTAATTTTTTGCATAATGTGAAATATATAGGGTTAAGGATACAATATTCTATTCTGCTAAAGCATGAGATACAGTCAAAAGCTCTACTTTTAAAAAAATGTTGAAAAAGGTTATCAGCAATCAATGAAAATTGTAAAAATTCAGAAGACCTAGATTTAACAAATACAATATGGAAGGTTTCTGATTGTAAAAATATCAAAAATACAGGGCTTATTGAGTAAGTAAATAGTGTATAGATGACCAACTAACCGAGGAAGAAATTTTAAATTCCGTAAATCACATATATAAGTATATATGCAATAAAAAAAAAAAAAATTCGCCCTTTTATCTTAGTAAAACTATTCAAATTCTTAACATTTTTCCTTTTTTACCTATCTTTAATAATATCTTAATATCTTTTGCCTTTTATTTCATGCATTTAAACCTGCGTATCCTTTTATTAGTCTAAAAAACTTAATCCATTCGCCTCATCTTATAAAACCCATTAAATTACATTTTTCATTTTATTCTAAAACTAAATTCTTTTTCTTTCGAATGTTTTTAATAGCATTGTTCGATGATGTTCTTTTCCCCACAATTTTTGCAAGTTTCGCGCCAGCATTTGATTGCGTTTTAATACTGACGCCGAGGATAAATAGTTCGAATCGTCGTCACGCGTGCCTTTCCCCCTTCCCCCTGGATCTAGTCCTATCGTATTCTGCTCTTATCGCGTCCTTCCGGCTACTTTTACGGGATTTGTCATTTAACGTGTATTGTATTCATACGCATGCAGTTTTTGCAAGTATTTAACCGGTTGCATAGGCTAGGAGAGAAAAAAGTCCGTCCGGCCAGTGCCGGGTGGAAGAGGTAGCTTTCATATTCCTTATTTTTTAAAAGCTAGCCTATATTATTCAAACACACGAAGCTCAGTTTAGTGGAAACCGATTATAGAAGATTCAATACTAATTTTTATCAATACTAAATCATTATGAATGAGAATTTTGCGTAATTAGTCTGCTTTATCCAAGCTGATTTTATTTAAAGTAATTTATATTTGGTTTCCAAATTCCCGATACCTTGAAGTGCCTGCCCATTTAAGACAACATGGTGGATGAGGCTAATTAGTGAACTTGGCTGAGACCTTAGTAATTCCTGTGCAGATGCTCACTCACATCGGAATTGGTTGATATATACGAATGCTGTTGCAGGCAAAAAAATAAGATTTTTCAAAATTTCACCCCCATAAAGAAATTCAAACTGTTATGAAACAAGAACTGTCTGTTTTGAAACAAGATGGCGAATGAAGCTTGCCTACGAACTCGGTCGAGACATTGGTATGTACTATGTACACACCAAGTTACATCCAAATCGGTTCATAAATACGCCTGTTATCGCGTGACAAAAATCAGGTCGTTTCAAAATGTCAGCCACGCTAGAAATTCAAAATGCTATAACTCAGCCATTTTTTAAGATATAGACGAAACAAAAGCTGCTCCGGAATCTTTGTATCAAGGTCAAACGCATAAGAAAAAAATAATTTTCAATTTTCAATTTTTTGGTACCACATTTCAAATTTTAATTAAAAAAAATTAAGTGGCCGCCATTTTGAAACAAGGTGGCGGATGCAGCTGGCCAACGAACTCGGTCGAGACATTGGTATGTACCAGGTACACACCGAGTTTCATCCAAATCGGTTTATAAATACGAGAGTTACAGTGTGACAAAGGTCAGATATATGTATATATATATGGATATATATATATAGTATATATATCAACATTTGAACGGAGGGTGGCCCGAAACCACCCTCCAGGTTTCGGGGTCAGGGGGTCATGATCGATAAAAATATAGCAAAATTTTTTGAAACCAAAATTTTTTGAATTCCTCCGAACGGGTGCAAGAGGTAGCTTTTTGTAATGAAAGCTACCTAAAAATTTACGATTATTGAGTTGCTTAATTAAACCACGCCACCTGGAGAGCTTTTTCTCTGAATCTTCATCATGTTGTTCTAATGCTTAACATCCAGTGGTACATTTTACGACGTAGCAACTGCCCCCACATGGATCACATATAACTAGTGGAATTTGGTGCATTATATGGTCGGGTAATAAATGTTTTGATGCATCTAAAGGCTTCGATTATTATTCTTCGGAAAATTTCCAATGGACGACAGCCTGACCTTCCACTTTTCCATCACGATTTTACGACTGCAAAAACTATGATTTCTTCATTGAGTTACATAACGGGGGTATGCTGTTGATTAAGATCGACATGTTTATATGATACTAGTGAAAACTTATCATATACATATATATAGTATGGAACCATTTATCCGGAAACCAGTTAACCGGAAAACCAGTTATCCGGAATGATATTTCTGATAAGACTGATTTCAGAATCTTTGCAGAAAAAGGTATCACACACTGCCAGTTTGACATAGGCTTTGCTCAAACAATTGTATAATTTGGTGACAACATCTAGGAATTAAAATGAAAACATATTTAGTTGTATTTTAAATGTTTTAATTTTCATGCAGAGGAAACAGAAGAATTTTTGTTCCTAAGGGATTCGCATAATTTACCTTTTTAAAACTCTGGTTAACTTTTGATCTTTCTTGCATTGATTTGTAATCCAAATAATCTAATAATTTAATATCAGAAATAATGCCACAACCACATATATTCCACAAAACTTATCAAATGGATGCTGCTTTCATGCACAACCAGTTAACCAGAAAAACCAGTTATCCGGAATACATCTGACCCCAAGCATTCCGGATAAATGGTTCTGTACTGTATACACATATATATCATATTTAAAAATCATTTAGAAAGACTTGCAAAAGACATAATTCAGACTTTAAAAACTTCTAGACAGACTTAAAAAATCTATAATTAGACTTAATTCAGACGTAAAAAATAATAACTCAGACTTTAAAAAACTTTTGGAGATAATAGTGCAGTACACACTCACACACACACACACATATATATATATATAAACTGCGTTATTACCCCCCAAAAGTTTTTTTTTAGTCTGAATTCATATGTTAAATGAGCGAAAGAAAAATAAAAGAAATGAAGTTCTCCAAACGTATATATATAACCCTTCCAAACAAAAGCCTTTAAAAAGCGAAAACTTCTTAAAAGCTTTCGAGAAGTCATTGTTTAGCTTACAAGGAATGATTAAACATAGGGGAGCTATAAATTCCTGAAAAGGTACCACTGAGACTTTGAAGAAAACATCATGATCGTAGAACTGTATCACTTTCTTCTATTCTTTCTACAAACTATGCTACGTGTGACTTATTGCTCACTTTTATTTTAAATTTAAATGCCTTTCGCTCTAAGATTTTTTTACATTATGTTTCAAGAGGGTAATACTCTTTTTCCCCTATGGTACAACTTTATTCTGAAATAAAACTTTGAATACTTCTTTATGTTTATGCAACTAAATCTGCGAAACAAAATTTAAAAATACTATTTATGTATTTTGAAAGGTTAATGCAAGAACTTTCTGAGATAAAATTAAAATAAAGGTAAATTTTATAGGATTTATTCATTTTTGCATGTTTTTTTCTGATAAATATTGTTAAACAATACTTAAAATTTAATTTATTCCGACAGATTTTTGATGAAGCACTTAGCATGAATTTAATATAATGGAATACATAAATGAAGGCTTGAACGTTATTTATTATTTTTTTGTTCTGTTTTTTTAGAATTTAAAAGAAACTATGTACCTGTATAGATATAGATATTAATGTAACTTAAACTGCATGTACAGATAAGGCTAATTCCATGAAAACTTGTCATGTCTGTCACATACTACGATTCTTGGCTACCAGTGTTTTAGAACAGAAAAATGTGACTTATTTTGTCGGAGATGTCTCATCAATTGAATAACGCAAAGCAAACTTTTCGAAAATAACGGTGGACAACAAGCATAGTGATTTTCAGCTGAGTGACAGACATGACAAGTTTTAATGGAATAAGCCATATATATATTAATGTATAAGCCCATTTCGGTTATCTACATTGCATTGTGTGATCCCCATTGCAAAAAAGTGTTATTTTTACGATATAATACTAGCCCAGCTGCCAGTATTATAGATCAAATCAGCAATAATAAACCATCAAATAAGCAGTAGTGTACGGCATACTACTATTACTACTATACTTGGTGCTTTGTACTGCTGATATATTTATCGGTATACTACTGCTTATTTACACTTTTGTTATTGTTAATTTTACGATATAATATTGGCAGCTGGTTACCAGTATTGTTCAGTGCTGAACTGCTTAAGAATCAAATATAAGATTCTAGTTATTCTGTTTTTTGACAGATGGCAGCACTATGCATTCTGTGCTGTTGTGAAATCTTAATTATGACATCATCAGTGAGTTGATGTTTGGTTTTCCTGAGAGTGTGGCATGGAGAATGTTGCTCCTGCTGCATTATTGTCTTTCTTTATTCTATTTAATTATCTGCACCCAGTTTAGGCAGGGGATATATTTTTATAATGTAATTTAAGGCTTTCATGTGATGAAAGCATACTAATTAGAGTGTTAATTTTAACTAGAGAAACATGATTCTGAAACCAGAACTGTGTGTTTCATTGTGTGTTAAGTTTTCGTGAATGTCAAGATTTGTTTTTGTGTTGTGAAATAAAATTAAGGAAATTTCAAGGATTTCTTTCTTCAAATTCTCTACATAAAGAAAATTGGAGGCACTTAGGCGAGATATGTGAGTACTTACTTTGTTTTGAAATTGTTCTTTGATGCTAAAGCTTAATTTTTCTACTGAAGTTGCATTTAGCAAGATATTATTTTAGAATATGAGAACAATCTGGTATCTTCTTTATTGAATTGATAAAATAAGAAAAAATAGTATTCTACAATATTATGTTTTGATAGTTCTTGAAAAAGAAAATTGTTCTCAAGATTATAATGATTTATTTACTTGTTGTTCTCAAGAACATTATGATTTATTTGCTTGAAATATTTGAATATTTAATTATTATGGTGAATTATTATTTTACATTGAAGAATTTTGAAGATTTTTAATTTTATGCACATTTGAGAACAGAAAATTCTATTGTTTGTAGAATAATTATGAACATTTTATAGTAGTTCTGTTTTTGACTTTGATTTGTTCTGTTTTTGAATTTAATTCAGTTACTTCTGTTTTTGAACTTAATTTGATTAGTTTTGTTTTGAAGCAATTCTGATTACTTTTGATTTTGAAGTAATTTTGATTAGTTTTGTTTTCAAGTTATCTGATTAATTTTATTTTGGAAATTATTCTGCTTATAAGTTATTGTATAAAATGGAGGATTATGAGAAAAAATCTGCTCAAATTAAAATTGAGAGAGGTAGGGTGAAAGGCTCTGTAACTAGATTAGAGAATAGTTTTGATAATGTGAATACTAAAAATGAAATTTTGATTAGATTACAAAGATTAGATGATTTACTTAAAGAGTTCTTAAGATTAGATTCTTGTTTAAATGATGATGATTCTGAATTAGCAGAATTTGAAGACAGGTATTTTCAGTTGAAAACTAAATATCAAAACAAACTAGATTCTTTGAATCCTTCAGAAGTTGTCAATGTTGCAACACACAATTCTGTGCAAGGTTCTTCTGTTACTATTCCTAATCAATGTAATATTAGACTACCAAAATTGAATATTCCAGTATTTTCTGGAAAGTTTTCAGAATGGACAAATTTTAAGGATATGTTTGTTTCCACTGTCCATTCACAAGTAGGTTTAAGTTACATTCAGAAATTCCAGTATCTTAAAGGGTTACTTTCTGAAGAACCAGCTACATTAATTAAGCATATTCCCCTTTCTAATGAATCTTATCAAGAAGCTTGGGAAAGGTTGTTAAATCGATATGATAAAAAGAAACAAATTGTTAATTCTTTGATTAAATTATTTTTAGAACAAAAATCAGTTCTGCATCCTAATAGCATAAATATAAGAAATTTGCTGAATACTAGTGATGAAGTTATTAGGGGTTTGAAAGCTGTTGGTGATGAAGCTACAAATAGAGACCCATGGTTAATATATTTGTTATTTCAAAAACTTGATCCGGAAAGTCGAAAACTTTGGTCCATTGAAAGTACAGAAAATGAATTTCCTACTTTGAAAGAATTTTTTGATTTCTTAAATGTAAGATGTTCTTCTTTAGAGCTCATCTCTAACAATGAAAGTGATATGAAACATTCCAAAAGTTCAAATTTTGTTGGTTCCAAGTACAGTTCTAATGATAAGCTATCAAAGGTGTGCTTAAAGTGTCAAGGAATACATCCGCTCTATAAATGTGTTAAATTTAAATCCATGGATGTTGTTGCTCGAAAGAACTTTATTAAGCGTAATAACTGTTGTTTTTTATGTTTAAACTCTCATAAAGTTAAGGAATGTCCAAATTCTCATTTGAAATGCTTTAAATGTGAAAGTAAACATAATACACTCTTACATGAAGAGAATAAAAGTAATAATGCTTGCACTGCTAAGTTTGAAAATAAAGTTTTTCCAAATTCATCTGAAAATAAAAACCACCATTCAAATAAAGAATTTGTACAGGAGTCAACATCTCACGAATTACAAATTAATTCTAGTGCTTCTTTCAATAATTCTAAATGTGTTTCTTTCCTACCTACTGCTAAAGTTCTCTTATATAATAATGAAAATAAACCTCACTCTTTTAGAGCTCTACTCGATTCTGGTTCGGAATGTTCTTTTGTTAGTGAAAATGTCGTAAGAACTTTAGGGTTAAAAAGAAAGAATGACAGAATTCGATTAAATGGAATTGCTGGAGTATTGGCTGGACAAACTCGTGGTTCAGTAACTCTTGCAGTTGGTTCAAAGCTTTCTAATGAGTCCTTAAAGGTTCAGACATACATCCTGCCTAAAGTGACATCTCAATTACCTGCGGAATTACTTGATACGAAAAATATAGCGTATCTTAAAAATATTACGTTAGCAGATGAAGATTTCATGAAACCACAAGAATGTGATATTATTTTGGGATCTGACTGTTTCTTTACTATTTTAAGATATGGTAGAATTGTTAGCACCGAGAATGAGCCAATTGCCCAAAACACTATGTTTGATTGGGTGGTAGCCGGAAAATTGGAACCTAAATGTAAATATTCTTCTAGTATTCAATCTCATTTTCTTAGTGTTGAAAACGAATCCAATGTTGATCTATTATTACAAAAATTTTGGCAAGCAGAAGAAATAGATGTTAATAAACCCCATTTGTCTGAGGAAGAAGAATTTTGTGAACAACATTTTTGTTCAACTTACAAGGTAACACCAGAAGGTAGATTTGAAGTTAAATTGCCAGTTTATAAAGATGTGATGTCATTAGGCGATTCTAAATCCATGGCAGTGTCACGTTTGTTTGCTATGGAGAGAAAATTTCAATTTGATAAAAATTTTGAAAATGAGTATAGAAATTTTATGAAGCAATATGAAGACCTTGGTCATATGACACTTATCGACAAAAACTCAAATCCTGCAAGCAACAAAGTATATTATCTTCCGCATCATTCTGTTATAAAAAGCGACTCTATTTCAACAAAGTTACGTGTGGTGTTTGATGGTTCATGCAAACCTCCTAATGCTAATTCGTTAAATTCTGTTTTAGCTGTTGGACAAATTCCACAACCAAATCTTTTTACCATTTTGATAAGATTTAGAGCAAATCCTATTGCTTTTACCGCTGATATTCAGCAGATGTATAGACAAGTTTTGATTGCTCCAGAAGATCAAGATTTACAGCGTATTGTTTGGCGTGACTCAGCATACTCAGCTATAAAGGAATACAGGCTACGAACTATTACATATGGTACATCATCAGCTCCATTTTTAGCTACTCGTTGCCTATTTCAAATTGGAAAGGATATTGAAAAGAATGATCCTGTAACAGCTTCAATAATTAAAGATAGTTTCTATGTTGATGATTGTATGTCCGGTGCAATCTCAAGCGAAGAAGCTATTAAAATGGTTGAGAAACTTTCACTGGCTTTAGAAAATAGAGGTTTTCATTTACGGAAGTGGAGATCTAATTCTTCCGATGTAGTTGATGTAGTGAATCATTTATCTTCAAATTCTCTTGAGTCAACAAATTTAGAAATTCATCCTGATGACTGTTCCAAAGCCTTAGGGCTTATTTGGGATTCATCAAACGATGTTTTTGTCTTTAAAGTTAATTTACAATTTGATGATAACATAACTAAAAGAAAATTTCTTTCACAATCTGCCAAATTATTTGATCCATTAGGATTTTTGGCTCCATGTACTGTCTCTATAAAAATGTTTTACCAGCAATTGTGGTTGATGAAGTTAGACTGGGATACTGCTCTTCCTGAAAATTTCCAAGCAAATTGGAAGAAATTCCAAGAGGAATTTGAACAAGTTTGCTCTATTAGAATTCCCCGATGGATCCAAGTTTCCAGTAAAGAGCTCATTTTACATGGATTTAGCGATGCTTCAGAATCAGCATATGCCGCCATCATATATGTGGTTCAACCTGGTGAAGTGAAGTCAAAGGTGACCATTTTAGTTGCTAAAAGCAAGGTAGCACCCCTTAAATCAGTTTCCATTCCAAGGCTGGAGCTCAATGGTGCTTTACTACTTTCCAGACTATATTCTGCATTAGTGACTATTTTGAATACCTTCGTTATTAAGTTTTTTGCATGGACTGACTCGCAAGTAGTTCTATCATGGCTGTCATCTCATCCTAGGTGTTGGAAACCTTATGTGGCCAATAGAACCTCAGAAATTCTAGACTCTGTTCCATCTGACTGTTGGAGGTATGTTCCAGGCAAGGAAAATCCAGCTGACATTGTTCTAGAGGTTTATCTCCTAAGGATCTTCCTGATTGTTCCCTTTGGTGGGAGGGCCCAAAGTGGCTTTCTTTAAGTCAAGAACATTGGCCTGAACAACCTCAAATAAAAACTAATTTAGACACTGTAAATAAAGAGAAAAAGAACTCTAAATTTTGTTTTCCAGTAACTGTGAATAATTCTTTGATTGATTTACTTTTTGAAAAATATTCTTCTTTTACTAAAATTGTTGTTGTTTTAGCTTTTTGTATTAGGTTTGTGAGAAATTGCAAACAGAAAGTTGGCAAAATGAACACCAGTCCTTTGAGTAAAGGTAACTTTCTTCCTTTATCGACAAATGAAAGAAGACATTCAGGTAATTTGATTATTTCTTATATTCAACAGCTATATTTCGCAGATGAAATTAGTTGTATTAGATCAAACAGACCAGTTTCTAAAAAAAGTTCTCTTTTTTCACTTTGTCCTTTTATTGATAGTGATGGTTTACTTAGGGTGGGAGGTAGGCTGAGAAATTCACCCCTCCAGTACAATGCAAAACATCCTGTCATTTTGCCAACTCAACATAAATTAAGTGTGTTAATTGTTAAATATTTTCATGTTATGCATTTTCATGCTGGGTTAAATTTATTAATGGGTATCATTAGACAGAGTTATTGGATTGTACGTGCCAAGAAGATAATTAAAAATTGTATTCATAAATGTGTTACCTGCTGTAGATATAGAGCAGCTTCTTCCAAACAGTTAATGGGAGATCTTCCTCTTAACAGAGTCACTCCTAACAGGCCATTTTCTGCATGTGGAATCGATTATGCAGGGCCTATTAATATTTTGAAATATCGAGGTAGAGGAGCGAAAACTACTAAATGCTATATTGTTCTATTTGTTTGTTTTGCAACTAAAGCTCTACATTTAGAGTTGGTGAGTGATTTAACCTCCGAGGCATTTATTGCTTCATTAAACAGATTTTGCTCTCGAAGAGGAGCTCTTCAACATGTGTATAGTGATAATGCCACAACATTTGTAGGTGCTAAAAGGCAACTCTCAGATTTATATAAATTTATTTGTTCAATTGAAAGAAATGAAAAAATTTGTTATTTTTTGTCTCAAAGAAACATTGAGTGGCATATGATTCCTCCAGTGAGTCCGCATTTTGGTGGACTGTGGGAAGCCGCTGTTCGTTCTGTAAAATTTCATATCAAACGTGTAATTGGAAATACTAATTTAACTTTTGAGGAACTTTATACATTTTTAACTCAAATTGAAGCCATCTTGAATTCTAGACCATTAATGGCAATTGATAGTGATAAAAATTCAGATGGTATAAATATATTGACTCCATCTCATTTTTTAACTGGTGATGTCATAACTTCCCCAGCTGAACCTTTAAATGAGGAAAATTTGTCTTTACGATCTCGTTGGGATATTGTACAAAAATTGAAATTATGTTTTTGGAAAAGGTGGAGTATTGATTGATTATTTGAGTACTCTGCAAAATAGAAAAAAATGGAGAGTAAATACTGAAAATTTTAAAGTAAATGATGTAGTAATTTTGAAAGAGGATAATGTTCCTCCTTCTGTTTGGCCATTAGGCAAAATTATTGAAATTCATCCAGGTAAGGATGGTATAGTCCGTGTAGTAACTGTTAAAACCGCTAGGGGTATTTTTAAAAGACCTATTGTAAAACTTTGTTTACTTCCTTTGCATCAAGAATAGCTTCTTGATGGGTGGGAGTATGTTCAGTGCTGAACTGCTTAAGAATCAAATATAAGATTCTAGTTATTCTGTTTTTTGACAGATGGCAGCACTATGCATTCTGTGCTGTTGTGAAATCTTAATTATGACATCATCAGTGAGTTGATGTTTGGTTTTCCTGAGAGTGTGGCATGGAGAATGTTGCTCCTGCTGCATTATTGTCTTTCTTTATTCTATTTAATTATCTGCACCCAGTTTAGGCAGGGGATATATTTTTATAATGTAATTTAAGGCTTTCATGTGATGAAAGCATACTAATTAGAGTGTTAATTTTAACTAGAGAAACATGATTCTGAAACCAGAACTGTGTGTTTCATTGTGTGTTAAGTTTTCGTGAATGTCAAGATTTGTTTTTGTGTTGTGAAATAAAATTAAGAAAATTTCAAGGATTTCTTTCTTCAAATTCTCTACAAGTATTATACCGTAAAATCAACAATTTTGGTTGTTGCTGTTGTACAAAAGGAAAAAAAAAGAAAACTAGAAAACATGAATTCTGCTTTTTCAAAATTTAGTGTCGCCACCGAAGAAAAAAAAAAATTATAGAAATATATATAGTTCAGTTTTAAGACTCCAAACACAGGCTTTTATTTTATATAAAATGACGTCATCCGCATCCGCTAAAGAATTTCTCATATACGATCCAGTCTTAAACAACATCTACAGTAAAATATGCATAGGATGTGACTATCGCTAAAAAATACACAAATCCAAAAAAAAAAAAAAAAAATTTCGTCATTCAAGAAACTGGACAAAAAAAAAAAAAAAAAAAAAAAAAAAAAAGATTCATTTGTCTATAATATAAGTATGGATATTTAAAATTCAATTTAATTTATAATAGCTCCATGTTTTATCAGAAATCATTCATTTATATATTGTTTTCAAAATAGCACATATTTTAATTACAATTTTTTTTCAGTTTTTATGAGAAAATGGCGGCAAAAAGATATAATTGCTTTTTTTCAACTATTTTTCCTTTACTTTCTAAGAAATGGAGTACTTGAGTTGCCAAAATTATACAAATGGTGCTGAAAACTACAAAAAAAATTAATATCTCAAAAATATATAGAGATGCTGTTTTCAAACAAATTGCATTTAAAAGTACTTTTTTTATCGAGTATGACGGTATAAAAACTGAAATTGTGCGATGCATAGAAGTTTAAAAAAATGCAGTACAGATTATACCTTACAATGATACATCTGCTTAGTTTTGCGGCTGGCTTGTGCAACGTAACGTTATTTTTTGGAGATGACACATTAATAGGCGGGAGAAAAAAATAGCATACCGGTGGGTAAAAAAGAAAAGTTAAAAAAAGTTTTTTGATAGAAAATATGAATTTTTTAAAAATAAAACTGGTACGTATATTGAGAGAGCATAGTAATAATAATAAAAAGTAGGACATCTTGATAATTATTTATAAATTTGTTGTTCAGATTTGCAATATTAAAAAAAAAATAAATAGCAACATGTGTAACTATCAAATTAAAATCTGACTGGCTGTTTGTATTTCACAACTCCTCGTCATAGAATATGAAACGTAGCTCAATTTTTTAACTACAGTTATTTGCAGGGATCCGACATGTCACATAGGCTCCCTGAATTTAAAAATTCGAATTAATTTCCGAGATATTAATTTCTTTTGCAACTTAAAGCGAAGTTTCTCTATAGATGGCAATTAAATTCCTCACTTTTGTGAAAAAAGGAAAAAAAAGGATAAATAATGGAATATCATTTGCTATCTATCAAAAAATGTATACAAATATTTTTATTTTTGTTTTGTTTGAATAAATAGCTTTAAATTTTAACTATCTTTAAAAAAATATAAAGAATGTTTATATGACTTCTTTCCACATTTGCGGTAATTATTATCGAAAAGCTGGTAGATAATAATATTAGTGATCTCTACAAGATAATATGTTCCAATTTTTAAAAAAATTAAGTTGATGGACTGTGATACTACATGGAGTTATAAATATGGAAACTGAATATACATACAGAGCATATGCCCAGATAAAAAGTTTTTTATAACCATTGTAAACCACGCTACAAAAATTTTCGATACATGCCTGGATGAATTCTCTTAGATGAGCTGGATAAGTAAACAAACCTTAGATTGATAATAATGACAAGATCTCCAAATTTTTATTACAATTCTCACGCCCAATAGAATTTTATTATTACTATATCTCCATTTTTTATAAAGACATTCTACTACAATTGCAGTAAAATCACGTAACTTACAACATTTAATTTGGAAAATTTTTACTGTATTTATATTGTAAATAGCGATTTTGACTGATAATAGAAAATTTAATAAAACTATTATTGTAAATATTTTCTAAATGTACAATTAAATAAGCTTCCTTTATTCCCCGAAAAATTGGAAAATCTCACATGATTGAAAAATCTTATACGACTAGTAATAAATATTAAATTCTTTTTCCGCATTCTTGCGCTTATGTTGGTTGTAACTTTAAAGATGATTTAACATAAAAATCATGCATACGTTATCGCTGAATGCTTCTTAAAGATTTGACTTCTTTTTTAATCTTTAAGTTCATTTAAAGTTTTCATGTGGTACTCAAACATTACCGTACATTACAAAAATACATGGCGTCCTAAATTGCAGTGACCAGGATTTTTAAATGGAGAGTAGCAAGTAAAGATAGCAGATGTCAAAGATACGAGATACTCGCATAATACTATAATAATAACTGTTATAGTAGTAAATTGTATAATCATAAGGATACTCGTATTCATATGGGAGATTAACATTTGGTCTCAAGATTTTATTAAGTATTACACCCCATCTAATATTACCCCACGGAGAGATGTGTGTTTTAGAAATGTAACAATTCCAATATTCTTCTAGACTAAATACATAGTTCTTAAACATTTTCCAAAGGTAAAATATAATTAATTGACTAGCATAATAAACAAAATAATGAGATATTAAACGACATTACCAAAAGTTTATCTTACATTGTCTGATTCTTTTGCAATTACGTAGAATGTCCAGACATTACAGAGAATATGCGTTAGAGCGTGGCAGTACCAGGCAAGAACAATTACTTAGAAAAAGTCATTAACCAAATTTGTTTTCTACACATAAGGTTTTTATATCGGTTCATATTCTTCCCATTTCATTGTGTCAACCATGTCAAATAAAACCGAATACTCTATTTTTGTTGAATGCACTCATATTTTCAATCTATAACCGTACAGATTTATAAACACACTAGCAAACGCCGTGGCTTTATTCGCGTAATAGTTGAAATATGCCAAGTGATATTTGTATGTCTAATTTTTATTAGAAGAAATTATACTCTTAGAAATAATTCAAAAATTACTAGTTAAGCCACAGTTTGGACTAAATTTCATTATTACACTGCATTAGGCAGAAATAAGACTTATATTAAGAAGAACTAAAGCTAATTCTAAATAAATGATAATTTAGAAAGCATTTTGACGCTTTTATGCTACTTTCATCATCTCATTTCAGTATTCATTTGACGTTTTGATTTTTTAGAAACCATCTTCTTAAGACGCATTTACATCCCAAAATTACCCATCGTGTCAAATTCCAAGCTTCTTGTCAAACAGTCTCCTAACTTTTTGGTGATAGTGACACTAACATAAAATGCCTATATTGAAACAGGGATTGTCATCATTAATTTGCCAACATCAATTTTGAAATCCGTTTAGTATTTCCTAATATTCCATAGAAAACGTAATTTAAAAAGTTCTTATTTAGACTTATTTAGAACGTTTGATGTTCATGCCAACCAAGAAGTTAATGGCACCGGCATATAATAGAGCCTTTGTAGGATCAGAGATTGTCACTAATGATTCGAAACCATTTCTTTTGGAATAGGTTCATTATTTCCCGAGATTGCATAGAAATCGTAACTTAGGACTTTTTTAGAATGCTTTTCACACCTTCCCTTCCCTTCATCCCTTTTAAATTAATTTTTTGTATGTTTTCGACTGTTCTTAGGGCACTTGTATTTTGTAAGTAACTACCATGCCATATTTCAAGTTTCTAGCCTCTTCATTATCACAGAAATCGCAATTTAGAACGTTTCTTGCTCCTGCAACCCTGTAGTGGTAGTGGCACCGACATAAAATATAGCTTACGTTTGAGCAGGTTCTAACCCCACCAAATTGCAACTACTATTTTTTAAAATGATTTAGTATTTGATAAGATTGTATAAAAATGATAATTTAGAACGTTAGAAAGTTTTTCGCTCACTTCATCCCGTTAAATTTGGAATTTTCTTTTGACGGTTCTTAGAAAGTATTTGCATCCTTTAAGTGCCAAATTTCAAAATGTTTGATCTCTCAGTATCACTAAAAACGCAATTTAGAACGTTTTTTGCTTCTGCTACCCGAAAATGGTAGTAACAACAAAAAGTATAGTCTATGTTGGAGCTGGGACTGTCGCCAGCAATTTGCAACCATTATTTTAAAATCGGTTTTACATTTCCTGAGATTGAGTAGAAATCGGAATTTAGAACGTTTTGTAGAACGCTTTTGGCCAATTTTCACTCATTTTACATCTCGAAACTTTTAGGAAATATTCTTTGAGATCTATTTATAGCTTAGAAGTAACTACCATGCCTAATTTCAAGTTCCTAGCCCTGTAGTATCACAAAAATCGCAATTTATGATTTTTTTGCTCCTGCAACGTCCTGAAATAGAGCCTATGTTAGAGCAAGGGATCTGTCACCATCAATTTTCTACCATTGCTTTTGAATAGGTTTGAGATTGCACAGAAATCGCCATTTAGAATATTTTTAGAACGTTTTTCGCGCATTTTCATCCCTTTTAAATTTCGAATTTTTAAAGAAATATTCTTAGAGATCATTTATATCTAATAAGTAATTGCCATGCCAAATTTCATCCATCTAGGCCTTTCGGTAACACAAAAACGCATTTTTAGAACGTTTTTCGTTCGGTATTCGCACCGACATAAAATATAGCCGATCTCGGAGCAAGGCCTGCTTTAAATTTCAATTTTTTAAACACTAGAACCGCCGGCTATTTTAGTAAATCTTTATAAAAACGGTTTCCCACCAGAAATTTTATTTAAAACTATTTAACTTCTTTAATTAGCCTATTTTTGCACTTTATACACATAACATATCTTATGAAAAAATTTCTGGTTCGAATCGACTATCATCAATTTTGGCAGGTGTCAAAATGACCCATAATGGCGGTTTTAGTGTTAAGAAATGTTCTTAGAGATCATTTGTATGTAATAGGTAACTTCCATGCCAAATGTCATGTCTCTAGGCCTTTCAGTAACACAAAAATAGCATTTTTAGAACTTTTTTGATCTTGCACCCCCTTTAGGGTAGTGGCACCGACATAAAATATAGCCTATGTTGGAGCAAGGGCTGTCAGCAATATTTTGACGCTATTATTTTTAAAATCGGCTCGGTGCTTCCTGAGAATGCGTAAAAATCGCCATTTGAACGTTTTTTAGAACGCTTTTAGAAATCTTCTTAGAGATCGTTTATTTCTTAAAAGTAACTACAATGCCGAATTTTATGTTTCAATATTATTCAATTATAATTCAATTATGTTTCAAATTTTATGTTCAAAGGTTGTTCCCTTCAATAACACAAAAATCGCATTTTTATAACTTTTTTTTCTCCTTCACCCCCTTTGGATTAGTGGCATGGACATAAGATATAGCCTATGTTCGAACGGGGACTAACACACTCATTTTGATACCATTAATTTTCAAATTGGTTCGGTAGTTCCAAAGATTACGCCCTACAAATAAACAAACAAACTTTACTTCTTTATAATATTAGTATAGATTTTAACTCTGTTGCTAAAATGTTGAAATGATACAATGTCAATAGAATTTAAGAGCAAATAAATTTGAAGGTAATTAAAAGCTATTCGTAAGATACACTATAAAATAATAGATGAAGGGTTAAAAGAATAACCAAAATTATTTAATGAGTAAACCTTAATACATCATCTATAATTGATTAGATTATTTGAAATATTATTTTAATTTTTAGTCTCGTCGTGAAAGAGTTGTCTATCTGATATTCTGCATTACCCGAGACACACCATCTTTAATAACATAACTTCCTCACTCGTCAACAAATTAGCATAGAAGAAAACTGACTAACAGAGCAATAAATATAACTGTTCAACTTTATACTGATCTTGGTTGACATCACTCACAATAAGGTTTTGTAATTAATACGGATTTTATGAAATTTACCTGCAAAAATTGAGAATAAGATTTCATTTCACCATGTCTATCCAACAACAGGTATTCAAACAGAACTGAACGCAGTGCGTCACGGGAGTACTAGTAAGTCGTATGGCTGATTTACGCTTGTCTGCAACACCGTATGTGCAGATATCGAAATATTCCATATTGTCCGACCATTCCATAATACCCGAACTTTCTCTATATGGGTCAATATCTGAAAACTCGTACATGAATGATGCTATTAAAAATACTCATCCCTTTTCAGAACAAAAACTAAATATATCTAAAAATGAAGCGATGAGAAGAACAACTTACCTTCATCCATGGTGGATAGTTGAAATATAGTTGCTGTTGGAATGGAAATAATTCTGCCAGCGCCACCTAGTATCTGTTAGCCTAAATGTGTGGTTAGAGGGACTGAGATGATGGTCAACCTCAGGGATAAATATGTTTACTACAGTATTTTACTATACAATCTATACGAGTAAAGGAGCATTATATTTTCCCGTATTGTATATATATAGGTATAAATATATAATAGCAAAAGTTAAAAATATTTATAGAAATTTTTACAGCATACGTTTAATATTGGATATTTGTACCTGGGGACAGGGACTGAAATGATGATTTCGTTTGTTTAAAACTTAAAATTATTTATTTATGCATCATCATATGCCCATTTATCATTGGTATTTGTTATAACAAGTGTTACAATATATTAAATTTTTCAGTTTTTGGTTTTAGTATAATTAATGAAATATTATTGGCAGTGGACGCAAATTGTCCAATTTTTAGATATTGACCATATGTTATTTACTTAACATGCAAAATTGTGTTTTTTACATACTGCTGTATAAGCAATAACTGTCAATTGAAAATACTTTAGAATGAAAGACACTAAATTTATTTTCTGTCAGATAATTAGGTAGCTTTCTTTACAAAAAAGCTACCTATTGCAGCCGTTCGGAGGAAAGCGATTTCAAAAAGTTTTGGTATATTTTCATCGATCATGACCCCCAGACCCCGAAACCACCCTTCGTTCAAAATTGATATATATATATATATATATATATATATATATGACCTATGTCACACTGTAACTCCCGTAATTATGAACCGATTTCGATGTAATTCGGTGTGTACATAGTACATACCAATGTCTCGACCGAGTTCGTTGGCCAGCTTCATCCGCCGTTTTGTTTCAAAATGGCGGCCATTTAAAATTTTTAAAAAAATTTAAAACTTGAAATGTGGTACCAAAAAATTAAAAATGGAAAAATATTTTTTTCTTATGTATTTGACCTTTATAAAAAAAACCGGAGCAGTTTTTGTTTTGTCTATATCTTAAAAAATGGCTGAGTTATAGCATTTTGAATTTCTAGCGTGGCTGACATTTTGAAACGTCCTGAATTTTGTCACGCGATAAAAGGCGTATTTTTGAACCGATTTGGATGTAATTCGGTGTGTACATAGTACATACCAATCTCTCGACTGAGTTCGTTGGCCAGCTTCATCCGCCATTTTGTTTCAAAATGGCGGCCATTTAAAATTTTTTTAAAAATGTAAAAATTGAAATGTGGTACCAAAAAATTGAAAATGGAAAAATATTTTTTTCTTATGTATTTGACCTTTATACAAAGATTTCGGAGCAGTTTTTGTTTCGTCTATATCTTAAAAAATGGCTGAGTTATAGCATTTTGATTTTCTAGCGTGGCTGACATTTTGAAACGTCCTGAATTTTGTCACGCGATAAAAGGCGTATTTATGAACCGATTTGGATGTAACTTCGTTTATACATAGTACATACCAATGTCTCGACCGGGTTCGTTGGCCAGCTTCACCCGCCATTTTGTTTAAAAATGGCGGCCATTTAAATTTTTAAGAAAAATTTAAATTTGAAATGTGGTACCAAAAATTGAAAATTGAAAAAATATTTTCTTCTTATGTGTTTGACCTTGATAAAAAGATTCGGGAGCAGTTTTTGTTTCGTCTATATCTTAAGAAATGGCTGAGTTATAGCATTTTGAATTTCTAGCGTGGCTGACATTTTGAAACGTCCTGATTTTTCTCACATAATAACAGGCGTATTTATGAACCGACTTGGATGTACCTTGGTGTGTACATAGTACATACAAATATCTCGACCGAGTTCGTTGGCCAGCTTCATCCGCCATCTTGTTTCAAAATGGCGGCCATTTAAAAAAATTAAAAAATAAAAAAAATTAAATGAGATACCAAAAAATTGGAAAATGAAAAAGATTTTTTTTGTATGTGTTTGACCTTAATACAAAGATTCCGGAACAGTTTTTCTTTCGTCTATATCTAAAAAAAAAATGGCTGAGTAATAGCATTTTGAATTTCTCTTGTGGCTGACATTTTAAAACGACCTGATTTTTGTCACGCGATAACAGGCGTATTTATGAACCTATTTGGATGTAACTTGGTCTGTACATAGTACATACCAATGTCTCGACCGAGTTCGTTGGCCAGCTTCATTCGCCATCTTGTTTCAAAAGGGTTGCCATTTAGAAAAAATTAAATTTAAAATTCAAAATGAGGTATTAAAAAATTGGAAAATGAAAAAGATTTTTTTATGTGTTTGGTCTTGATACAAAGATTCCGGAGCAGTTTTTGTTTCTGAAAATTTGTTCTTTTGTTGATATCTTAAAAAATGGTTGATTTATAGCTCTTTGAATTTCTAGCATGGCTAACATTTTGAAACGATCTTGTATTTGCCACGCGATAACACGCGTATTCGCCTATTTCGATCTAAGAAGGCATGTGGATAGTATACATCAACACCTCGACCAAGTTCGCAGGCCAGATTCATCAGCCATCTTGTTTCAAAATGGCGGCCATTAAATTAAAAAATATATATATATTTAAAGTGAGGTGCAAAAAATTTAGAAATTGAAAAAGGTTTCTTTCTTAAGTATTTGATCTTGATATAAGGATTCAGGAGCATTTTTTGTTTGTCTTTACCTTAAAAAAGTCCTTCCGGCCAGTGCCGGGAGGAAGAGGTAGCTTTCATAATCCTTATTTAAAAAAAGCCAAATTATATCATTCAAACACACGACGCTCAATTTAGAGGAAACCGAATATAGGAGATTCAATACTAATTTTTATCAATATAATGAATGAGAATTTCGCGAAATTAGTCAGCTTTATCCAAGCTGCTTTTCTTTGAAGTAACATATATTTGGCTGCCAAATTCGGCAATTTCTTAAAGTGCCTGTCATTTTAAGACAACATGGTGGATGAGGCTAAGCAGTGAACTCGGTCGAGACCTTAGTAATTGCTGTGCACATGCTCACTCACATCGGAATCGGTTAATATATAGGAGTGCTGTCGCATGCAAAAAATCAGATTTTTCAAAATGTCACCCACAATAGAAATTGAAACTGCTATATCTGAGCCATTTTTTAAGGTAAAGACAAACAAAAAATGCTCCTGAATCCTTATATCAAGGTCAAATACTTAAGAAAGAAACCCTTTTCAATTTCTAATATTTTTGCACCTCACTTTAAATATATATATATATATATTAATTTAATGGTCGCCATTTTGAAACAAGATGGCTGATGAATCTGGCCAGCGAACTTGGTCGAGGTGTTGATGTATACTATCCACATGCCTTCTTACATCGAAATAGGCGAATACGTGTGTTATCGCGTGACAAATACAAGATCGTTTCAAAATGTTAGCCATGCTAGAAATTCAAAGTGCTATAAATCAACCATTTTTTAAGATATAAACAAAAGAACAAATTTTCAGAAACAAAAACTGCTCCGGAATCTTTGTATCAAGGTCAAACATATAAAAAAATCTTTTTCATTTTCCAATTGTTTAATACCTCATTTTGAATTTTAAATTTAATTTTTTTTTTAAATGGCAACCCTTTTGAAACAAGATGGCGAATGAAGCTGGCCAACGAACTCGGTCGAGACATTGGTATGTACTATGTACAGACCAAGTTACATCCAAATAGGTTCATAATTACGCCTGTTGTCGCGTGACAAAAATCAGGTCGTTTTAAAATGTCAGCCACAAGATAAATTCAAAATGCTATTACTCAGCCATTTTTATTAGATATAGACGAAAGAAAAACTGTTCCGGAATCTTTGTATTAAGGTAAAACACATACAAAAAAAAATCTTTTTCACTTTCCAATTTTTTTGGTATCTCATTTAAATTTTTAAATTTTTTAATTTTTTTAATGGCCGCCATTTTGAAACAAGATGGCGGATGAAGCCGGCCGACGAACTCGGTCGAGATATTTGTATGTACTATGTACACACCAAGGTACATCCAAGTCGGTTCATAAATACGCCTGTTATTACGTGAGAAAAATCAGGACGTTTCAAAATGTCAGCCACGCTAGAAATTCAAAATGCTATAACTCAGCCATTTCTTAAGATATAGACGAAACAAAAACTGCTCCCGAATCTTTTTATCAAGGTCAATCACATAAAAAGAAAATATTTTTTCAATTTTTAATTTTTCGGTACCACATTTCAAATTTAAATTTTTCTTAAAAATTTAAATGGCCACCATTTTTAAACAAGATGGCAGATGAAGCTGACCAACGAACCCGGTCGAGACATTGGTATGTACTATGTATAAACGAAGTTACATCCAAATCGGTTCATAAATACGCCTTTTATCGCGTGACAAAATTCAGGACGTTTCAAAATGTCAGCCACGCTAGAAATTCAAAATGCTATAACTCAGCCATTTTTTAAGATATAGACGAAACAAAAACTGCTCCGAAATCTTTGTATAAAGGTCAAATACATAAGAAAAAATATTTTTCCATTTTCAATTTTTTGGTACCACATTTCAATTTTTAAATTAAAAAAAAAATTTAAATGGCCGCCATTTTGAAACAAAATGGCGGATGAAGCTGGCCAACGAACTCGGTCGAGAGATTGGTATGTACTATGTACACACTGAATTACATCCAAATCGGTTCATAAATACGCCTTTTATCGCGTGACAAAATTCAGGACGTTTCAAAATGTCAGCCACGCTAGAAATTCAAAATGCTATAACTCAGCCATTTTTTAAGATATAGACGAAACAAAAACTGCTTCGGAATCTTTGCATAAAGGTCAAATACATAAGAAAAAAATATTTTTCCATTTTTAATTTTTTGGTACCACATTTCAAGTTTTAAAATTTTTTAAACATTTTAAATGGACGCCATTTTGAAACAAAATGGCGGATGAAGCTGGCCAACGAACTCGGTCGAGACATTGGTATGTACTATGTACACACCAAATTTCATCGAAATCGGTTCATAATTACGGGAGTTACAGTGTGACATAGGTCATATATATATCAATTTTGAACGGAGGGTGGTTTCGGGGTCTGGGGGTCATGATCGATGAAAATATACCAAAATTTTTTGAAATCGCTTTCCTCCGAACGGCTGCAATAGGTAGCTTTTTTGTAAAGAAAGCTACCTAAAATGGCTCAGATATAGCAGTTTCAATTTCTATTGTGGGTGACATTTTGAAAAATCTGATTTTTTGCATGCGACAGCACTCCTATATATTAACCGATTCCGATGTGAGTGAGCATGTGCACAGCAATTACTAAGGTCTCGACCAAGTTCACTGCTTAGCCTCATCCACCATGTTGTCTTAAAATGACAGGCACTTTAAGAAATTGCCGAATTTGGCAGCCAAATATAAGCTACTTTAAAGAAAAGCGAAAATTTCGCGAAATTCTCATTCATTATATTGATAAAAATTAGTATTGAATCTCCTATATTCGGTTTCCACTAAATTGAGCTTCGTGTGTTTGCATGATATAAGTTGGCTTTTTTTAAATAAGGATTATGAAAGCTACCTCTTCCTCCCGGCACTGGCCGGAAGGACTTTTTTTTAATTCAGAAGTAAGTATCAGCTAATTTTAATTGAAGAAAGTCTGTTAGGATCCGAAGTAATGTTAAAACAAAATGTTGTGACCCCCCCCCCCCACCACCTTACCCTCGATCTCCTCATTAAAAAAAAACTTTTATAAACCTCTTTTATCCCTTTCCTTAAGGATAACGTCATAGATTTTCTTTTGATGCTGTCACGAAAATTCATGCCGCGAGTAATACCCTTAACTTTTTAAAACTTTTTTATTAATGAACATTTACCCTGGATAACATAAAATAAATATCCATTGTGTCTTTGAAAGTGAATGAAAATATTTTATCTTAAAAATACTTAAGCAAGGGAAAACAATTTAAAAGATTAAAAGAAAATTCACTATCGATAATATTTTATCTTAAATATAAGCTTGTTTACTAACCTCGTGTATAGTATTATTTTTTTAAATTATGTTGTATACTCGCGTTGATTTAGTTTAGCAAATTTTTCATACCTCCGTTTTATAAAAGAAATATTTATATACATAAAAAAAACAAGTAACTTTCACATAAAGAGTACGGCATCATTTAAAATTATTAAGATAGATTTAATATTAACCACTTTCTGCATGGTGTACCATATCTAATACATACCAATACATGTCACGTGGCATAGATTTACGCTAAAGGAGCCTTTCTCCCCTTTACGAGTATTTCCATGCATTACATTACAGAAATTATCCCTAGTTAATGGCAGTGCTATTTTAGATATTGTGTTTTGTTTTGCAAAAAACATACATAGAGAAAATCAGGCAAATATCATCAATTTCTCTAGTGTGCATTATCATACTAAGGAGAAAACTATGTGCATATTTTCAGGGACTTATGGCCCAAAAGGCACACAAGGCATGAGCTTCCCCTTTAAAATTTAACAAGGTCACGAAAATGACTGTAAAATAGGGCCTCCAATTCTTATATTTTATTTTTTATATATTCACATTACTTCAGGAAACATCCAACTTAAAAGTGGTCAAGAGGCCGTTTAAAAAATCATGTAGTATCCTGATATGCTAGTTACAGAAATCACATTCTCTTTTAAAATTTTGCAGTAAACTACCCAGTTATTCGACCCTTTCTATAGATAACGGTCATTTAACCGTTATTTAAAATGATCCTGACTATAATATGGTCATAATACCTTCATAATATGGTCAAGTGAACTTAGTTGTAATAACTGTAGAATGATTTTTGCAGATTTTTACGTGTACGCAACTCAACATACAACATCTAGATATACTATAAATATATTCTATCTAAAGAACATGCAGGGAACATAACAAAAACTGTTTATGAAATATATGCAAACTCGTCTAAGTCGTTCCCGAGAATAATATTTGCAGAATTGATGATTTTCTATGTATGTAAAATTTAGAAAACTTTTTCCGATGAAAGAGGACCCAAAAGTAATACTGTGATTTACTAAGTTTCAGAGGTTGTTTGGGACCTGCATATTTAACCACTCTAGAATACAAAAGTTCATAACCAGATTAAGGCATGGGGAACAAATCTCATCAAATGTTATCACTATTATTTATAATCGTCACCATATTTAAACGAAGAATGTCTATCAAACATAGGGCAAAAAGGACTATATCGAAATAGTGCCGGGAGTGTGATTCGGATCCGAATGGAATTTAGTCGGATTCTGCACAAGTTATTAAGCAGGTAAAATTGTAGTCAAGTAAAGTAATGTTGACTGATAAGACAATCTTGGCGTTTAAAATTAAACTCATAGTTCTCAGGTGATGATCGTTTTTAACACTTTCCAAAATAGTTGAAAAGTGTTTATAAAATACCCTCCCCCCAAATTTGCCCTCCGGGAAGCACATTTCTAAATTTTGCGGACATCATTCATGCCCCCCCGGAGGCAAATTTGGGGCTCTGGGCTCGGGAGGTGCAATGCATGAATAAGTGGTCACATGCCTTTGCAACAATATGTCCCATGTGAGGTTCGCAAAAGTTAGAAAAATGACCCCCTTTGGGTCTACTATCACGCCTCCTGGAATACATCCTCCCCCTTCTCTTTGACATACCGTTTGCAGATATGTGTTACTGTGCACGGTGACTATATGGAAAAGGACTAAGACAATGTAGCAATTTCATAAATTTCACTTAATTATTTCTATGTAAGGGCAAAATTTTATTGATACACCCTCGTACATATTATACGAAATCAAAGCACAACTCATATTTATAACTGGAACATCTAATAAATAACTAAATATCTAGGTGTTTTACATATCACACGCCCTTCCGTGGGAGAGGGAGGGGGGGGGATCATCATCACTCCACTCTACGCATAGTCAAGAAGCACTTGTTCACCTGCACTCCACACCTTTATAAAAATTGTTATTTTATATATTTTTGTTCATCATCATTTGACTCTGAAGAATAGTGCTGCCTCGGGACTCAGGTATTTAACAGCGGTTGGGCTTAGTCGTTTCGCCAAGGCAAGAAGGTTCTGCACGTAACTTAGGACTTCATCTCTGTTCAAAAACCGAGAGTCATTCGTGCTAAGACCTGGCAGTGAATTCTCTTTCAAACACGGAAAGAATCTCTATAAAAATTTTCTTGCATTGTTCTATATAATTTTTTTTCTCAGCAAAGTAAACGCGTGAAAGTTTCCTGGCAATCTCATGTCAATCTGCATCTTCTGGAATTTGGATGGAGCTGTATTCTCCTGGCATCATCAATGGATAGTGCCGTTTTCCCCCTGTCTAAACATAACTTGTATATTTCCCATAAAAAATGTTTGTCACGCCTAACTATAAGCGACCCTCTGGCGACCAAGGAAATAAATTCATTCTTTCCTATACATAACACGTCTACGGAGAACTCAATTAAAATACAAAACCTATTAAGAAATTATCATAGGATTATAAAATTAACTATAGGAATACATTTCATTATGATTAAAAACATATCCGAAAATCAAATCTTTAACTGATTTCTTTACGAAGCTATTGCATGTAGAAAGTAATTTTCAGCTGAAATCTCATCACCAGGGCCGGTGCAATGTTGCGCGAGGAACTGGCGAATGATTTATCAGGACCCAACCTCTCTGGCTGCAATATTCGACTAATAAAAAAACATTATCAAAAATTGTATATATATCATAGAATGATTTTTAATATATATAAAATGCATGAAAAATAACATACATATTCTTTCACATGTAATGTGAAAAATGATTTTTAATTTCTAAAAAACGTCCATCCATTATAATTTTTTAAACATTTATTTCTTGTGTTTAGGTTTATTTTCAGGGTCCTCATATCTATACATATTCCGACGATTATATCAACTTTGGCTGTAAGAAATAAAGTTATTACTAAATTACTTTCACGGAAAACATTTAAAGACAAATTTTGAGCAATAGTATCATTATTTTACACAAATTAACGTTATTTCGAATTATATAGAGACGCCCGGGGCCCTTTTCAAGACCCCTTACTGACGCGACGCCCGATTTGCCCGAGGGTTTCGCCGGCCGTGTTCGACATCACAAAATCAACGAGGATGTGCTTTAGAAATAAAGAAGTTGTATTTTATGTTCAACATCAAAATGGTGAATTATTTTCAAAATATAAGCACTCTCATGATGTTACAACACATCATGCTGATATTGCAAATACTATATAACTAATAGAAAAATATTGACCCAATTTTGTTGTTTTGGTTATAATCGTATCTATAAATAAAACATAAAAATATGTTTCTTCTAAATTAACATTTTTAAATAGAGTAATTCTTTCAAAAGTGTGGTTTTATTTCAAATGCAGGCATGCACATTTAGGTCACTTGTTAATAATATCGTTTAACATGAGACACCACTTAAAATAGATCTCCAAGACATGAAATTTTTCTTACATTCTTCAGTGTTAGAGAACATTACTGAATGAAAGCAAGAAACAAGAAATAATTCTTAATTTAGCGACATATCCTTTAAGTACTTTTAACATACGAATCTCCATTAAGGCACTGAAGTGTGATTCAAAAAATTATTTCACTAAAAGTAGAGGAGGAACTACAAATCACATTTGATCACATCTAATCTATTAAATACATACGCAATTGTAGATGCTATTATTATTTTATCTTACACGATCGTTAAAAAAAAAAGAAATTATACCAATTTATTTTCATATATATCACGTTTTTTCAAACGACAGAAGATTATCAATTTCTTAAGTCAATAACAGGGATCAAGACTTCACAAATGAAACTACAGTCATTGCGATGAAATATTTCTGTAATTTTTCTTCCTTTATTACTCTGAAAAGTAATGAGGGACAAAAATGTGATTATTTGAATTTTTCCGTTTGAGTTATGATGTTATATTAGCTTAGCATATACTTTTCGGAATTAAACAATCTATAGTTTATTTTATATCAAAAGTAGTTATACTAAACAGAGACAATGTGGCATTCAACTTAAAATATTTTAATTTTCAATCATCAAAGCATCATGTGTGTTATAAATAAATAAAGAACACCTGACAAAATAATAGTACGGTTATTCTAAGAATGATTAAAAGTTATTTTTGTATGACGAAATTTCTTTTTTCGAAACCCGCAAAACTGTCAAAATTTTTGAGAATAGGTTAGCACAAGTCATTGACGGATCTAAGGGGCAATCCTTTGATTCATAATAGGTCTCTAAGTCGACATATCTTAACTAACCATTTTTAAGGGTTTTTAGTCTTTAAAACAATTAAAACGAATACATATCAGATTTTCTTATTCTTTTTTGCATAAAAATTCTAAAATATGACTAATATCAGAAAGGTTATTTAAAAATGTTTTACATAAATAAAAATTCGTATAACTTGCTTTAACTTTTCCGATTACCTAGTGAATGAAAATTAGAGACTGTGCATTTGAGTCTGACTGTCAAAAATTATCTCTTAAATGTACGAGAACAGAGTTTTCATCAAGTTATTCGTTATCCCTTAGCTGCTGTATGCATGCTTCATAATTGGGTTTTATAGTATTATTTATTGAATAACTTAAGAAATAAAGAAACAATTAGGTTTATTGAATCGTTTTTTTTTAAATACCGGTTGCAAAAATTTTGGACATAACTCTATTGTGCTCAAAGCATATGAAGAATACAATAGTTCGTCTTAGGAATACATTTCACCCATGAACGTAGAAAGAATTGATAAATCTAAGAAGGAAAGGCAATTTCTTTTCATTTTGAAACCCTAAACTCAAAAACAACCACAAGCTTTTCTAACTTACAAAAAATATTAAACAAACTATTGCTAAAGATGCTGGAAAGTATTGTTATATTGGAAGCAGTGCTCGTATTGGTCGCTCTAGTGGATGTAAAAATAATTCTGCATAAGTCCATACAGAAGGAACTTTTTCGATCGGCCGTTATAATAAAGTTGTTATAATGAACGATCGTTATATCGAGCGTCTACTGTATTTGTACTATGGGGTTGTTCTTTGTTCTTAGAGATTGTAATTTCATCTATACGTATAAAGAGTAAGTAGTATCGCCTCGTCCTTGGAGACTTTCTCCCTTGGCAATAGTTTTCTTAAGTTTATTGAATAAACTTTTTATTCATACATTAGGAAAAAAGACAAATGTTTCTGAATCTGGGAAAGTTAATATAACCGTGAACGATAGTATACAATAACTTCTTGATTCCGAAAAGTGTTCTTTATCTTTAGAAACGAATCTTTTAAAACTAGTATCTTATAGAGATTCAAAGTAGCATTTATAAAAACAAAGTTAGTTTTGCTGCCACATTTCCGGGTAGCTTTTATAGTGCATTAATCAGTTTTACAAACTGAAATATCTATTTTACTATGATAAAAGAATAACATTATTATAAATATTCTAGAGGAGAAGGTGAATAGAAAATATAAAGGTGTTTCAATCATTTTTTTTAAAATTGAAATTGTACAAATATTTTTTAATTGGAATGAAATTGAAAAGAGGACATGCAACAGAATTTTGACAAATATGTGTTACCGCGCCAGTTTTGTTTTTCTATACCTTAAAATTTATTTAGAAAACAAGTTAAAATCAATTAATATACGAGGGTTGGAACTTTAATAGTGGCAACACTGCTGTGAAAACGCTACGCAACAAAACCAAAGAATGTCACGTATACCACACGTGAGCTACATACCTACCTTACCTCTCAGCAAAAAGACTCGTCCTTCCTACGTCACACGCATGCGGAGTGACGCGAAGAACTGATCCTTGTATTAGCTTGCGGTCTAAAGTATGTGTTGTCAGGATGTTTTCAAAACAAGAACAACGAATTTCGATAAAAATTGAATGTGCCAAAGGTCATACAGCACGACAATGTCATCCAGGCCTAGGGGGCTTCAAGAGGATTGCGGGGAATCTGCGTTGCCTTACAGAACTGTAGCAAGTTGGGTAAAAGCCGTTAATGAAGGACGCCAAAATGTGGCAGACATGCATCGGCCAGGTCGTTCTAGTGTCAGCGAAGCAGAAATGCATGCTGTAGCCGCACTAATGGACAGTGATCGACGCCAAACGATTCATGAACTGGCCCGAGAGACAGTATTTTTCATACGAGTGTGCTGCAAATTCTGAAGGAAAGCCTGGGCATGAGAAAATTGCTTCACGATGGATTTCACATCATTTGACGGAAATGTAGAAATGGCTACGAAACGATGCTGCTCGAACCCACCTGCAGCGCTATGAGCGCGAAGGAGAGGCTTTTTTACGCCGTATCATTACGCTGGAAGAGACTTGGAGCAGATCGTACCAGCCAAAACTGAAACGCCAAACGAATGGCGTCATTACAGGTCACTACGAAGTTCGAAATTTCGTCAGAACTCCGGCAATGTGAAAGTTATGGTGATTCTCGTGTTGGTGTCATCCTAACGCATACCGTTTCCCCACAGCAGACCGTCAACAGCAGACCGCAGTATTAGTGCTCATTTTTGGAGCACCATCTCAGACCAGCTTTGAGAATAAAACGGTGACACTTTCTGCAGAGCGCCCCTATCATTTTGCATGACGATGCTCGGCCGCATGCAGCGCAAGCTGCGACTGATTTGTTCGATCGATGGTGCTGTGAAGTTTACCATCCATGATGTTTACATCCACCATACTCCCCAGATCTAAGACCTTGTGAGTTTGACTTCATTCCTAAGATAAAGGAACCACTTCGTGGCATTCGCCTTCAAACTGTTCCAAAGATTCTTCAGGCAATAGACCTGTCCATTCGAACTATCAACAGAACAGGCGCTGCTACAGGTATTCTGTGACTTCCACATCGTTTGAAACGGGTTATACACAATGCTGGCGACTATATTGAAGGACTGTAAAACATGGTGACATGATTCACTTTTGTATTCCATGTAAATAAATAGTTGCCACTATTAAAGTTCCAACCCTCGTATATATATATATATATCTTAAAAATCTTTTTAATTAGAATTGATCGGAAATTGCAAATTTGCGCGTTTTTAGAAAATTTAAAGGTTTACAAATTTTTTTATATTTTTTGAACTAATAGAGATACACATAAAAAAACACTTATTTTTATTGGGTCATGCCATTGTCGTGGATTTGTCTGCATATTTGAAAAAAAATGTGTGCTTTAAAATATAGTGACATATATTAGACAAAATGTCAATTTTTGAAAAATGAATATAATGTAAGGAAAGAGATAATAGTAAGCAATTTTCATATGTGTTATTATCACTTCCATACACATACCAATTGATATAAGATTTCTATTTGAAAATCTACCTAAACGCTGCCTAAAATTTGCATAAGTAGAGAAACAAGTTGGAAATTGCTCATCAAACGTGGCAAATGAAGTGCATTCGTACTATAACTAGTTTTATAATTATTTTTTGCACCCCATATTGTACTGAATGTATATTTTTTTTTCACTTCATAAGTGCATAGTCTGTAACATCATTAAAATGCACTTGCAATATTTTTTTCCCATTCCCCATAATGGAACGCAAAAATTTTGACTGTCTCTGTAATTAAACTATACACTGATTTTCATAAAATTTGAAATGGATCGACAAAATTTTGCAATATTAATATATTTAAAATTTCAGACCATTCGGAAGGCTGTAACATCATTAAAATGCACTTGCAATAATTTTTCCCATTGGCCGTAATGTAAAGAAAAACTTTTGACTGTACCTGTAATTAAACTATACATCCGATTTTCATAAAATTTGAAATGGCTCGACAAAATTATACAACAATCATATATTTAAAATTTCAGACCATTCGGTTGAGTAGTTTTTGCTCTGTTATATGCGGGCAGACAGATTGGCGGACAGACGGGCGGACTGAACGACAACTATAGGTGCTACGTATTTATATAATTACAAACGCACCTAAAAAGGATATACTTCACGTCGGTTTGCATTAACACATAAACATTCCTAAGAAGTCCAGTAAAGAATAACAATAGTTTAAAATGTGATACAGTAAGTAAAATTATTTGAACTTTTTCATTAAACTTGAAAGTGTCAATTTTCGTATGATGAAGACACTGTGATTTTTTCCGATCATACAAGATATTTTCCCAAATTTAATATATTTAAATCAATTCATTTATTTTTTCACACTTTGGGTTATCATTTATGTTAATTTCTGCCAAGGTAAAATAAACCCATGAAATATGTACATATTTTAAAGAGTTCTGAGTTCTATAAAACACTAATTCTAAATGCTTAATGATTATAAGACACCCCCGGTGACACTTAATAATGATGCAATTTATCTTTTAAGTTAGAAATGTTTTAACTTAGTAAATTAACTTAATGTAGCTTCAAGCATTTATTAAACATTTTTCACATAACACATTCATTATGCATGAGGACATTTATTTTGCTAGCTCACATTATTAACGGATGACTGCTAAAGATTAAAGTTATGTTACTTTTTTCCATTTTAAAATGATTAATTATTGCTGGGTTTGTTTGTGACAACAATATATTTTATTCAACGATTAAGCTTTAGCTTTAAGGTTTAAGATATCTTTGAAGTGCCAAAAGTTAACGAAATTACAAAGGTTGTAACCTTAAAAAAAAAAGATCCATTTTCAGAAGACTTTAAAGGAAATTTTAAACAATCCTATTATTCTATTCCTTTCCTTCTTTTATGTTTTGACTATATTTAATCATTATTAATTGTAAGTTTTAAATAGACACATATTTTTACGACAATTGATGAAGTGAAAGATAACTCTAATATAATTCATCAATATGAGCCTTTTTTTCACAGACAATAACAGCTATTTAAAATAAATTACTATCAAAACAAATTAAAAATCTTTGAAAAAATTAAAATAAATTTTTTAAACTACAAATGGTGCCCAAATTATAATGTAGTAGAGCATTGTTTTACTTCTACGACTGCTGTTTAAAACAAAATAGTGTTTTAAATTGTAGCTTCATTGAAATAGTTTACAGTCTTTGAACAAGTCGGAAATTTTACGTTAAATGTGGCAAATGAAGTGCGTTTGTACTATAACTAGTTTTATAAATATTAAGATCTTGGTGCAATAGCTGTTGCACTCTTATGCACAAGTGCACGAATACAAAATTTATTATGATTATATACAGGGTATTTATAAAGTCCCGGACACATTTTGATGTTTAATAACTCATAAAATAATAAAGATAGATTAAAATTAATAACATAAATGGTTAGATAGACTCAAAATGTTTCATGACCCTTGTCAATGAACTTCCACGTGTGCTCCTTTCGTCGCACGGAGAATATCAAGTCAATTGTCAATTTCACGGCAGGTAGCGGCAAGCATGTCGGCATCCACAGAGGCTATTGCGGATGAAATTCTGGCTTTTAAATCATCAATGTTCGACACTTTTCTCCTGTAAACATTGTCCTTTACAAATTGTACAATTCTTGATTTGTAAAGGACAATGTTTACAAGAGGAGAGTGTCCAACATTGATGACTTAAAAGACAGAATTACAACCGCAATAGCCTCTGTGGATGCCGACATGCTTGCCGCTACCTGGCGTGAAATTGACTATCGACTTGACATTCTCCGTGTGACGAAGGGGCACACGTGGAAGTTCATTGACAAGGGTCATGCAACTTTTTGAGTCTATCTAACCATTTATGTTATTAATTTTAATCTGTCTTTATTATTTTATGAGTTATGAAACATCAAAATGGGTCCGGGACTTTATAAACACCCTGTACATTAAATTCAGTAATACGGAAACGATAAGACTCCATCTTAAATAAGATGTCATCAACATAGCAATCTCGAATCATTACATATCATAGGACATCATGCAATTAATTACGCACGATAGGATTTAATAAAATGAAGAAAACTTTTATTAATAACTTTTTAAGTTTTGATTCGATTTTCATAAAAATTGAAATAACTCGACAAAATTCTACAACGATTATATATATATTAAATTTCAAACCATTCAATGGGTAGTTTTTTGCTGTTATATGCGGACAGACGGACAAGCAAACAGACGGCCAGACGACGACCATAGGTGCCGTATTTATATAATTACGAAAGCACGTAAAAAGTTGTGTTTTATATTGTAGCTTCATTGCCCTAGTTTTTAGTATGAAAAAAGAAAGATTTTTAATCATAAAATTTTTTAATTAATCTATATTGATGCATAAATAAACAATTGCTTGCATCTGCAACTAGTATTTGTAGTAACATAAAATGATTATAGGGACTGCCTAAAAATAAGCCAAAGTAAGGATAAATTGGCAGAATAACCGCAATCTGCATGATAGTATTTTATTCTTTCTAGTAAATAAAAATGATGAGAATGCAAAAATTAAATAATAGTGAAGACGTACTGAAGATTTACTTACAGTAATCTTTAACAGACATTTTACAATTTGTGCTTCAACACTTTATGTTCATCATCATCATCAGCAACGGCAGTAGCAACAGCAGCAGCAACAACAGCAACAACAGTTTTCAATACACTGCTGGATGTAAATTCTTCCCCAGATTTTACCATCGCATCCTGTAAAATCTATTTTTACAATCACCCAATTTTCAGATTTCGTCACACCATGTTACCTGAGGTCGTCTTCTTGGTCGTTTTACATCTCTTCAATGTTCTCCAATAGATTTTGATGAAAATATAACCATCCTCAGATAAGTAATAAATCACAAAAACAGTCAATTGAGACATTAATTATTACGAACAATAACATTCAGAACTCTCATCCAAAATAAATGAGACTATAAATCAATAAATGATCATCAAAGAGTTGCAACATCTAAATTATATTTATCCGAAATGAGCAATAATTAATCACATATCAAACCAGACCGTTTATTTCTCCCACGCATGATGCAAGAGATATCACGTGATTGATGTAAAGGACTAAAAATCTCTACTAACTTTTTATTTTATTATGCTGTATACTGTTGAATAAGCAGAGTTTCCCACAGGTTTAAAAAAGGGCAGGGTGCTGCTTGTGGGAATAGGGCACTTTTGGATTCCAAAGGGATTTTTAAGGACATTTCTTGAAATTTTTAAAGGCATTCGTTTGATTTTTAAAACTACTTTTTAATATTTAATAGACAGAACCCTATTTTAAAGACAGCAATGAGTTAATTTTTTACTATGCAAGTAATTTTCTTAATAAACAAAGGAGTAAAGACACTTTTTTCAGGTGAGGGCAACAAGGGAGCTAATTTTTTTAATGAGGGGCAAGAGAGTGCTATTTTGTAAACCCAAGGGCAGGCAGGGTGCAGCGCCCTCCTGAAATCGTCTGGGGGAAACTCTGGAATAAGTAACATGTAAAATAATTAAATCGCTGCGGTAGGATGCAGCGTAACTTGTATCAAACAATATTCAATTTAATACCGAATGTTTAAATATAATTTTAATAAGCACAAACCAGCCTCATAAATAAGAAAGCTTCATGTCTCATATTAATTAAACAGGATTCTTTTCGCACAGTTTAGTAGTGAAATAAAACGCTGGAATACTACGCAAAAACAACTTGGGCCATATAACTGAAAAAGTAATTGCTGCAGTGGAGATGCACAGGGAAGAAACTTACCTATAATATTTTATTGTTTGACATATCAAGATAGGCCAGAATAATTTACTCTGTTATATCTAAATATGAGCGCCCGTAGCCTACCTTATAAATAGAGGCGGCATTTTTTTGCCAAGAGATTTTATCATTTTTTCCTGTAAAATCTATTTCTTCGATCACCAGATTTTCAGATTTCATCTCTCAAATTTACCTAAGGTCGTTTTCTCGGTCGATTTACATCTCACAGGAGGGGTTCGTACGCAGTCTATTGCCACGTCTTCTTGCAATGTGCACAGTCCATTTCCATTTTAATTGTTAATTTCTCTCTTTATGAAAAAAAAATTCGTCTGGATTTTTATACAGGCTATTTTTTTCTGTTTCTTTTTAATCCTTGCACACGTCTTTCCAATGTGGAAAATTTCTGAACCACTTTTAGCATATTATATATATACTAGATGATTTAACCGGTTTTACCTTACAAGAAATAGGAGCAAAAATATTTTTTTAATTGAAAGCTATAATAGATTTTTTACATTTAATATATACATCTTTTTTAGTTTGCCCATTAACAACTCCAAAAATATTTCTATTTGGAAAATATTAATAATGTATTCAATTAAAACTTTAAAGTTATTAAATGCAAAACATTCATATTATCCGTATGTCAGCTGTTAATAACCGATGAAATCGCAAAATATTTCGTTACTTACAGCAGCCTTTTTCATTCTGATAATTCATGCAGTTTAAGAGTGTAGTTTGATTACATGTCTGTCCCATTCGGGTTTTATATATATTATTTTATTTTTTATTTATTGACTGATGAAGTTTTATTTGCCTTAAAGAATATTGGACAGTAACAAATGCTGAACTAGTTAAGTTGTTTTATGTGCAAACGTGTTAATTTTTTGTAATTGGGTTGCAGACGATAGAGATATATTTTTAAAAAATGTGCCAGAAAACTATTTTATAAATCATAAAAAAATATTTAAATTTTTATATATTTTTCAAACAAACTGTAATTGAAAGAACATTTTCTTTACTATTAGATGGTGTAAAAATTAAAATTGTGCGGTGTTCTGAAGTTAAAAAAATTGTAATAAAAGCGAAATTTATTGGTCAGATGTTACCATCATAAATATGACGTCATTGTTACTCCCGTACATGCTTTCGCTTTATAACATATACAGGGTGATTCATAAAAGATGGGCAGAACTTTAAGGGGTTATAGTACACTTAAAGACAAATAATATTAAATAGGAGACTAAGGGTCCCAGACGCATTCCCAAGGAGATAGGGGGCATTAAAGTTTAGGGTCCGAAATTTCAAATGATTATAAAACATGGAAAAATTGGTCGATTCGTTTGCGGTTTTTGCAAAAAATTTTCTTTATGCCAGTATTTTCTTGAAATAAAATTTTAAAGTTCAATTTCAAAAATTGCCGATAGGGGGCGCTTTAGACTTTGGAGTAACAAACAACTATTTTTTAACGTTATTTTTTGTATTTCTTTAAATGATTTCGAAAGCTTAGACTTAAACTTAAATTTTGATCTAAAAATCTGAGTCCTAACGAGTAGTTAAGTAGCGTAAACTGAAATATGAAATTTGAAACCCTTCTCCCCCCAGAACAAAAATCAGTTATTCCCGATCTTTGTGTCGTAGATTAGGCTCTAACTACTGCCGCGTTTTGCTAAAATTATTCTTTATGTCAGTATTTTCTTGAAAATAAATTTTAAAGAAAATTTTCAAAAAATTCCGATAGAGGGCGCTTTAGGCTTTGGAGTAACGAACAACTATTTTATACCGTTATTTTTTGTGTCTCATTAAATGCTTTCTAAAGCTTAGACTTAAATTTTCAGCCCAAAATCTGAATCGTTAGACGTGGTTAAGTTTCTGGGGAGACGGGTTTGAAATTTCTACTCCTGAGCACAGTTCAGTTTACCATGTCCACACATTGTGTGCTGTGATACGAGGTAAAAAGACACAAATTAGGATTATGTTACCAAAGCATATTTATTAACATGTAATTACAATAAATGTTCAAAATTGTGACCACCAGAGGTTATGCACGCAGAACAACGGCGAAGAATGGAACGGCGAACATTCGCGAAAACATCAGGCTTTTCGAGCACTTCCCCTACAGCGGCGGAAAGTCTGGCGACCAGTTCCTCGGGGGATTCAATGGGTGTCTCATACATAAGAGCCTTCAATCGTCCCCAAAAAAAGAAATCGAGGGGTGAAAGATCTGGCGAGCGAGCAGGCCAAGCAACAGGACCACCTCGACCAATCCATCTGTTCGGAAATGTGATGTCCAGATAGTTGCGGACGTCTCGTACGTAATGGGCTGGCGCTCAATCGTGCTGGAACCACATGACCCGCCGGATGCGTGGAGGAACAACGTTTAACAGGTCTGGCAGCACATGTTGCAGAAATGTGAGGTATGTTTTACCGTTGAGGCGTTCAGGAAGAAGGTACGGTCCGATTAGGTGGTCTCCGAAGATTCCTGCCCAAACATTGATGGAAAAGCGTCTCTGATGAGCATGTGGATACGTAGCATGTGGATTGACATCCGCCCATACATGTGCATTGTGTGTGTTAAATGTACCTTCACGTGTGAAGGTACATTCATCGGTGAAAAGCACAGTTCGTCCAAAATGTGGATTTAGCGCGTTCTGCTGCAGAAACCAGCGGGCGAATTCAATACGATTTGGATAGTCCCCTGGAGACAGTTTCTGGACTCGTTGCACATGAAACGGGAGCAAATGTTCATCCTTCAGTACCCTCCAAGTCATGAACTGTGAGGTATCCACCTGCCTAGCCACTGTTCGTGTACTTGTACTTGGCTGCGCCGCTACTACATCCGGAATGGCTTCTGCAACAACTACTGATTCGTCCTTTTTTGCACGACCTGCATTCGACCGGGAAGCGAGAAATGATCCCGTCTCACACAACTGTCTGTGCAAGCGCTCGAAAGTTTTGCGGTTAGGCAACCGCCTGTTGGGAAATCGCTCTCCGTACATTCGTTGTGCCTCTGCACCATTTCCATCTGCCGCTCCGTAAATTAAATGCATCTCAGCCTTTTCCTTATTCGTGAAGGGCACCATCTTCCGATTCATTACTACAGCGACTTACACTTGACTCACCGTTCAGTGGTTTTTATGCCTGAATCGTGTCGAAATTTTGCATACGTGTTCTTCTTCTTCCCCATTTGACATTTGCATACTTTCTGTTTCCTTCTTCACCCGGTGACTAGCGTCAGGAATGGAGCTTTAACGTTTGCATGAGCGACGTTTCCAACTGTGCCAGTGCCTTTATGAGTGAATTCCGACTATGCAGTCCTTCACGAAAGTTGTATTTTTGCCTCGTATCACAGCACAGAATCGTTGGGCATGGTTAAGTAGTGCAAACTGAACTATGTTCAGAAGTTGAAATTTGAACCACCTCCCCTCGCTCCTGAACCACGCTCAGCGATTCAGATTTTGAGCTGAAAATTTAAGTTTAAGTCTAAGCTTTAGAAAGCATTTAATGAGACACAAAAAATAACGGTATAAAATAGTTGTTCGTTACTCCAAAGTCTAAAGCGCCCTCTATCGGAATTTTTTGAAAGTTTTCTTTAAAATTTATTTTCAAGAAAATACTGACATAAAGAATATTTTTAGCAAAACGCGGCAGTAGTTAGAGCCTAATCTACGACACAAAGATCGGGAATAACTGATTTTTGTTCTGGGGGGAGAAGGGTTTCAAATTTCAAATTTCAGTTTATGCTACTTAACTACTCGTTAGGACTCAGATTTTTATATCAAAATTTAAGTTTAAGTCTAAGCTTTCGAAATCATTTAAAGAAATACAAAAAATAACGTTAAAAAATAGTTGTTTGTTACTCCAAAGTCTAAAGCGCCCCCTATCGGCATTTTTTGAAATTGAACTTTAAAATTTTATTTCAAGAAAATACTGGCATAAAGAAAATTTTTTGCAAAAACCGCAAACGAATCGACCAATTTTTCCATGTTTTATAATCATTTGAAATTTCGGACCCTAAACTTTAATGCCCCCTATCTCCTTGGGAATACGTCTGGGACCCTTAGTCTCCTATTTAATATTATTTGTCTTTAAGTGTACTATAACCCCTTAAAGTTCTGCCCATCTTTTATGAATCACCCTGTATATGTCTATGTTCATCATAATTGTTAGAAATCGGTTCATAAATAATTTTTATGTCAGTTTTCTTTTCATAAATATTTTTATTCATTGTCTTTTATGGATTTCTGGAATTTAGAAGTTTTGTTTTTACTTCTATTTTAATTTTCTTGTAAATTCAGTATCACAATTCATCGGGCAATTTGAGAAATAGCTCTTAAATGCAATGCATGCTTTTCACAATCAAAAATCAATTGTGTTTTACTTATATTTGTGGGATATTGTCCCGGAAGAAATGTTCCACAATATAAGTTTTCATTTTTTTTCGTGTTACGTTTTAACATACCTTTTGTAATTTATCCTACTATATTTTTAATTATTCCACTTTTCGATATATAGAATTTGGATAATCAGTTTTATTGTTTCATTGTATTTTAATTTTGAGGCTATCTTCTGGTTGAGTTTTCGCATTCCTTTTGTAAATTTTTCCTCTTACCGATATTGTTCCTCCACTTTTTGAAACTACATTTTTACATTTGTTTTCCACTTTCTTATTGGGTTCTTTATGCCAATTACCTTTACTTTAGTACTGTTTTAGTATAACGATTAATGTATAATAGAATAATAATAATAATGTAATAATAATAATGTATAATAGGTTAATGTATAATGTACATGTCATCTTCATTTAGAGTTTTGGATTGTTAAATGAATTTGTAAGATAAATTTTGATTCAAAGGAGTTAGATATATACTATATGTATGTGTGTGTGTAATAATAAAAATTTTCGGCGTTTATCTTAGTTAAACTATTTCAAATTCGTATAATATCGACCTTTTTTACCTGTCTTTAATAATATCTTAAATATCTATTAGCTTTTTATCCCATGCCTTTAATCCAGCTTATTCTTTTATTTTTCTTATTCTAAAAACCTTAATCTGTTTTGACTATACGTCTTTATAAACCCACTAAATTGCTTTATTTCTTTCATTTTATTCTGAGACATTAAATTCTTTTCTTTTCTCGTTCGTCGGTTATCAATACCATTTTATTTTATTAAATCATTCCATCTCCCAGAATGCTTTGCGATAACTCCGCGTGCATTTTTAATACCTCTGGTCGGTGATCTATATGAGTGATTTTTCTGTTGCCTATTATCTATCTGGAATAATCTCCAGTTGCGGATTATATAAATAGTGTGCAACTATAATGCTACGATTCACATGATATGTTTTGAGAAAACGCTACATATATGTATATATATTATTATTATTATATGCTAAAGGTGATTCAGAAACTTTTCATAAATAAAGATCTAATTTGGTGATTTCACATCAAACGGTGGACACCACTGATTAAACAGCAGACAACTATTGAAAAACTGAACCATATTTTAGATATTGATACTCTAAATTCCTCATGCAATTAATAATTATAATTATAAATAAATAAATAAATTCCATACTAAAAACAAAATTACCTGGAAATGCATGAATTTGTTATTACTTTAGGTACTGGAGTGATAAACTGTGTGTTCCAACATGTGAAATGCTTCAAGTTTAAGTTATGTTCTACGAACACTTATTCATGTAGGGCAGTTTATTTGGAAAGAACGTTTGAAAATCCAAAATTTTGAAGAAGCGGGCCCATGGAGAAACTCACGGGTTTCACAATCATCCTTCACATAAATCTAGAAACCGTCCATAAACAAAAAATATTTCTTCGTACCAAAATAGCCATTGATATAAAAAAGTTCTTCATAAATAGGTGTGATATACTGAATTGACAAATTACGCATTTAATGAAGTCCATCTTTGGTCCTTATTACAGTAAACAAAGCTTGTATTATAAACTTATTTGGCGTTATATATTTTGAGAAATATTCATGGATTGGTACTTTTTCAGTATAGGGGCCTTGGCTTTCTTTAAAAGCTTCGCGCAATTTGGGCTTCAGAAAGTAAGATTTGCTGTCAAATTACAGAAACAGCTACGAAAACGAACCTGCAAAAATTTCACCTGTTTATATATGTATATGCATACATAATATTCATTCATATATTTATTTTAAATATATACTTGTTTTTATTCCAAACAATGTATTTTACTAATAATAAATACTTGTGTACCCATTTTAAATGTATCATATAACGACAGATGGCAGAACTTTATTGATTGTTTGGATAACACATTGGAATTCAATTTTAGATGTAATACAGATGGCAGCATCATATCTTAAAATTTATACCTGCCTATACTATACATTATTATTCCTTGGTCCCTATTTATTTTTTAAGAAAATTTGGCAACATGTGCAAATCATCTCTTCTATTTTTTTTAAGTATCAGATTTTTAACTTCAGATTAAATCATTATTCGATAACATCTTTTTCTTTTTTAATCCATTTCAATCAATATATTTTTTAACTTTAGTGTTTTCTAGCATTTCAATTTCTGTATATATTGTGAGCGGTAGCCCTGATTTCACATTCTTTAGCTTTTTATGGCTAATGTGAAGATGAAACTGTGCATTTTATTTCTGGTAATTAGGGTAATTGAGGACTGACGAATCTGCCTTGGTTCCACAAATTTTCATTTTTTCCATGTTTACTGTGTTTTTAAAACCATGTTGTATTTGTTATGGGGATCTGTTTCATAGACTTATATGGGGGTTTATACATCATTTTTAAATTGAATAAATTCCTTTATTATTTATAGATTCCCAATTTTTGTTGGTAATTTGTATTGGTTTATAATGGCTATATATATATATATATATATATATATATAATTATTATTATTTTATATAAAATTTATTTCTGTTTGTATATAAAAATAGATAAACGATTTGATTACTTTAAATAAATTGTGTAAATATTGAATTAATTGCTTATGTATATGAAACAATAAATATTTTGCTAGAAAATATGCATGATAAATTTCCTTCTCTCGCTGTGCCCATTATTTCTATCACGTAAAGACCCCATACAAAATGCATCTCTAAATTGACCATTTAGATTATAAAATTAAGTTTTTAAAGCTTATAAAAAATGCAAATGCATGTTTAAACTTTATTTTCCTCCGCAAGTAAGATGTGATGTTTTCATACCCTTAAGTTTAATATTCATATAATATTAGCATAACAATGCAAACAATTTAAACAAAATGCCAATGTTTGTGAAACATATCAATTTAATGAGAAATGGGTAAATATTAAACATTTTTTGAATGAGCTTACTGATTTTATTTTTGGTTAATGATTACAGCTGGACACATTCACAAGTATTCATGAGTTTGAAATGTATGAAGTTAACTAAAAATTCAACAAAATTAAATAGCGTTTGAGTAAACACATATAGTTATTTTTTATTAGCCCCCGATATGCTATTTTTTTCGTGTGTCTCCCCCGAAAAATAACGTTCTGTTTCATAACCCAGCTGTAAAACAAAGCATTGTACGGTTAACTACTGATAATAACTACTGAAATTTTTTAAGCTTCGAAGCATCGAACATTTAAAATTTTTACAACTTCGTATAAAGAAAGTACTTTTAACTGTAATTTGTTTGAATACTGCATCTAAATTTACTTTTAAGATATTAATTTTTTTTGTAGTTTTTAAAGCCATTTCTGTAATGGTGACAGTTGAAGTACTCCATTTCAGTGGAAAATAACGGAAAAATTGTAGCTTACTAAATCTTTTTGTTACCATTTTCTTATAGCAACTAAAAAATTTGTAATTAAAATATGTGCTATTTTGAAAAAATATTAATGACTGATTTCTGAAAAATCATGGCCAAACTATGCTTAATTTTAAGTATCCATATTAAAGTTACAAACAAATGAAGGCATATGAATCTTTCGATAGCCGATTTTTTGTCGAATTTTTTGAATGACGATATCACTTTTTGCTGGGTTTGTGTATTATTCCGCGATAATGACGTCATATACATATTTTTGTACAGGTATTGTTTAAGACTGATTCACAAATGTGGAATTCGTCAGCGGATACAAATGCCGTCATTTTACATAAAATAAAAAAGAGTATTTTAAGTCTTAAAACTGAAATATTTTTTGCACTATCTCTGTTTACACTGACAAAAAAAAAAAAAAAAAAAAAAAAAAAAAACTGTTGATTTTACAATATAATACTGGCAGCTGGTGCGCCAGTTTAAAATTGTAAAATTAACAGTAATAAACAGTAGAATTAGCAAGTAATATACCATTAAGCAATAATATATGGTTTAATTCATTTATACGACGGTACATTGCTGCTTAATTTGCAGTTATAAACTGGCGCCTCAGCTGCAAGTCTTATACTGTAAAATCAACAATTTTTTTTAGCAGGTATATAAATATTTTTTTTCATCGGGGGGTGGGGGGGAGGGCAATACTAAATTCTGGAAAAGCAGAACTCCTGTTTTCTAGTGATGCATTTCTTATTTTGGCATTGCAAAATAAAAAGTGTTTTAGAAGTAATTACTAGATACTTCTAAAATTTTAGCATAAAAAAATTAAGTATAAAGTACCACAATTAAATAAATATTTTTCATTAAATAAAATATATTTCTGCTTAAATAATTTTTTTGCAACACTTTTACAATATACTTTTAATAATACTTTTTGCAATATATTTTAAGCATTTCTAAGACACCTCCGACATATCTCTGTAACATATTAAAAAATTTTCCATTGTTAAAAAATCTGTTCTCACAACATCGTATTGAAATATTTTCGATTAGAGATATTTATATCAAGCAGAAAAGCATAAATCAAAATTATTTCACAATTTCATTAATGCAGGATATGAGAGAAAAGAGAGGAAATGTCTTCTGTTCACACCCAGTCTGAATAATAGAAATTGAAATTACATGCAGAAGAATTATTTAATATTGCATTTTTATTGTAAAAGCGCTCTCATTTATTTAAAATGAGTATGGCTGAGCGGAGGAATCGTAAAAGTAATTTATGTATGATTTTTCATCCAATTTACATTTGTAGAGTAATAACTTCTCATTAAATTAAAATGCATTACACGTTTCTTGTTTTACATTTATTAAATTTATCCACTTTCCCGAATTGGAAATCGATTTTTCTGTAAAGAATTAAATTTAAGGACTGGCGAATTATTTTTTCGTAAATTTATTTTGTATTTAAGAGTACGCTTTTCTTTGTTTTGGGGAAAGATAATTTCCATTACTAATTGAAAAAAAAAATGATTGCTCTGAAAATTACACAATGTTTTGTCCAAATTATAGAAGAAAATAATTTTAAGGGATTTATAAACACTTCAGAACTATTATATGGCTAAAGCCAATGCAATATACGCGTGTTATAATTTCTTAGTTAAAATTATGCTATTGAAGAAAAAAATATGTCTAGATTAAATTCATTCATTGTACCTCATAATGAAAACCGTTTCAAACAGGTGGTAGATTGTGAAGTACAATTCAAAGTTTGCCGCATAAATTATGAAGACTTAGAGCAAATGCACAAACTGCGTAATTTTCCGAGTTTATTTGACTCAAAGAAGGCAAAGTGTCAAAAGTTGGTGGTATTATTTAAAAACAGATATTTTGTACAATTTTTAACATGTAGATGACCCTTTGTGCAAAAACAATTAATTCGTATTTGAAAATAAGTCTTTGTTACGTCATAATTATCTTTATTTTTCTTCTATGAAAAACAATACTCAAAGCTCAAAATACCACTGGGTGTGTGTGGGGGGTGGATGTATTTATTTTCCTTTCTGCACATTCTTTGGTTCTAATCTATGGAGCATAAGCTGACGTTATACCAGGGTTGAAAAAAAAGCCGGCTAAAATTAAAAAAAGCCAGGCCGGTGGCTTTTATTGGTTTTAACCGGCTTTTTTTGGCCAAAATTGGCCTTTTTTGGCCATAATTGGCTTTTACACAATGAAGCATAGTAATTATAAACTACACATTTAAAAGTGTTTTTAATTAGTTTTAATGACATTTAATTGATTTAGAGTTTAATAAGTAATCCAATTTCTCAATAATGAGGACATTAATACTGGAATAAAACTTAGATGTCTTTGCTAGTGATTTGTAGTCAGAATTGTAAATATGTCAGCTAAATTTTAAAGGGGCCTTACCAACTGCCAAATTTTCATTTTTACTGCTTTATAAAATTACAGGACAATGGTTACTTAGTTGCATGTTTTATTACTTAATTAATTTTAAGAGCTTTTAATATACAAGTCTTACTTTATTTCTAGTAAACATTTAAAATTATACATAGTCATATTAATAAAAACACCATTTCTCACTATTAAAAACATTATGATATAGCATATGCATGAATATGCTTAGCAACAAGCTTTTCAAAATTTTATTTAGAAAATTTTTTTTTTGTTTAAATGCTCTATTTTTTATACACTTATGTACCACTCTCCTCAAATATTACACCCTTTCTTTTTTAACATTTATAACTTAATCTCTCGATATGGACACATAAGAATGTTTCTGTTTTGATGTGCTACATTTTGTCATTAATGAACTATATTACCTTTAAAATGTGTAGTATATGTGGAGCTATGTAATATAGAATTTCAAAACACCAGTTTGGAGCCGAACTTTTCAGTGTTCATAATTTTTTTTTCAGACATAATGCCTTCCCAGTTGCCTTCTAGAAGTTATAAAAGACTTATTTGACAAACTTTAATAGAAATCTATAATTTTTTTAGCAGAAAATATTTATGAGTGTATAAAAATTAATTAATCCAAATTTAAAACGAATTAACTGTAAACAACTTTAAAAAATAAAACCCGGCTTTTTTCAACAAAAGCCGGCTTTTCTTAAGTGGTTAAAACCAAAAAAAGCCGGCCGGCTTTTTTTTGGCCTGGCTAAATGCCGGCAACACTGCGTTATACCATATGCATTTTCGCTTTATAATATTTATCTAATTTATATTATTTAAGCTTTATACTAATTAATACAATACAAAATTATCGCGTATCAAAACTTTAAATCGAGATAAGTACATAATTTGGGATTGAATAACACTGTTACGGTTAAATTGTCATCGAAATATTTACACTACTAGAAGATTGCGAATATGTTTAATCAAATATGTATTGAGCAAATTTTTAATAGATATATTTTTGATAAATAAGTGTTTAACATTTTAAAATGTTTAGAGACATGATGATTTCGCGAAGAATTTGCTATGTTGTTTTACATAATACAAAATATTAAACCATACCCTGTTTTCTTAAAACTTTCAAATTTCGGATTGAAACTTGGGAAAATGAAGTGTCTTATGGACATTTATTTCTTGATGATCTTATTAATTTTTAAGGAATTTGATCATTAAAAGCAATCTCAACTGACTTCATTTGATATTCCAAAGAATTATGTCCATGTCCAATAAGTACAGGCACAAAAGGAAAAAATCACACTTCAAGCACTAAATATGAAACACTTTGCAACACTTCCAAAATGCCTTAACAAACCTTCGGCGTTTAATAGGGTAAATAAGATACCTATGTAAACAATTTAGGAAGCGGTTAACACATTTGAAAACCAGATTTAAGCAATTTCCGCCCATAGCCACAAAAGTACCCCAATTCTTTTGTACAACCCTCTATATAATAATCTATAAACCCTCAGTAAATAATCTATATATTTATATACATTCTATATAGTAAACTTTATTTTAGTTTAATAAGAAAACACGTAACACAATTTAAAATTTACATTCAGAAATTTTTACAAATAGACGGAAACATACGAATTTGAATTCTTTTGCACAGCCTGTATATTACACACATATTTTTATACACGCTACATATTAAACTAAGGTGTATTTCAGGCAAAAGCATCCTTAAAAATATTGAAATTACACATCCAAAAATTTTCATTCATAGGCAGCCATGAATCCAGACTTTTACGTGGCATTGTTTATGATCATATTTATATCCTACAAACATTTCTTAGTATCTTGAATATAGTTCTGACTGAAAATGTGTAACTCGATTATAAAACCTTCTTTAAGCGATTTACGGTCAAACTCAGTAATGCTTACGAATTATTTTGTGCAGCCCTGTACAGGGTGACACATAAATACTGTGACGTGATGAAATGTCAATTTATTTTAATGTTTTTACCCATTTTTGACATATGCTATTGTTTTATTCGTGTTCCTCGTGCTTTTTTGTTCTGTAATTGCTATTTCAGCTGATATTATTTCACTGTTTTGAAGGAAAACTTATTGTGCAAAGACGACTGGCCAGCCATCGTCCCCCACCACAAGAGGGGAATGCCAAATCCTGCGATCGCCAAATTGCACCGAAAACAAGTCCATCGCGCCGTCAAAAGTTTTAAAGAGACCGGAGGGATCAAAGGCAGTCAACGAAGTGAAAGACAGCGAAGAACAAGGACATCAGTACCCTTAACATTGCCAAGAATAAGATCCAGCGAAATCCACAAAGAAACATACAAAAATTGGCTAAGGAGCACAACGTCGGCAGAGAATTCATGCGAAAACATGTCAAAGATGATATCCAACTCATCTCGTACAAACAGGCGAAATAACGCCATCTCACAGAGCAAATGAAGGCGGTCAAGGCTCGAAAAGGGCAAGAAGATGAAGTCCCTGTGCCGCGGCTATGCTCTGAATAGAATTTTCTTTACGGATGACAAGTGTTTTATGGTCCAGCCTTTCCGGAACTCGCAGATGCAACGCGAGTTCCTACTGAAAGGGGCTCCGTGCATCGTGAAGGTGGAAACAGTTATTTTCCTGAAGTCTGTGATGGTGTGGGTGGGGATTTCCGGATTGGAAAAGTCAAAACTTGTCTTCGTCCCTTATGGCGTCAAGATCAATGCAGAGACGTATCAGGAGATAACTTCGGAAGGTACCGTGATCCCTTGGGACGAAAAGCAAGCAAAGAACATTGACTGGAAGTTTCAGGAGGACTGGCCTACTACCTACGGAGCGAAAAAGATGCTGGAGGGGTGCGAGGCCAATCTCTCGTGATTTTGAACGAAGGGCGTAAGGCCCTCAAACTCCCCTGACTTGAACACTATGGACTTCGCTTTTTGGAGAATCCTGGAATAAAAAGCCTGTGCAATCAAGAAGTCCTTGGATTCCTTTAAAAGCTCTCTGTTAAAAGCCTAGGCCGAAATCACGATGGAAACAGTCTCGGCTATCTTGAAGAATTTACAGAAGCGTTTAGACGCCTGTATCACCGCTGGAGGTAACCACAATTTCGAATTATTTTGTTTGTTTCTTGTACGGAATTTTCTCCTCTTTCGAATGGTGAAGAAAAATATTTGTTTTGTTCGTTCAGTGAAAAGGTATGGTCTTTTATCTGCGTCACAGTATTTATGTGTCACCCTGTATATGATATATGGAATTAATACACACCAGGTAGCATGCGACAATTTAATTATACTTAAAAAATACATACGGTAATTGAAAGCGTTTTTCCAGCAATTATTGCATGTAGACAGAATTTTTGGAAACAGTACTGTATCCGAAATCTTTTATGTGTCCCTACAAATGAACGGTAAATGCTATACACATCCTATTTTATAGCATTTATCTTGTAGTAAACCTCAGTAATTATATAAATTTCATATCTATCTATATTATAAAGGACAAACATATCTGTGCGTAACGCATACGTCATTCTGCGAATGGCAACACTCTGAAATTTGAAATGAAATTTCGGTTTTGCAATTTTCGCTACTGCAAATTTTTAAACTTCTAAACATCGCACAGTTTCAATTTTTACATCGTAATATAGCGGAAAAAATGCACTTTTAAATGCAATTTGTTTGGAAGCTCTATCTCAATTTATTTTTGATATATTAATTTTCTTATAGTTTTTAGCACCAATTTTGTAACTGTGGCAACTGAAGTACACCATTTCTGTTAAAAGTAAAGGGAAAATAGTCATTGGTTTATTCATTTTTATTGATTATATCCATATTGATGCCATTTTCACATTACAAATAAAATAAAACTTTTTTTTTTATAATTTTTGAACAGAAAATGACGTCAGCCAAAAAAAAAAAAAAATACACACGCATTTACTTCATAAATCAGTTACATTTGAATGTTTTTACATTACGCTGATATTGAGTTTGAGAAGGCCGGCAAAATGATTCAGTGAGTAAAAATGATGTCATATTTAAAACAAAACGATCATTTTCTTTGATAAAACTAAATATTTGACCAATACTATGACAACTAAAGGCAAATTTCTGAATTTTTTATTCGCAGGTACTGAGATTAGAACTTAAAGTTTTTTATAATGATCACATGCAAAGTTGTATCGGACAAACGTGACTTTAAGTTTGGAAATACATTCATTAATAATCTATTGCGCGTAAAAATACTTTTAAATTGTGAACTTGCGGGGTGCATATGTAAATTTTGAGAATGTAAAAATAACGTACACTTTAGATTTTATGGGGGGGGGGGGGGAATTTTATGATGTGACAAAGCAAAATCATTTTTACTGATTTTTCAGCCCGTAAAAACAAACGTAAGATCCTCAATCGATAACTTCATCATAATTATTCATCTGTATTACGTATTCTAATACAGTTTAATTTTTCAATAATTTAAGCAAATGGAGTTTGTGGAAATAACATTTTGGTAATTTTAGGTTAAAAATATTATTTATTTTAAGAGTTAGACAACCAATGTAAGATGAATTTTTTATTGTAATTATTTTTGTAGGTTTATCATAAATTTGATCTAACATTTTCTTTCTAAACATTTATTTCGTCGAATTTCGACGTGTTCCATCTCGTTATATTAAAAAACATAACTAAAATACGCGACAGACAGTTTTTCCTTGGTAGACCATTATGCAACTGATTACTCCTGCGTGTCTCTGTAAATGAATGATAAATGCTTTACATCCCATATCCTGCAGAAAGCATGTTTTACTACACCTCAGAAATTAATTTCAGTACATTTGTATTAGTGTAACATGATTAAATACACTGCGAATGATTTTTTCCCGTTGACCATATAACGGGAGTCTTATATGTAATGCCGTAAACTAACTATAGGAGCTACACATACCATATTAAATAGTAAATATATTGTATTACACTTCCGTGATCTACATTCATTTCAATATATTTCAAATACTGTAACATCATTAAAATATATTTCGAAGGACTTTTCCCATATAAACCATAATGACCGGCATTCTTTTGAGTGCCACTGAATACAAAGTATGAGTGCTCATTTACAATACCGAACATTTCATTGTAAACCGCTATGACATATACCGGGTGTCCCAAAAATGACTGATGGATTTTAAAATTCAATAATTTGTAAACGGTGATAAATATTTAAAAAAAAAATTCTTGCAGGAGTGTTATGTAAGATTTTAGGCGTTTTTATGCTGCGATTCTCAATTTTAGTTACAAATAACACCGATAGATGGCTCTGCAAGCATTAACCGCTAAATTTAGACTCGGTTTTTTGGCATTTCTCTTCTTCCATGCGAAAAAAGGAGATAAATCGATATATCGCGAAGTACCAAAAATCGGGTCTGGACTGAGCACTTATTGCTCTCAGCGCCATCCATTGTTTGAAATTCGATCTAAAGTCAAGAATCACAGTAAAAAAAAAAAAAAACTCGTGACGCCATACATAATCCTCCTGCAAGACAGTTTTAAATATCTGTTACCGTTTGCTAGTTATTGAATTTTAAAAAAACCATCAGTCATTTTAGGGACACCCGGTATCTACTGCATGACAATACGCGTATATTTACACGAGTTAGAGCATGGGTAGCCGGACAGATAGACTGACGGCCAACCAGCAAGACCTACAGACGGCCAGACAAACATAATTTATAAACACTTTTAAACTACCGGGTGTCCTAAAAAAGACTGACTGATTTTAAAATTCAATAACTTGCAAACGGTTACAGATATTTAAAAAATTCTTGCAGGAGCGTTATGCATAAGGTCAAAAGTTTTTTTACGGTGATTTTCGATTTTAGTTCGAATTACAAACAATAGATGGCGTTGCAAGCAATAGGCGCTAAAAACAGGCTCGATTTTTTGGTCGATCTCTTCTTCTATGCGGAAAAAGGAGATGGAAATGTATTAAGTGGGTCCCGAAGGACCAAAAATCGAGCCTGAATTTAGCGTTTATTGATTGCAGCGCCATCTATTGTTTGTAATTTGAATTAAAATCTAAAATCACTGTAAAAAAACTTTTGACCTCATGCATAACCCTCCTGCAAGAATTTTTTAAATATCTGTCACCGTTTGCAAGTTATTGAATTTTAAAATCAGTTAGTCCTTTTTAGGACACCCGGTATATTAGAAAGTGTTAAAATAGTACTTCCAGCAATTGCCGCTAACTAGGGGATGAACCCATGCTTCCCGGGTAACAGAATATAGGTAAAAACCATTATATATAGCATTTTTGATACCAATATTTTTATTTTCCTGCACATACTAAAAACGCAGGGGTGAATGGCGTATTTTTCGAAATGTTCTACAAGATAATTTTGAGGTGGTATATTTATATACTGTTAAAACGCGTTGTTTGATTAAAAAAAGGGCAGTTAATGAAAAAACGTACCAACAAATAATCTCAAAGATTGCGATGAGAAAGCCTCGCACGGATCTATGAATTTTTTTAAATTGATAATTCTAATGGATTTTTTACATTTAATACATTTTCTAGAATGCCTATTAACAATACTAAGAATCATATTTATATTAAAGACACCAATAATGCGTTCAAATAAAGTTTTTTAACTTATTAAAAGCGACATTTTCCTTTTCGTCTCGCGTCAGGATTTAACAGAAATCGCAAAAAAAAAAAAAAAAAAAAAAAAAAAAAAAAAACCAAAAATTCGCTATTTACAATCATTATTTTTTATTCGGTTCATTTCAGTGGTTTAAGCAAGAAATTAGATTACATGTCTTAAATTTGTGTTTTCTTTATATTTCATTGCTTATTGATTAATGGATGTTTTAATTTCGTTACATAATATAAGCTGGAAATAAATTATGAGCTATTTATATTAACTTAAGTGCAAAAGGATTTATATTTTACAAATGTCTGCACACGATAGAGACAGATTAAAAAAAAATCATGCTTGAAAATTACTTTTAAAACAATAAAAATTGGCGATAGAGTTTTCACACAAATGAAGATACAGTTTTCAAACAAATTGCGATATAGTTTTCAAAAAATTGCATTTAAAATTAAATTTTTTCCCTATTGGACGGTGTAAAATTTTAAATATGCGATGCTTAGAAGTTTAAAAAGTTAAAACAATTGCTGTAAAAGCGAAATTTGATCGTCTGCTGTTGCCATCCGCAAAATGACGTCAGCGTTATGCACATATACGTTTGTCCTTTATAATATAGATAGATAGATAGATAGGCAGTATTTCGAATCCTGTACTGTATCTGAAATCTTTTGTCTGCCCTGTTAATAGACGATAAACGCTATGCACACCATAGTCTTCTGCAAGTATCTTGTAGTAAATGTCAGTAATGTGTATCAATTTCATTACATTTGAAACAGTGTAACAAAATTAAAATACGTCGCTAACAGTTTTCCCCTTAGACTAATAATGAGCGGGATCGTTTTGTGTGATCCTCAAAGTAAATAATAAATGCTTTGCATTCCATAGTGTACAGAAAGGATGTTTTAGTGCATGCACTTCATAAATGCATACTGATTTCATTATATTAGAAATAATGTAATTTCATTAAAATACATTTGAAATGATTTTTCATAATTGGCCGTAATGTAACAGATAAATTTTGTCTGTCTCTGTAAACCATACATTAAATCTACACGCTTCACTTTTAATAGCGATCTTGCCATACTAATGTCAATACCACATATAAATTATAGGGCAATCCGAAAATATTTACGCGAGTTACAGCTCGCATAAACAAACATATACACTTTTAGGTAGCTTTCTTTACAAAAAAGCTACCTATTGCAGCCGTTCGGAGGAGAGCGATTTCAAAAAAATTTGGTATATTTTCATCGATCATGACCCAGAGACCCCGAAACCACCCTCCGTTCAAAATTGATATATATATATATATATATATATATATATATATATATATATATATATATATGACATATGTCACACTGTAACTCCCGTAATTATGAACCGATTTCGATGTAATTCGGTGTGTACATAGTGCATACCAATGTCTCGACCGAGTTCGTTGGCCAGCTTCATCCGCCGTTTTGTTTCAAAATGGCGGCCATTTAAAATTTAAAAAAAAATTTAAAACTTGAAATGTGGTACCAAAAAATTAAAACTGGAAAAATATTTTTTTCTTATGTATTTGACCTTTATACAAAGATTCCGGAGCAGTTTTTGTTTCGTCTATATCTTAAAAAATGGCTGAGTTATAGCATTTTGAATTTCTAGCGTGGCTGACATTTTGAAGCGTCCTGAATTTTGTCACGCGATAAAAGGCGTATTTATGAACCGATTTGGATGTAACTTCGTTTATACATAGTACATACCAATGTCTCGACCGGGTTCGTTGGCCAGTTTCACCCGCCATCTTGTTTAAAAATGGCGGCCATTTAAATTTTTAAGAAAAATTTAAATTTGAAATGTGGTACCAAAAATTGAAAATTGAAAAAATATTTTCTTCTTATGTGTTTGACCTTGATAAAAAGATTCGGGAGCAGTTTTTGTTTCGTCTATATCTTAAGAAATGGCTGAGTTATAGCATTTTGAATTTCTAGCGTGGCTGACATTTTGAAACGTCCTGATTTTTCTCACGTAATAACAGGCGTATTTATGGACCGACTTGGATGTACCTTGGTGTGTACATAGTACATACAAATATCTCGACCGAGTTCGTTGGCCAGCTTCATCCGCTATCTTGTTTCAAAATGGCGGCCATTTAAAAAAATTAAAAAATAAAAAAATTTAAATGAGATACCAAAAAATTGGAAAATGCAAAAGATTTTTTTTTGTATGTGTTTGACCTTAATACAAAGATTCCGGAACAGTTTTTCTTTCGTCTATATCTAAAAAAAAATGGCTGAGTAATAGCATTTTGAATTTCTCTTGTGGCTGACATTTTAAAACGACCTGATTTTTGTCACGCGATAACAGGCATATTTATGAACCTATTTGGATGTAACTTGGTCTGTACATAGTACATACCAATGTCTCGACCGAGTTCGTTGGCCAGCTTCATTCGCCATCTTGTTTCAAAAGGGTTGCCATTTAAAAAAATTAAATTTAAAATTCAAAATAAGGTATTAAAAAATTGGAAAATGAAAAAGATTTTTTTTATGTGTTTGGCCTTGATACAAAGATTCCGGAGCAGTTTTTGTTTCTGAAAATTTGTTCTTTTGTTGATATCTTAAAAAATGGTTGATTTATAGCACTTTGAATTTCTAGCATGGCTAACATTTTGAAACGATCTTGTATTTGTCACGCGATAACACACGTATTCGCCTATTTCGATGTAAGAAGGCATGTGGATAGTATACATCAACACCTCGACCAAGTTCGCTGGCCAGATTCATCAGCCATCTTGCTTCAAAATGGCGGCCATTAAATTAAAAAATATATATATATTTAAAGTGAGGTGCAAAAAAATTAGAAATTGAAAAAGGTTTCTTTCTTAAGTATTTGATCTTGATATAAGGATTCAGGAGCATTTTTTGTTTGTCTTTACCTTAAAAAATGGCTCAGATATAGCAGTTTCAATTTCTATTGTGGGTGACATTTTGAAAAATCTGATTTTTGCATGCGACAGCACTCCTATATATTAACCGATTCCGATGTGAATGAGCATGTGCACAGCAATTACTAAGGTCTCGACCGAGTTCACTGGTTAGCCTCATCCACCATGTTGTTTTAAAATGACAGGTACTTTAAGAAATTGCTGAATTTGGCAGCCAAATATAAGTTACTTTAAAGAAAAGCAGCTTGGATAAAGCTGACTAATTTCGCGAAATTCTCATTCATTATATTGATAAAAATTAGTATTGAATCTCCTATATCCGGTTTCCACTAAATTGAGCTTCGTGTGTTTGCATGATATATTTGGCTTTTTTAAAATAAGGATTATGAAAGCTACCTCTTCCTCCCGGCACTGGCCGGAAGGACTTTTTAATTATGACTTTGTTATTATTTTATTAGTACACATTTTAATATTTGTAATAGACTTTTTTTTTTATCATAAACACTTTTTAAATATGTTAGAAAGTGTTAAAAGGGGATTTATTTCTAATAAATTTCTTGCACAAAGAAATAGGCTGGATTCGAATACTGGACCTCCCATTTCGGTACAGGAGACGTAAGTCTTGCACCTCTAAAGCTTGCATTGCCTCAATGATTATTGCTTATAGCCAGTCGCATTTTCTTCGTGATTTTCCGTATGGAATCTGTCGCCAAATGTTTTGATACTATACTTCCGACTGAATTTATATTTAGTTCTTCCGCGTAGCACTCAGACACACGCATACGTATCGTGATTGCAATATCTTCCTCAAAGCATGTCTTCGTAAGCTAATAAATTAGCAAAATATAAATATATGCATATAAATGTTTTAATTGTAAATTATAAATTTAAAAGCAAATTTCATATTTATAAAATTGTATGAACTTTGAATTTAATTAATCGAAGGAAATTAATAACCAGCTATCAATTATCTAGTTTTTCTCTCTCTCTTTTTAACTCTTTCCAACATAGTTGAAAAATGTTTATGAATTCGGTTTGTCTGTCTGTCCGTCCGTTCTCTAATTCGCGTAAATATTGTCAGATTGCCATGAAATGGATATATGTTATTGATGTTTACTGTGGCATATTCGGTATTGAAAATGAAGTGTGTAGCATTAACAGTACGTTTACAGGGACTCTCCAAAGAATTCCGTTACATTACGGCCTATGGGGAAAAATCATTTGCGCTGATTTTTTATGATACAATACACTCCCTCAAATCCGCAACTCTAAAATCCACAAACGCCTAAAATCCGCACACCATTGCAGATGTAAACAATGAAATTTTCAATTCAGATGTAGGGATAAAATTATACTTTTTTTATTCTTATACCGATTCCGTATGTCTCTTAATTTGTAATTCTCGTGAATATGACTGAACTCATGCTTTTTCGTCAAAGAAGTATACATTTATTTCTGAAAAAAAAATTCAAGATATTGGTGATATCACTGGTAATCACAATCGTTTTACTAAATATATTTATGTATTGATCAAGCTTTTTTAGTTATTAAGTCTGGCTTAACCTGAAATAAAACTCCCTTATTTTTTATTTTGATGCGAATTAGTAGAGTGCATTTATGAGGCAAACTTCATTGGATAATTTAGACAAAATGCATCTGATCTTTATTATGCATATTTAATTATACATTATTTATTATTTACTTGGCCTTTAGTTTTAATATTTTAACAATTTTTAAAATTATCTTAATTTTTATTAGTTATTATTTTATTTAATTATTTAAGTATTTTACTATATTCTAAGTATTCATTATAATTTCGTTTGCAATATTACATTCAAATTACTGTTTAAAAATGTAAACAATGCAATGATCAGAAATCCGCAAAATTCTAAAATCCACACAACCGATAGCTGTGCTAATTAAAGAGATTCTACTGTATTACGCTATTTTACATGTATTGAAATTTTTTATATATTACTAAGGTGTACTACAAAACGCTTACTGTAGAATGCAGGTGGACATATAATGTAGAGGAGAAGGTCCAAATACCGGCTACTAGGTGTTCTGAGAACTGAGCGCAGCGCAGCCTAGCGGTGATAGGCAGAGTTTGTATCTTTAATTGAGAGAAGAAAGTTACGAAAAGTAAGTCGCTGAAGTCTATGTCATTTACAAATAGTAAAGTTAAAAGTGTCGAATGTACATAATATGATACATCAAAAGTTTTTCAGCTATGTGTTTCTCAAATTTTTTTTAAAAATACTGATCGTATATTGGCTTGAATTGTTGATTAAGTTATTTTCTAGACATATTTAGCACTCAATTTCCACGCGCACATTATTAGTATTTTATTATATGAATGAGTAGTACCAGTTTTAATTTAAACATAGCAGAGGTCCGAATACTGGCTACCTAGAGTGGTCTAAATACCGGTTAGTCGGTATTTGGACCTCTCTCGGTTGCTCTGCTTAAAGGGGAGGAAAATAAATTAATTAATTAAAGTTCCATAAACAATGAATTAATTTAAATGGTTCAGGAATAGTTCCAGTCCCATTTCGCAATGTGAAAAAAGCAACCATGGCCGTAATTCTTCAGGGGCGACACTGGTTACCGGATCACTTTCCAAAAAAACGCTGTTGGACACTACAAAATTGCCTGTAAAAAATGTGAAGAGAAAGGGGAAAAAATGACAGAGTAAACCAGGCGCAAGAGGCAGAAATTTGATTTTAACCCTCTCGATGCGCAACCCGAGATTTCCTCGGGCAACGTAAAAGTAGCAAAATTTGCGCAACCCGAGATTTCCTCGGGGAAGCATTTTTTCCCTCTAATTAACCCTCCTTGGTTATTCCCACCAGTTATTTTTTTACTGTAAATTTTGCCTTATTTAATCGGAGCATTTTCCCGGTTAAATTAGGCAAAAATTTTTGAATGACAAAAGAATAAAAATTCTTAAAAGATGCTCGTCGCGAAGGGGTTAAATACGCAATTTTTGAAGCTATTTTGATAAAACAATTACGCAGCGACAGGGTTAAAAAAGTGTAAAAGGAAAATATCCAACAGAGGAAGATGATAAGTTTGTGTCTTCTGCATGGCTGCTTTCTCCTTGGACAAGAAGGGGGAGGGGATTCTGAGTTCAATGTTAGGGATACGATATGTGGGCTGATAGGGACTATACCGACGCAGAGAGTGATATTATGTTTTTGATATTTTCAGATAAAATAATTCTCATTTCAATCAGCAAGCTTTTTTTTTTTTTTTCACTTTAAAAAACAAAATTAGAAACATAATGGGAAGAAGACTGTGAGAGATAATCGTAAAGAATTTTAGAAATTTGACAAAAATACTTATTTATTAAAAATTGCGTATTTTTTCTGTACATAAGAATTGTCATTAGCTCTATTTGCGTGATCTTTTGAAAAAAAAAACTTAGGTAACGGGTATTTAGACCCCATTTAAAAAACTCAACATTTGAAGATTTTGGAATTTTTTTTTTTATAAACAGAAAACGCCTTTTAAACTGATTTTTTTTCTCTAAACAGGTGTAAAACATGACAAGGTACCCTGCTTTCACTTTTTATTTTATTAATTTTGAAAATTGTATGATCTAGATAGAAAACAAAAGTGGTAGCCGGTATTTGGACCTTTTCCTCTATCGTTCATTTACAGAGAAACACAAAAGTGTTTGGCTACAGTACTACTGCCTATGAAGAATAATTGCTGGAAATGCGTTTTCAGTTATGATAAACGTTTTAAAATTTACCTATTGCTTTTGCATATTACTTGGTGCATGTAAATTCTATAGATCCTGCACATGGATACACAAAGGATATCAAGTGCATTTCCATTTATTGACGGAAATTGCTGAATGGAAAATTTCAACTCTGCTATGTTAATTGAACAAACATTTAACATACTGTGCAATATACATATGAATCTATGGATCATATACAGGGCTGCACAAAAAAATTGGATATTGTTTCATTCTACACATGGTAATTGCAGTAATTGTGTTTTTGAATGCGCTATGCATTTTCTAAATTGTTTATTTAGTCATCACCTTTCACCTTAGTAAGCCGTGAAGTTTTGTTATAGTATTCTGAATGTGTCAGAATGTGTTTTATAATCAATGCTGTAAGTATGATTTCCCGTTCTTGTCCATTAATTTTTCAGAATTTACCACATAGAGAATTACAGAAGCTCCATAAGTACAAAACATTTATTTTTAGTTTTTTTTTTTTTTTTTACTTGGTAACTTAACATAATGCCATTTCTTTCGTCGAACAACATTTAATATTATATATTTTTTGATAATACAAATAAATAAAAGCTTTTATGAAGCCTTATTATTATTTAAATTAAATTAAAACAGGGTTTTCTCTAAAGACATTCTTTAATATGAGATGGCTTTTGAATTGGGCTTCTTCCTTCCTTTATTAAAATAAAAGTGCTCATGAGATACAAAACAGCAATTAGAATGTTTCAGTACTTAATTATAGCGATATGACGCTATTTTTTATATATTGAAATTTGTAAATATTACCGAAGTGTTTTACAAAACGCTTACTGCAGAATATAGGTCATATAATTCATCGTTCATTTAGAGGGGCACACTAAAGTATTTGGCTACAGTACTGCCTATGAAGAATAATTGTTGGAGAGCGTTTTCAGTTGTGATACACGTTTTAAAATTTAACTATTTACATTGCATATTACTTGGTAAGTATAAATTCTATATATCATAAACAGGCCAGCACAAAATTTCTCAAAAGCATTTCCATTTGTTGACGGAAATTGCTGAACGGGAAATTTCAACTGTGTATGTTAATTTACTTAAATTTTTGCATATGTAATATACATATAGATCTATGGATCATATACAGTGCTGCACAAAAAAATTTGGATATTTTTCATAATTGCAGAAAAAAAGTTGATAAAAAATTGGTAAAAAATTGATAATTGCAGAAATTGTGTTTTAGAATGCATTATGTGTTTTCTAAATTGTTTATTTAGTCATCACCTTTCACCTTAGTAAACTGTGGAATTTAGTTATAGTATTCTGAATAGATCAGAAAGTGTTCCATAATCAATTCTGTAAGCATGATTTTCCGTTCTTGTTTATTATTTTATTTTCAGAATTTACTACACAGGGAATTATAGAAGCTGCATCAGTACAAACCATTTTTAAATATTTTTTTTCTTTTACTTGACAACCTAATATAATGCTATTTCTTTAAGCAAACAACATTTATTATTATATATTTTTTTCATAATACGAAGGAATAAAAGTTTTTATAAAGCCTTATTATTATTTAAATGCAATTAAAACAAGGTTTTCTCTAGAGACATTCTTTAATTTGAGATGACTTTTGAATTTTGCTTCTTCCTTCCTTTATTAAAAAAATGCTCATGAGAAACAAAACAGTAATTAGAATGTTTCAGTATTTAATTCTAATGATGGCCCATCTTAATAAAAATGTCGAAGTATATATTTTTTCCTACATGACAAAGAAAAATTTCTGAATCGTTATGAAAGGTCTGTGTATTCTTTGTCTTGTTTTGTGAAAGGTTGTTTCCCAAAAGAATAGATTGGAAAAAAAAAGAACTTAAATTTTAAATTAACATGTTAATTTCGTTTAATAGACATTGTTTAAAAAATCTGCATTTTTTTATGATTTTCCAGGAAAGGTTAAATTTAAACAAATTTAATATAATCTATATAACAAAAGCGCAACCCATGCGACTGTCATCAACAGTTCCGTTCTGATCGCTTCGCTTTTTATATGCCAAGCGGCCGTTTTTTTACTTTAATGTTAGCCAGGCGCTGGTGATAAATCTATATAATAAAAGCCTAAGTCCTGTGACTGTCATCAACTGTTCCGGGCTGACCGTTTCGCATTTTATATGCCAGGCGGCCGTTCTTTTACTTTAAAGTTAGCCAGGCGCTGGTGATAAATCTCTATAATAATAGCCTAAGTCATGTGATTGTCACCAACAATTCCGGGGCTGACCGCTTCACTCTTTACATGTCAGGCGGCCATTTTGGTACTTTAGATTAGTCGGGCGCAGGTGATAAACCGCCAAACAATCTTCCACTGCCATCATTTTCATTTCATCTATATTATAATAGTGCAAGTCATGTGACTATCAATGTGTGTAGCAATTACGGGGTTACGCCTTCGCTTTTCATATGCAATGCGGCCATTTTTTCTCAAAATTAATTTTTTGAATAAAACTATATAAAAGTTGCCATAATCTTAAACAATTCTTGATATTTTTGTGATAGCCGGGCGCAAATCTCGCCAACAGCAATTTTTAACTTGCCAGTTAGTATTTTTTATTTTTCGCATGGTAAATTAAAAAATGATTTGATGTTGAAATTAAATGTCGTGGTTTATAGTATTATTAATTATTTTTCTTCATTATTTTCTTTTTCTTTTTTTTAAAAATCTTGAATTTTAAGTGTTTTAGTTTTAAATTAAAGTTATTTATTTTAAATAAACTGAGTGAAAGGATTTTATTTTAAATGAAATTAATGAAATATGAAAAAATACAACGGGAACAAAGTTTGGCGATTTATCACTTGCGCAGGGCTAACACAAAAATACATGACAAAGTTCTTGATTTCTACATCAGAATCTTCCGATTTGGCGACGAATTAAGCAAGGTAAGTCAATTATGAATAAAAGTAACATGATACAGTGATTAGTGTACATTTAAGGGAGATCAAACTGGTCCCCATGGGCAGCTAGTTGCTATATATGGTAGGACAATTGCGAAATACTATAATAAATAAGATGTATGTATAAGTTAAAAACACATAAACTTTCTCAATGGTGCACATAATGAGCTGCTTCTGCCATCTTGTTCAGAATAAACATGATGTTGAAATGTTTAAAAGTTTAGAGACGACAGCTTAACTCTTCACTGCACCACGTGCCATATCTGGCACATATCTAAAAACATTACGTTATTAATTATGTGCCATGAATTTAGCGGGCATGATCGCTGTCCCTGATCAAGAACAATCCAAAGTATGGAATAATACTTATTTTGTCCATATTAGATGTGTACACTAGACAACAAATTAGAATTTATTCTTCGGAAACAAAAGAAATTCCGATAATGGTATTAACTGTAAAATTTGCTTTCATCCTTTTTATCGAATATTTAAAAATATTAATATAAAAGAAGATGGGGAGTGTTAGACAGATAAAATTGATTAATTTAAGCCCATTTATATGCAAAATATAGCAATATAATATTTTAAAACTGAAATTGTGTATGTATGGCAAATGCCATAAAATATCAAAATTTAGCTGAAAATTTAAAATTAAAATTTTTTTACTCCCATTATTAGGTCGATATATAGATGTCAAATAAATTTTTTCATACAGAAAAATTCGTGCAGTGAAGGGTTAAGAGTCGACAGGAAGCTTTTTGTCTGTATAGCGACCTACCTTTCAGTTTTCTATTGTGACCTTGTCTCCTTATGGACAAATATTTAGTTCGGTTGATGACAGACTGTTATAATTTCCAGCCTCAAACGCGACCTGTGTGTTCTTATATGTGTATGGTGATTTATTCAAAGTTTTATTATTTAATTATAAATGTATGCATACAAATGTATATAAATACATAATACAAATTTAAAAACATATTTCATGATTATAAAATTGTATGAGCTTTGAATTCAATCAACTGAAGGAATTTAATAAATCAAATTTCGAATTTCTACATTTTTCTTTCTTTTTTCTATTATTTTTTTTAGAGTTTACTACACAAAGAATTACTGAAGCTGCATAGGTATAAAATATTTTTAAATACCTTTTTTGTTTACTTGGTAACTTAATTTAATGTTATTTGTTTTCGACGAACAACATTTATTATTAATTTTTTTTGATAATACGAAGGAATAAAATTTTTTTTATAAAACTTTATTATTATTTAAATGAAATTTATTCGGGATTTTCTCAAGAGATATACTTTAATATGAGATGGCTTTCGAATTTTACCTTTTCCTTCCTTTATTTAAAAAAATGCTCATGAGAAACAAAACAGTAATTAGAATGTTTCACTACTTAATTATAACGATGGTGCATCTTTATAAAATGTCGAAGTATATATTTTTTACTACATGACAAAGAAAAATTTCTGAATCGTTATGAAATATCTGCGTACCTAGTCTTTGTCTTGTTTTGGTGAAAGGTTTTTCTCACAAAAGAATAGATTGGAAAAAATAAAGACCTTAAATTTTAAATTAGCATGTTAAGTGCTTTTAATAGACATTATTTAAAAAATCTGCATTTTATTTGTGATTTTCTAGGAAAGGTTAAATTCAATCTAATTTTATGTATTTAATAGTTTAAAACAAAAAAAAAAATGTAATTTACAAAAAAGCTTATTCATTAACATAAGTGGGACAAATGCTATATATTTAGGACAACTGCGAAATACTATAATAAAAAAAACTATATAAGTTAAAAACACATAAACTTGCTCAATGATGCACATAATGAACTGCTTCTGCCGTTGTGTTCAGAATATATTGTGTTCGTACATCTACCGCTGTGTTCAGTTGAAATGTTTAAAAGTCTAGAGACGACAGCTTAAAAGCCTACACTAGTCACTCAAAAAGACACTCAGAATATATTGTGTACGTACATCTGCCGTTGTGTTCAGTTGAAATGTTTAAACGTCTAGAGACGACAGCTTAAGAGCCTACACTAGTCACTCAAAAAGACACTCAGAATATATTGTGTACGTACATTTGCCGTTGTGTTCAGTTGAAATGTTTAAAAGTCTAGAGACGATAGCTTAAGAGCCTACACTAGTCACTCAAAAAGACCCGGATGATAATGTTAATACTACGGGGAAGTTATTTTCAAATATCTCGCTTGAATTTTGATATTTTCGAATGATTTTTTTTACATAGAATAGCTTAGGACAATCTACATCCGGGCAAGTTTTTGATTTTTCGATTTTGGTTTCAGATTTTTTTTTTTAAATTACTTTTACTTTCGAAATCGGTTTGAACCGGTTCTGAAATTGAAACTAACCTTATATATATAAAAAAACTATAACCAAAATCGAAAAAGTAAAAACTAACCCGGTTGTAGATAGTCCTGATCTATCCTATGCAAAAAAAATCATTTAAAAATATTAAAGTCAAAGCGAGGAATTTGAAAATAACGCTCCCACAGACTTTAAATTATAGTCCAGGCAATAGAGACCGTATAGAAACTCTACCTAGCAAAATTAATGGTAGTACTGGAAATCAGATTTCTAGATGTTTTTTGGGTCGCTGAATCCGAATTTGTAACTTCCCACCAAAATTTCCCCCGGCAACCCTCCCAAATTTTGGTAAAAAGCCCTCCAAAAAGGTTTTTATTAAAAAATTCCATTTTTTTTATTATTTTAGGGGGAAGGTAGCTGGAAATTCAGAAAGTAGACAAAATTTGCAACAAATTAGATATATGACATTATGACTTAGGATGAAGGGGAAGGGGGGATCAGCCTCGGAACATGCGAGCAGTGCTGCGTAAACTAAGTTGCGCAATTCCACTTAACCACTCACACGTTTACATTCGCCCTCCCATCTCCCCTCCGAACTTTCTCTATAAGGTTTACTTTAAGTTTTTTGGGTCGCTGAATTCGAATTTTTAACTTATCCCCAAAATTCCACCCCCCCCCCCCCAAATAGTTGTTTTTAACTTAAATTTCTTATTGTTTTAGGGGAAAAGCATTACGAAATTCAGAAACTAGACAAAATTTGCAACAAATAGGATATATGACATTATGACGTATGATAAACGGGGAGAGAGGGGCTGCCTCGGAACATTCCCCACTCGCTTTTCTCGAAAACCAAATTTTTTCAAAAAATCAATTTTTGGGGGGTTGCCTTGTGAAATTTTGGTGGGAAGTTACAAATTCGGATTTAGCGACCCAAAAAACATCTAGAAAGCCGATTTCCAGTACCACCATTAATTTTGCCAGATAAAATCCCCTATTGCCTGGACTTCTATCATTTAGTGCACATAGCGCCGCAGTGCATGTTCCGAGGCAGCCCTCACCCTCCCCGTTCATCCTAATTCATAATATCAAATATCCTATTTGTTGCAAATTTTGTCTAGTTTCTGAATTTCGTAATGCTTTTCCCCTAAAAAAATAAGAAATTTAAGTTAAAAACAACTATTTTTGGGGGAAAGTTAAAAATTTGGATTCAGTGACCAAAAAATCTTAAAGTAAACCTTATAGAGAAAGTTCGGAGGGGAGATGGGAGGGCGAATGTAAACGTGTGAGTGGTTAAGTGGAATTGCGCAACTTAGTTTACGCAGCACTGCTCGCATGTTCCGAGGCTGATCCCCCTTTCCCCTTCATCCTAAGTCATAATGTCATATATCTAATTTGTTGCAAATTTTGTCTACTTTCTGAATTTCTAGATACTTTTCCTCTAAAACGATAAAAAAATTGATTTTTTTAATAAAAATCTTTTTTGGGGGTCTTTTTACTAAAATTTGGGGAGGTTGCAGGGGGAAATTTTAGTGGGAAGTTACAAATTCGGATTCAGCGACTCAAAAAACATCTAGAAAGCCGATTTCCAGTACTACCATTAATTTTGCTAGGTAAAATTCCCTATTGCCTGGACTATTAGAGTTTTCCTTTTTTGCCGTGACTGAAGTTGGCTTTTAAGAGTCGACAGGAAGCTTTGTCCGTATGGCGACCTGCCTTTAAGATTTCTATTGTGACCTTGTCTCCTTACGAACACGTATTTAATTCGGCTGATGACAGGCTTTTATAATTTCGAGCTGCAAACGCGACCTGTGTGTTTTTATATTTTTATGACGATTTATACAAAGTTTTATTATTTAATTATAAATGCATGCATACAAATGTATATAAACGTATAATACAAATTTAAAATCACATTTCATGTTTATAAAATTGTATGAGCTTTGAATAAGGAATTTAATAAATCAAATTTCAAATATCTAGATTTTTATTTCTTTTTTTATTATTTTACTCAGAATTTACTACACAGAGATTTGCAGAATCTGCATAAGTATAAAACATTTTTAAATACCTTTTATATTTATTTGTTAACATAATTTAATGCTATTTGTTTTCGACGAACAACATTTATTATTACGTTTTTTGTTAATACGAAGGAATAACAGTTTTTATAAAACCTTATTATTATTTAAATGAAATTAAAACATGGTTTTCTCAAGAGGCACACTTTAATATGAGATAGCTTTTGAATTTTACTTTTTCCTTCCTTTATTTAAAAAAATTCTCATGAGAAACAAAACAGTAATTAGAATGTTTCAGTACTTAATTATAACTATGATTCATCGTTATAAAAACGTCAAAGTATATATTTTTTCCTACATGACAAAGAAAAATTTCTGAATCATTAAAATATATCTGCATAGTCTTTGTTTTGTTTTGTAAAATGTTGTTTCCCAAAAGAATAGATTGGAAAAAATAAAGACTTTAAATTTTAAATTAGCATGTTAAGAGCTTTAAATAGACATTATTTAAAAAAATCTGCATTTTATTTGTGATTTTCCAGTAAAGGTTAAATTCAATCTAATTTTATGTATTTACTAATTTTAAATGAAAAAAATAAGTAATAAAAAAAAACTTATTCATTAACATATGTCGGACAATTGCACCATAACATATAATAAATAAGACGTATACGTTAAAAACACATAAACTTGCTCAATGGTACATATAAACAAGAACTTTTACATGAACTTGAATCAATAAAATTAATGATAAAGTATAATATCGACGTTTCAAACTGCTTCTGCAGACACCTTCAGGATAAATATGATGTTGAAATGTTTAAATATCTAGAGACGATCGCTTCGGCTGATGACAGGCTGTTTTAATATCCAGCTCCATACGTGTCCTGAGTGTTTTTGCACTTTTATGGTGATTTATACAAAGTTTTATTATTTAATTATAAATGTATGCATACGAATGTATATAAATATATAATATAAAAATTAAATCACATTTCAAGTTTATAAAATTGTATGAGCTTTGAATTCAATCAACTGAAGGAAATTAATAATCTGCTTTCAAATATCTAGATCTTTTTATTATTATTTTCCTCGGATTTTACAACACAGAGAATTACAGAAGCTGCATAAGTATAAAAAAATTTTAAATACTTTTTCTTTTACTTGGAAACATAATATAATGCCATTTCTTTCGACGAAAAAATTTGTTATTAATTTTTATTATAATACAAAAGGATAAAAGTTTTTAAAAAGCCTTATTATTATTTAAATGACTAGGAGGGCTCCGCCTCCCATGCTCGCTACGCTCACCAACACCCCGCGTAATCATTTCGCGATTCCGTTCAGTATCGCGAAGCAAACCCTATTTTCTAGCCTATCCCAGAAGAAATTGTTTCGCTTTTCCACACTGTAAAAAAAAAAAAAAAAAAAAAAAAAAAAACGACATTTTTACAGTACAAGGTACTGTTCATCTCGAGCACAAACTCGATCACAGTGAATGTGTTGTATCTTTCTTTGGTTTCCTAACTATATTAACATGGAAAGTACAGTAGTTGAGTAAAATTAACAGCACAATGTGCTGGCAATTTGGACGCCAGCAGTTTGTGCTGTAAAAAAATTCGTCCAAATTGCCAGCACATTGTGCTGTTAATTTTACCCAACTACTGTATTTTCCATGTTAATATAGTCAGAAAACCAAAGAAAGATACAGCACATTCACTGTGATCGAGTTTGTTCTGGCAAATCTAGAGTGTTTTTTTTACAGTGCATTCTGGATCGCTTCGCGATTCCTCATTTTCTATGCATTCAATTTTTAGATTCCACTTGGTATAAACGCTCTCCTACGCAACTCCTGACGATTTTATTTCCTTATCTCCAAGCAGGTAATGATTAGAGCTTAAAGAATTCCATAATTAAAAGAATTATTGAATAAAAAAGGTAAAATTTATAATTTATTTGAATAATTACAAATTAAATAAAAATTATATATATAGTGTTGCCAATATTGTAAATATTTTGTGTTTGTGCTTAAAAATAATGTAAATAGTTCAATTAAGCTCTGTTCATAAGCTAATATAAGTTTTTGTTGCATTAAAATATCTCAATTTGTTGATTTTCTGCAATTAAGTAAACCCTATTGGATTTCAATGGGAGTCTATGGAAATTTGGCGAAATACTGGAATTAGCGCCAAGTTGGCTTCAATTTTGGCGAATAATATTGGTCGTCAAATTTGGCGATATATCGCCAAGTTGGCGACAAACTTGGCGATGTTTGGCGACAGAGCCGGGAGCCCTCCCTTTGTAACCCCGTTATAGCGTCAGCAAGCTCTGACCAATCACATGCGTTTCACGGTATCTACGCAGATTTTCATTGGCCCATTTTTAAAGCGTTACTTTTTTTAATATATAGAAGGAAATTAAAACATGGTTTTCTCTAGAGATATTCTTTAATATGATATGCCTTTTGAATATTTCTTCTACCTTCCTTTATTAAAAAAAATGCTCATGAGAAACAAAACAGTAATTAAAATGTTTCAGTACTTAATTATAACGATGTTTCATCGTTATAAAAATGTCGAAGTATATATTTTTTATTACATGACAAAGAAAAATTTCTGAATCATTAAAAAATACCTGCATATTCTTTGTTTTGTTTTGTGAAAAGTTGTTTCCCAAAAGAATAGATTGGAAAAAAATAAAGACCTTGCATTTTAAATTAGCATGTTAAGTGTTTTTAATAGACATTATTTAAAAAATCTACGTTTTATTTGTGATTTTCCAGAAAAAGTTAAATTTAATCTAGTTTAATCTAATTGCTACATATATAAGACAATTGCGAAATACTGTAATAAATAAGATGTATAAGTTAAAAACATATAAATTTTTTCAATGGTATACATAATGAACTGCTTCTGTCGTGGTGTCCAGAATAAATATGATGTTGAAATGTTTAAAAGTTTAGAGACGAGAGCTTAACCCTTCATTGCACCGTGTGATAAACATTATTTAAAAAAGCTGCATTTTATTTGTGATTTTCCAGGAAAGGTTAAATTCAATCCAATTGTATGTATTTACTATTTTTTAATGAAAAAAAGTAAATCATATAAAAAGCTTTTCATTAACATATGTAGGGCAATTGCAGGACAATTGCACCATAAAATATAATAAATAAAATGTATACGTTAAAAACATATAAACTTGCTCACTGGTACACATAAACAAGAAGATTTATATGAACTTGTAATAATAAAATTAATGATAAAGCATAATTTTGACGTTTCGAACTGCTTCCGCAGTCGTCTTCAGGATAAATATGATATAGCAATGTTTAAAAGTCTGGAGACGATAGCTTAAGACTCGACAGGAAACTTTGTGCGTAAGATATTTCAGTTCTATTATGACCTTGTCTCCTTACGGACATGTATTTAGTTCGGCTGATGACAAGCTGTTATAATTTCCAGTTCCAAACGTGTCCTGAGTGTTTTTATATTTTTATGGTGATTTATTCAAAGTTCTATTATTTAATTATAAACGTATGCATACAAATTACAAATGTATAATATAAATTTTAAATCACATTTCATGTTTATAAAATTGTATGAGATTTGAATTCAATCAACTGAAGGAAATTAATAATTTGCTTTTAAATACCTAGATATTTTTTCTTTTTCTTTTTTTTTATTATTTTTATCAGACTTTACTACACAGAGAATTACAGAAGCTGTATAAATATAAAACATTTTAAAACCTTTTTTGTTACTTGGAAACTTAATATAATGACATTTCTTTCGACGAACAACATTCATTATTACTTTTTACTACAATACAAAGGAATAAAGGTTTTTATAAAGCCTTATTTTTATTTAAATGAATTTAAAACATGGTTTTTTTTTAGCGATATTCGTTAATATGATATGGCTTTTGTATTTTTCTTCTTCCTTCCTTTATAAAAAAATGCTCATGAGAAACAAAACTGTAATTAGAATGTTTCAGTACTTAATTATAACGCTGGTTCATCTTTATAAAAATGTCGAAGTATACATTATTTTCCTTCATGAGAAAGAAAAATTTCTGAATCATTAAAAAATACGTGCATATTCTTTGTCTTGTTTTGTGAAAGGTTGTTTCCCAATAGAATAATTTGAAAAAATAAAGAACTTAAATTTTAAATTAACATGTTAATTTCTTTTAATAGACATTATTTTTTTAAAAACCTGCATTTTATTTATGATTTTCCAAGAAAGGTTAAATTTAATCTAATTTTATGGATTTAATAATTTTAAAGGAAAGAAAAGTAATTTATGAAAAAAAGCTTATTCATTACCTTATGTAGGATAATTGCGCCATAAAATATAATAAATAAGATGTATACGTTAAAAACCCATAAATTTGCTCATGGGTACACATAAACAAGAAATTTTATACGAACTTGTACAAACAAAATAAATAATAAAGCATAATATTGACGTTTCGAACTGCTTCTGCAGTCTTCTTCAGGAGTAATATGATGTTGAAAATTTTAAAAGTCTAGATATGACAGCTTAAGACTCGAAAGGAAGTTTTTGTGAAAATGGACGTGAAAATGTATTTATCTTGGTAATTGTTAGCACCGATAAATATACATTTAAATAAAATTCATGCTTGAAAATTTCTTTAAAAACCATAAAGACCGAGTAAATTGCGATACAGTTTTCAGACAAATTGCGATACAGTTTTCAGACAAATTGCGATACAGTTTTTAAACAAATACTGATACTGTTTTCAAACAAATTGCATTTGAGCGTACCCTTTTTTTGCCTATTCAACGGTGTAAAAATTGAAACTGTGAGGTGTTTACAAGTTTTTAAAAAAATCCAGTAAAATTCAATCGTCTACTGTTGCAAACATCAAAATGACGTCATCATTACGGACGGGCAGGTTTGTCCTTTATAATATAGATTGCATTAATAACAAAAGTAATCGACGAATCTCATATGAAGTGTATTAGGAATAAAGGTTGTTATTATTTATTAAATACTTTTTTTGTGATAATTAAAACTTTGGCACACAAGATTTTTTGACACACAAGGGAGGAAAGAATTTTTTTTTTTTTTTTTTTTTTGTTCTAACATTATATAACAAATTGTAAATCATTGAGATACAAAGATTTAGTCTTTAAAATTATCTTAAACTTTAATTAATTTATAATTTATCTTTTTAAATTTTGTTATATTATTAATTACACTAAAGTGTGTAATGTTGTTAACAGCAAATCATATTAAGAAAAAAACCCTAATAATGATCAAATTTCATTTTGAAGATATATATATATATATATATATATTTATTTATTTATTTATTTATTTCATAAAATTGTAAATGTCATATTACACACTGGAAAAAAATCGAATACATTCATGTTTTTCGACAAATATTTTAAAATTAAATGTATAACACATCTTAGAAATATTAGTAAAGTAACGAAAATTTTAATGCTACACAATACTTAAAACGAAAAGGTAAAACTTTTAGGATTCTCTAATTAGCGTAATTAAGGAACTAATTCAAAGTTTTTGTATGAGTTTAATTACTGTTAGTGTAATTTAATGTCATTAAACAAAAACAAAAGAAAGTAGGCAGTTTTAGAAAATCTGTCACCCTCATTATCTTTTCGAAGTTTCGAATTACATTGTTTAGAATATTAGCACAGAAAAATAATGACATCATTTACATCTTAAAGAAAATTATATTCCATATAAAAATCATTGATCCACGAAAAATTTAGCTTAAAAAATTTGAGTGTACGGATTTTCTAAATCTTTTTCGGAAAATGGCAAACGTTCTTGAATTTCTCATGTGAAAATTCAGTTTCTTGTTTTCTCTTGAAAATCTCATTAAAAACTAAGATAAATCAAAGTAATTATTGTACGCAATAGAGTCATTTTTTTGTTTATTTTTTAAAGTACAAAATAAAGTAGAAAATAAAAACTATACATGCAAATTATTCCTGAATTTTTAATAAATATTGCAAATAATAAAAATGTATGTCGTATGTATGTAATTTGGCAATATTTAATAAATAGAAGAAAGTCGCAAACTTCCATCATACTTAAAATGATAAAAAAACAAACAAAGAAACAAAAAAAAAACTGGTGAGTTTTCTAATTACTCTGTCTAATTATTCATGTCTCATAGCCTGTGTACAACAGAAATTTTGTTGCAGGTCTGTCTGAAAAACTAATGCAGTTATTTATTAAAATTTCAGATTCTGTTAAACCTTGACATAAATTGGTACTAATTTGAGTGCACATCGTTCATTTGAGTGCAGATGTCACTGTTATGCTGAGTTTTGTACGATTTTCGACATAGCTATCGCTCAAGAAGCAATGCATGAAATTTCATGAAACCTTATATTTCGCCAGACCTTGCATAAGCAGGTTCATGTTTATTTTTACTTTCATCCACCAATAGAGGGTGCTGATCTTATTTGACCGGCGAAAGATTCTTAATCGGGTGTACGATAAAATTTAGCGAGGGCTGTTGGAAGACTAATTAACCCCATTCTTGTAACGCTTCATAATTTCTGCGATTTTGGCAAAGTAGACTCTAATAAGATTTAAATATAAATCTCCCAGTACGTGGCGCTGCTATGCCCTGTTTTCCACGATTTCTTTCGACAGCCATATCTCAAGAACTAATGCACGTAATTTCATGAAACCTTATATTTCGGTAGATCTTTGACGTAAAATGTTGCATGTTCAATTTTGACTTTTATATCCCAAAAGAGGGTGCTGGTATCCTTTTCTAGTGAAAGATTCCTAATCGGGCCTACGATGAAATTCAGCGAGCGACCTTTGAAGAATTATTAACTCCATTCTTGTAACTCTCATACACTTTTAAAGACTGTTTTAGACATTGTTGTGAGATTCATTCATTTTTAAGCCAACTTTTGGTTGTAGAACCCATTCGGGATATTCATCTTCTGCTTTTTGCAATGAACACCGTAGCTGTACCTTATTTTCTATTGTATAGGCATGTACCAAATTTTATATTTCAGTTTAATGATAAATGTTGCATATTTTTAAAATAATTTAAAGCTTTAACTCTCATCTGGAGGGCAATGTTGTTCTAGTCTTCTTTTAATTCATTCTGTAACTGATCTCTAATCATGATGTAAAATTAGAAAAAAAAATGCACCATTCGTTATATTACTAGTTGTTTATACAATTACAAAATAATATATTAGAAATGTATACAGAACGTTTTGTGATGACCATAGCCTTCTAGTTCAAGTGGGTGAGGAATCTATCTAAAGTAATTCTCATTGATTTAAGGGAGACCGGGGCTAGTAGGCGGAGTTTTTAGTTATTTTTATGAAACTTTAACTGTACTTTTGAAGAACAGGCAAAATCACACAACCGGAGCAGCCACCAAATTTGGCATAGGTCCTACTGCTCCGGCGGAAAAACCTGTGCACCACCAAGAAAAACCACCGCCAAGAAAACAGGCACAGAAAAACCAGACGGCAATTAATTAAACATAGACTAACAAACAGTAGTGACACTCTCACTAGAAATAAAATCTACATAAATTAGGTTAAATAATTTGTAGACCAAAATAAAATTTAAACAAAGAACGAGAACACTTCTCGTTAAACACCAACAGAAGCAAAATAAAAATATCACAGATGTTCAAGTCACTGACTTGAAAACTTATACAAAAGTGGAATCACACTTTGAACTAAATTATAAATTATTTGAAGAACAGGCAGAATCACCCAACCGGAGCACCCACCAAATTTGGCATAGGTTCTATTGCTCCGGCGGAAAACCCTATGCACCACCAAGAAAAACCACCGCTAAGAAAACAGGCCCAGAAAAACCAGACGGCAAATAATTAAACATAGACTAACGTTCAGTAGTGAGACCCGCACTAGAAATAAAATCCACATACATAAGGTTACATAATTTGTAAACCAAAATAAAATTTAAGCAAAGAACGAGAACACCTCTCGTTAAACACAGACATAAAACCAAAACAAAAATATCACAGATGCCCAAGTCACTGACTTGAAAACTTACACAAAACTGGAATCACATATTGAACTAAATTATAAATTAAATTGACCTGCAAATATACAAATTGCATTAGACTAAAATAAACGAGTCCATCGCCAAAGTCCTACAAAATAATTGTTCGTATCATAGTTCCTAAGAAGGACACCACATACACTCTGAAACACAAAGTCTGTAGAAAGTAGTCCGAAATGTTCGTAAACAGACATAATAATGTTATTAAAAAGTTTTTAAAAGACCATCATATGTAGCCGCACAACATGCCAATCACTGTTAGCACCGAAGATAAAAAGATAGTTCCGACCAGCAGACCAAGTATTTCAATGTCACAATAAGGGCACAGCATTACTTTCACCAGCTTGCAGTAAAAACCACAAGAAGTAGACATTCAAAACACATATTTAATAAATGAAAAATTCTTATTTAACTTGTTATAGATATTTCGTAACTTATTATAGTTCCCACGACAAGCAAGAACTCTTCTGATATTCCATGCCACTGGACGGTTCCTAATAAAATCAAATTTCTCAGCAGACACTTGGCATGAGTCAAATAAAAAATGACGAACATCGCCCCTAGTACCACACCTGCACTTATCACTCTCTGCTTTTCCCATTTTTTTAAGATATGCCGGAAAGGCACCATGCTCTGTGTAAAAATAAACACATATCTGAGAATAACATACATAATCCAAATTAACTTTACTTAATAAGTCATATGTAAAACGACCTTTTTTACTATTATTCCAATCAATTTGCCAATCACAAATAAGTTTTTTAGACAGACCGGCTTTTAACATGCAGATCGGCATAGGAATGTTTTCTTCAATATCATACTCATCGTTAAGAATCACTGATTTAGCAAGGAAATCCGCTCTTTCATTTCCATAAGTGCCAATATGGGCCTTAACCCATCCTATGTTAATAATTTTATCACTCATTAATCTCAGATTATCGTAAATTCTCATTAAAAGATCATCGTCAGGGAAAAGACGCTGGAGAGAGCAATACGATGAAAAACTATCCGTAAACAAATAGAAAACTGAAAACTGTGATGACCTGCACCAATCTATTGCATCAGCAATTGCAACCAGCTCTGCCTGATAGATCGAATTATAATTCTTAAGTTTTATCCTTTTTTCAAATATAGAGTCATGGCCCCTGAACACAACATAAGCTGCAGCAACCCCTTGATCCATCTTCGATCCGTCAGTAAACAGAACTGGGTGACCAGCAAATGTATTATATTTCATCATTGGACGAATAAAATTGACATTATGAGGAGAATAAAAATACGGATAATCAAAAGTTGGTATCCTTCTTACTAGTTTATCCGAATCCATACGACAGCCACTCAATTCAATAGACGTTCCGCCACGCAGCACATTGTATTTTAAGGCTGAGATCGAAAGCTGAAGAAAAATTGGAGGAACACCAGCTAATACACAAAGCGCATCTGTAGAAGTTGTCCGATAGCCATGAATAAATGAGAACAAAGCCACTCGCTGACAAGAGGATAAACGCTTAATAGCGTGATACTTCAAGTCCCCCAGCCAAATCTCATGGCCATAACTTATTTGTTTCAGAAGAACTGTTTGATACCACAATTTAAGATATTGAAGAGGAGTACCCCGGTCACGAATCCTCGACTTCTTGATGTTACAGGAAAAATCTGTTACTTTAGATCTGACAACTTCCAAATGAGGGAGCCAATTAAACAGGTTATCCAAAGTAAAACCTAAGTATAACATTGTATCTTTAACAGGAATGCTGTTATGTAAAGTTTTAAAGATTGGTCTTCTTTTCTTCAACGTTTTTGTGCCAAACATCATAGCAACAGTCTTTGATGGATTAATGGTGAGATTCAAATTATTACAAATATTATTAAAATTTTCCACATGATTATTCATTTTGTCTTCAAGCGACTGTCTTGTATCTGCACCATCAACAACAACAGAGTCATCTGCATATGAAATCAAATCCATATGCACCTTACGTGCGTTCTTCAAAATCTCGTCAGCCACTATCGTCCAAATCAAAGGGCCGAGGCATGATCCTTGCGGGCAGCCCACAAATATCCTGAACCATCGGATGCCCCTCAGAAAACGAAAACCGATTTGCCGATTAGAAATGTAACTCTTAAAAGTATACTTTATATAGCTGTAAATCGGTAGGTCATCAATAATCCGAGAAGCAACCAACCAGTCCAGGACATCGAAGGCCCCCGCAATATCAAATGAAATGGCAGAACAGTACTTGAATTTTGTAAGCTTTTCTGCAACCAAAGTCTTGAGAGAACTTAAAGCTGTGAGCGTTGACCTAGTCTCACGAAAGCCATGTTGACTGTTATCAAGAAAATTCAGAGATTCTAACATAGTTAGAACTCGCATCTTCAAAAGACGCTCGAAAACTTTACCCAAAATGGGCAGAAGAGTAATAGGCCTATATGACTTCGGAAGATTTGGTGGACGGTTTCTCTTCCTGAAAAAAATAATAACGCCTTTCTTCCAATTCGCCGGGAAATGGCCAAACCTCAGACAAGTATTAAATAACATTAACATAAGAGATCTATATTTTGTGCACATATTTTTTACTACCAAAGCATCAACGTCATCAGCTCCCGCAGCTTTATTGTTGTTCTGACACTGTAGAGCAAAGCGTAATTCACGTCGGGTAAAAGGCTTATAATCAGGGTGATCCAGAAAATCCTCATCACTAACAAAATTATGAAACTGTGCTGGAGTATTCGTGATGCCAAAGTGCTCGTTCATAAGTTGGGAAGCCACTTCATCGTAACTCGCAAATGCCGAAGAATTCTCTAGAGTCATGAAAACCATGTCTGACGGTGAAGTCTTCTTGCCTGAGAGATATCTGTACAGATTACCGTAAGCGTTGTCCGTACGTTGACAAAAGCTGATCCACCCAGCGCGTTTTGCCTGGCGAAGATGACGTTTATATGATCGACGAGCAGAGATATAACTATCCCTATAGGCCATATTAGACAAATTTTTATGATACCTTTTATACAATGCTTTAACTTTATTTCTCTCTATGCGAAGAGCATCTGTGTACCATGTAGCCGTTGGCTTATGATTAAGTGAACCCTTTCTAAAACAGTTATCTAAAACGTAATGCAAAAAGTCATCGAAGTTGGTCAGCCAATCTTCCAATCCATCTACTCCCTGTACTCTTTCAAGAGTGCTCTGTAATCTGTCGTTCATTCTTCCAAAATACTTGTTGAACTTCCTCATAGACTTATTTTTAGTTTTATACCTCAGATTTGTAACATTTAACGGTACCAATTTCATATCAAACTTTATGTACCTATGGTCCGAGAAAGAAAAATTCTGATCGTCAACTTGCCAAGAATTCAGGTATTGCACCACGTCAGTACCAGCCAAGGTGAGATCCGGGCGGCCTTTACATTCACCACGAACAAAAGTGTGAGGAGCATTAGGATCATTCAGAATCCTGAGATTACCCATCATCAAGTAATCCTGAAATGTTTCCGATCTATCGTCTTCTCTGGTATAACCAAATGTCATCAGAGAAACATTGAAATCACCACCAACAATAAGTGACGAGCAATCTTCAAAATAATTGATCCAACACGACATGTCAGAATCAATATTACTCGAAGGGGCTGAGTAGACTGAGCCAAGAGTCAGTGAAGTCTGTTCAAAAGTCACCGTAATAAAAACACTGTTTGGGGTGATTAAGCTTATAGTGCAATTCATGGTTTTATTAGTACACAGAATGGAGGAGGTGTTATTTAAAGAAGAAAATATTAACCAGTCTGGTGAAATCCCAGAAACTTTACCACCGTAAGCATGTGGATCCTGACAAAGAAAAAACAAAACGCCCTCCCTCTCCGCATAGTCAAACAAAGCTTCACAAGCATCGGTACAATGGTTAAGATTAATCTGAACGATTCCAACACCACTAGATAGTAAATCATTTGACATGACCTATGTTATAATCTCCTCGCCATCAAACCATCACGGTAGGCTTTAAAAGTCGGACAGTCAGAACTGTCAGCACGATGTCCAGTGTCCGTGTCCACATCCTCTTCTTTTTGACAATTTACACAAGACTCTGTTTCAACTGTGCAATCACTCAATCGATGGTCACCCGCACACTTCGAGCATTTCTGATCGCCCTGACATTTGGATGCGAGATGACCATATCCTTGACATTTAAAACATCTTATTATCTGTAAAAATTCCACGATTCTATAACGATTAAAATCTATGCAAATACGTCTTCTTCCAATCAGACATCTAAACACATCATTATCGACATCCAGTACCCAGTTCACCTTACCCATTCTAGTACCAATCTTTCTCACCACATCAATATCTCTGTCCTGATCCAATCCCTCACAAACCAATGCCTCCCTAACAGAATCAAGAACCATACGCTCGTCAATTTCCTGATCCAGACTCAATAATAGCAATCTTGATCTTCGTCTCTGTAGCGCTGATATTTTCACTTTATTTCCCAGTGGCTCAATTTTCTTAATCAACTTGTCTGACTCTTGTTTAGATTTCACCTTTAGCACCAACTGGCCACTCTTTGTTGTTACCACATCCGAGAGCTTTGGAAACTCCATATCCCGCTTGGAAAACCTTCTCAGCTCTCCCCTGATATCATCCACCGTGCCTTCAGTGGGTGTTATCAAAACCGAGAACCCTGTATCCACCCTTGACGGCTTAGATTTATCGGCACGATCCGCCAATCTATAAACCGGAGTTGAGTCCAAAGTACCTGATCTTCTCATCAACAACGCCTCGTAAGCCTTGCTATCCGTAATCATTGTCCGTAATTTCGTCTCACTAGATACATAATCCGTGTGTGCCCTTACCAGTCTTAGATTAACATAATCCAAGCATTTCTTTATAGTATTTAAAATTTCACGGGTTACTTTACCTCCGCTACTCTTGGCCTGTTGACCCTCCAATAATTCATACATATATGAGTTAACCTTTTGCACAGCTTCCGGGAACTCATCATCCACTAAACCGTCCAGAAACTTATCCACTTTCGCCATGATCAAAATCAACTTAACCGCCAGAATAGACCACAAAAGACCACCAAAATTTTATAAAAATAACTAAAAATTAATCAGATAAACCCGAGCCAGAGACCCTCTATCAAAAAATCACATAAAGAAAAAAGCCACCGTCGATGAATATGAAGCTGATTACAAACAGCACTAACTTTCACTATATATGTAGAGCTAGTCTCTAACCCAAATAGCAGCAAAAACTGATAAAAAAAAAAAAAAAAAAAAAAAAAAAAACGCAGCAGAAAGCAACTAGAGAAAGAGAGTAAAAAAGTAATTAGGCAACCGCCGCTTAAATGGATCAATACCAACGCCGGACAAACGGGTCAGTAAAGAAATACGTCATAGACAGCTGATAAACCCCTGATTCAAAGACAATACCAAGTCAACTCATAAACAAACAAACTAAAGCACTCCCACAACACGTGACCCAGACTAACCCAGGCTAGGACACAACAAGGAAACAATAGAGAGCCCAACTAAAACTATGACGCAATAGCACTGAAAAAAAAAGAAACTCAGAACGACTCTCCCACGACACGTGACCCAGACTTAGCCAGGCTAGGACACAACAAGAAAACAAAAGAGAGCCCAACTAAAACTATGACGCAATAGCACTGAAAAAAAAGAAACTCAGAACGACTCTCCCACGACACGTGACCCAGACTTAGCCAGGCTGGGACACAACAAGAAAACAAAAGAGAGCCCAGCTAAAACTATGACGTAATAGCGCTGAAAAAAAAGAAACTCAGGACAACTCCATCTTACAAAACTCCAAACTAAACTAAAACATAAAGACAGCTCAACACAAAGAAAAACAAGTAAGCCCAACTTAATAAGCAGGAAAACAACTCAACACGACACTGAGCTCAAAATGGCGACGTAAATACAGAAAAAGAAATGCCCACCGAAAACTTAAAAGAACTATTAACAAGTAATTAATATATGCAGAACAATAATATACATATCCAGAGAAAGCGAAATACTAAGTGAGTACTTATGAAAACTTATTAAACTGATATAATAAAGTAAAAGTAGTAAAATATTAGTAAAAAGATTGAAATGCCAAAAGCGCAATGCTTTCACATGTGCTTCGGCAACGGAAAAATAAACTAAGTTCAAAATATGCCTAAATATCAAAATAATCTCAAAATAAATACATAATATGAAACTGAAATGAATAAGTTAACCATGAATGCAAAAATAAGCTAATTTAAATAAATATTTACCGATTTAAAGGAACTTTGAAAATGAGCTCGAAAAATCACGTCAAACATCAATGGCGCACAGGGTTTTTTTTGAAGAACAGGCATTGGGCTATAAATAGACGGAGTTTTGAGTTTGTAGCTTTTTCAGTTTTTATTTAGTGGAAGCCTAAAGTAAAAAGAAAATTATTCGCCAACCTACCCGTCACGGGTCAAGTTGCCTAAACCTATGGGGTAAGTTGGCACACGCTTTATAAAAATTTAAATGAAACTCAAATAAGACACACAGTTAAGAGAAATCAATTTCATTAGTACCAGTAAGTTTAAACAGAGGCGCTATCGCCGTACAATGTAAATTCTAAATTATACAGACATAAAAATAATGAATAAAACATTAAAATTGAGTAATTTCTATCCTACTCGATATCATCATCAGAGTTATAGTTGTCACAAATAAAAAATCGTGTGTTCCCGTTTGGACAAGCCTTGTGTGCCCAAAATCTTGCATTGCAACCACTTTTCGCGGTGTTTGCTGTTTTTCAAGCTATCATTACACACCAGACATCGAGCCAACTTGCCCCGTTTTCAGTGCGCCTACTAGCCCCATAATGAATTTCTTCACAAAAGGGACACGCAATCATCTAAGCATAAATAATCCAAGTTAATCACATATGGGGTAGGTACAGTTAATCCTACACTAAGAAAAACTGCACAACTTAAATCGCAGTTATTAAGATAAGTATTAGAAATTTGAGAAAGAATGAAGCAACAAAAAATCACTTATGAGTGCAAAAAACAGAAAAATCGTAATAAATGTCCACTGCACGCAGGTAACGCTGCAAAACTACAATGAGGATTGTAAAAAGAAAGAAGAAGGGCACTCAGTGACTGGTTGCGCAATCTATCTACAAACAGGCGATTTATGAGGACTGTGCCTACTTACCCCTGTAGCCAACTAGCCCCGGTCTCCCCTATAGTTTAATTTTTTGGTACATAATAGCGCCGCTTGAAGCAGTATGCAGGTGATAAGAGTGAGTAACATATCATAATAGCATACTGGTGTGAAGTACCTTGCAAATTTCAACTGAATTTTGAGTGTAGTTGGGAGCGGTTTGTCTTCGAAATTTCTGTTGACTTTATGGTTTAGCGTCACTATTTGGAGGTGATTGTTTCAAGCCATTGATAAAAATGTAACAGTGAGAACTTTGGTTTAGAGTTTAGACTTGCATTCATTTCAATAATTGGCAAATATGTGCAATATTTTCATCGACGGTTCACATATAATACAATATCTCACATTAACACCAATGGCAATGATATTTCTGAACAGAAAAAGTTACATATGGACAGGGAAAACATTTTGACTACAATTTAAAAGCTGCTACTACTTAATAGGTCTAAAAATTTAACAATGAAAGTTAAACATGGTTTTACATGGTATGTTACATATTTTCTACTTAATGGTAGGTACACTGATTCAATTAGATTAAAGTTTACGTTTCACGCTTTTATGAATCAGAATTTTGCAACTTATAGACATTAACATATTATAGCCATCGATTTAAAAGAATGATTAGTGAAGCTCTGTCTTAAGTTTTGATAAGTGTTCTTGTCCAAGGTAATTTTTACATAGCAGTTAAATAACAGATATGAACTTGTTTTTCATTCGTTTATTTTGTAAAGGAATGAAAAACAGAATTGCAGATGCTTCAGTTATTGTATTTGCAACTTCCTCCCCAATCGCCGGCTCAGTTGCACGTCGTCGTCCTCCCGGTGTAACCTCCAGAGAACCGGTTCCTTCAAGCTTACGAATAATGACTTTAACTGCATTTACGAGCAAGGGCCTTCTTACGTTTTTCATCCGCCGATAAGCACAGAGTGCTGTCGAAGCATTGCTCTGATTCTGATATAAATGTTTTACAATAAATGCGCGTTCCTTCTTATTCAGCGGCATGTTTATTGCTGACGAAAGGTTTTTTAACCATAGCGAAATTTCATTAGCTACTCCTTTACATATGCTTTTAGCAGTACAGCACCATCTCATGGCGAAATTTCAAACGTTTTTTTCTTTTTTTTTTTTACAAAAACCTTGGCCGCATAATCTACATAACATATATTTGAAGTTTCATTCGGATGCGCTCAGTAGAACCGGAGCTATGAGCCTCAGAGTACTGTCCGTTTAATTTTAACCACCCTGTACTTCTTTCCCAGACTTTGAATATAAATCGAATTCTTATACAATCAAAATAAACACTCTAATTTAAAAATTATAATAAAATAGAAATAATTAAATATCATATAACATATCATAAAATATATTTTTTTGGTTAGCCAGCAAAATATTAAAGATGTTCTTAATAACACTGTTGCTCGGAAAGATATGTTGCAGCGCTTGGGTCGATGAGAAACTATCAGTGTAAAGTACAGCCTTGTCAAAGTAGGAACCCACGAACCACTTAATTGCATATTGAATTGTTGTCAATTCAGCTTGATATATTGAAATAAAAATTGGAATTTTCATATAAAAATCATAAATAAAATGACCGATATATTACAGTTTATATGCAAATGAAGTTCCGCCTTCCATCTTTGACCCGTCCGTATAAATTATTGGATATCTTGAACTAGGTTCCACATCAGTAACAGGTTTTGTAAAATGTAAATTATAAAGTTCCAACTAGTTCGGAAACTCATACTCTGGAACGCTCTTCATCAAATCTGACTCACTAATTTCTTCCCCGTCGATGACGACATTCTTTTCACCACAGAGAAATTTATATTTAATCATATCACATCGTAGACATTAATAAAAAAAAGTGGAGTTCCGGACAAAACACAGAGGGCTTCTGTTGAGATTGATCTGTAAGCTTTTATTACTGTAAATAATGCAACACGTTGGCAGGAACAAAGTCTTCTAAGATCGTGGGTATTAAGATCTTCAGACCACACATCCCAGTCATAGGCTATTCTTTTTTCTAGAAGTCTTAAGTACCAACTTTTGAGTAAATGTGATGAGATTTCTTTATCCCGACATCCTGTTCTTCTAATATTTATTGTAAAGCCTCTTAAAGTTTGTCTCACAATATCCAAATGTTCTAACCATTTGAAGCGTGGATCTATTATAAAACCTAAATAAGTTAAATTGTCCTTGACTGAAATTGAGTGAAGGCCACATTAAAAAATTGGGCATTTGTAGAAAGGCATTTATTATCACTAATTCGGAGCTGTAAAGAGTTACAAATGTCCCCAAACACTTGGATTGCACTGATAACTTTCACTTCTAGATATTTTCCCGTATGTTTTCTCTTTGTTATTTTATCCGCTACTATAGTCCATAAAAGTGGCAACCAGGCAAAAACTCGGCGGGCAACCCCTAAACAATACGAAACAGACAATTCCCTCTGATAGGGCAAAACCTATTTTTCTATTGGATATATAGTTTTTCAACAACGAAATCAAGTAAGGACCAATAGGCAGTTCGTCTATAATTTCCTTAATTACACTCCAGCTGACAAGATCAAATGATCAGATAAGGGCACAATAAGTGTTCTTTTCTAAAAAAAGTCTACTAATTTCTTTTACTGTCTTCATAGCTGTTACTGTACTCTTTTCTACTCGGAAACCATGTTGTGCGTTATTTATGTAGCCTCTTGCTTCCAAGGAATTAATGATTCGTGTCTGTATAATTCTTTCTAATATTTTTCTAGAACTGATAGTAAAGAAATAGGTCTGTAACCCCTACTAGATTTTGAAGATTTATTGCGTTTTCTAAGGAATAATACTGGGCCCCTTTTTCAAATCCATATTAACTTGGGCCACACATATAATTTAATCAGTTAATAATTCTGCATATTTATCTATGTACTGATTACTTAAAAAAAAATTGGACATTTTCGTTTTCGGCAAAAATTAGGACGATCAATGAAATTCAGTTTTGGTTTCGGTATTAAAAACCTCTTCCGGCTGATCCTTACTGATAAGATAAAAATTGAAACATAATCACTTATTAAAATTTAATTAAATTGTCATATTTTATGCGTTTGTAAGACTAAAAGAGATTTCTGAGTATACCCTTTTCTTAAGCATTTAGAGCCTTAAAACGCATTTGCATTGCAAGCGTGGAAATAGTTTTAGAAGAGTAGTTACATTTGTTCTATATAATGAATACTTGAAGAGAATCTGATACAATCCTCTAAGAATCAATGCAATGCAATTTGCATTTGGATTTAAATGCAAGAAAGCATGGAGAGTTTACACAGAAATACTTTGAAGTACAACTGAATGAAGTGACAGTGATTAGAGTTGCCAATGTTTCGAGACTGTTGTACACTGAAACACGCTATGTCCAATTTACGATACTGAACGTTACATGTGAATAGCAAATGTAGATGAAGGAACGCAATAATGATAAATGGAGATTGGTCACTAAATATTTATGCATCCATCCACGTTAACCAGCCTTATCATTTCATTAGATTCTATATGTTGTTCTTGATTATGAAGCCCATGCATTTGAATTAAAATGTAAATAAATTAAAAAAATTAATTTAATTGATAAATACGCTCTTATCCTTTACTTTTATTTTGTTTTTGTAAAAGTTTTACCAAGCAAATGCATGTAGAAATTACATTAAAAAAAAACTGTTTAACATTTCTGTTTGTAAATGCTAAAATGTATAGCTTTTACATATTTTCTGAATCCATTTACTCTACTCATTTAAATGCCTCATAAAATTGTTTAAGAAAAATTAGACAAGATAGGTAAGTTGTTCAAACATCTATGAAATTCAAGGATACTAATAAATTCCATAACTATAAAATTATGTAAAAATTATGACTGTAGTTAAAGCATTTTTTACAGTTTTCGATTTTAAACATTTATTACATATTAAAAACGTAATAAACTTATGGAACAAAAAGGAAATAACATAACTTAATGTGCTGTACTTTTAAAGTATTTGTACTTTTAAAAATCTGGCCACCTTAAGTATAGGGAAAGACCTTGAATCTAAACAAAAACTGATATAATAAAATATATTTGTCAACCTCAATAGAAAAAATTATTTATTTTTGCATTTTCTGTGAAAGAGATATTGGCAAGTATGAAATAGTTTCGTAAACACCATGCCCACAAAAGTTCATTTTAAATTTGACTGTATAGATTACAGGGAATTAAATCCCAACATCTTATCACAAACAAAAAAGTATTTTTTACAACAATTGTAAACTACGAGCAAATTGTAATGGTCAACCTCTAACAAATGCTTAAGTTGCCTTTTAAAAATAAATTTCTAAGAAGTACGAGGGAAAGTCAGTAAGTAGGTCACAAACTGATATGAGAGGTCGGAAATTAGAAGTAAATTGTTTCCAAATATGCCAATAGGTAGCAGCACTGTCGAACTGTAAGATGTCAATTTCGACTTTTTGAGACAACATTTGCACAAGATGAGCAGAGGCGTTCAAAAGTTGTTGACAAAGAACGAAGTGATAGTCCTGTTGAAATTGCGACAGAAGAAACAGTGCGGAAGGTCGAGGAAATGATTAGAGCTGGCAGGCGAACAACAATAGACAGCATTAGAAACTGAAATAGGGTGTTTACATGGTTTACCCTACAGCCGAGTGATGCAGACGTTGAACGTGAGTTTCACAGATGGCTGAGAGTGCAGTCCCAAGACTTTTGTGCAACAGGTACTAGAAAACTCATAAAGAGATGGGACAAGTGTATCAATGTAAATGACGATTATATAGAGAAATAAACATGCCTTTTAAGTATGTATCTTAGTTTCCCCCTTTTTTTGGCTTTTGTGACTTACTTGCGAGGGACTTGCCCTCGTAAGAAATTTTATTTTTGAATAATAATAAAATTTACCCGTGATCAGATGGGAAATATGTGAATGCATGTTTAACAGTAAGTTCAGGAATGGAGCAGAATCGAAAACCTACAACTAATGCAAAGATTTATCAACGCATTGTAAGTTGTCTTTGTATTTAAATGCAAGAAAACCAGCATAGTTTACTCAGGAATGCTTTGAAGTGGAACGGAATGAATTGACAGGGATAAGAGATGCCAAAATTTCGAGATTGCAGCACGCTGAAACATGCTAAGTTCAATTCAAGATATTGAAAGTTAGATGTGAATAGTAAATGCTGATAAAGGAATGCAATAAAGATCAATAGAGACAAGATGTTCATGCACCTATCCACATTAACGAGTCACATGCTTTCATTACATTCTACGCACTGTTCTTTATTATGAAGCATAAACATTTAACATAAAACGAAAATAAATTTATAAATATAATTGAACCCTTTGTGACTCAACAACTCTGATTTGAAAAATATTTGCTCGGACATTAGAATACATCATTTTAAATATGTAAAAAATAATTTTAAAAACTTGGAATAAATAAATGTTGGTGATTGAAAAAGCTCGTGCCCGATTCCCGATGCATCGAGTTTCTAAGTGTACTCAGGTTGTATTAAATAGCGAAATGCAGTCGAATTATCAATATTTGGTCTCTCAGTAATCTCTTCAGTAGTAATCTATGGATTATTATTCAATAAATCACGGCATTATCAATGCCAGAAATTCGCCCAGAGCGAATTTTATAATTCAGACTGAAATCACCATTTCGGAATCGACAAAAACTTTTTAACAGTCCTAAGAGCGGGGGCACGATTCAAATAAACGTCTTGAATATTTTTTGTAGTGCCACCAACACTCACTCCTTTTTTAAACTCATATAACATAAAATGGCGAAAACCTAACTTTTCATTTTTTTTAAATATTAACCTTGCACAGAAATTTTTTTAAAAACTTTATTTTAACGTTACGTTCACTCACTACACATATAGACAACTGTCAATTAATAATATTGTTATAAAAGAAACATCAGCACAGTCAAAATTGTAAGTTTCTGCCATCTATCAAATAGGGCACGAACTTTTACAATCACTCAATAAAAAAATATTGACTAAAAGTTACTTTTCCACATCTACAATGAGCAGAAAATTGCTTCTCATATTGTCAATTTTCTAACACAAAATATTAGATTAAACAAACTGACCTTTGTAAAAATTCTATGTTTGGATGTCTCCAGCTTTTTAGGTGCGTTCGTAATTATATAAATACGTAGCACCTATAGTTGTCGTTCAGTCCGTCTGTCTGTCCGTCCGTCTGTCCGTCTGTCCGCATATAACAGAGCAAAAACTACCCAACCGAATGGTCTGAAATTTTAAATATATAATTGTTGCAACATTTTGTCCAGTCATTTCAAATTTTATGAAAATCGGATGTATAGTTTAATTACAAGGACAGTCAAAAGCTTTCCGTTACATTACGGCCAAAGGGAATAAATTATTGCTAGTGCATTTTAATGAGTTATAGCCTTCTGAATGTCATAAATTTTAAATATATGATTGTTGTAAAACTTTGTCGAGTCATTTCAAATTTTATGAAAATGGGATGTATAGTTTAATTACAGGGACAGTCAAAAGTTTTCCGTTACATTACGGCCAATGGGAAAAAATTTTTGCAAGTGCATTTTAATGATGTTACAGGCTTTCGAAAAGAATGAAATTGATATGCACTTATGAAGTGCAGTAAAATATACATTCAGTACAATATGCGGTGCAAAAAATATTTATAGAACTAGTTATAGTACGAACGCACCTAATTTGCCACGTTTGACAAGCAATTTCCAACTTGTTTAATTTGACAAAGTTTACTATGTTCATTTTAACAGTCACGATGTGAAACCACTCAAATGATAGGTAAAATTTTCGCATGAAAGATAACCAATATCGCCGTCTATTGAGAATGCTATGAAGAATCTATATTAACTACTGTGTTGGGAAATATCAGCAATTTATAAAATCGTTTTTTAAAGCCCAACTTATAAGTAACATTAAGTTTTGGTCATGTTGCAGATATGCAACGCGGTGATACAAAGGGTTAATTGATAAATACGCTATCATGCTTTTTTTTTACAAAGCAAAAATATGCAAAATTTAAAAAAATAAAACAACAGTTTAATTTTTTCGGTTGTAAATGCCATGCGTCTCTGATTTGTTTTTAGGGTCCCGTACTTAAAAAGTAAAAACGGAACCATTATAAGATCACTCCTGTGTCTGTCCGTCTGTTTGTCTGTCTGTCTGTCTGTCACAGCCATTTTAATTGTAAACTATGGAACGTGGAAAGTTCAAATTCGGGGAAGTAATAAAGAACATTGACCCACATATTTTCAGATTAATAAACATTCATAAATATATTTAGTAAAAAAGTAGAGGGGCTAATTATGCTACATGAAAAAAAAATCTTTTCTTTGTACATCATGTGGGGTGTCCTGTGAAAGCTTTTGTAACGCTGAACTCAAAAATACATTCCTTTTAATTTTAGGTATTATGTTTTCAAAGATATTGTTGGAAATGTAGACCAAAAATATGTTCCCCCCCCCATCTAATTCCGAATCTACTGAAGCTAAAATTATGAAAAAATTAGAGGTAGTAGACGTTAATATAAACCTTGCCACAAAATTATAGCGATTACCCTAGGTCACATAGTTTTTGAGTAATTAGCATTTTTCTGTTATACACAAATTTCGATTTACGGGCATTCAGAAAAATTGTTGAGCATCGCTTAATATACCTATCGTTGCAGAAGAATAAAAGCATTATTGATAATGATTTTCGAAAAAAATCATCGGTAATTAGCTGAGATATTAACCCTTAAAGGTACAGTCAGTTTCGACATACACACACTGCAAATAGAGGCGTCTTAAATTTAGACACATATGTGACTGAAAAAGAATTTTAGACACTTAAGTGTCTTAATCTGAAAATTAAGACATTATAGATGTCTTAATTTAAGATACATAAGTGTCTTAGTATGATCATGGTGTAAATGAACTGAGAATAGTGTCTAAAATATCCGCAAACGTCTTATTTTAAGACACTTCGTTGCTTCAAACGTGTCTTAATTTAAGACGTTTTGATTCTTCCGACGCAATAACCCCCAGGGGGCACTGGGGCACTGCCAGTCGCGCATGCGTTTTAGATGTCTTCGTTCAAAGTTGGTATACGTGGTAATTCAAACGAAGTTTGTTTTTATGTACGCGTGTATTTTAATTCGTTTTTCGCGGAATGTGAAGTTCTGTGATTTAAATTCGTATTCACTTGGATTATTTATTTATTGAATACATGCATCTGACGTGTGTGCTTGACATCAAATGTCTCTTAGAAGCTGTCGTCCATATAAGGGCGGGATAGACACAGAACAGAAGTAGACGACGCTTGAAGTTTACACTAGGAAATTCTACAAAGCGTGTGCAATGGACTTAGTGTTAATTCGTATTAATTTATATCAATAATATTGTGTTATTCATCTTCGTCCTGTCGAAGCTAGCAAAAAAAAGAAACTTTTGTCTAGCGGGTCCTATTTTGAGGATGAAACATTTCATTCTTTAAATATGGCTAGTCGGATATATTATGAAATATCGTACTAAAATGATGCAAGCCCTTCTCCTTCACTGGGGTAGTTTTTGAAATTTCAAATCGAGGAAATTTTCTGACCTCTTGCAACATCGATTGAAGTAAGTGTCATAATTTCTTTATAGTACTGAAATTAGTGTCTTTTATGATTTTATTTATAGTATAAACAAAATCTTGCATGAAATTCAATTAGTTTTGAATCTGTTTGCGAAAAAACTCATTAATTCTAGAAGTATATATTTTTAAACTTATGACGTTGTCTTTTATTACAAATTATATATTCTGAATTTTCATCTTTTTTTCCCAAATTTAAAGTAATAATATTACTAAAAGAGAGACATTTTAAGTTGAATATTCATTCTCTTGCTTTCAATCGCAGTTTCGTTTCAATGGTTAATTCTTATCTCACGTAACGACCACAATGAAAGAAAAAAAAAGCTTTGGAAAGATCTTTCTTCCTAACGTAAAACCGCAGATTAAAAAATAAGATAAATAATGTACCTGAAAACGTATGACGTTGTCATGATTCATCTATTATGTGATCCTTAATTTTAAAACTGCCAGTAAAAATATACATATGTATTTGATTTGAAATCAAGTATAATATTGATTTTTTAATTATTTTTAGTAGAAAAGTAATTTGAAATTTATAATGGGAAAAAGTAAAAAGCTATAACTAGATTTTGTACTTAATATTGTGATTTTTGTAACTGTATTTATATACACTTATACGAAAATTACAAGAATGACAATTAGATGTTAAGATATATATTTAAGACAAATGAAGCTTGGAAACTAAGTTATTTTTTCTTCTTGCTATTAATGTAGGATATTTATTTATTTATTTTTATTGATAGTTGAATAGCTTTTGTGATTACCCTGTGATCTACATAAAAACTTGCTGAAGTGGCATGTGGCAATATAATTTTTTTTAAATTTAATTTTTAAATGATAAGAATTTAAAATTTTTTTCGGGAAGGGAGGTGGGGGGAGGGGGATTTTGTATTCAATTTTCGCAAAGCCGATATCATAAATCCTTTTCGATATTGCACTGATTATAATGAAAGTTTTGAACTTTTAGAGTAGGGCAAGATTAAAAACACAAAATATATTTAAAAAAATACCGAAGTAATTTTTTTCTTAATGTTATTAAAGTGGAATATTTATTTTTAAATTTTTTTACTCATAGTTAAATAGCTGTTGTGATTATCATCTGATAATATGTAAAATTGCCTATGTGTCAATATAATTTTTTTTTAAATCTAATTTTTAAATTATATGAATTTTCCTTTTTTGGGGAGATGGGGGGATTTTATTTGCAATTTTCGTACATCTGACATTTTAAATCTCTTTCGACATCAACCGAGTATAATAAATATTTTAAACTTTTAGAATAGGACAAGATTATAAAAAAATATATATTTATCCATGTATCTTAAAAGCCCTTAATAGCAGAAACTTCGGGATCGCGGAATTTGTCTGATGATCGGAGATGTCTGCTTTTGTGAGGTAAAAATATACAAATATGTATGCGTGTGCTTTGCGGATTAAAAAAGTATTCGCTAAATAGAGGTGTCCGCTATTCGTGAATGTCCATTAACCTCCACAATGGATACTCCCGAGTACCGGACATCTCTATTTAGATAACCATAGTGTAGGGTTGCATTTTTTGCAAAAGAACTTCTTGATTAAAGCATGGGTATTAAAGCAGTGTCCCGTCCCCCTACGATTTAAGTGCCACCAAATTTAATGTGCAATATTTGTAAAGCTTATATTTTAAATCCGTTTCGAAATTGTACTGAATATAATCGATGTTTTGAACTTTTAAAGTAAAATAAGATTTAAAAAAAAATCATATTCAAAATCATATTTATCATCAAAACAAATATTTAGATAAATATTTTTTGCTTTAATCTTGTTCTATTCCTGAAGTTCAAAATATTGATTATAATCAGTAAAATGTCGTAAAAGATTTAAATAAACAGCTTAACGAAAATTGCATACCAAAATTAGGAGCACCAAAAAAATCAGGCTGCGGGGGGGGGGGGGGAGGGGGGGGAGGGGGGAGGGCGTGTGGAGGGGGCAAGACCCCAGCCAAATATTTTTCCAGGGTTCAACGTGGTCAAACATGGCTACGTATGATGCTTACAAAAAAAATGGATGCTATTAAGACGTTTGAAGTGTCTGAAATTCAGACGCAAAAAGTGTCTGAAAAAATTCAGACATTTTAAAATGTCTGAAAATTGAACACTCCGTTTCAGACACTTAAGTGTTTGATTTTCAGACATTTTAATTTACAGTGCAAGGACAGGGCGGCATACTCTATGCCTAGTTAACGACTTTTAATGATATATATGGGTTATGTAATGTTCAGTAACAGTATAAAAGCAATAAACGTCAAATTGTTAAAAACACACTAATTTAAAGGGTCTCGGGACTCTAAAAAGTGGAAAAAATGAAAAAAAGACCATTTTCAACATTTAATGTCTTAAAATGTATATGATTTTAAAACACAATTTTAATTGGAATGAAAGATATAAGTATGTTCTTTCGTTTCATGTATTTAAAAAATTGCAAGGTACAGAATTAGTATTTATAGGGGGCTCGAAACTGTTAGACATTTGCCGAACAAAAAATTGGCATAACAGTTTACACACAGGATTACAAAAAAAATATTGCAACTAGAATGAAAATTTTGGTACTTACTTATAATTCAGATTGTAATAATTTCCCTGAACTTAAATAAATTTGTATTTAAAGCATTTTTATATTTTTAATGCAATGCTGCATTTAGCTAGTACAAAATTTTGAAAATTTCAACAGTAAAATCACCTAAAAAATATTTTTTTGAACAATAAAAAGGAAATTTTAGGTTCAGTTTATACAGAATAACACGGAATATGTGTTTTGAAAATTTCATGAAAAAATATTCAGAAGTTTTTGAGGTATTCTGCGCGTTATACCCAAAAACGCCATTTGGAAAATAATGACTTTAAAGTTTCGGAAACACCGCTTCAGCTATTGAGCGTGTATAATTCTAAAAGCCAAAACTTCTGTTCTAATGGGAGTCCTGCGACCACTTAATCCTTTCCGGCACGGAGTAATTCTATTTATAAACTTATGAAATAATGAAATGACACCAGAATTTATAAACGAATTTATTAGAAAATGCGAACTTGCTTATTTTCACGTACATGATAAAAGGAAAATTTTAATTAAATATTCTTGGTGCCATTTGTCTGTTTTGGAATTAAAATTAGGTGTCCGTTTTTTAAGGGCATCGCCCTCGAAATATTTAATTAGAATGAATCGCATAAATACTATGAGCTTCGCGATAGTTTGCATTGATTGTATCTCTCAATATGCCTCGAGTGACTTTAAAATTGAATTAAACACCTATCTGGAAATCGCGGCACCGACCAAGGCGGCTTTGCAAGTTTGAGACCTCAATTTGAAGCGCGCTTAGCACAATGCCAAATTTAAGCTTTGAACAAAGGTTTTGTTTTAGATACACTGTAGAAATAAAGGTTATTACTACACTGAATTTAGTTTCATGAAATGCCAAATGAAGTTTAACTATGCACTGCCTTTATTCTCAGTACCGAATTAAGTTCGTCATAAACAGATTAGGATAATATTAAAAAAAGAGTTAAACGAATAACTATATTTGATATTGTTCCATATATCTCTTTGAACTTTCATGGTATACACGATTACACTTTTCTAATATATACAGTTATATACAAACCTACGTTATATAGTTTTTCAAAAAGTCTTAGTATTCTTTTAGCAACTTTTTTTTTTTTTTTTTTTTTTTTTTTTTAATAATACAATTACAAATTCATATATTTATTCTACGGAACCCTCTGTACGCGAGTAATGCTCGCACTTGACCGTTTTTTCTGAATGCATTTACTTAAGTCATTTAAATGTCACTTATAAAATGTTTCTAAGGGCAGTTACACAATATAGGTAAGGTGATCAACAAATTTGATGACAATAGTTCAGGCATTGCTTACAGTTTTGGATTTTAAACATTTATTACAGTTTAAGAAAGTAGTAAATTGGTACAATAAAAACAAAATTAATCTAAAGAGTTGCACTTTTAAAGTTATAAAATCTGGCCCCCTAAGTTTTTTAAAGCCCAGCTTATAAGTAACGTTAAGTTTTGGCATGTTGCAGATATGCAACGCGGGGTTACAAAGGGTTAATTGATAAATACGGTATTATCCTTGTTTTTTTTACCAAGCACATATATGCAGAATTTAAAAAAATTAATAGTTTAATTTTTCTGGTTGTAAATACTAAAATGGGTCTCTTTTTTGTTTTTGTTAAATCCATTTACTTTAGTCATTTAAATGTCACTCATAAAATGCTTTTAAGGAAAGTTAGACAATATATGTAAGATGATCAAACGTCCAAGAAATTCGAGCGGATCAAGATATTTGATGACTGTAATTCACGCATTTCCTACAGTTTAAATTTTAAAAATCTATTACAGTCTAAGAGCGTAATACATTAACAACTTTACAAACAAAATTCATCTAAGGAGTTGGCCTTTTAAAGTTATAAAATCTGGCCACCCTAAGTATACGGAAATATTTTCAAACTAAACAACAACAACAACAACAACAACAACAACAACAACAAAAACTCGTTATATACCGATTCCTTGAAAAAAATCTTCTTCTTTTTCATTTTTTATGACAGAGATATTGAAAAGTATGCAACAGTTTGGTAAACATTCTGCTAGCAAAGGGTCAAGTTAAACTGAATTGTACAAGTTACATAGCGTTATTTAAAATAAAATCCTAGTAGGTTAACAGTCCACCCCCCTTCCACCCACAAAAAAAGTATCGAAAACGATAGTTATTTAAGAGCATCTAGCCATGTCCAATGTCTAACAAATGAATAATTTGTACTCTAAAAATGAATTTGTACTAAGAAACCCACTCTATTTTTGAATAACAATAAAATTTACCCGGTATCACATGGGAAACAGATATAAAAGTAATTTCAAGAATGGAACAATATTACAATACCTACAACTAATGCAAAGATATCAGTTTCTGTTATGAAAATTTTAAAATTAGTCATATTCCTTCCCAAGCAATAAATGAAACTTTAATCGGCTATCACAAAATCTTGTGATATTTAAATATTTTGATTTCTATATTACTTGTAAATCTTTTAAATGCATGTAATAGAAAGTGTTTTAAAGTGCATGTTTATAAGCATATTTATATAAAATAGTTTTTCCACGCTTATTAACTATTTAAACAAACAAATATACATGTTTATACAGATATAAAAAATTCTGCAAAACATTGGGTGGCAGCAAACTGTTGTCTAGCCAATAGAATTATAAAAAAAAAAAAAAAATAAGAAATAGGTTGTGTAATACAAGTAACAACGTTCTTTAAACTAGCAGGAAATCTTTTGTAATGTAATTTTACAAAACAAACTTTTTTACATGCAAAAGTTTATTACATGTATACATTAACTGGTAATGATTAAAAATAAAACTTTTCCATGATATTCATTTTTTATGAGTTTTATAACAACATATCTTGCAAAACTATGAACATCAGTTATCAGGCAAGTAACAAAAACTACTGTAAAAATCACAATCTTATAGTAAAAACAAAATTTCCTTGCTCATATTTTTATTTATTTATTTATTTATTTGTCAGGGAAGCATACAATGTGAAACGTATGCATTAGAACAATTTTTTAAGTCCACTTGGAAAGTTGATCATCTTTAAGTTCTTTAAGCTAATGTTGTATTATTCTAGTTTAGTTACAACATTCTTAAAATTAAGAGGAAATATTTGTAACGAGATTTTACAAAACAAACTTTTTTGCATGCAAAAGTTTATTACATGTGTACATTAACTATTATTGATGAAAAATAAAACTCTTCAATGAAATTTATTTTTTATGAGTTTTATAACAATATATCATGCAAAACCATGTACATCGATTATCAGGGAAATAAAAACACTACCGTAAAAATCAGAGTCTTGTAGTAAAAACAAATTTTTCTTGCTCATATTTTTATATATTTATTTATTTATTTTGTCAGCGAAGCATACAATGTGAAACGTGTGTATTAGAACGATTTTTTAAGTCCACTTCAGCTTTAAGTTCTTTAAAGTAATATTGTGTTATTCTAGTTTAGTTACATTTGGTATTCTTGCATCAGTAAAATTAGGTATGGCTTTAAAGTAGTTGTAACAAAGAAAGAACGAAATTGATTTTTACACCTATATTAAACATCTGTTACTCCAATTTAAATACATTAAAATTGTATATATATAGATCTATGTAAATGTTTTTGTCTGAGTAGATTTATACATTCTTTCATTGTAACTAATTGTTCCATAAAAAATCAATCGCATAATATGTTAAGTTATGCCAGATACAGATTGTTGAATTTTTAAATCGGCAAACCTTTATATGTATATATATATATATATATAACATTATGAATATGTTAGCCATGACCACATGACATATTTAAGAAAGAAAATTTCGATAATCCAAGATTTTAGAAATGATAGATTATCAGAAGCTAATTATGGCAATTTGTCGTGAGCTGATATTGACATTAATGTACAATAATTCTGTAGCTTTGTTCTAATTACATTTTAGCTTTAACTATGTAAATTTCACATGTATAAATACTTTAGAACAGTCTACATTGCAAGCATGTTTAATAGCTTTAAATTAACATTTACACAGTTCCTTTAATGTAGAAATTTAATGTCAAAGGGCTCGAGTTACGATTACAAAGCATTTCTGCATTATACTATACATTTGAAATTAAATTCAGAGATAAATTCAATGCGAAGTTGTACAATGATAAGCACTTAGAGAATTGGTGATATATGAAAACTGAAAAGGCATATAATATGGATAGAAATACTGTTTTGGATTAGCAATACTGCTTAATTTGCTGCATTATATTATTTTACTGATATTAAATGTTCAACATTATTTAATTGGGTAGATGTAACTCATATATTAAAGAGCTATGAAGAATGCTTAAAAAAAATTGAAAATACACATTTATACACTCATGCAACATTCAATATCCTCAACGTAGTCATAGATATTTTGTTAGGGCAAAAATAGCACGCTTTAAACCTTGGAAATGGAAAGAAATATAAAATTACTTAAATAGTATAATTGATATTGTTAAAGCCTGCTAATTATGCAAAAAAAAAAAAAAACAGGAAGTTGTTATTATTGCATGTAAATGTGAAAATACTTTTCTGATGTTAGAAAATGGAAGGATATAGAAGATACAATTGATATGAGTAATAGGATTGATATGCCTGTAGATTATGCAAAAATTTTAAAGTAAGAAGTTATTATGATTATTGCAAATTTAAATGCAGAAATGCCAATATTTTCTGTTCTTTTGAAATTCCTGAATTTCCAATAAAGATAAAATAATAATTAAAAAAAAATTGATTAAAAGTAAGTTTAATAATCCTTTAGAAATATGTAACAGTTGTTAATTAAACGAATGTTAAAGTAAAAATTCAATTATAAGCACATATTTAAATACGTAGAGTGTTCGAGTAAAATTTCACAGCTGCTGGTGAGAAACGAAAAAATGAAATATCGGAAACAAAAAGAAATTTTAATTGAAAACTTCTAAAGTGACGTAAAGATTGTAGCAATGCAAAGGGGCTAATCGGAAAAGTCGCCTCCAGTAGTCATAACGGTCTCGAGGTAGCTCCGAAATTTGGCGGATGTATCTGGCACAAGCAATTAGCTCATACATCATGCAAATGCTGTCTTAATTATGTCGATCAGCTGGCACTTTGTGATACTGGCAGTGCTTTTGGTTAAATAACACGCCACACACATAATAAACCATAGAATTACAATCAGGAAAGTTTAAGGGTCATACGTTGGGATCAGGATATATTCTTAACATAGGAGCTTTCAATCCTTTTGATTAAAAATTGTTTACCACCACAAATTCCGAAAAGTAATCTTCCCCTTATTTAATCTCAAAATGTCATCCTTCGTATATTTTTTTTTTGCATCCCCATAAACTCTTTATAAACTATATATCCATGATATAAGGGGTCACTCGTAAACCCTTTTACTTCACGTCGTTTCTCTTTTTACGGTATTTAGTCAGCAGTAAGTAGTTACCGTCACAAATCATCATGATACAGGTTACTCTTTTCAACTATTATCACGGCTTTCACTCTTCTCTTTCCGTTACTTTTTGACATCAAGTCTCATATCGAAGGGCATAAAAATATGTAGTATATGGAACATTTTTCACGACAACTCATAATTTTATACTTTTTACGAACTATCAAATTTAGCTCATTTGTACTGTAAAGAAAATATGTCCTACAAAATCTTAATGTAAACCACTTAATGGTAATTTTAATATTATTTGGAATTTCTCTGTACCAGTATCTTTTTCATTTAATGAAATATGTATTAATATGTATCTTTATAATTATTTGAAGTAGAATTAGTAGAGATTACTGATTTTTCTTCCTGGAATGTACATACATACATAGAATTATATGCTCATTTATTTAACTTATCTTATTAACATAAAAAAATTTGTGTCGATCTTAATTATGTGTTACAATTTTCGTTTGAATAGTATGTAATATTAAGTTTAATTTGAATATGACAGTTAGATACAAAGAAGATTTTCTCTTCCAATGGATACGAATTAAGAAATTGCCATGTCGCTTTGTTAATTCCAGAAAATAAATGAACTGATTCTTTTCTAATTAAAATAAATGATTCAGTAAAGAAGTTATAGATTATGATGCAATCGGCAAATTCGAAAGATTATGGTGAAAATTATAAATTAAATATTAATTACAATAGGAGTACAGCGGGCAGTCAAATATAAAAAATATAATTTTATAAAATTTTTAACATAATAACGATATGTAGACGATCATAGCTTCCAATTCCTAATAAGAATAATTATAAAAAATGATTGATTAAAATTTTTAAACCAGCTAGAAACATTTTTGTGGAATAACTGTTCCAACCATACTCGTTCTAAGTGACCTTTTTCAAGACTGTGCCGTTTTTTGAGGCTGGGTATTTAATCGCTATGAATGTAACTTAATTGCCTTTTTTTAACATAAATATTTATTCTGACCCGGAGTAAATTATTATTAAAAAGTATGCAAAATGCTCATTAACATTTCGTTTTAGTAATGCAACTGGATACAATTCGAGAGGATAAAAGGTAATATTGTTGATGAAAAATATGTTTGCAAGTTAATTTTGCAGAAAATTACTCACTGATAATTCAGAATGAAATATAATAAGTGCAACTGTGAATTCTCAAGTGACTTTGTTAACAAAAATTATTCCATTACCTGCAATATAAGTAACTATCAATCATGCATGGTTGTTTTAGATAAACTGAAGTATTGGACATACGCAGTCTGTTTATATATGAATTTCTTCTTTAAACATCAGAAAGATGTACATTTTGAAATAAATTCATACATTTTCTGATAGTTTCGCTGTTGAATTTAAGAACATGTACATTATTTTATTTCTAACAAATGACCAAGAAGAAGATGGAGTTAATACAACAGACTTTTTGTAGATCACATGAAAAAGGGGTTGTACATAGTTGTTAATGATCTTAGAAGGATAGCAGTATAATGAAAATAGCTTCTGAATTTGCTAAATGTATTACGATAATGCTAAAAACAACAGAGGTTTTATTCTACCGCTATGGAAAAAAAATTTAAGGACACGTTGAAAAATAAGTAATATCTATTAATCATCAACTGACAACAAAATCAAACATAATTTACTACTGGTAATTGGTAAACATTATGAATCTATTACTACGAAATTAATATATAATAAAATTTATAAATAACATATTGATAGAAATATATGACGTGAAACATGGAAAAAATTATAAGGACATAATGAAATATATCTAAAAATAAATCAATATTCTAAAAAATCATCTTTTTTTTCAATAATCCTTATTAATCGTGCAGTCATTGACTCAGAAATTCGAGTTAAAGTTTGTTTAGAAAAGTTTTCCCCCGCTAATTCGATGGATGATGTCAAATCGTTTGTATTTGCATATTGTGTGCCATACTTGTATCCTTCTCCAGCTAAAATTTCCCACAGATTCTCTGTGGGGTTTAAATCAGGGCTTCTTGGTGGTCAAACCAAAAGTTAGACAGAATTGACCCCGAACCATGAACGTGGTGTACGAAACATATGGCAACTTGTATTGTCTTGTTTAAACAAATAATCACCACCTGTGATAAGGGGTGCTTCAGGCAATATTTTTTCAGCTAGCATATCCACATATGATTCTGAATTCATGCGACCTCGAATGGACATGACTGGTATTGTTCCATTGGCTGCAAAAGCTGACCACACCGTTACACTATCTCTTCCGATTTAGTGTTAAAAAAAAAAAAAAAGTTTTATCTTTTCGAAAGTCACACCAATAACGGCGAAAACCATCTGGACCATCTAAATTAATTATTTTTTTCTTCCGAAAGTACCATATCTTTCCAGCGAGATTCAAAAGAAACGTGTCTCTTAGCAAATTCTAATCTAAGCTTCTTATGTAGTTTCGTAAGTGGTGAGTTTTAGCATATCTAACATTTGGATTGTTTTGTAGAACAGTACGCACTATTTGGCTAGTTCATGGTACATTTATTTCTGTTTTAATTTGAGTAGAACTCTGTTTTTTTCAACCCCCTGACCGCCGAGCAAAAGGGCAAAATTGTAATGTTGTTTTCTCTTTAATTATTTTTAAATGCTAAAAGAAGATATTTTTTCCAACTTGCCATATTTTGTTTTATTACGTATAGACATATAAGGCTTGAGAGTATTAATCATAACTTAATTTTATGTGATCTGGATTATATCTGCAGAATTATATTAATTTTAATAATGCTTCTATTGCAGTAAAACCTACAGCTTAGCGAACGGATATGTTCGCGGTGGTGAGAAGGTTAAGCAAGCTCGATGGGCAATTTCACGTTTCTGGCACATAGTCAAAGAAACATGCCTAACTTTATGCTTCTTCTTGCAATGACCTTTTGGATTCTTCAAAAAATTATAAATTACTGTTTTAGATCTGCTTATATTCCTTGCAATTTTACGTCCACTTATTCCTCGTTTTCTGCAAGCAATAATGTTTTCGTTTTTACTATCTTCTATCTTGAATAGAAGAAAGTATTGTAATCTAAATTTTTTTCGACTTCCGGTTTTCGACGTATTTACATGTTTTAGGGGTCAGAGATCCCAAAAAACATGTTTATAGAAAATGTCTGTCAGTCCGTGTGTCCGTCTGTCTGTCGCCATCGTACCATCAAAAAGTGTATGAAGTTATGCATAGAATTGAACCGATTTTTTTTTAAGTTTTTGACTATGGCAAGCAGGTCTTCCCTGAATTTGGAAAAATTCCGTCGAAAGGGGAGCTGTAATAGTGATTTTTGTGCGATTTTGAATATTTTACAATCGAAAAGTGCATGAAGTTATGCATAGAATTGAGCCAAATTTTTTGTGTATGTTTTTGGCCAAGGCAAGAATGTCTTCCCTGCATTTGGGAAAATTCGGCCAAAAGAGGGAGCTGTAATAGCAACTTTTGTGCCATTTTCAATATTGTACCATCGAAAAGTGTATGAAGTAATGTATAGAATTGAACCAAATTTTTTGTGTATGATTTTGGCCAAGGCAAGAAGGCCTACCTGCATTTGGAAAAATTCCACCGAAAGGAGGCGTTGTAATAGCTATTTTTGAGTCATTTTCAGTATTGTACCATCGAAAAGTGTATGAAGTTGTGCATAAAATTCAACCAAATTTTTAGGCCTTCCTTGAATTAGGAAATATTCCGCCGAAAAGGGGCACTATAATAGTGATTTTTGTGTAATTTTCTTGATTTTTCGTAGTTGTATTATACACCGGCGCCTTGTGAAGTGACGGGAACTTCCCCATCCTGATAAGCCGGCTATTCGCGAACAGCTGACATACAACAGAATAATGGAAAACTAATGATTTTAGTAAACATCGTGATGGAGATTAAGTCGTTTTTACTCCGATTTATTGACTGAAGCAAAAATTTAAGATAAAAGTCAAATTTTATATAGCATTGAACTAATAAATGAAATATTGACATTTGTAAGAACATTTTGAAATATTAAAATATATGAGATAGTAGAAAGTTTTGGGACTGGCACATCCAGTTAAATTCTTTGTGTGCTCTTTGGCACGTTAAAAAAAGAGAAAAACTGAACAATCCTAATGATCAACAGCTTTAGACTACTTTAAACAATCCTATGATACTAGGTTGAGCAAACAGTTCTGGGAAATTTGTGAAAGTTGCGTTGTTATGCGCAAATTAACAACAAACGCAACAAGGACTATTCTTCAAAGTTGAGACCATCATAGTCCATGGCTTTCTGCCATCGCTCTGCCAGATTTCGGATTTGCTGGAAGTACCATGGCGGCTCCTTGGAATAGAAAAACTCTTGACATGCTTCTTCAACTTCATTAAAGGATTCAAACTGACGACCCTTTGAAAGTGTTGCATTGATCGAAAGAGGCCATAATCGGATGGAGCCACGTCTACATTCTATCACTAGTACTCTTCTATACCATACAAATTCTGGTAACCATTAGAATTAAAATTTCCCAGAACTTTTTGCTCAACCTAATATTACCAAATATTCAAAATTCTATTTCCGATTTCAAAATAAATGCGTGTCCTTATAATTTTTTCCGAGTAGCAAGCTATTAAAATCTTTTAAATTCTTCTTAATGAAACCTTTTAATGTTTTTCTAAATTTTCAACATTAAGTTGATTTGGAAATGTTCTGTTTCAAGCATTTTTATCCTACAAATGTTTGCATAATTTTCTAGCCAAGCAGCTCCTACATTTGGCGACTGTTCGATTGTACTTATAATTTTTTCCATAGTTGTAAAAGCAAAATGAAAGATTTTATTGTTAAGATGAATGGTTGAATCATGAATGGTTGAATAAAATAAAGATTAGTAGAAACATTCAAAGCACTGTATGAACCATTGATATTAAAAATGCAGAGGACTATTTTTGAAATGAAAGAATAGTTAAAGCTACATTTCATTACAAATTAATTAAAAAGATGAAATTTATGTCTTTAATCAATTCACAATTAATATCTGTAATATAAATATAAATTTGTTAGTAGTAATTTATTTGGCCAACGATATTTCGAATGCGTTGATTTTGAAAGAAAGGAAAATCCACTTTGAATTATTTTTTACGTTTCATAATATAACAAATACAATCAGAATTTAGAAGTTTCACTTCAATTGTGGTGAATTGACAGTATTATTTTATCATAATTTATAGGGTTGCCTGGGGTAATTTTCAGACAAAAACAAAACTTTTGGAATTACTCAAGAATCAATGACTATTTCTTTTAACTTTTTGGTAAAATCATCACATGCCTGGTGATTATTTTGAAGCATTTTCAGATAATTAGCATTAATTAATAAAAAATAAAATTAATAAAATCCTGTTTGAAAATTACCCCGTGGGTTGGGGTAATTTCCAGACACCTAAGGGGTAATTTCCAGAGAGCTATTTAAGGGTCAGATTTAAACATCAACTGCGCTAAATAAGAGAAACCATTGTAAAATGTTATGACACAAAATGGAGTATCTATTAGACCATTCCGAATACAAAAAAAGCATGAAAACGCAATTGTCACTGTACGCTTGAAATCCATTTATGTTTTTGCGAATAAAAGTAAGTTATATTGTACTTTTTCGTACATAGCTACTGTAGCTATATCTGTTTTATATAAATTTATGTAAATTAGTAAAGAATTTCAGACTTTCTAAACAATTTTGATGGTTGTATAAAAATCAACATTAAATAAGAACATAAAATCAACACCAATTTCGTTTTAAAAATAAATAAATAAATAAATAAGTTTTTCAGTAGCCTGACCTGCTTTTTCACACCACACTAAAATTTTTACACAGCACTAATTTCGACAGGACTAACCGCTTCAGTATTTTTCCTTACAGTAACGATATCAATGTAAAATTTGTTAACATTATTTTAGAATTCATTCGCATCTTGCACATAATTTTAAAATGGAAATGATCAGCAGGCTTAGTTTTAATAGGTAAAAAAAAGGACTTGGCAACAATTACAACTTTTGGGTCAACTTTTTTCAACTTTTTTTGGCCACTAATATCAATCATCCACAAGCCCCCCCCCCCAACATCCCCAATTAATTGACCATGTACGATCAATCAAAACACATTTTGTAACGCATATTAGCGTCTGGAAATTACCCCGATATTTCTTAACACTTTTTTAAAAACTCAATTTTTCCCCATACGGACATCCAAATAACGTTGTTTCTTTGTTTCCTAAAAGATAACATAGCCTAGTATCAGAAAACGAAGTAGCATTTGTGTTGGAGTTGCCAAACCCGAAAAATTGAAATTTGAAATCAATGAAGCAAAAAGTTAAAAATTAATTTTTTTTTATAACATTTAGGAAACCAATTTTCTGCAAGACAGAGTAAGCTGCTAATTACTAAAAAAATACTAATTGAAATAGAAAAATAGTTGATTTGACTAAAATTAAAACTGTTTTGGCCAGATTCTGATTAGTGTGCGAGTATTACTCCTGTCTGTTAAGTACCGCGCATTCCTCTGTCTGACAATTTCCCCAGACAATCCTAAGTATATGCATGCAACCTATTAAGGAAAAATTTTCCTTTTTTTCCCACTTTTTCATCTAAATTTATTTTTTGTGTAACTGTAATTTTTCTCAAGAAGAATAAAATATTTAAATAAAATAAATAAGTGAATAAATAAGCTGTTAACTTTGTAAAAATTAAAATAATACTCCATTCAAAGGAAATTAATGCTTTCAACAACCACAAAAATATAAAAAAATATATATAATATTTATTTCTTTACCATCGCACAAAATGAATTTATACATACAAAATATAACCTTTAAAAAAACAAAAACAAAAAAAAGCAATTTAACAAATTACAACGACCATTTGGAAAATGATTTTTTCAAAGACTAAAATTTAAGGCATAAAAAATCGCACGGTGGTGATCATACATTACGTACGCCATGAATTAAACATTAATAGTGGTATTACACGTAAAAATTGCAAGATTTCCTGAAACTTACGTATTATCCACCTGAAACTTACGTAATATACAAGCATTTCATTGGCTGTTCGAGAAAAGGCTTTTCCATCGTCAGATTTCCAAGAAATATGACGACCAATTTTAAATGAAATTTCATTCATAAACTTCTAAACTTCCCACAATATTATTTTTTACACCGTCGTATAGAGAAAAAAATGTATTTTTAAATGCAATTTGTTTGAAAGCTGTATCTCAATTTGTTTCTGAGTTATTAATTTTTTTTGGTAGTTTTTATTACTCTTTTGTCATAGTGGCAAGAGAAGTATCCATCTCTGTTGAAAGTAAAGGGAAATACAGATTACTGTATAGACCAATCATAAAACGAATAAAATGCGGATTCAACCAATAAAAAGCTTCAGATATGCTTTTGATTTCCTACCCAGACGAGGACAATAACGATTTTTCCAAATGGTTAATAAATCTGATGGATTTAATAAAATATTACTAATAAAATATATTAGTAATTTAAATCCCATTTGAATACAAACCTTCAATATCTAACAGTAACAAAGGTTGACTTACCCCACTTTGAAAATCAACAGCTCATTTCCTTTTTATTAAAGCAGGAGTTTCTGATGTACCAATGAAACGTTTAAATTAAAAATCAAGAATAAATACGATGAAATTAGAAGTAGAATGTGAAGTAGAAGGCATTTATCCAGTATTCGTTGTTTTTGTAATCTGTATCTTCAAAGACTAAAATAAATAATTTATTCTAAAATAGAAAAGCTTTCCTTAACCTTTTTTAAAGAACTAAGTTTACCAATTGACGACAATAATTTTTCTGAAAAATCAGCTATTCACATTAGTAAAGAAAATGCCGCCGTTGAATTTTGAATAAAACTCTTTTTGTAGAGAAGAAACAATCTTATTGAAGTACAGAAATTGTTTGGCTATATAAAGAAAGTTTTTAAATTAAAAAATACAGGTTAAAAAACAAGCAAAAAAAAAAAAAAAAAACATAAATTTCGAACCTGTGATTATAAAATATGAAAGTTTGTGTAAGGAGTCTTCTCCGAGATTTTAAAAATATTTACGTTCGGGGCTTCCCAGCATTCCGAGTGATTGCTGTTATGGCACGATGGACCGTGTATTAAGAAACCCATCAAAAGGAGCGTATATATTTGGCCGTAGAAACATGGTATTTCATGAAAACCAAAAGTATGCATAATTAGGAATATATAATTTTCAAGCATCATAAGTCAAAGTCAAGAAACATCTAAATTAATGTAGAAATATTTCGAACTACAATATTTTATACTATTTTAAGAATCGCAGGAGCAATTTCAATCTATTGCATCGAACTGGTTACACCAGCAGCAAAATTGACACGTCAACAAAGCAAAATTAATTATTCATAAAAAATATGTTAAATAATGTGGTAATGTAATTGTCTTTTTAGAATGATATATTGTAAACTATACTTTAATGACAATAGTAAAATCGTGTAATATACACTAAACGTTTTACTACGCACACTAATTTCATAATGACAACAACTATAGTCCAAAACGAGGAGTCTAGGTGTAATATCAGTTCGCTATTAGACTGCTTAATATATAATGGAATCTGGAACTGCTTAATATATAATTGATAATATAATGGAATCCTTTTCCATGTCATTGTAAACGAACAGTAAATACTACGCACTTCCTTTTCAATGACGATCATGAATTGTAAACTTCAGTAATTAATATCAATTAAATGACATGGTATATTTGCAAGAGTTAGAGCACGGCCGCTAGACACCCAGACAGACGTACACTGTTACCAGTGTCTTTTTTTAACGACAATGACAAAGTGGTTTTCACAATTCCCAACCACTGATTTTTTTTTTTAAATTTTATACAAAATGTTAATTTTAGAAATTTTTTACTAAAAAATCTAAAATTTAAGTTATTTTTAAACAACAACATCTTTAAACAACAATTATTTTTAAAATAACTTTGGGGCAGAATCATGATTATTTTACATGGACTTCTATTCAATCAAACGTCGCTAGCTGCCAAAAGTTGCATCTGGTTGCAACCATTCCTAACGTTTCTCACACTTCAGATGTCTACAGAAGGGGAATGCACCATGGATTTTCCTAGGTATAGCGAGATCTTGGGTTTACAGGACAAACTTGTTGAAGCTTTAAGAACTTCAAAAAGCAATGCATACGTATCAAAATTCGGTTAAGTTAAAAGAAGTAGACTAAGAATATTACTTACAAGTTTAAAAAAACTAATTTACAACAATATAAAAAAATTGCACTTACATAACATTTTTTTTTTCCATCAGTTACTCATTCTTGGTTTTCACCAGTTTTTTCACTCTTCTGATCCATTTTTTTTCTATAAATTTGGCTAGACGGTATGTAAGGAAAAAAAAACAAATATAGTTTTCATACCCTCGGACTTATACAACAACTCTTCATTTTTGACAAACCTTGGGAAAATACATGCAATTTTCACTTAAGTCGTGGAGATTCGTCGTTTTGGCGCATTGTATGATGATGAGGCAAACCGAAGGATAAACACTTTCACCTATTTTTCAAACGAGGAAAAAGATCATGTTTATATTTCACAACTTTCTTATTTTGTTTAACATTTTAATATTTAACATTTGCGATTGTTTATTAATTTTATATAATGTAGTTTTGCTACTCAGTTTTCTCTAAATTAAATTTAAACTTTGAATTTCAAAATTTTTTTGAATTTGAATATAAATGAAGATCTAAATGTATTAAAAATTGATTTTCCTTTCCGATTTTTAATCAAATAGCCAATTAACAACATTTCAGTTTAGTTTAGATACTGACGTGTCAGGATGCAAAACTTTATCTACAATAATTTATCTACCATAAACAAATTTCGTTTTGTTAAAGTTATGCTATTACGAAATTTCCGACCTCTTTTGTAAATTTGACGGTAAAAGTATTTTTAAATTTCTGCAAACATTTAATAACTAAGCAATGGGTTAAGGCTATTTTTAAATCCAAAAGGGCAACTTTATGACATCAGTTTAATTTATTTTTGTTCGGAAATGTATAAAATTAGCAGGCGTTGTTGTTCAGAAACTATGTAACCGAACTGCTTTTTCCGGGTTTTTCTTTTGCAAACGCACTAGATATTTCAGAAAATACAAAAAGTGGGCGTTTTGAACAAAATTTCCGCGCGAAAGAAGAATAATCCCTCAAGTAAGGGTGAAAAACGTCTTTGACCCGTGTTAAAAATCGATTATAGCTCAGTAGATAATTTTTAGATTAATAAATTAAAAATACAGTTCGATTCCAAATCACTTTCATAGTCAGGCCTTCCAATTTTATATCTTTCCGTTAAAAAATGAATTTGTAAAAGTGTCAAAACATTTTGCGGTTGTCGAGCAGAACAGTTGAGCCTTAAAAACAAATAGATATTCCTGCTGAAGATAATACACGCTTTATTTTAATTACATGAAACTTATATTTCTGTCATTTAAGCAATTTATAACAATATTTTTCAAAAGAAGTTTTCAAATATTTTATCTCTTTATGTTATTCCTTATTATATGCCCGAACAGTAAAAAATACCATTTAAAATCTCAATTTAAGCACTCCTACTTTGTTTAAGATTATCGTATCACTCATATGATAATATAACAATATAAATTATGTTCTACAAAATAATTCCAATTTTTTAAAATAGGGTAATTCCGGGATTTATGCCGCACATTTTTTTTGAATTTGTATATAAAGTCCCATGGTGGACATAAAATTAAACAAATCATGCTGTGCTATTTAATGTTAAATATACAACACGTGTACTGCGACAAAAAAATTCAAAACAAATTATTAATATATTTTAACAATTCTTTTCTAAAACATTGCACTGCGGCGCGTCACTCGTACATTCAGGCTGAGACGCCGCACTTGCGCGGTAGTTATGCCGCGCTTGTAATAAGAACAGAATGAAATTATAAATAAAAATATTAAAAAAAATTATTCATATCTGGACTATAATTAACGATGTAATAACAAAATGAAACTAAACGAGTACAATGAAACGTAGATTCAAATTAAAAATTGTTGCCTACTTTCACTATCAAAATTATCGATTTAATTTTTTTACATAAATTTTAATTGTTATTTCAGCAACAACGTAACATCAATATATTAGAAAGGGAAAAGAAAAAAAGTAAAATTGTGTTTACATAATTTATTTGTTTACCCTTTCGGTACCGGTGGCTTTTACACAAATTTTATTCGGTTGGTACCACTTTTTGAAAAGAAGTTACCTTTACTTAAATAATCACGAAAATGCTCCAATTAAAAAAAAAGCAAATATTACTTTTCTTTTTTACTGGTGCCAGAAACAAATTTTGTAAGCTCTTTGTGAAGGTGCTTATGGTCCCGAATGGGTTAAGAGACCTGTTTCTTCGACTACAATCTACAGAAAAACTTCCGAAAAAGTATTTTTGTCTTTGTTTTTATTCTTTGTGTAACTAATAAACACATGATGCAACGAAGACAATTACACTTCCACTTTTATGGAGTAGTTAGCAAAGAACGTCGGCGTTACGCGTAATCCAATTTTTCATTATTATCATCTTGACTTGCATCTTTCTTGCGCTTCTTACTTTATATTTTCCCTTTTTTCTCCTTCGGTTTTAGTAAACTTGATAGAATGCCTAACATAGTTAGTCTGTGCAAAAAGAAAAGGAAAAGTTAATAACATTTAATCATCCCATACAAAAGAAACTGCGGCGTGTATACCGGAATAGCAGTGCATCATGTATCCCACTTTGCATGGTGCAGACGTCGGAAATCACAGTTACCTGCATCGCTAGGGAGAATGGCGTAACCATACACACAGTACTCTATACAAACCCTACACTTAGTTTTGACTTCGAAATCAAGCGTGCATTTAGTAATTAGCGTATGAAAAGTATTTAAACATAACGTGTTTAAAAGTTTGGACAGTGAAATCATGCACTTACGTCAAATTAAGGATTGTACTTCTACAAGTAAACATCGAAATGGAATTCACGCTATACACTGGTTAAAATAATCTCATTGCGCACCTATACTGTGCGTTTGACGATTATCTATCGATAATCACAAGAAATACGAGGGGTGCGGCATCTATCCGGTATGCGGCGACTCTCCCGGAGTTACCCTTATTTATAAAATTTTCAATCGGGGGTTAATTAGGTGATAAAAGGTGAACAAATGCTGTCTTCCCGGGTCACTGAACTCACTGGCTGGTGCACTTATGTAAAATCCATTTTTTATTTGAAAACACTAATATCTATCTTTTTTTTACCTTTAATGTATTTTTTAGATTGCCCACTAACAACACAAATGCATTTTTAAATGAAAAATATCAATTATGTGTTCAAATAAAGTTTTGAAATGTACGAGTATTAAAATCGATACTTTTATATTAGCCGCATGCAGCTATTACAAGACTAAGAAAACACCAAGTATTTCGCTATTTATTACCAAGTTTTTGATTCTGATTATTTTATGTGTGTGGATTATTGAAAATATGCAAAATTTATTTCTATATTTGATTTATTTATTTACTTTTTGATGAAGTTTAATTTCGTTATAGAATATTATATGGAGAATAATGCAAAACTATTTATAAAATTTTGAATTAAAAACGGGTTCATCTTCCATTTTCGTGCTGCAATCTATATAGATGAATAAAAGAAGAAAAAAAAAAAAGGGGGGGGGGGCTTAAAAATTATTTTAATAACTATATAAATTTAGTATACCACAGTGCTGTTTTTAAACAAATAGATATTTGGATGCAAAATTGTTTTTTTATTTGACAGTGTAAAAATTGAAATTATGCGATCTTTTGAAGATTATAAATTTCATATAAAACTTTGTGTTAATAATTATGCATTTTTAATTACCATATTTGTTTTACACTAATTGTTTTAAGAACAATTCTACACTTTATTTATAAAGTTACATAAAAATTACAAAATTACATTTATATTATACCGTCATATTCTTAACACATGTTTAATATGATTTTTTAAAATGTTATTATACATATATATAACATACATATTCAATATATATTATGTGAAAAAAGTCATGAAAATAAAGACGTTTGGAAGTTTCAAGGCACGTAATTTTTAAACACTTTTTAATTTTTGTAATTTCTTTTTTAAATAACATTTACACATCAAATTACTCTAGTCTCTAAATAGGTATTTTATTTTAAGTATCTTATGAAATGACTAGATAGTGCCTGTAAATAACTTGAATGTTTCATCAGAAAAAATCTTGAGTTTTTAATTAGTTGCTTTTAAATTAATTATTGAATGACGAATTACGTAATGAATTTCTATATTGCATAAGTGATTCCTATTTCTTTAAGGTGAGAGATGGTGCTGTCAGTCTAACATATTCAATGAAGTGAAAGAATTTTAAGTTTATAATTTACAACCAATTATGCTTGCTTTTTATCAGAAATTTACCTAAAAATGCCGGGAAGAGAATTTATTTTTACTTACTAAGGCCTTTTTTTTAATAATGGTATTTATTTTCAGTTATTATTATTATTTTTTTAAACAACAGGACGATTAAAAGCTTCCGTGAATTTTATTTTTATCTGTCTCATTCTCTAAAAACCTAAATTTGAAACTTAATGCAGCTGACGATTTATAATATATATTTTTTATTATTTGAATTTTATTTTACATTTTTATACATTTTTTTAAATATTAAACCTGGATATCCAGGTAATTTATTTTATAGCTCTTATACAAATATTTTTCTTTCTTTCCGTTTTATTTTTTACGGAAAAGAATAACAAACTTTTCTTTCTGACACACACACATATATATTCTTGATAAAGGTCAGAAAGTATAACGAAAATTGTATATCAGCTAAATTTATTTAATTGAAAATTAAATGCAAAATATTTTAGCTTAAATATTTTAAATATAAAATCATTACTTTTTCAAAATATTATCGAGTGTTACATTTTATTTAACTATAAAGCATTCAAATAATAAAATTAAAATCCTAATAAAATATTTCATTACAGAAATGAATTGTCGACAAAAATATTGCATTTTGCCTGGCTTGGGTTCGAACCTGCACCCGTTACAAAACTTCTGAGCTTCAGACTGTTGTGTTAACCCACTAAGCTAGCGGACTCGTTGTCGTTCCTTCTAAACTGAAGAGATTCGAAAAACAATTGACGCATGATTGTCTCGAATTTGAGTTTGATCTTACAGAGATAGTTTTGCGTTTTAATATTTGATACCTTACTTCTTCAAAGAAACAGCTACAACTTAACATGCTAGTTTCCTAATCTTCGTGTGTGACTATTGGCAATTCATAAGACGGATAACACTTTTAGCCTCAAATCACTGTGTTTATCTTCTGTATGTAATATGACCAAAACAATATGGCACTCCCGAGATAAACCGTATCTAACTCTTAATATCGACACAGTAAATTTTTGAATTGTTAATAATGCTGTAAGAGCCAAATAATATTAACTTTGTGAAAGAAAGAAAAGCTAGTTTACAGTAAGATCGAATAGCGGGCGAACTTAAAACAATTTCTACCAGTGATGTGATAGTTTAACTGAGCGAGCATCTTTGCGCATGTGCATCGCGTCACTCCAAAGACAGACTTGTACTTATATACTGCGCATGCGCAACTGTACACTTTTAATTAAGGCTAATTATAATATATTTGAACAAACGAATGTACGATAACAAATCTGTGGCCAAATATCTTTCATTTAAAAAAAGATTGGTGTAATTTGATGGAGTAGTTTCTTATCACGGACTGTCGAAAGAAAACGCTTAGCGTTTTAAATATGTAGATTAACTTTCAAATTATAGTAAACCAATAAATTTTAACCCTTAACCGGAAACGTGAAAATCCCGTGAACAAACAGGACGCTTAATAATTTACCAAATAATGAACTTAAACTTTAATCTTTAACAGTAATGCATTAACAGGACCAATTCTTTAATATAACAGCATAAAAATAAGTTTTAAATTTCGGAGAGAGAAAATATTAAGGCCAGATATGTAGACGCAACCGTCTCACAGACGGTACGTTTCCGGTTAAGGGTTAAATAAATTTTAATTTAAAAAAATGCTGCTTTCGTTAATTACAGACAATCAGTTGACAAACAAATGAAGAAAAAAAAAATGGATCTTTTTCGTCTTCTAAAAACGTGATGTATCTGTAAATTATCATTTTAAAGATATGAGTGAAATTACTGCGCACTTTATTGAAGGTTTGATCTCTTTTTATTTAAATAAAAAATACCCGGTTAAGAAAAAAATGCCAGTTTTGATCGCGGAATAAATATTCTGACCATGATTGATGATTACGGCCTGGATTTACTATATTCTATATTTAAAATTAAATGCAGAATTTTAAGAATGTTCTAATGAAATCCGAATAACAAATGATTTTTCTGGAGTGTTCTTTTGATATTTTCGTTTTATGTAGCATTAATGCAATTTAACGTTGAAATAAAGATATTTATTTCATAAACTAATTTTCGAATCAGCATTACTTCTTAAATGAATTCTACGTTTTCACTGCGGATCGGGATGACTTTCATTGTTTCGGGTTCGTGTCGGTCTCAGTTTGTGTTTGTGTTTTTATTATGGGTATTTGAATATATACTCATATATATTCAAATACGTATTTATTTTCATCTGAAACATAATTCTGCTAGAGCTTTTTATAAAAATTCCAACAACCCAACTTGCAAAACACCTAGATATGATAATCAACAAAAATTCTAGTGTGAACTCGAACCGCAGAAACAAAATCACGGTCATCCTGACACGACAAATAAAATTTAAGGACAATCCGACCCGATCCAGGACTCTATTTGGTGATCCCGAAGTGTCCGCTATTCAGAAGTTTTACTATATTTACTATTTAAAATATAGATTTGTCCATTTTTCTATGTAAAATATAAAATTGTAATTAGAGATATAATTGTAGATTACGTTTTAAAATTGCATTTAAACATGTTTTACTCCCCTTTCGTTTCGGATTGACATAATTCGAGTTTGGGTCGGGTGTGGATTCAAATATGTCGGGTTCGAGTTGGGTTGTGGATCGCTGAAAATTATTCTCTTGAGTTCGGGCCAAGTTGTGAGTCGGATGTTTTTTGTCATGTTCGGGTCAGCTTGCGGGTTGACTTCAAATGGAATTTTCAGATCCTGGTAGAGTACAACATTACCCGCGCTCTGCACTCTGTTAGCAGTATGCGTATGTTTTGGGTGACATAAATCTAAAAATTTCTTTTCTTAGTAAAAAATTAAAATAATAGTGTATATCATGCAATACAATTTAAATTTAAAGTGACTTTTCAAAGGAAAATATCATTGAACTATAAAAAGAAATACCTTTTAAAACCTTTATCTACTAGCGGTACATATCAGCACCATTAAAATAACTTATTATAAAGTTAATTTAATACATCCATTAGTAATAATACAGTTTAGAATGAGTTTTAGATGCATTACTTTATCTTGTTCCAAAAGTATTATCGGTTACACAAAAAAAAATATTTTTAAAAGGATGATTTCTTTTGCCTTTGCATCTTTTCAGCTTTCTTGGATTTTTTTTTTTTTTTTTTTTTTTGGGGGGGGGGGGGGTTCCAATTTGGAAATATTCCTGTATTTCTATTGTAAGAACATTATATTTGTACATTTCCTAATTCTACAAAATATTTAAAATAAAAGATTTGAGTGGGGTTATAAATATTGCACAAAATCCTTATAAATTTGAATTTAATTAATCCCTCTAAATCCTTCAATACTTCTAAAATCCTGCAGTCCTTCTAAAATTTATTAAATGATTATGCAAATATTCTAATGTAGTTTAAAAAATCCACGAAAATGTTTTAGAAGATAAAATTTTCATGAATTAATAATTGAGTACATAAAGGGTTAAACTGATTTTTTAGCCTGCCTCTAAAATATATGTAGTTAACGATAGTTAAACGCGGAGTTCCTGTACCGTAGGATAATAAACATTTAATTTTTGTTAAAACATATGTTTCAGCATAACTATTATCACATTGTCAACTTCTGTCAAGTACTTGGATTGCTTAAGGGGTCTCATATGTTTTAAAATCTCTATCGCCAGTGCAAAAAGTGGTGTAATTACAAGTTGTCATAACTTTCTAAATATTGAAATTAAATAAATCTATGTAATATATTTAAGCCATATTTAAGGTTTTATAGAATGTAAAAATAAAAACTTATAATATAATAAAAGATACCATCCAGTTAATATTGCAAAATTTTTTCCCATGGTATATCACAATCCGTACGATAACTTAACTTAGAATCTATTTATATAAAATCCAAGTCTCTGTGTGTCCCTCACAATTCCGGTTTGACCACCTCATTAATCGCGGCCATGTTAGGCTTTTTATGGAGAATTTGGTATCAGCTTCAACAATGAGTAATTGGAGAAAAGTACTAATACACGGTTACTACAATAGCGCCAAATTTTGACCAACTTGGGAAACCATCACCAAGTTTGACGAAATACCGCCAAATTTGGCGACAAAAATAAGTTGGCATATATGAAGCCGGCAATAGCTGGCTAATTTGCCGAAATTTCCATTGAAACCCATTAATCTTTATAATCGAGCGCACCACAATTTAATTTAAACTCGGCGCATGTAACGTTTCTCATGGACAATTATATGTAAGTATTTCAAGATGTAAAGAGGAAGGGAAGTTGAAAACTTATGTCGAAGATACCGAAGAGCAAGTTCAGCATTTAAATAATGAAAGAGTTTTTACGAAAAAGATATCGCATATCCTGAAAATTTGTGGTCAAGTTTTAATTTATCCTTAAATTGCATTTTTAATGTATTCATTACATACATAGTTTTTCATAAACGTGTTTCGTTTTTAAAATGTGTTATTTTCATCTATCACTGCGAAAAAGGGAGAAAAATTATTGGTCACGTGTTATATTAATCTATATATCTCTTTTTCCGTCATTATTGACGGGCTGTCTTTCAAGTAGATATATAAACATAAAACTTACGTTAAAATGATCTCTAATCTACATTTTATAGAATGAATTAATATTATTGAGAAAAGCAAATATTTTCATTATTTTTTAATCATTAATTAATTATTTTTTAAAATTATTTTTCAATTTTAATGGAATTTTTAAAATAGTTTCTGTCAAAGAATTTACATACCATTAATTCATTCTATAAAGTACAGTTTAAAATTTGTTTTATGATAAGTTTTATGTTGATATATCTCTTCTAAGTTAAGTTATCGCACAGATTGTGACATACCATCTGAAAAAATCGTAAATATTAATTGAACTATATTATATTATAATATAATTGTTTATTTTTATAGTTTATAAAGCGTTAAAGATGGCCTAAATATATTACAAAGTATTATGTAACTTCATTAAGTATTTAAAAAGTTATTAGAAATCGAAACCACATCACCTTTGCACTGGCGACAGAGATTTTAAAAGGTATGAGCCCCCCTAAGATTAAAAGATGTATAATGTATAAATAATACTTGACATTAACATAAAAAAAACTCTGGTGGTTTCAAAAATAAATTTTTACAAAAAATCAAATTTTCTTGAATGAATATATCAAATTATATTAAACTTAACATTCATCAACTATTGTAACACTTCAAATAGAGATGATACAGAAGTCTCCTGTTCTGTAAAAATTCTACCAAATGTTCTTTTAAATAAAAGTCATATTATAATTTTTCTTGTGTAAATGTAAAGACATTAGAATGTGAAAAGAAACTTGTTATTAAAAGGAAACCATATAGCACAGTAAAGAAATTTTATTTATTGAAAAGATTTTTTATTATTCTTAAGTAATAAAATTATTCATAATTTCATTTAGAATATTTTGAAAGTTTGTATGAAGAAAACAAGATGTTTTTTAAAATTACTTAAATCTTTACAAAATGTTTCAATGTTTCTCAGCTGTTGAAATTCTCTTCTTATTCAAAGTGGCACGTGTTGAAAACGCATGATTTGAAATTGCCTGGAGTGGCGCAAATTTTCTTTTTAAATGCAGCTTTTGCTATTTTGTTGCTAAATTTAATACGTTGGATTTTATTTAATGATGGGAAGATATTTAAAAGAAGAGCAATTTAACAGTCGTCTTTCAGATAAAGACATTTATAACTTTTAAAATATCACATAACGTAAACCAATGAGAGATCGCTTGGTAGGAGAGATCCCACACAAAGAGATTCGACGCGAAGGAGTAGAGTGCATGAGCAGCGACTCCAGGTTTTTATACAGCAGCATTAGTGCAGGTCTACATGAATGTGCACATTGATTGTTCCAAGCGTCTTGGAAAAAGCATTGCTATTTTGTTTTGTTTTTCCAAAGAAAGAGCTTCAATTTTCATCACTATTCGTTAGAATTTTATAGAATGTCCGTAATAAAAAATATCTTGAACTTGAACGGTTTTTTATAAACTACTAACATGGACAAAGGTTGCAAACACCAACAATTCCTTAAAGGAGTAAACACGTTTAAATAAAAGGACGCGCAATCTCTCCTATTAAAACAGGAGAGTTTGCGCACCTGCTACTTAGAAGAGATGGCGCATTTCCTAATAAATTCCAGAGCTAGGAAGAGATTACGCAGCTTATTGGTAAATTTGCAATAATTGCAAATTTCGTATAAAACATTTGAATGAATCAATTTTGAAATAATTTTGGAAAAAACACATACTTATCAAAACTAAATTTGGTAACAAAATATTTTGCAAAAAAATACTTTTGCAGATAAAACTTTTGAAAATAAATTAATAATATATTTTTTAATAAATTAATTAAATGTTTATATATATATATACATATTTTAATTTATGAACAATTAATTTGCTGAGGAAATTGAAGAAGGAAGGATCATGTACCGAAGAAAATCTTAAGTCCACCGTAGATGCTATACAAAATACATCACTTAAGATGCGTACGGTACGCAGGGAACTCCTTATTCCGGAATCCACCTTGAGAGGTAGACTGAAAAATGAGCTGAATATAAGATGCTTCCAGAAAAAGTGGGATAAAAACTGAAAGGAAAGAAACGAAGGTCAATGAGGATGAATGCATTGAATGTCTGGAACTGTACCAGGAGACAATTTCGGCCAGTGAGTGGATTCAATGTATTGCTTGTGGCAGATGATAGTACGAAAGCTGCACGATTTACAACAATAAGTGCATCGATTGTGGACGAAGACAACTTCAGTTAGCAAACAAAATACATTGAATCTGTGAAAATAGAAATGAAGTAATTTTCAAGTCAAACATGTTATCAAGTAGATTATTGTTATTTTGTAATTTTAGCAAGGCTTGCTTTTTTGTGATATTTTAATTTTCTTCTTAAGTTAAAATTCTTTAATTATCCTTAAAATCCTTTCTTTTTTTAACATAAGTTTGAAATATTCACTCCTAATACAATAATATTTATTCACAAAAACCTTACAACAATGTCATTTAAGTGTAATTATCACTGTTAACAATTTAATTGTAGTTATTATTAATAAAATTCTTTTCTACCTATGTGCGCAATCGCTCCTAACCATGCGCGTAATCTCTCCTACCCTGTAAGGAGAGATTGCGCAAAATAGTTTCCTTGGTTTTATTACTGTTCTATTAAATTACAGCCTAACAACAAAATAACAATGGAAATCCATAAAAAACAAAGTAAGTCAAAGTTATTCATGGTTAGTTTAGCAAAAAAATATTATTTAGATTTTTTATTATTTTCTTTTGAAATGTACGCAGACTCTCCTTGCTTTACGTTATAACCAGATACAAATCATCATAGAGTACGTTTTAACTGCATGGTAGTTCTAATAGAAAGCGAAAATCAAGAACATCAACTATAGTAGCAAAATTAAGTTAAATTGTTCTATAAGATACTATGAACTCTGTCCCCTACGAGCTACGCTCTCTAACGAACTTCCAGACTTCACAAGCTGGAAAAATAAGCTGATTTTCTCTGCTTTAATAAAATTACCCGACCATAGAGGATTGAATGACAGTATCGCAACTGGTGGCAATTTTTTGTAATGGTGTTTCTATTCATTTTCGTTTAAATGTAGATTTTTCCATTCCTAAGGCGGAATCCACCGCTGTCGCGACAGTGACAGTTTTTTTCGTGATTGAAGAAAAAAAAAATTACAACTCTTATCAATCATCTCATATAAAATGTTTAAGTAAAAAATGTCGGTGCCTCCCATATTTTTATAAAGCCAAAAGAATTTTTTTTTGAAGCTATGAGAAAATCGTTCTAAATATGATTTTGAAATATATCTATTTTTATATGGCGTGATTTTCACCATTAAATGCTTTTCGCGGTAAATATTTTAATAATTTAAAACTTTCTTTCTTTCTAATTTTTCACATGTGAATATATTTTTCAACGGAAAACTGTTTGGAAATATTATTATTTGTGCTCTTTAAAAATTTGCAACGGTAGGTAAAAAACAGCTTTTTTCAAACTAGGAAGCAAATCTCTATCAAAATAGTGAAATTTTGAAAATAAATAATTGAAAAAACTTCCTAAAAATATTAGACAATTTTTAAAAAAATGGTTTGACACTGTACAATATAATCTAGTAGCGCATATGCCTGCAAAAAATGACTAAACGGCTATGCATAAGTACTATAAAACGCGATTGATACTATAAAACGCGTGTAACTGAACTACCTTGGCTGATTTAACCATAAGGTTTTACAAATTCACGGTTCAACGATTTTACAAAGTGCCTGCTTGAACATGTTTATCCTATATTTCCCTACAAAACATTTATTTTTCGTGTTTTTATATGCAATAGGTTTTGTATTATAAGCCAAGAAAGTAAAGGGGGTTAGCAATAAATTAAATTACGGAAGCAGCAACAGAATTAGTTGTTTTTTTTTTAAGAATAAAAAGTGGCCAAAACATTCTTATCCATTCTTTCAAATGTCTTAGTATGATTTTAAATAACCGTTTCACGTAAATACATTTTTATATACATTTTATATTTCATTTTTCTTTCCATAAGTTGGAAGTTTGGCCACACTAACATAAATCAACGTTTTCTTACGTAGAAATATGTATTAGGCTCTATTTACAACCAGCAATTTCTGTAACCTCAGGCTCTGTTTTTTTTTCCCTCTAAACCCAGATAATGTAAATGTTCTTTAATAAACCTGCGTTCTTTTCCAACTCTAATTAATAATACGATTCCGTATCTTCCTTTTTTTGTTACTTTAAATGTTTATATATTTGCATGATAAAACTCGATTCATCGTGCGAAAAAAGAATACATAAATATACGAATTGCTTTATATATATTTCACAAAATAAGAATAATAGTTAGCGCTGTTTTCTGACTTTTCCGAACAACGTGTTTAGTAATATAATAATGAAAGATTCATATTAAATAAATTTTATCTATATCAGAGGTGGCGAACGTTTTCACATCTGCGTGTTGCTTTTTATAAAAAGATATTTTTATGAAAATGATGTGCCAAGAAAGAGACACATATAATGATAAAAAAATAATGAATCAAAATTTCTTAATTTTTTTTTTATTAGGATTTTAAAATATCAGTATGAGTAACATGTGTGTAATTATTACACTCCAATAATTATAGTAACAATTACATTATAAAAAATAATGAAGAAAAGAATGCGATCAAATGCGATTTTAGTTTTTACATAAACAGTTACTACCAAGTTCATAGTTAGTTGCTTTAAGAATGCAAGCTAAACAGGAGTCAAGTAGTGCGATTTTCAATCTTTTGTATTATTAATCTATGAAAATAATAACTCGCAGGCATAAATATGCGAACAAATTAATAAATAAACATATGTCAAATTCTTTAAATGTAATTAAAATAACAATAATCTAATAATCAACATAATAATAAAGTAATAATCTGTCATAGAATATGAATTAATTTTATTTTATTTTATTTTATTTTATTTTTTTTTTTTTTATTATTATCAACGGAATTTTTTACATCTAAGCTTTCTTTTTTTGATTCTTTCTAAATCTTGTCTTAGTTTGAGAAATTTTCAGTTCATATTTTAGATCAATATTCTACAATAAAAATTCTTCAAACCAATCGATTTTAGACAAGCTCGTTTTATTCAAACTCACAAATTTTGTTATTATATCTTTCTTTGAAATAACATCCAGATATATGATAACATATGATATATCAACACATATTTCGTTACATTTCGTCGACACATTTCGTTAGTCTGTACACTATGCTGTTTTAACCCTTTCAGGGCCAAAGTCCTTATGCTGCTAAAATGTGAAAATAATTGAGTGACACCAATAATTATGAACAAATTTATATGAAAGCAAGTAAAAGCTTTTCTTCGCATACACTATACAAAGTAAAATTTCTTTCCTAAATTCTGGTGCCAATGTGGCATTTGGGAATTAGAATTGAGTGGTATATATAATATACCGGTGCCTCTCAAGGGGTTAACGCTAGAACAATCACAGCGGTCATTTAGACCGCTACCATTTAAAACTATTTCGATTCAAACCGGAAATTTCTTTATGAAATAAGTTAAATTTATTCCACAGAGAAATAAGTTAAATAAATAAGTTAAATAATTTTAAATAAAAATTCTGGTGAAAAATACTTTTATAACAGTTGAGTAAAATTTCCGGTCGTTCTAGTGTTAGTAGATATTATGAGGTATTTAAAAACCTTGTATTTTTTAATTTTCTATTATTTTAAGTTTCTATGCATAAAAGTTGTTTACGATGGATGTAAAACATGTTTTCGCAATACAAAGTTATTTAAATTAAAATGTATAGCTATAGCTGCTAATAAAATAATTATATTTATAATGTTGATAAGTTCAGGTACGTTATAATTAATATTCCCTCTTATATTTTGAAGCAATATTTCTTTTTCACGTAAAACAGAACTCTTAATTGAAGAAATTCTAGTCTTTAACTGTATAATGCTTAATACATCTTTATTTAATGAAGACATATTGCAATTGAAAAGAAAATCAAATGAAAAATTATGTAACAACAAATCCGTCTATTACTTAGATTAAGTATTTTTCCTGCGTTATAAAATATTTCTATCCTAAAAATGAAATATGGATTATAATATGACCATTTTACATTTTTTTCATTTGCGTAAACAAATCACTTATTTTTTAATCATTAATTTAATTTCTGAGAATTTTTCCAATATACGCTCTCTCTACAAATTATTATTGTGGCATGTTTTATTTTATATTTGTGTTGTTGTGATAGGTTCATTTATTTTCGCATATAGACATTTCTAAGGCAAATTGATGCAAATCATTGTCTTTCTTTTCTTTTATTCATTAACAGTTACTGGTTTCCTGAAATTTTTCAACTTTAGTTTTATATGGATTTACACATTTACACGTTTTGATGTTTTGAAAACGACTATTTTTAGACGGATGTCCGTCCATATGTCTATGATTTCCACAAATTTTGAGATAGTTGTAACTTAATCCTAGAATACTAACCTTTATATTTAGTACTTAAATACTAAACATGCGTAAAATTTACTCCCTCCATTAAAATACGTTTAAGGCATATTAAAAAATATTTCTTATATATATATACTCATACATTTAAATTTTATTCAGAAAATTGTTGATGTTCACTGCATATTTGCGCGTGCATTTCCTGGGTATGTGAGTGAAATTTACGCAGGTTAGTATTCTTGGGTTAACAGCTAATCTGCGAAAATTTAGGAGAAATCATATTTTCTTGTATCATAGTACAAGTGGATGCTGAGTAGAATCTTTGCATATTGCTTACCCGATACACTGTAAAAAAAAACCATTGTAGATTTGCCAGTACAAACTTCTGGCGTCCGAATTGCCAGCACATTGTGGTGTTAATTTTACGCAACTACTGTATTTTTCATGTTTATATAGTCAAGAAACCAAAGAAAGCTACAGCACATTCGACTGTGGTCGAATTTCAGCGCGAAATGAACTGTACTTTGTACTGTAAAAATGTTTTTTTTTTTTTTTTTTTTTTTTTTTTTTTTTTTTTTTTTTTTTTTTTGCAGTGTAGCGTCGCTATCCCGGGTTTAACACGCTGCCCGATAATAGTAACTAGTCATCTATGAGTTGGAATTACAATACAATTAAGATGTAAAATGTCTATTAGTAATATCTGATTGTTTTTTATCACTCAATAGGGGCCGTAGTTTTGATGTGCTTTTTGCAATGATCTTTTCAGATGTGTCTCCGTTTCTATTTAGATAATATAAATATAAAATTTTCATATACTATATGTGTTTGAGAAGAATTCGCTGTAGTAATTAATTTTTTATTTTTATCCGTCAAATGTGGTCGCTACTTTGCTGTGTTGTTTGCAATGATCTTTTCAGATGGCTTTAATGTGTCTTTTTCGATGATCTTTTCAAGTGGCTTTGGTGTGTTTCTTGCGATGATATTTTTAGATGTATCTCAGTTTCTACTCAGTATAAATGCACAGGACTTTATATCTGATGTTATGATTATATATATAAATATTGCCTAGTTTTGACTTTGAGCATACTTCACTATAGTGATTGAATTTGTAATTTGATCACTCAAAAGGGGCCGCTGCTTTGCTGTGCTTTTTGCGATGATCTTTTCAGATGTATCGCACTTTCTGTTGAGGATAAATGCACGGAGCTTTATATCTGATGCAATAATTTTAAACATAAATGTTGTCTAGTTATTGCTTAGAGAAGAGTTCAATGTAGCGATTGAAAATTTGTTTCGATCATTCAAACGTGGTTGCTACATTCCTATTCTTTTTGGAATGATCTTTTGAGATGACTTAGATGTGCTTTTTGCGGTGATCTTTCCATAGGTATGTCAGTTTTTATTGAGTAGAAATGCACAGAGCTTTATATTTGATGCTAAGATTATAAATGTAAATGTTGCTTAGTCTTGTCTATGAGCAGTGTTTACTGTAGTGGTTGCATTTTTTTGTTTTTATCATTTAAAAGGTGTCGCTACTTAGCTGCACTTTTTGCGATAATATTTTCAGATGTGTCTCACTTTCTATTGAGTAGAAATATATGAAACTTCATATTTGGTGCTATGAGTATAGATATAAATGTTTTCCAGTCTTGATCAATACTACTACTAGTATTAGGATTTACTGTATGTTTGTGTCCTCTTTTTACCTCCCTGTTCCACTTTTCGAGACAATGGCCCTGGCAAAATTACATATAATTCAACTTACATCTGAGCAGCTGACGGTTGGTTCATTACTAGCTAATGGTTCGTTGGCCTTTGGGCAGGCAAAGTGAACATTTTCTACTGTTGGTTTACCGTGAGACTTCATATTTATTATTTTTAACTCAGTCAAATTGATTGACAAAGATGGGGAACCATTTATTAGTATCCATAGGAAATGATTAATTCTAACTGAGGGTAAAAATGCCCAGGCTGTGTTTCGAACAGAAGTTCTTTTGATTTGAACTCTCGGTTTGAAAACTGGCCTTTGCATTTTTCTCATTCAGTTGGAAAAATTCAATTCGAATGATATTTTTGCCAATCAGTTTGATTAAGTTAAAAATAGAAAAAGTGTATCTACGTTTCCAACGTTTAATGGAATTCAATTACCTGCGATTTATTCTGTTGAGCTGTCTACGTGGCAGATCAAATGCTATTGCCAATAAGGTTATATGAGAGAAATTATCCTCCCGGTGGAAAAGATCTTGAGTTCGAAAATCGACTTGGGCCTTTTTTCACTCAGTTAGAAAAAAACAGTTCATATGATATGCTTGTTAAACAGTTTGACATAATTAAAAATAATAAAGTCTTTATATGTTTCCAAATATTTAATGGAGTTCATTACCTTCGGTATAGCCTGTTGAGCTGTCTACAAGACAGATAAGGTGTCTTTGTCAATAAGGTTAAGTCGGTAAAATTAGTCCGCTGGTTGTCGTCCTAAGTAGCTTAATAGGTATAGCCTTGGTAATATAAGTCAAAAGATCTTGGGTTCGAAACTAGGTCTGCGCATTTTTTCACTCAGTTGAAAAACTTCAGTTTGTACTGACTTCGTTCGAGTTCCCCCATTTAAAAATGCTTCTATAATTACCCAACATTGTAGCCATAGTTTTATTGGTCGAATAAGAATTCCTACTGGGGGTAGGCAATTTTATCTAAAACATACGCGAATACACCCTATGCGCTTTTGTACGATGTTATGCAAATAAATGGTCAAGTGCGAGCATTACTCGCGCTCAGAGGGTTCCGTACAATAAATATATGAATTATTATCTGTATTATTAAAAAAAAACATTGCTAAAAGAATAATAAGACATAGAAAAAATATACAACGTAGGGTTGGGTGCAGCTGTATATACTAGAAAAGTACGTATGGTTATACCACAAAAGTTCAAACAGATATGAAGACTAAATAATATCAAATATTTTTATTCTGTATAATTCTTTTTTTAATCTTATTATTAATCTGCCAAGGATGAACTTAATTAGGTACTGACAATAAAAATAGTGATATTTAAACTTCATTTGGCCTTTCATAAAACTAAGTTTAGAATAGTAATAATCTTTTCTTTTTGCAGTGTAGCTAGAACAAAACTCTTGTTCAAAGTTTAAACTTGGCATTGTGCTAAGCGCGCTTCGATATCAGGTCGCAAAATTGCAATGCCGCCTGTGTTTTTCCAGGTAGGTTTTTAATTAATGTTTAAAGACACAGGTGGTGTATTCATAAATCTATTCAATGCAACTGGATTTGAAACCCATAGTATTTATGTGATTAATTCTAATTAAATTAGTCTTTAACAATTTGACGTTTATTGCTTTTATACTGCTACTGGGCATTGCATTACAGAAATATATCATTAAAAGTTGTTATCTAGACTTTAAAAGCCAATGGTACATAGAGTACGCCGCCCCTGTCATTATATATGTCCAAACCGTCCGTGTTTTGAAGGGTTAATATCTCGGCTAATTATCGACGATTTTTTTCGAAAATCATTATCAACAATGCTTTTATACTTCTGCTACGATAGGTACCTCCAGCGATCCTCAACACCTTTGCTAAATGCCCGCAAATCGACTTTTGCGTATAACGGAAAAATGCGCTTTTCTCAAAACCTATGTGACCTAGAGTAATCGCTATAACTTTCTTGCAAGCTTTACATTAACGTGTACTACCTTTAATTTTTTTCATAATTTTAGTTTCAATAGATTCGGAAATAGACGAGGGGAACATATTTTTGCGCTACATTTTCGACGATATCTCTGAAAATATAATACCTAAAATTAAAATAAATGTATTTTTGAGTTCAGCGTTACGACCGCTTTCACACAAGATACCTTTCATGATATAGATAGAAAAGATTTTTTTTTCAAGTAACTTAATTAATCCCTCTGCATTTTTACTAAATATATTTGTGAATGTTTAATAATCGGTAAAAATGTGGGTCAATAATCTTTATTTCTTCCTTCAATTTGAACTTTTGACGTTCCATAATTTAAGAGTAAAAGGGCTGTGACAGACAGACAGACACAGGAGTGATCTTATAATGGTACCGTTTTTACTTTTTTAGTACGGAACCCTAAAAAATATAATGAAATTCATAAATAATTTTTTGAATTATATCTAAAAACCAAACTTTCTTTTGATATTCCCGGGTTAATTTTTTAGTAATTGTTTACTTTAATTAATTTTTAAATCCATGTTGAGCTGTATTGCCTCGTTTTTTGTGCTAATTTAAATATTTATGAAAATTATAGCATTGCTAGGGAATTCTCCTGAAATTCGACTCAATTGTAAGATCGTCAAATCTGATCTCACATAAAGGCAACACAAAAAAACACGTTTGTTTTTAAATTTTTAACGCTATTAGTAAACATGATATATAGAGAAACAAGCATTTTAATTATCGTTTTTAATTTTACTGTATATTTTCTCTTACTTGATAATGCTTTGACTATTTTAATTTTAAAACATTGTTTTAAGCTTTTACATCCAAGCTAGATTGCTATTTATTTTTGCATGCTAGTAACAATCAGCACTAAAGTATGAGTGTATGTTAGCTTTGGGCAGAATTCATTGTTAAAAAAAGCAGGAAATACATTGCCATTTAACTATTTAACATTATCCTACCTGCAATGTGAAGAAAAAACAGATTAATAATAAAAAAAAAAGTAAGCATGCATACTAATTGACATTGATTACGAAATTATAAATAGTGCATATCTTTAGTTACACTACAAATATAGATTACGTGTGAAAGGTTGGTTGGTTGGTTTTGTTTATGACGGCCAATTATCAGCACTAGGGATATAGGGCCAAAGGGGGGGTTGCCCTCCTTGGGGTTCTTTCTAAGGGAACCTAACCCGTATTTACTCTTGGAAAACCAAGGTCCGAAAAAAAACCACGAAAACTCTGAACGATGAGGCCGACGGGGTTTACGTGTGAAAGAGTTTGCCTATTAGCAGAGAATAAACATTTATGGTAACTAAGTACAAAATAGATATCAATGAAGTAAAAAAGCTATTTTTGTTTTTAAATGCAAAGTATTATTTATATTATAAAGTCAAAAATAACTTATTAAAACACCATAAAATTTTGAAATGTAAGAGGCATCTCAAAAGAACTTCCTTCATCAGGTGCAAAAAAGTACGTGTTTCTACTTTGAAAGCAGGAGAAAAATTCTCATCATTAATTGTATTATTTACACATTCTACTGCTGTGTACTTTTATTGTAGTTAGTTTGAATTTTACTCTAAACTAGTTTAATTTGTTTACAACGTTTAAAGTTTATTGTCCCAAAACCACAGTTAATATTAAAACTTTTTTATAAAAGAATACTCATTCTTTAAATTTAAAAACAATGTTAAAAACACCAGTATACGTAAATTTTGAGCACTTTAGTTTCTGTAGCCTTTAACGAACCATCCTCAGAGCGGAAACTTGCTCAATTATATAGGGGAGAAGCGGATTCAAGTGAGAAGTTCATAAACCAATAGAGAAGCAGGAAAATACAGGTACCAACCAATCCTATAGGCAATGCCACCAAAAGTGGTTGGCCCTTTTTTGGACGGTATGTTAAGGGCTACCAAAGCTAGTCTGCTCAAAGTATACACATACTGGCGTTTTTAACGTTGTTTTTAAATTTATATTATTCTGCGCCAAGTAGCATCTTAATAATAAATCCTCATTCTGTTATGAATAAATAGCGATAAGTAAAGACAAACATTTCAAATTATTATTTGTAAAATATTGGATAGAATAAAAGAGATAAGAGAAAACTGTGAATTTTCATGCTGTTTTTCTCTTTTATTTCGTAGTTTACGGTTTAGGGTTCTCTTGGTTCTTTATCTTTCTCCAAGGCAATAAGTTAGAGACACATACCGTCTCATCTGATACCATAAGCTTTTTTTGAAATGCATTTTGAGAAGATACTTTATAGATATTTCTTCCATATAAGTTTGCATAAAACATATCTCTGAAATCGACCGCTATAATAAATATTGCTTTAGTTTTACCCTCAAGAATATACATATTCTTAGAATAAATTTCAATGTATAGAAATTCAGAAAAAAAAGATAATGAATTATATGTCATGTATCTATCTTTTTAGATTTTTCAGATTTAACATATTGAAAAATCAGTTTATATTTTTTATCATATGTAACTTTCAAGAAAATATTTTGATGGTAAGATTATAAATGTAAAAGTTTTACTTCACTTTTGTTATTTTTTTTAATTAAGTGTATAAAATCTTGAAGAAACTACTAATTTAGAAAAACAATATATGTCGCATATTTTGATGGTATAGAAGATAATAAATTTCGACAATAAATGAAAAAAAAAAAAAGATTGTTATTTACATTTAGACTTCTCCAATGTTTCACAGATATACCTTTTTGAGAGAAATAAGAATTATGATACATTTATTAAGCATTGTTTTTTTTAAACCAACATATTTGAAAAAAAATTCTTAAAAGAGAACCATATACAACATAGCTTACTTTGAAATTTACACAAAGTTATGAGAAAACATATTATTTGCAATTTGTAGATTGTAGCAGCCTCATTCTGGGACTTTAAACAATATACTTTAATAATCGAGGAAGGAAAATTTACTTGTTTCAACTAATTTATTTTAAAACAGAATTATTTTTTAATGAAAGAAAAAAAAATGCAATATATTTTTTCATCGTAAAACGTGGAACAAAGATGTATTTTAAATAATATCGACAGAACAAATTGTTCTATCTAAAGTTAAATAGTATAATTACAATTATTGAAATGATAATGAATGAAAGTTTCATAATTTTATCACAAGGGAATATATTTCGGTTGAGAAGAAAAATGAATTATGAGAAAATGAAATTTAAACTAATAATGTGTTTTATTATATTTGATTTTTTCCTAATTAATGAAAGATTTGTAACGTTAAGCGTGAATTTTGAACAAAAAGTAATATTAAAAATTATTAAATATTAAGAGCATTAATAAAAAGTTAAAATGAAAAATAAATAAATAAATAAATTCAGATGAAAAATGTAAAAATAACTGTTAGAAATACTCAGTTAATGCTATAAATTATTTGTACTGGAATAACAACTGAATATTTAATCCATTTCTGTTTAATTAATGTATATGATTTTATATATATATATATTTTTTTTTGGAAAAGAAAATTAAGAGTCAAATACTGTAACATATAACTCGCATTTTCCTGGTATAAATTGTAGATTTTTGGCGTGAAATTATTAACATTATATAATTTTAATTAATTTTTCAATTAATTTTCAGCAGTGAAATTACGCTTGAAAATATAGCTTGAAGTTTCCTGGCTTGGACATTTTCCCCTCTGTTGTTTCTACGCTTAGTTAATAATGTGATAGATCATCTTTCAAATATCATTAGTAAATTAGACAAACATTTAGAAAATATTAGCTAAAACAGATATGTGATTGTTAATTTCCATTTCGCTACAAATAACTGATTAATCGAATTAGCTGGAAGACTCAAAGCGATGACTATGTATATTAAAACGAATATACGCTCGATGATGTACCTGAAGCGTGCTCCCTAGTGGTACACCTCTAAAGTATCAAATCTATCTTGACAGCGGTACAAAATGCGGCACAAATGTCAGTTACAAAGTTGTAGAGCGTCTTTGATTCAGTATGAAAATATGCCTTTTATATAAAAATAACTTCTTAGAAACCATTAAAGGTATTTTTTTTTATTATTAAATCAGTAGTTTAAATATACCACTAATTGTTAACTGCTTATTTAAGATGCACTGAACATGTGTAACTTAATTTCTTATTAAAATTAAACTGTACTTTGTTTATAGAGTTACTCTTATTAGTAAATGTGCATCCGCATTATAATGTCACAGTTATACATGTTACTGGTGACGCATTTATGCTTGTTTTTGGCATATGTTGCTTCGTTAAACTTGAATTTAGAACAAAAAGTAGCATAATTTTTTTTTAAATATTGAGAACCTTAATAAAGAGTTAAAAAAAATCAGATATAAAATTTAAAAATAACTGTTAAGAATAACAGTATAGAGTCGGTTAACGATACAAATACGATATTATCGAATTATATGAAGTGGGATAATAATTGAAAGTTTAATCCATTTATACTTGAATAATGTATATGATTTTATATTTTCTTCCTGAAGGAAAAATTAAGAAGTAACTACTGAAATATAACGAAAATTTTCGTGAAATAAATAGTACTTTTAAAATAACTTCTTTTACGGAAAATTCTTAACATTAGCACACCAGAAAAACATTCAGACAATTTTAGCTAAACGTTAATTACGGCGATTCTCTAATTCCATTTCGCTACATACAATTTATGAACCGAGTTAGATAGAAGTATGGAGGTGGTATCGATTTATAGTAAAACGGATATGGGCTCGAGGATGAACCTGAAACTCTCCTTATTGGAGAACATCTAAAATACCAGTTACATCTGGACAGCGGGACAACATACGGGATAAAAGTCAATTACAAAATTTTGCAGCATCCTTGATTTAGTAAGAAAAGATGACTTATATATAAAAATAACTTTTTTAGAAACCCTTAAACGTAATTTTTGTAATATTCAATTAATAGTTTAAATACATCACTAATTGCTAATTGCTGATAGAAAACGCATTGAAAATACGTAATTTGATTTTCTTATTAAAATTGAATTGTACTTTGTTTATAATGTTACTAGTAGGCTATGCCCGCTGCGGTGTTCTTTTTTTGCGATCGAACCTTAAATCACACGAAATAGTGAATTTGATCTAATTTGACCTTGTATTATAAGCAACATGGACCTTCACCTGGAATTTCCTGTTGTACTATCTTATGAGTTGGACAAAATTTGGATTGTTCAGAAGAACTCTTTTAGTTTATCAGTTATAGTGGAGTTTGGTAGGGGAATAAGGCTGTCATGACAACAACAGTTAAAATATCTTTAGTCACCACACTTCTAAATTATTGAACATTACAATATTTGCAGAGATTGACCATTAAACTTAAATAATTTTCGGGTGATTCATATTCGTTTGTTAGTTCTTGGACTTCGGACCTCTCAGCTTGACTAAATGTGCTGTTCTAAGAGATTGAATACAACTTCACTCTGCATTATGTTACATTTCACAATATGCGTCTTCTCTTGGCAGGTCTCTTACAGTTTTCCATCTTGAGATCCCAGAAGACAGAATACTGTCAAAAGTGTAACAAATTACTTGCTCACAAAGCACAATGTTGAAACATCATAGTCAAAAGAAAAATGAAGCATAAAAAACGTGGATTTTTAAATCTCAATTGTTTGAATAAAATTAAAAGGACGTCATTTTCATTGCCTTTTCATTTTGTGGACCAGTTGCAATCATGTAACCGTTAACCTGAAAAAAACCTCGATGACTGATACTGGTAGAAAAATAAACATTAGGTTTATAGTGTTATTCGTAAATGTTCATCCGTCTTAATATGCCACAGTTCCGAATGCAATTAATGTCGTATTTATATCGTATCTGGTTACAAGCAATTACATCTGAGATCTTTTAATAAAGTTATTTTTACATGTAACACATAATTTCATACTTACTTAAGAATGTTTTATATATTTCTACTTTATCTGTTTTCCATATCTCGTATGGTGTTCGAGAAAGGAACGGTAACTCTCATTTTTCTGCTAGCAGGTCTTGCCATGTATATTTTTATGCAGCGATATCCGTTTTACCACACCTAGGCCATCATGTTCATGGCTCTGAATGGCTGACTCAGAACAGCAGTTATGCACTTTTTGAATATAGGTTTTGGAGATACGTTATAAATCGTACACTATTAAAAAATTTCTGTAAAATTATGGGCAGAGACCGGCAGCAGAGATTCAGTCATACCCCGTAAAAAAAAAAAAAAAAAAAAAAAAAAAAAAAAAAAAAAAAAAAAAAAAAAAAATCCATATCTAATTAACAATCTGTAATTTTGCTAACAAATGGGCTAGAACTATAAAAATATGTGGATTGCCCTTAATTTTCTAAGCATGTAAGGGATAAGGCCGCTTATTTAATGCATCAGACCGTTTTTCATCAAATAAGGTGAAAATTGAAGGAGAAACGCTCATAAATTTGCAGTTTTTCCTGAGAGTGTATTTTGAGGTATAGTATAGTTATGTTTTGAGGCATCTAATAGATTAAAATACGTACTGGAGTAGGGACGCTCAGAAAGCATAAAATAACTTGTGAGGCATAAATATTCTTAGACAGTTATTTGTAAACAGGAATTCAAATGTGTTTGAGCTGTTTTCTTCACGATGTCATTTGATATAGAAAACAATTCTAAATAAATAAAAAAAAAACATTTTAAAATTATTTTATGGTGATCACAAGTTTCTCCGTACACATCAATGTTTTTTTTAATAAATTTTCTTCTTTTTCTGTTTTATTCATTTTACCAGAAAAAAAACAATAAAAATGCCTCACATTAGTGATTCTCCTTAATATATATATATATATATATATATATATATATATAATGGCAGTCATAAAGAACGAAATAAAATCTCGACAAACATGAAGATAAAAACTTTAATTAAAACAATTTTCTTCCTTAGAAAAAATGCCATTAATGTAAGCATTCATAATTATTTTGCGTAAAAAAATTGAAAAAGTATTAAGATAAAATATAAGAAAAGTTATGCAAAAAAAAAAAGAACGTGATAAACGAATTTTAAAAATTTGTTTTTCAACATATCTTATCATAGATAGATCCAATAACCAAAGGTAAAGTGCACGCCGTTACATATAAAGATAATTAAATAAAAGAACGGTCAATTTATTTAGATAGAAAATATATGTTTAGGAAATGCTTGATATAAAAAAAAAATCAATTAACAATTATGTCATTACGATTGTTCTTACTTGAGAAGTTTTGAGAAAATAATCGAATTGTAATTAAAATTTTAATTAAACTCGTATGTTTTTTCATTACTTATTTTTAATTAATGTGATACTTTACTTAAAGAAAAATGTTCAAATATAAGTGGAGACTTTCTGAGATATATGCATATAATGAAAGTATGAAAATACTGAGCGGCAATTTCGCAGAAAACATTTAATGAAGAAAATATTAAAACCATGGTAATAATACTCGCTATCAAACGTAATTAATTTGTTGTTATTACATAACTGAAAATTTTACGCAGGTTAGTGTTAGTTAAAACTTGTAAAGTTTTTCTTTTAAATTGCTTTTAAAATAATCGCACTTGTTTTGCAACGTAAAAGAAATAAGTCTAATAATTTTCACATCCATTGCTGTTGCTATGCAGATTAAATCATTCAAAGAATTTTTAAAGTACAGAAAAATAATTAAAACTATCGTGTTAACAAGATAATTCACCACAGTATCATTTAGATATTATCGCATAAGGAACATTTACTAGATTTTGTTGACGGTGCATTACGTTAAGCATGAAGGCAAAGGGAGAATTTGTTGAAAATTTATCCAAGTAAACATTTATATATTTTTTAAATAAAAAACAAGATGAAATAAGTTAGATAAGTAAGATGAGAAGGAAGGTAGTAAAATTACGTATCTTTTCAAAAAAAAAAAAAAAAAAAATATATATATATATATGTTACCGGCCAAACCCGATTTTAGGCCAAACTAGTTTATCCTAAGGCCCATAAGATAAACTAGTTTTTCCTAGGCCAAACTAGTTTATCCTAACGCCCATAGGATAAACTAGTTTTTCATAGGCCAAACTAGTTTGGCCTAACGCTCATAGGATAAACTAGTTTAGCCTGCTATTTATTGGTCTGAACTAGTTCGTCCTAGGCCGATCTAGTTTACCCTAGACCAATTCAATTTGGCGTGCTTTTATTGATCCCAAAAACCGCTTCTGCGCCAACCTTCTATTTTATACTAGGCCAATCTAGTTTATCCTACGCCAATCAATTTGACATTCTTATATTGATGCCACAAAATGGGAAAAAAAAGAACCGAACCGAACTAATTCAAACTCAAATTCAATTTCTCAAAAATGAGTCAAGTTCAAACTCAAATTTAAAATTGTTCAAACGAATCCGCTCAACTCAAACACATCTATGGAAGTCCACTAAAAACTCGTATTTTTAATTATTATTTTTAAATATAATAGAAGCTTAGCGACCAAACTTACAAAATTTTGTAAGCTAGTCTTTGGTTATTAGATGTAAAGGTCTCTACTGGCCAGCTAAATTTTCCTTCCCGACACTCGGTCCGGGCTTGGTTTGGGATTACTTTTTTCGAGAAGTTCAGACCGAGATGGACCGGGACTTCCGTGATTTTTTTTCCGGCTTAAGTAGGGACTGGACTGAATTCTTCTTGATGTCTGCACAGGCAGAAATGTTAAGTCCAATTTCCAACCCAGATCATATGAAAATCATTTCGACCCTTCTCTGGTTTGTTCAGTAAAATAGCAGTAACATTTAGCACGTCCAAACTTTTTTTTATGCACTTTTTTTAAATCGTTTTTATTCCACAATTAAAATTTATATAATTATTATTATTATAATTATTTGTTACTTTCTTCTACCTTTACAAGATTAAAATATTGGATTCGTGAAAATTTTCGACAGATTTACACGTTTTAGTGGTCAGGGATTCCCAAAAACATGTTTTTACAAAATGTCTGTCTGTCTGTATGTATGTGACACAAATTTTGTGGGTGCTCTATCGCAAGAACTAATCCACGTAATTTAATAAAATTTACATTCAGGTAGTCCCTAATATAAATTGGTGCTAATTACTTTTTGGTGTAAATCGCTCAACAGGTGGCGCTGCTATGCTGTATTTTTTACGATTTATTCAATAGCTCTACCTTAAGAGCTAAAGCACGGATTTTCATGAAACTTCAGATTCAGTTAGTCTTTGATATGAATTGGTGATGCTTAGTTTTGGTGCATATCGCCCAACAGGTGGTGCTGCTATGCTGCATTTTGCAGGATTTACACGATTTCTGCAATAGCTCTATCTCAAGAACTACTGCACAGATTTTCAACAAAGTTCATATTCAGTTAGTCCTTGATATGAATTGATGCTTATTAGGTGCTGGTGTAATTAGCCTAATAGGTGGTGTTGCTATTCTGTATTTTTCACGATTTCCTCAATAGCTCTATTTCAAGAACTAATGCGCGGATTTTCATAAAACTTCAGATTCAAGTATACCTTGATTAATATTGTGGCTGATTATGTTTTGGTGCCAACAGGTGACGCTGCTGGGCTGGATTTTTCACGATTTTCGCAGTATCTGTATCTCAAAATCTAATACACGAATTTTCACCAAACTTCAGATTCAATTAGACGTTAAAATAAGTTTTTTCTGTTTAGGTTTTGTTGTAAATTACTCCACAGACTGCTATGCTGCACTTTGCTGGATTTACAGGATTTCAGCGATAGTACCCTCATAGCATGCATGGTCACGGTGACGTCACTGTGACGTCACTGCAAGTCACTGTGGTCACGTCACATCTGTGACCGAAATGCCACCACTCAGTGATGTCACATTGTGACTGAAATGTGAACTTCTTAGAAAACTTTAAAAACTTACGAAAATTCTTCAAAACATGTTACTTTTTGTAAAATTATATTTTTCTGGCAATTAAAAAAAATTGTAACGTCTCTGTTATGTCACTGCTATGTAACGTACGTCACGTCACATATGTGACAAAAAAACCAGCATATTGTAAGTCACAGTGTGACAAAAAATATGAACTTCAAAAATCTTTGAAAATGAAGAGAAATATTTTAAACAGCCACGAGTTACAGCGGCATAAGGAATGAAAATATATTAGTGGATAGCAAATGGTAAATTCCGTCACTAAAGGTGAGGGGGGGGGGGGGGATAATAAATAAAGTGCACGATACAAGCATTAATAAACTAAATTTTTAAGCTATATTTTATCAATTTGATATCTAAGACAGTGAATGTATACTTTTTCATGATTTCAATTTTATCTAGCATTTGGATAATATATTTACAATTACGAATATTAAATTTATACACTTTACATATTTAGTTTGCTGGGAGGAAATTTCACTCTTTCTTTCTTCTTTTACCGACCAGAATTATTCGAAACACTTCTGTGGTTTCAAACTAAAAATTTTCTATTACAGTTAAATCTGCACCTTTTAATGAGCATGTAGAAAGAGTCTTCAGAGTTTATTCATCTATGCATTTCATGCTTTAGAATATTTTTATAATTTGTATTCAAGTCATAAATTCTACTTCTTTCAGACTTTTAAAATAAAATTAGCATTTTCCGAAAATAAAGGAAAACAAACTTTACTTTAAAAAAATAGAAAAAAAGGGGGGGGGGTGTCGTTAATACATTAAATTTATTTTTACACCTTTTAAAAATTTAAACAATGTTTTATCTAATAAACTCTAATTATGAATATTATTATTATAATTATTTAGAAAAAAGGAACTTTACAATACATTTTAACTTGAATTATTTGGTACGGATAAAAAGAAAAGATTAAATACATTGGACATTTCTTCAAATACAAAATTTTAATGAATGATACTTTCAGAAAATTTCTGCGCGTTCAAATTCCATATTTCTTGTATACAAAAACAAACAATCTGTAACAAACCATCTGCTCGAAAATCGTCTGCCCACAGAAAAATGAGAATACGCGGGAAATAGTTCACTTGTTTTAGAACAACACGTCTACAACACTTTAAGATAAGGAAATGACCATTTTAGGATACACGGATATTAATGGAACGTGCATGTAAGTTTTATTTAATTTAAATATTTTATTCCTGGTTGTATATTATGAGTTAAATAGTTATATTTGTAAGAGACTGATCTTTAACTGTCAGAAGCGTTATTTTCCAATTTGATAACTGTGAAGAAAAATATTTTAATCTGCCATCGCTTGAAAAAAAAAAAAAAAACTGCGCAGAGACATTCATGCCTACATTCATACTGGAATTAATATAAACATTAATTTACTCTTACTTGAGATTAAAAATGTATGGAACGACAATGATTTGGAATTATTTTATCGTCTTCTTACTATTTTTTGATTACTAACATTTATAGTTATTATTATTTTGGGGTTAAATATGATGTTCGATTATCATGAGATTACGAAACTGTTTCAGATTAGAAAGTAACATTATACTGGGAAAATGTATTTTTAACATATTACAGTAGTGAAACATTTGAAAGAATATTCCTTTAGTGCTAATAATATTTTAACTTATGTTTTAAAATCCTAAATCTTCAAACCAATGTTTTCAGATTTAACATTTGCCAAAATTATAAAATAATAGGAATTCCTAATACCATATGGAAATATTTTTGAGATATTGTTAAATCTAATAATGCATTTAATTTATCTATTGTAGTTTGCTGTTGTTTAACAGTACAATTATAAATACTAATTATTATTTTTAGTGGTTTTCAAATTGGTATATTTATTTTTTTTAATTGTATGTAAGCATTTTTTCTGTTTGTGATTTTAATCAAACATTTAATTATAGACATTCTGAATGGGTTATTAAATTTTCTTCTATTGTAAATTAATATTCTACGTGTATGATTCGGGTAATTATTGGCACTAAAAAGTAAAATATGATATTTAAGCATTGAAATAAAGTATTTTTCATGCCTGATAGGAAGTTATAGATTAAACCGCTTTAGTATATATTTTTTTAAAGTTCATATAATACAGGATACATAATGTAGGACACAAGTTGAAAAGTGCTTATGACTTCGGTTTGTCTCTCCGTCTGTCCGTCTAGCAGTCTGTGCGCACTCTAACTCTCGAAAATATACTCGGATTGCCCTGAAATTTTTGGATGGTATTGACGTTTACCATCGCACAGTACCTATTTGTAATGAAGTTTGTAGCATGCTTTGTTCATTTACAGGGACAGCCAAAAGTTTTCCGTTACATTACGGCCTATGGGAAAAAGTCGTTTCAAATGATTTTTTATGATTTTACGCACGCTTTCAAACAGAATAAAATTTATATGCATTTATGAAGTGCACTAAAATATGCATTCTGTTGACTATGCGATGCAAAGAATAGTTATTGTTCATTTACAGGACTAAAAAAGGAATTCAAATACATAATGATATAGAGGTGGAGGGAATTGTTTGCGGCATACTTTAATTATGTTAATCTATTTCATATATAATGAAATTGATGTATGTCGCTGAGGTTTACATACTATAAATTATTTCATGTATAATAAGAATAATACGTATATAGCATTTACAGGGACACACAAAATCTTTCAGATACCATATTGTATCAGAAGTACTGTTCGTTAGCGATGATTGCTGGAAATATATTTTTAATTATGATATGCACTTTTATGATTCACTATATTTATGCATAGTGTATGGTGTATATAAATGCTATAATTCCTATACAAGGCTACACAAAAGTATTCGTAAGGATTACTGGGTATGGGCGCAAATTGCTTAAAGGTGGTTTTTAAATGAGTTATGCTTTTTTTCGCTGAACTGCATTTAATTTACCAAGAAATATTTGTAGAATATAGATAAAATGATATACAGGGACACGTAAAGAATTGGATACATGGCGTCTATATATTATAATTTCTGGAAATGTGATTTCAGCAGTTTTAAGAGTGTCTTAGTTTGAATTAAATTTTAACTAAATAGTGGCGTGTAATAAAGATTTTAGGTAAACTACAGGGTTGTACAAAGGTATTCAAGTATGTTTCCATACATTAGTATAAATTGCTGAAAATGAATTTCAACCTGTTAGGCGTTTTCTTGCTAAACTAAATTTTCCCATTATATAGTATATATACACTTAAAAAAATGGGTACTCAAAATTGAGTAAAAAGTACTCAATTTTAAATGCGTTACATGCACAAAATAGCTCCGATCCAAATGTACTCAAAGTTGAGAAACACATGTACTCATTTTTTATTCCATGGCTGTGATCAAATATGAATCGTTATGTACTGCCCCCCCCCCCCCCCCCCACAAAAAACCCCCCTAAAATGTAAAGTAAAAATGTACTGACATTTATTTCCCGTCCAAAGTTCTTAACAAGAAATGTTTAATTGATTATTTATCAAGAAAAATAGCAAAATTCTTAACAAGATACTCAAATCGAATATTTTTATGACAAGAACATTATTTCCAAGCAATTATTTTTAAAATGCTGTGCATAATTTAATATTTACATTGATAAACATCATTTATGCCGCCATAAATGAAATGAACCATTACAGGGTACAAAACTATTTGTTTGTTTGGGTTTGATAACATGTGATACTTCAAAATAGAGAAAGCATAGGTTCATTTTTGATCCAAAAATATTCAATTTAATATGAGTACGTCGGTTTGCTCATTTTTGAGTACTTCATTTTTTTCAGTATCAACCTACAGATCAAATAAGGGCTGTTTAAAAGAATTGGAAAATATATTTGGCTATGGACGGTAACTGCTGAAATCAGTTTTTCAAATGTTTTATGCGTTTTCTAAAATGTTTACTTAGTTATCTTATTTACGTCATTTCCCTAAATTACGATGTCTTGTTAAAGCATTCAGAAAGTGTTGGAAAGTATATTTTAATCTATGCTTAACGCATGATTTTTCTTACTCGTTTTTTTTTTTTTCTATTTCCCAGATCAGTCTTTTCCTATAAAACATACCAAATCTATTTAGCTCATATTCACAAAGTACAATATACACGGGAATAAAAAATTTAAATAAATATCGCTTATCATGCCGCTCTATAAATAATAGTTGTATTAATATCCGTTAGTTTCCATGTTCGTATTTAATAAAGCAATGACAAATCAATACAAATTAAAAAACTTACACATTCTAAATATCAAGCATAGAACTTAATAAAAAAATATGTCAGTTGATAAGCATTGTTTTTTAAGTGGAAAAATGTAAAATGTTTTAGAAGAATAGGACTCCAAAGTAGCGATATTTTGCTAAAAAGTACGGTAAAAAGATAAGATTTTATATTTACAGCAAAATTTTATTTTAAAATTCATCGCTGTATTAATACTTAGAAGTTTTTCCAGAGAGAATCATTCGCCTTATATACAATATTTCAAATGAAAATCAAATGTCAAATTAATTGCTTAAAAGGCGCAAAGGCCAACATTGTGAAAAAGATTCCATGCCGGGACTCGAACCCGGGCCATCAGTGTAGCACACTGATATTCTACCGACTAAACCACTTGGAACGACGCCCAGCCCGTAAAATTTTTCACTATTACATGTTCGCAAGACTACAAACGCAGCATAAGATGGAATATTTATCGTGAGCCACCGACATGCGGTAAACACGAAACTTAATTAAATCCAGCATCGATTGAAACTATATTAATAATTGGAAATTTTTCAAGGGAGAAACATTCGCCCTGCATACAACATTTCAAATTAAAATTGCCTTTTAAGCAATTAATTTGAAATTTGACTTTCATTTGAAATATTGTATGCAAGACGAATGGTTCTCTCTGGAAAAATTTCCAAGTATTAGTATAATTTCAATCAATGCTGAATTTAATTAAGTTTCGTGTTTGCATCATGTGGGTGGTTCACGCTAAATATTCCATCTTTTGCTGCGTTTGTAGCCTTGCCAACATGTAATAGTGAGAAATTTTCCAGCCTGGGTATCATTCCATGTGATTTAGTCGGTAGAATGTCAGTGTGCTGTACTGATGGCCCGGGTTCGAGTCCCAGCATGGAATCTTTTTCACTATTTGCGTCTTTTAAGCTATTAATTTGAAATTTGATTTTCATTTGAAATCACAGTGTTTATGACAAGTTCGTCACAAATGACACATATTTCACAAATTGGTCACAATGTGACTTCAAAGCATTGTCGCTTTCGTCACAGGTTCGTCACAAAGTTAATGCCAAAATAGTCACAAATGACACACTTTTCACAAATTTGTCACACCGTGACTTCACAGAGTGGTCACAATGTGACGTCACAAACGTCCTCTAAAACGGCCATAACGACCTCGCATTCTAGTCACTGTGACGTCACATCGACGTCACGTGACGTCACATCGACGGTCACAAAATCACAGTGTGACTTCACAACGACGTCGCCGTGACGTCACCATGCCTTACGGGTAATATCTCAAGAACTAATGAACGGAATTTCATATCTTTAGAATCCTCAAGATGTGCATAGATTGCCATTTAATTTTTCACTGTGATAGCGAATTTTGAAGCATTAACATGTTTGAGATAGAAAAAAGTTTTGGCATTCGTACATCCTACTAGTTTTAACATGAGTAGATGCATTTTTATGATATACAATTAAAGTACGGTAAAACCTGAGAAAAAATAACCAGCCTATGAAGGAATCTCGTGTTTAACAAAAAAAAAAAATATTTTGATCTCTGTAAAATGAGTATATAAGTTACTTGTAAAAAGAATATAATGCATTTACAACAGACGATGAACCTTCTAATAAGGGAGCCTGCCTATAACGGATTTTCTTCTTCCCTGTGCAATTCCGTCTTAGATGATTTTATTGTATAGGATTTTTAAAATTTTTAAATCTCCAAGCCACAGAATGTGTATTAACGATATTAATGATTCTATTGTAAACTATACTGATTTTTTTAATGAATATCTATTTGTATGTAAATATCTGAATACTTACCACTATTTTTTTTACACGGCTTGGAGACTTGAAAATCTAAAAAAAGTTATATAGAAAAACCTTGAAAGTCGGAATCACATAGAAAAGAAAAAAACTTCGTTATAGTTAAGTTCCTTTTTTAGCAGGCCCATCGTCTCTAGCAAATGTATTATGTTTTTTTCAAACGGATTATTGTATCCAATTTGGACCAATTAAAAAAAATTGTGTTTAATACAGAATTTCGTCATACACAGATTCTTCTAACAGGTTTTACAGTATTGATGTACCCCCATCCGTATAAACGTATATGTACTATTCTTTAAAGATAATTTTAATTGTGAAATAATGGTAACTTAAAAATATATGTATTTTAGGTCAAACTGGTGCCGGGACTTCGGCGGATTTTTGAAAATTCCAGATTTATGAAAGAATATCAAATGTACTTCTTATATTCTTAATGATGCATTTATTCATCAATAATTCAAAGCCAAGTGATATTTATGTGAAAAAAATCTGTAAATTGTTCCTCTCCTAAATTTTATGATAACCTTTCATCCCATTCTTTGGTACTCCAGCACACAATTTGTTATATGGAACATATTTTGCAACTACCGGCAGCAGTGAAATGGGGGACAGTATCTCACTCCTCATCAAATAAATTTTATTATACGGGGAGTGACGGCAATACTACTTTGCACAGGCACCGGAGCTGTAGTTGGGATCGATAAAAGCACGTCAAATTGCATTGGCCTACGATAAACTAGATCGGCTCAGGATAAACTAGAAAGTTGGCGCCGTTGCGGTCTTTGGGATGAATAAAATTACGCTAAATTGAGTTGGCCTAGGGTAAACTAGATCGGCCTAGGACAAACTAGTTCAGACCAATGAATAGCAGGCTAAACTAGTCTATCCTATGAGCGTTAGTCCAAACTAGTTTGGCCTAGGAAAAACTAATTTATCCTATGAGCGTTAGGATAAACTAATTTGGCCTAGGAAAAACTAGTTTATCCGATGCGCGTTAGGATAAACTAGTTTGGCCTAAAATCGGGTTTGGCCGGTAACATATATATATATATTCTTTCACGTATCTATTATTTTTGAAATAACTATTTTTAAAGGTTATTTTAGTCTCTATGCTCCGCGAGCTTACATTCTTTGTTACAAATAAAAACTAATATAAAAATTTTATTTTTAAAGTAAATTCCTACTTAGGTCATCAAAGAAAAATTTAATATAATCCCTTACGCTAATATTAGTTTTTGTTGCATTAAAATATCTCGATTTGTAGATTTTCTATAAGCAAGTAGGTTTACAATGGAAGTCTATGGGAATTTGGCGAAGTATTAGAGATATCGCCAAGTTGGCGTCACTTTGGGCGACTCATTTTGGCGAAAATTTACACATTCAAACAGGTTTACTAATGGTACAAAAACAATTTGTCTATATGTGTAAAGTGGCGTGAAAAATGACAAATACATGCCTGGTGTCTTAATTTTAAAATACACATTGTTCTATGTATTTTGATGATAACACATTGAATCGTTTAAGAGTGTAAAAATTTATCAGAAAACTCTAAAATACACAATTTAACGCCCAAATTGTACATATAATGTATTATGTGTATTTGGTATTATGTAATGTATTATGTACATTAATGTATATTGTACATGCCTGTATAATATACGTAAAGGATAGATTTTTGGTACATAATATATTACCTTATAGTTTGTGTTGTAAATTTTGAGTTAAATATTTTTATGGTAGCAAAACAAATTTGTATGAAGCACAAACTCGTGTGCTTGGTGTGTTTGTTCTCTTTCCAGTAGAAATGTTTTAAGATAACAAAATAGTGTAAACGTAATTTAGAAGAAACAGTATCGTCTTAAATTATATTTACTTCATGCCTGTTAGAGTTGTTTTGAAGTCCTAAAACCGTAGTCACAATTTATGCACAGAACCTATATAATCTAGATAAATACACTGCAAAATAAAATTTCGTTAAAATATTGAAATTGCGACGCCAGTACTATTTCCGTATTTTGTTAGAATTTCTTTTTCTATCAATTTCGGTCACAAGTTTTCAAAGATACATCTAAATCAAAAGGAAAAAAATCTCTATTTAATTCAACCTACAGTGAACAAGCAATAGTTATCGAAACTGGATGCGAACTAAAGAACTGCAACTTTCCAAAACACTACCTTGACCTTTCAGCTACTATTACACAAGCCGGAATTTCAAGTATCGATATGAGTCATTCCATGTCAATTCAACCAGACCTTGTAACCCGACCGACAGGGATTTGGATGAAACTTCTTGTACATACTAATGCTATCTTGGTATGAATTCATCAGAATTTTTCCTTCCTAGACCTCATAGATTGTGAGATATGGAGGGGGGGGGGGGGTCCAATTTTTGGATATTTCTAAAATCGCAAATTTCTGAGCCTGTATTTTTAGACTGAAGTTCCGTCTTCAAAAAATTGTTTCTCTGGATCGAAAATGCGAATCATCTTAAAAATTTCATTGTAAGTACATCAAAAGATGCAGATTTTAATAAAAAAACGTTTAAAGAATTTATTTTAAATATTTAGGGCCAAAAAATGAAACCAAAGTTGAAAGTTATGGTTATTTTTCCAAATTTTTATGACTTTACAAATTTATTAACAATTTATTTACAGACTTATTGTCTCTATACAAAAAGGCAAATAAAATTTCCAATTTATTTTTGTTTTAAATAACAGTTTACACTTTGGGCTTTCTAGTTATGAAATAAAAATGATGTCTTTCTCATGGCTTATGCAAAAATTTTGACTTATTTTGGTATGCTGTACCTATCAAGAGATAAAAATCTCTAACTTTGCTTATGGTACCTAAATAATAGCTGTACATTTTAAATTTAAATTGATTAATCATTTTGATTCATTTGCTAAAATGAGACCTTAAAATCAGACTGATTTATTTATTTTTATAACAGTAGAAAATTTGTAATGCATAGTATTGGTACAAATCACACATTAACTGAAATTGTGTTATTCTCAATGTTATCGCAAATGTTTGTCACATAAATGTACATCTATCATTGTATTCAGTAGTATATTTCTATAAATACTTTCACAATGGTAGCATATAAGGAATATGTACAATATTTAATGAAGGGGAGGGGATATTGCAGTCATTGATTTTTTTTTCTCTTTTTACTCAGAAAAAAAACAAAGCAAAAACTTTACTTTGCAAATAAAAAACAGAAGCACTGATTAAATAAATTCATCAAGTCATAAAACACATTAATTATTTAGGTACCACAGCTTAAATTAGGCATAGATTTTTTTTTCTTGATTGGTGCAATTTTCCAAAACAGGGCAAGATATTTACACAAGCTTTGAGAAAGACATCATGTTTATTAAAATTGAAATAATCATTAATTAAATCTAATGCATTAAATAAAATTGCTTATAAACATTTTAAAAATTTAGATTGTTGAATTTTTTTATGTAACAAATAATTCGTTAAATTATATGCAAATTTTTTTAATTAAAATTTCAGAATAAACATTATATTTAAAAGATTGAAATTCAAAAATAGAACTGAGCTATATATAAATATAGAAATAAATGACGTACTTTTGCAGTATCACTTAGATTTATTTTGCAACTTTCTTTCTTTGTGCAATTTTAAATTTATAGTTATTATGACTATGCAACGTTGGGAACCTTCTAATATATATTTCAATTTTCCTATTTTACTGCAACTCCAAACATCGTAACATAACAAAACATCAGCATACCAGAAGATCTTTGTAATTTAGTGTCTAAAACATTATTGTCTTTGTATTTCAAAATCGGCGGCTATCCCCCCTCCTCCCCCCTCCCCCAGAAAAAAAAGATTGTTAAATATCTTAAGTGGAAATTCTCTTCATTTTGGTAAAGGTTTATGAAAATTTGCAATTTTTATATTGTCCAGGGCAACCATCACTAAAGTCAAAGACTTTCTTGCTTTGCATCAGGAAATCTCTCTTTTACAAATGATATCACTTCCTTCGGTTTTAAACGCACAGAGCGACATCACGTATGTTATGTAGTAACACGTATGTTATGTTATAAGATAAAATGTATATATTGCTTGCTGAAAATCTAATACTGAGAGATAGAGTGGGTATAACAGTTGGATGAAGAGCACAGCTTCTTTGGTCCAATGATAACTTTAAACCTCATCTTGAATAAGAAAAGTAAAATTTTTGCTGAAATCCAACGAAACGATAGCTTTTGAAGGCAAACGTTTGCTTTAGTTTCTTTTTGGAATTTAGGTTTTAGCTTTAGTTATAAAAAGTGGAATAACATTTTTTCAAATAATTTTCTAAATTTTTATTAAGCTTGTCACAAATTGATTTAAAGGAACAGTGCTGCTAATACTGGATTGAATATCTAGAGTTATAATCCTCAATTTTTTCGGAAATTCCTGTTTAAAAAGAGAATACAACTCATGTAGATACACACAATATCAATCGCTTTTGTGCATAGTACATTCTTAGCAATGCTAACTACATTTTATTTCCAGCCATTATTCTTCAATATTCATTACACTTATAAAACTTTTCAATTAGTTCAATTGTTTCTGGACCTCTGGCTGTACCTTCTCTCATTTCTGACATTGACAAGATTCTTTTTTCTCTCAGACGTTGTCATGACTGTCTGGCAGCATAATCAGTTACTTCAACTTCATCTATTATTTTCTTTTGCAGCACAAGGAAAATTAATTCACCCTCCTACTAAGCGAAACAGCAGATTAACAATTTGATTAACAGATTCGAAAACATCTGCCTTTACTAAAAATTTTTATCCTGCCTCTGTGAGAATGTGTTTATACAAGGCAGGCGCATAAATATGTTTCATCCTGTAGAAATGAGCTTAGCTTTGTTAAATATAAGGTATTCAAACTAAGAAAACATATTTAAACTGATTAAAATTATCCAATATTATTGAAAGAGAAAGTTTAAAAAAATGTTATACACAAATAAAGTATTTAATTCAAACACACACATACACACAGAAAAAAACATTGAAAATGTGATTGGTAAAAGTCATTCTTTTATTTTCTTATTCTATACCAATAAAAGATTTTCTGTTTACAGTTATATTGTAAAAACTAAATTTAAAAGATCGTTTAAATAAAAAAAAAATCTTATAATAAAAGAAAATCTATGACTGAATAAATAAATGAAAGATAAGGACTATACACAAAATTTAATGGAGGGGGGATAGACTGCAGTCATAGACTTCCCCCCCCCCTTTTACTCAGAAGAAAAAAAAAGCAAAAACTTTACTTTACCAAAAAACAGAAAGAAACATTGAATAATATATTTAAAAAGTCATACGAACTACAATAATTATTTAGTTACAACAGCTAAAATTAGGCAGATTTTTTTTTTCTTGATTGGTGCAGTTTCCCAAAATAAGGCGAAATTTTTGCATAAGCCATGAGAAAGACATCATTTTTATTTCATAACTAGAAATCCCAATGTGTAAACTGTTATTTAAAACAAAAATAAATTGGAAATTTTATTTGCCTTTTTGTGTAGAGTCTTTTTTGTAAAGTCATAAAAATTTGGAAAAATAACCACAACTTTCAACTTTAGTTTAATTTTTTGGCCCTAAATATTTAAAATTAATTTTTTTTATATTTTTTATTAAAATCTGCGTCTTTTGATGTACTTACAGTGATATTTTTAAGATTATTCGCCTTTTAGATCCAGAGAAGCAATTATTTGAAGATGCTTGGTTGGTTGGTTGTGTTTATGACGGCCAATTATCATCACGAGGGATATAGGCCCTAAGGGGGGGGGGGTGCCCTTCGTGGGTGTCTTTCTAAGGGAACCTAACCCGTATTAACGCTTGGAAATCCAAGGTTCGAAGAAAACCACGAAAACTCCGAACGATTAGGCCGACGAGCGCGATTGGGTTCGAAACCAGCACTTCCCGTCTACCAGCTTCGAGAGTAGAACCTCTCGGCCACTGGTGGGGCCCTTTTTGAAGATGGAACTTCAGTCTAAAAATATAGGCTCAGAAATGTGCAATTTGAGAAAATCCAAAAATTGGACCCCTCACATCTCACAAACTATGAGGTCTAGGAAGGAAAAATTTCTGAAGGATTCATACCAAGATAGAATTAGTATGTACACGAATTTGCATCCAAATCCCTGTCGGTCGGGTTACAAACCATAAAAAAATTGGTTGAACTGACATGGAATGACCCATATTTATTGTGTCCAGATAAATATACATATTTATGTGTGATATTCTGTTCTTAGACATATTTCTGTGTAATATTCTGGTCTGACACATATTCTTGCACATAATCCTGTGTCATATTCTGTTCTTCCATATACAGCTCTGTAAAATTCGTACGCGTATTTCTATATAATATTCTGTTCATACGCATATATCTGTGCGATATTCTTACACATATTTTGGTGCAATATGTAAAATACACAGATATTTGTCTAATATGCAAAATTTGTAAATTTACATTAATACAACAATTCGGGTAAATCCATACAATTTTTTACATTTGCACACTTGTTTGAGCTTTTGAAGGGATAACAAATTACACACTTCCATTAAGTCGATAAACACGCATAAATACATGTAAAATTTTTAGACAAGAGTATAAATTTCATTACTAAAGTTTAATTTAAAAAAATTACCCATATATGTATGTACACGGTATATTGAAATGTCTGAACGCTCTGTTTCAGACACTTAAGTGTCCAAACAGGAGTGTTCAATTTTCAGTCATTTAAAAATGTCTTATTTTTTCAGAAACTTTATGTGTCTGAATTTTGTCAGACATGAATGTGTCAGACACTTCAAATGTCTGAATCGCAGTTATTTTTTTTTGTAAGTATTATACGTAGCCATGTTTGACCACGTTGAACCCTGAAAAAAATATGTACCATGGTCCTGCCCCTTCCATCCCCACACAGCCTGATTTTAGGGGCTCCAAAATTTGGTATGCAATTTTCGTAAAGCTGACAATTGAAATCTTTTTCGACATTGTTCTGATTATAATCACTATTTTGGGTTATATTCAAAATATTCTACTAGAGTGGAATAAGATCAAAAACAAAAGTTATTTGTCTTAATACAGTAAAACCTCGGTTAGAGAACGGCCGAAGAAATGGAGGTCTGGGAATCGTAGATTTTGTCCGCCAATTGGAGGTGTCTGCTTTTCAGAAATAAAGGTATTTAAAAAATATGCATGTTGTGAATAAAAAAAGTGTTTCCTAGATAGTGGTGTCCACTATTTAGGAGTGTCGGGTATGGAGATTTTGCTTCAAAACCTTCATGCTGACAACTTTATTTTGCAAACTCTCACATTTTTCAACATAAATGTATATTTTTACCTTAGAAAAGTGAACACCTTCGAATAGCAGAGAAATTCGACGTTTCCGAGGTGTCGCGATTGAGAGGTTTTACTGTATTTACATTTTTCAGTTAGTTAGTTTTTAATCATATTCTACTTTCAACGTTCAAATTATTGCTTATAATCAGTACATTGTCGAAATAGGTTTAAAATATAATCCTTACAAAAAATATTTACCTAATTTCGGGCCCCTAAAGTCATAGGGGGAGGTATGGGACACTGTTTTACCCATGTTAACCAAAATTTAATAAAGTCTTTCTGAAAAAAATTTCATCATGCATTATGGTTCGCTAAATAGAGGTGTCCGATATTCGGGAGTGTCCATTATGGAGGTTAATAAACATTCCCTAATATGGGACACATTTAAATCCACATAATATTAAATCCACAACGCATGCGTTTGGTAAAAAAACTGTTGAAAAAGAAATAACGTATGCAAAATTTGTAAGATCTCATGTATGTATATCTGTGAATTTCAGTCTTTAATGTCAGTAATAATTTCAGTCTCCATGATGATTCACTAACAGAAAATAGTCTTCTTTATTAAGAAAAAAATGTAAGTGCTAAACATTTAAACGTAGTTTTTTTTCAGACATTTTCTGCTCTGCTCGAAAGTAGATCAAATGATCGGACGTGTTGTCAGATTTTTATTAAATGGAGGAACCACAAAATTTTGCATTTAAAAAGGAGATTGCTGATATATTGAAATTAAAGTTATATAGTAATTTATTTAATTCCTTGCAATTTATCCGTTTGGAAATAAAAAATCGGTGAAACAAATGCCCGCCACAAGCAAAATAGCTCCCATCGTATTGAACAGCTGAATTAATCTGCAATAGCATACATATTTGTTTATTTTTATAAAAAGCATTTAAATAAAGCTATACAAATCGCAATTTAAAGTGCAAAGTCTAGATATGAAGTAAATATATAAAATTCTAGCTTTTTACTATTATCCATTTTTAATTTCAAATGACTTTTTTACAAAAAATAATTTAAAAAAATCAATGTTAAAATTGATTTAAAATCCAATATGTAAAATACAACATTTAAACAAAGCGATCAAAGTTACTAGAAACGCTTTGCAGTCGGTAATGAAAATTCCCGAATTTGAAATTTAAAAAATGTCACAGTGACGGAGAAAGACTTTCATCTTTTTAAAAGGAAATCCCTTCATATATCCGGTTAGTTATATTAAAAGAATGAATTTTTTCTTGTTCAAAACATTACCCGCCAAACAAAAGTTTTTTTACAGCTTTGACGATACGAAGTCGAATAAAACAATATTATTGATTTAAATTAATACAAATAACACGAAGTCTGTTCCATGTTGTTTGTGGAGTCACCGGATGTAATCTTCAAGTGTGTACTTCTTTGTGTCTATCTTGTCTTTACAATTGCGTATTAGTGGGCATCTGGTATTAAGCACACAAGTCAGATGTATGTATGGGTCAATCCATTTCAAGTGGTCCAGCACTGGTTGCTCGACCATTTTTAAAAAATCTGAAATTTTTTGTACAACAAGCCTAACATGATGGAAGTTCAAAATGACTATTAATTTAATTTTATTATTTTTTGTTTGTGTATGGCGGCCATCTTTGTTTCATCGTCAGCAGCAATTTTCTCACATGAAGGGTTTACGAAATTGTAAATAATTCATTGTTTATTTTTCCAATTCAAGTGCGGATTGTTGTAATTTGTACAGAATACATTGAGCTAAAAATTTGATAATAGAGTAGTTTCCGAAACTAACTGCTTATTGGTGAAATTTAAGCATAAAGTTTCAGTTTTTTTCAAAAATTTGTCCGTTTACAAGTCGAAATTTTTCTAGCAGGGAAAACTGTCAACATGACATACTTTTTTTTACAAATAGGCCAAAAGTACTTGTACTCACACGCCAAGTTCCAGACCTGAGATTTCGTTTCTCTTCGCTAAAAAAATTCCCAAATTTTTCAAAAATGTCAAAAATCGCACTTTTTAGGCTTAGATATCTCTGGTGGGGCACGAGATAAAAATCTGAAGTTCTGGTTTCTGAGAGTATTGTATGGTAGTGCTAAGCACAAGAAATTTCAGAATGGAGATTTGACTACAAGATGAGATATGGCAAGAGCAACATGTCAAAAGAATGCTGCCAAACTATTGTTTGGCTGTAGTCATAATTAAGTATTTATCTCAGAGTGTCATTTAAATTTATTTTTTTGATTATCTTTAAAAAATAGTAACAGAAAATAAAGACTTTTGCAAAGCTTAGCAATTAATTTAAAAAATAATTATGCCTAAGGCCTACATTTTGTATGGTTTCAGTATTTTCTTTTTTGTAATTTTAGTAACCAAAAGAAACCTCAGCACTTTTATATATATATAAAAAATATTTTTATACAAGACCTGAGACAAAAACAGAATAGGGAAAGAGAAAAGCTATTAATGTTGGCATACTTGTTGAGACATGATCAAATGTGTCAAAACACATTCCTACTTGTTGGTTTAAAAACCACAATTTTAATGCTGCCTGTCAATCCCTGAAACTTGTTCCCACCATAAGTATATTCCTGTAAATGAAACATCATACGATGTTACCATGCATCGGCCTCAAGTAAATTTTAGAAAGTAAAGATATCCAAAGCCCTTTCAAAATTTACACTTCAGAAAATGACATTTTTGCAGAGGAAGTAAGCTAGGAATTATTAATGAACTGAGACTTGCACATAGTGATTTCAAAGTTTATTTCTATGAGCCAGCAGGGCCAAGATCTTCAATCAAGTTATCAAGAAATGACAAGACTTGGTTCCTACAAATAAAATTTTGAGAAAGATCAAAATTGTGGCTTTAAAACCAACAAGTAAGAATGTGTTTTGACACGTTTGATCATGTCTCAACAAGTATGTCAACATTAAAAGCTTTTCTCTTTCCCTGTTCTGTTTTTGTTTCAGGTCTTCTATAAAAATATTTTTTTTCTTTATGTAAAAGTGCTGAGGTTTCTTTTAGTTACTAAAATTACTTACACTAAAAGTTACTGAAAGCATACAAAATGTATGGACTTAGGCATAATTATTTTTTTAATTGCTAAGCTTTGCAAAGGGCTTTATTTTCTGTTACTATTAATTAAATATAATCAAAAACATAAATTTAAGTGACGCTCTGAGATAAATACTTAGCTGTGACTACAACAAAACAATAGTTTGGCAGTATTCTTTTGATATGTTGCCCTTGCCATATCTCAGCTTGTAGTCAAATCTCCATCTTTAAATTTCTTGTGCATAGCACTACCATACAATACTCTTAGAAACCAGAACTTCAGATTTTTATCCCGTGCCCCACTAGAGATATCTAAGCCTAAATAGTGCGATTTTTGACATTTTTGAAAAATTTGGGAATTTTTTTAGCGAAGAGAAACGAAGTCCCAGGTCTGGATCTTGGCATGTGAGTACAAGTACTTTTGGCCTATTTGTAAAAAAAAATGTGTCATGTTTACAGTTTTCCTTGCTAGAAAAATTTCCTTTTGTAAACGGACAAATTTTTGAAAAAAACTGAAACTTTATGCTTAAATTTCACCAATAAGGATTTATTTCCGGAAACTACTCTATTATCACATTTTTAGCCCAATGTATTCTGTACAAATTGCTTCAATCCGCACTTGAATTGGATAAATAAACGATGAATTATTTACAATTCCGTAAACCCTTCTTCTGAGAAAATTGCTGCAGACGATGAAACAAAGATGGGCGCCATGCACAAACAAAAATTAATAAAATTCAAATAATAGTCATTTTAAACTTCCATCATGTTAGAGTTGTTGTACAAACAATTTCAGATTTTTTAAAAATGGTCGAGCAACGAATTAATGATTTTCTGGACCACTTGAAATGGATTAACCCGTATATAATAAATACATAAAGTAAGTAGAGGCGTATTAAAATCACAGAACTACATTCCGCAGAAAATGAAACAATTCAAAATAAATTATTTATTGAAATCTATGCGTTCATAAAACAAACCTTCTGTTTGGATTACAATAAAATAAAGTTCGAACAAAAGAAATCTAAAATGCATGCGCAACTGAAAGTGCCCCTGGCGGCTACTAGAGAACGGAAGTGACAAAACGTCTTAAAATTAGATGTTTGGATTTTTTCAGAGATTTTTCTGTGATCGTTTATACGATGATCATAGTAAGACACCTACGTGTCTTAAATTAAGATATCTATAATGTCTTATTTTTCAGATTAAGTCACTTAAGTATCTAAAATTCTTTTTCAGTCACATATGTGTCTAAATTTAAAACGCCTCTATTTGTAGTATAAAAGTGAGAAATTTACACTTTTTTTTTTTTTTTTTTTTTTTTTGTGTGTGTGTGTGTGTGTAGCTGATTATTTGAATTTCATACGATGCCAGCGCTTGCATCTACATGCACGAATTCTGTGATGACATTTTCAGAAAGCAAACGTTTTGTGCAAAAAGCATTGTGAAAAATTACTTTCGACGGAGTATATATTATTACAGTTTAGTGAAAAATCTTTGTTGACAAAAATTGTAAGAATCTCCAGTAATGGAAAAATTGTACATGTAGATACGTGAAGTTTTAGTTGAATTAGGTTTTTCCCAAAACAAACAACAAACTAAAATCAACGAAATTAATTTTTTTGACAAAATGTATGCTTAGCAAAAGATATTATTTTAATTGGTTGTGATTGTAAACAAATTTCAAGAATTTTTACTAATGGCAAAATTTTCTTACTTAAAAAGGTGTCGTAATTTTTTTGTCAACCATTTTTTTTCACTCCTTCAAAATAAATTAATGTAGAAACTAAATTGGACAGCAGGATTTTAACACAATCTAGAAAGTGTACAAAATTATGCCACGCTTTATATTTACTCCAATGATAAAAGGGTAATTGTAACAAACGTGTATATTTACTGTGATTTTTAATTTCAGCACCAAAAACTTAAAACCCTCTCACTGAAAAGCCGGTGTTAATACGTTCACTATGCTCCAAGTTTATATCAGCAATATTTAAAATAATGTAATTCTGTTGATTTAATGGATTTTCAATAAATTGAAGAATGATTAATACTCTCAAGGATTACATTAATATTTTTAATTAAGTTTTTTAACCATTTGGAAAAATGGTTATTGTCCTCGGTCAGGGGAGGAAATCAAACACATGTCTAAAGCGTTTTATTAGTTGAATCCCGCATTTTATTCGTTTTCTGATTGGTCTATATAGTAATCTGTATTTTCCCTTTACTTTCAACAGAGATGGATACTTCTGTTGCCATTATGACAAAAAAAGTAATAAAAACTACAAAAAAATTTAATAACTCAGAAACAAATTGAGATACAACTTTCAAACAAATTGGAATTAAAAATGCATTTTTTCTCTATACGACGATATAAAAAGTAATATTGTGGGATGTTTAGAAGTTTAAGAATGAAATTTCATTTAAAATTGGTCCAGGAATATTAATGTTTAATCCATGGCATACGTAATGTATGAACAGCTCCGTAGAAGTTTAAAAATTTATAGTACCGAAAATTGTAAAACTGAAATTTCTTTTAAAATTTGTTCATGATGGGTCCAGGAATGTTAATGTTTAATCCATGGCGTACGTAATGTATGTTCAACTCCGTGCGATTTTTTATGTCTTAAATTTTAGTCTTTGAAAAAATCATTTTCCAAATGGTCGTTGTAATTTGTTAAATTGTTTTTTTTTATATATAACGTTGTAAGTATCATCTATTTTTAGCATTTAAAACGAAATGCAGAGAAAACAACATTACAATTTTCCACTTTTGCAAGACTGTCAGAGGGTTTTAAAAACAGTTAAAATTATCAAAAAAATTTTTCATAGCATACCTGTGATATCTATAAAGAATACTTATTATTAAATTTCAGAAATAATTTTTGATATACATGTTCCTTTGTTGCATTTCTAATTAAGCTATCAGTTTAAAGATTTTAATCTGATAAACATCTTATGGTTTTAAATACCGGTCATTCTAAAAGTCTAGTTAAAAAAGGTTTCATCTGATTTTTACAACTATTCTTAATTACTGGATTCTGAAAACGGAATGGGAAAAATGTTAGAATTATAAACCATGCCCCGTAATTTAACAGGATTATGATGAGTAAGATGGCATGTAAAATACGTTCAGAGAAATGCTTTGAAACACAAATGTCGAAATATTGATAAGTTAAAAAGCGTGCATTGTGATGCCAAAATATTTATTTAAATCACGTACACAAGAATAAAAGCAACGCAATATTTGCATTAATAAATATTAACTTTCTGGTATTTAGTACTGGTACACAGGAAACATATGCTGTATTTAGAAATCTTGCATTTACATTTTAAGATAGTCTGAGTTATTCATACATATTTCAATACGTATTTAAATTGACTAAGTGTAAAGTTGGTTTTTAGAATGATTTGTCTTAAAATATGAGTAACAATCTCTGTATAAAACACAAGTTCGAAAAATAAATATTTATTATATGTTTATGAATCTATGTTTTTTTTAAAAAAATAATATTATAGATGATGCGTAAACAATAAAGTAAAAAATTGAATTAAAAATGTTTAAAGGGAGCATAGTACGTTTACTTTAGATAGATTTTTTTTTTTTAATATCAATAAAACAGACAAAATATTATTGATTATAGAGGTGTGTACATTCGAAAGCATCAGTTTATAAAACTCTATATAGAACCAGATTGTGATGACTAGAAATAAGACTATTAAGGAGTCGAACGTATAATTTTAATTACAATGTTCATTGGAAAGCGTTAACTATTATTTAAAAAACCATATAAAAATGTCATCCCAAATGCAATAAAAAAATCGAATTTACTCTTTTATTATTTTCTAAAATTCGTACAACTGTCACTATACAGTGTAATACTCAAATGTATGTTTCCATTATATTTTTTAATTCTCATAAAAAATTTCAATTATTTAGAATATTTTTTTTCATTTGTTTATATTAAAATTAATAGGACTTGTAAAATCACACATTCAGACATTTAGTAAAATACAAAATTAACTAGTTGGATATGCCAATCCCAAAACTTTCTTCTATCTCATTTTTGTTAATTCTTCAAATTTCGCTATGACACAGCAAAAATTAAATGGCAATATATGCCCGTCATGAGAATTCTAAAGATATGAAATTCCGTACATTAATTCTTGAGATATGACTATCGCTGAAATCATGTAAATCCAGCAAAATACAGACCAGCAACGCTACCTATTGGGTGATTTATACCGAAACCTAATCAGCAGCAACTTATATCAACGTCTGACTGAATTTGAAGTTTGTTGAGACTATTTGAGACAGACCTATTGCGGAAACTGTAAAAAATTCCTCATAGCAGCGCCACCTATTAAGCGATTTGCACGAAAAACTAATTAGGACCAGTTTATACTAGGGATTAACTGAATCTGAAGCTTGGTGAAAATTCATGCGTTAGTTCTTGAGATATAGCTATTGCGGAAATCGTGTAAAATTCAGCACAGTAGCGCCACCTGTTGGGCAATTTACACCAAAAACTAAACAGCACCCTCATAGCATGCATGGTCACGGTGACGTCGTTGTGACGTCACTGTGAGTCACTGTGGTCACGTCACATCTGTGACCAAAATGCCACCACTCAGTGATGTCACATTGTGACTGAGATGTGAACTTCTTAGAAAAATTACAAAAATTACAAAAAATATTCAAAACATGTTATTTATGTAAAATTATATTTTCTGGCAATAAAAAAAAAAAAATTGTGACGTTCCTGTTATGTCACTGCATGTAACGTACGTCACGTCACATATGTGACGAAAAAACCACCATATTGTAAGTCACTGTGCGACAAAAATATGAACATCAAAAATCTTTGAAAATGAACAGAAATATTTTAAACATGCCCGAGTTACAGCAACATAAGGAATGAAAACATATTAGTGGAGAGGAAATAGTAAATTCGGACACGAAAAGACGTGGGGGGGGGGGGGGGCATAAAAAGGAAAATGCACGGTACAAGTATCAACAAACTAGATTTTCATGCTATATTTTATCAATTTGTTATCTAAGACAGTGAAGTATACTTTTTTTATGATTTCAATTTTATCTACCATTGCAATTTAATCCTTCACCGATTGTTATTATTATAAAAGTGTTTCTCGGAAAAATGGTACGTTATGAAGCAATTTGGATAACATATTTAGAATTAGGAATATTAAATCTGTACACTTTACATATTTAGTTTGCAGGGAGGAAGTTTTTTGTCGACCAGTGTTATTCGAAACACTTCTGTGGTTTCAAACTAAAATTTTCTGTTACAGTTAAGTCTGCAGCTTTTAATGAGCACGCAGAAAGAATATTCAGAGTTTAGTCATATATGCATTTCTTGCTTTAGAATTTGCATTCAAGTCATATTTTTTCCTGTTAATGTTTAACTATTTTAAATAACTATTTTTTTAAAAATTCTACTTCTTTCAGACTTTTTAAATAAAATTAGCATTTTCCGAAAAAATATTTATACAAATTTTATACAAAACCCATGATATAATTATTCATATTTTAAATTCGTGTTTTAGAAATACGACATTAAAAAAAGCTATTTTACAAATAGTTTTATTCTACAGAAAATGAATATAAAAAAATGACAGATTGACAAAGAAAATTTTTTTATCCTGTATACTCTCTTTTCATTTATTAAGATGCCTAATTTGTATTTATTACGTGTAAAACAAACTTTACTTTTAAAAAAAAGAAAGAAAAAAGGCAGGTGTTTCATTCAAATAGAAAATTTTCATTACAGACAAAAATTATAATAATACAGTATAAGCACCTGCTTGCGCGTGCGCGTGCGCTATCGTCTGGGCTCGATTAAACCGTAGAATAAAATAAGGATCAGAACTTTTGACGCGGGAAGTATGCCTGACAATTTTGTCATTTTGTCAGAAATATGTCTGACAATTTAGGATAAAACACGGATATTATTAAACTATTTATGGAACTTAAAAGGTATGTCTTATTTAATTTAAATTTTGTATTCCCGTTTGATAGATTAAAATTAAATAAGTTGTAGTATGTCATATGCAATGAGACTGATCTGCAATTCTTTTCCGATTCGATGCTGTAAAATATCTTAATCTGCATCGCTAGAAGGAAAAACAAAAAAGCTGATGCAGAGACTGATTCTAACACAGTAATTATCGTCATTAATATTTTGGAGTTAAATATGATATTCGATTATAATGATATTAGGAAACTGTTTCAATTTTGAAATTAACATTATACTGGGAAAATATCTTTTTACATATTGTAGTAGTGAAACTTTTGAAAGATTTTTTTTTTTCATTGTTAGTAATATTTTAAATTAGTATTTAAAATCTTAAATCTTCATACCAATGTTTTCAGATTTAACATTTGCCAAAATTTTAAAATAGTAGAAATTCCTTATAACATATGGAAAGATTTTTGAGAAATTGTTAAATGCATTTAATTCATCTATTGTAGTTTGATGTTGCTTAATAGTACAATTATAAATACTAATTATTTAGTGTTTTTCAAATTGATATATTTATTTTTTTATTCTATTTAATCACTTTTTTTTTGCTGTTTGTGATTTTAATCGAACATTCAATTGTAGACATTCAGAATCAGTTATTAAATTTTCTTTGATTGTAAACTCATTTTCTAAGTTTTCGATAAATTTATTTTATTGGCATTAAAAAATAAAAAATAATATTTAAGCATTGAAATAAAGTGTTTTTCAGGCCCGATAAAGTTGAAAAGTGTTTATGACTTCGGTTTGTTTGGCCGTCTGTCCGCGCTCTAACTCGCGTAAATATACTCGGATTGACTTGAAATTTTTGGATGTTATTGACGTTTACCATAGCAAGGTCCCTATTTGTAATGAAGTTTGTAGCATGTTTAGTTCATTTACAGGGACAGTCAAAAGTATTCCATTACATTACGGCCTCTGGGAGAAAAAATCGTTTCAAATGATTTTTAATGATTTTACACGCTTTCAAACAGAATAAAATTGATATGCATTTATGAAGCGCACTAAAATGTGCATTCCGTAGAATATGCAATGCAGAGAATAGTTATTGTTTATTTACAGGGCTAAAAAAGGAATTCCAATACATAATGATATAGGGGTGGGGGAAGCAGGACGTTTCGGTCCCGACACTTCGGTCCCGCCATTTCGGTCCCGCCGTTTCGGTCCCAAGACATTTCGGTCCCGAGACATTTCGGTCCCAAGACAATTCGGTCCCAAGACATTTCGGTCCCGAGACATTTCGGTCCCAAGACATTTCGGCCCCGAGACAATTCGGTCCCGAGGCATTTCGGTCCCGAGACATTCGGTCTCAAGACATTTCGGTCCCGAGACATTTCGGTCCCGAGACAATTCGGTCCCAAGACATTTCGGTCCCGAGACATTTCGGTCCCAAGACATTTCGGTCCCGAGACAATTCAGTCCCAAGACATTTCGGTCCCGATATATTTCGGTCCCTTCTCCAGCAAGCTGAAATTTTGTGCACTTGAAATAGGTGACAATTTTATAGGGGACATTGTAGAGTTTTTTAAATAAAAGCCTTAAAATTTTAGTAAACACACACAAATTTCGTATGGTAATCATTTTTAAAAACAAGGGGGGGGGGGATTGACACTTTCTATATTTTAGTGTATCATAAGTACAAGGGTCTGATAAATTAAGACATTTATAACTCGATCTATATTTATCGCAAAACACTCATATTTTGTATGGTAAACGTAATCTTTATAAAAGTAGGGACATTATCAAATTTTTTAACTGAACTCCCTAAATTTTAGTATAACTCGAATATAAGGACTCGAAAACGCAAACACTTATAACACAGATCAAAATTGTCGCAGCCCACACAAATTTCCTATGATAATCATAATCGTTTTATAAGGCAGGGGGGGGGGGTGCTCTGTTGACTTTTTATATATTTTAGTGTATCTTAAGTATAAGGTCCGGATAAATTAAAACATTTATAACTCTCTCTGTAATTATCGTAATCACACTCATATTTTGTACGGTAAACGTAATCTTTAAAAAAGGAGGTACATTATAAGAATTTTCAACTGAACCCTTGAAATTTTAGCATAACCGAATATAAGGGCCCGAAAACCGCAAACAGTTATAACTGGCAATCAAATTGTAGCACCCCATGCAAATTTTATATGGTGGAAATAATCGTTTTCAGGAGTGGGGGAAGGGAGAGTTCTGTGGATTCTTTATAGAAGCTCCTCATATTTTAGTCTATCATAAATATAAAGTCCAGACAATTTAAAAATATTTATAAGTCGAGCTTTAATTTTCATATGCAAATGCCCATGCCAAAATGCACATATTCAGTTGTATATAATTTGCACACTATGTGATTAATAATGAAAAAATCTGCAAATATGTTTACAAATCTTTATTTTATCCTATTATTTAACGGCGCATCAATTTTAAAAGTATTGCATTTTACATATTTTTTAAAAAGGGGGTTCTTAACATGGAATTGTGATAAAGACACATTATTTTTTAAATTCTGCACCGGAACAGACCAGAACTTTCTATTTTATTTTAATAATTATTTTAATTTACTATTTTTTGAAAAACTATTTAAAAGTTTGCATTAATCTTTTTACATGTAACAATAATATTACTGCTATTTCTACCGGTGTCGAATGACAAGTTTAAAAATATTTTTAAATTTGAACCACTTCACCGTTTGCAACGAGATAACTCGGGGATAAAAGCACTTTTTCCCCATACCTGTCGACGGTGAAGTGGTTTGCAACAATTACAAATCCTTTTTAATATATTTAAGACTTTTATATGCTTATTACATTCAAAAACTACGAGCACAATAAACATAAATCAAAATTTTAAAATTTCTATTGTCATAAAATATTCTTTTCGTATTTAAAATTAATTCTGTATTTCAAATATTTCTTTGTTATTTATTTGACTTATATACTTAGAATTACAGCAGCCTACATGTTTTAATATGACAAATAAAAAATAAAAATGAAAATACAAAAAAATAACATAAAATCTCAAAATAGTAATGTATAGTGAATCACTTTTGCGTAAAATTTCATTTTAAATTAAGAAATTTTATAACTATATCACAATCAAGAAATTTGGAAATTTAGAAAACATATTTGGCTTTTCTTGATATCTATATGTTATTCATTCAAAAGAATATTATACATGTTGTGTAGTTTTAAAATGAATAGAATAGAAATTTGTCTTTATTCAACTGAATTAAACAGAGAAAAAGGAACAGTACCTTTGATTTCTTGATGCAGACTCCAGTTGCGTTCGAAATGTGTCATTCAAGAATTATATTTCAAAACAGGCGAACTTGAAATGGATGAATTAAAATAAAAGAAATTGTTGATTTTACATGGATGAGGATAGAGCATACTTAACGAATAAAGATTTCACATAAAGAATTACGAATAACTTGTCCTTTCACATTTTAATCGAATCGAATTTGACTTTCACATCTTAGATTTTAGAAACACAACACTGGAAGGTTCTATTACAGGTCCGCACATGACCATCAAAATACAGAATAAAATTTATCTAATAAAAGAAAATAAAACAAGATTAATATGCATATAATACAGAAAAAGGATAATAGGAATTTTAAAATTAAAAAAGAGTTAAAATAATAAGAATAAAAATTGAATAAAGTCTTCTATTTTTAAAGCAGAAAAAACCAGTCATTTTCAATTCTCGTAGTGCTGCCATCTATATTCAATTTATCATAATAAAGTCCTTTTTTACAATTGAACATCCTCCGCCCCCGGCAGGAGAGGGGACACCTTTGAAATGGGACGCTTGATATCACCGTCAGCTGTTTTTATCAAAACAACTCGTACAAGATTGTCCGGTCCAGGAAAACTCTTTAAAATGCGGCCCAATTTCCATCTCATGGGCTGAAATCGATCATGAACAATCACCAAGTCTCCTTCTCGTAAATTAGCTCGTGGAGTAGTCCATTTTGGACGCTGTTGGAGATGTTGAAGATATTCACGCGACCATCTACACCAAAATTGATTCTTTGCTTTTTCTATCAAGCGCCACCGAGCATTTAATGTTAGAATTCTGGGATTTGAAGATTCTGGAATATCAAGGAGGGGTGCTCCTATTAAAAAATGACCTGGAGTTAATGCACGTGGATCTGATGGATCCGAAGACATAGGAGTTAAGGGTCTTGAATTTATATAACTTTCAATCTGACAAAGCAAAGTAGTTAATTCTTCAAAATTCAATACACTAGCTTTACATGCTCTTAGAATGTGATTTTTAGTAAGCTTTACAGCTGCCTCCCATAGCCCACCAAAGTGTGGTGCATATGGAGGGATGAAATGCCAATTGATTTTCTGGCTCGAAAGAAATCCTTGAACTTCATTTTCTTTCAAATATTGAAATAGCTGCTTTAACTGATTAGCCAGACCTGTGAAGTTTTTACCATTGTCTGAATATACATCGGACGGCAGACCTCTACGCGCGATAAATCGCTTCAAGGCTGCTAGCAGGGCTTGCACAGACAAGTCTGATACCAACTCAAGGTGTACCGCCTTAGTGCACATACAGACGAATACTGCTATATATGATTTAATTTTGATCTTACTTCTTGGCAAATTTGGTTTAGTTAGACAGGGTCCTGCAAAATCTAGACCCACCTTGGAAAATGGACGGATTGGGGTGATTCTGTCAACGGGAAGGTCTCCCATCATTTGTTGACAAGCTTGAGATTTAAGGCGTTTGCAAAGCACACATTTGTGGAGCTCTTGTCGTACAGTAGAACGACCATTCACAAACCAGTACTGTTGACGTAATATAGAAAGTACTAGCTGTGTACCAGCATGTAGATGTTGTTCATGGACATGATTTATCAATAAATTAGTAATAATATGATTTTTCGGAAGTAGCATAGGATACTTTCTATCAAAACTTAATGTCTGATGTTGTGATAAACGACCACCAACTCGAATAATATCACTAGAATCTAAAAACACATTTAATGATAATAATTTACTATTGCTTGGTAAGGGTTTTCTTTCTTTTAATAATTTAAGTTCTGTACCGAATTCCGAATTTGTACTAATTTCACAATGCATTGAATAGAATCGGAGATTTCTAGTGCACTCAGATTTCCAGATTTTTTTGTAGTACTATGCCTAGCATTATAAATGAATCTAAGACACCACGCTGTGACTCTTGATAACTTAGAGAATTTGGAGAACTTAAGAATAAAGTCTGGAAGGGCAGTTACTTGAGTTACATTGCTGACAGATTGAATTACTGGATTTAACTCAGATATTGGAGGATTGTACAAAGGTATTGGGATTGGTTCATTTGATAGCAGCCATGGAGGCCCATGCCACCATAGCGAATGATGAAGAAGCTTTCGTGGTGAAATACCTCTAGAAGCTGAGTCTGCAGGATTTAGAATACCTGGGATATGATTCCACTCACATGAAGGCATTAACGATTGGATTTGACAGACTCGATTTAGAACAAATTGATTTCCCTTTAAAGGAGGTGATTTTAACCAGCTGAGAACGATTTGGGAATCTGACCACAGATAAATATTGTCAAAGTTTATTGGCAAAGTATCGATAATGACTGAGCATAACTTGGCTAATAAAAGAGCAGAACAAAGTTCAATACGTGGCAGTGTTTGAGGTTTTATAGGATTTACTTTAGTTTTAGCTGCAATCAAATTTACAAATACTTCGTCAGGAGTAACAACACGTAAATAAGTAACAGCAGCATAAGCTTTACCTGAGCCATCACAAAAACCATGTAACTGAATTTGGACATCATTTTGATTATAAGAATTAATATATCTGGGTATTTCAATTGACTTTAGCAAATGAATTTCTGATAAAAACTCATTCCAAACCTGTAGTATGGAGTCTGAGATTTCTTCACCCCACGAAATCTTATCTTTCCAAAGATCTTGCAGCATGATTTTTAATCTTATTGTAGTAGGAGCTAGGAAACCCAAGGGGTCAAATATTGTAGCCACTACTGATAACAAATCTCTTTTTGTTTTTACTTCTTTAAAATCATTGAAACGAATTTGTAAAACATCTTTGGAAGAATCCCAAAGTAGTCCGAGGACTTTAACGGTATCATCTTCCTGAATTACCTTTTGCGATGAAGCCTTCATTTCATCTGGTAAATGAGCAATTACTTCTGGATCATTACAAGTCCACTTACGTAGATTAAAACCTCCGCTTTTCATAACTTCGATTAACTCAGTTACCAATTTTTGGGCATTTTCCTTTGAATCCGAACCGGAAAGTAAATCATCTACGTACGTACTTTTCCGAATTGTCTGAGAGGCTTCTTTACGATTTTGCTCATTGTCATTTGCTAATTGGTGTAATGTCCTAATGGCCAAAAATGGAGCGCAAGAAGTTCCGTACGTAACGGTCAACAGCCTGTATGTTTTAATAATTTCATCTGAATTGAATCTCCAAAGAATGCGTTGATAATCTACATGATTTTGATTGACGAGAATTTGCCTAAACATTTTCTCGATGTCAGAACTAAAGGCGATTGGATGCATTCTGAACCTTAACAGTAGAGGAAATATTTCTGGTTGCAATTTTGGACCTATCTCTAGATAATCATTCAAGGAGCAGCCTTCTGAACCAACCGCAGATGCGTCAAATACAACTCTAAGCCGAGTTGTAGAACTATCTTCTTTTAACACCCCGTGATGTGGAAGATAAAAATGATCAGGATTTGAAATTTCTGAATCTGGAACAAGTTCCATGTGCCCTAAGTCGATATACTCGCGCATGAAGGATAAATACTGCTCTTTAAGCAAGGGGTTTTCTTGAAGTTTTTTCTCCAAGAAGTAGAAACGTTTTAAGGCTTGAGATTTAGAGTTTCCGAGAACAGGTTTAGATTTAAAAGGTAGATTTACAATATATCTTCCAGATTCTGAACGTGAAACTGTTTTCGCGTAGTTATCTTCAACTAGAGAAATTGGATCAGAAGTAGGAACCGATTCAAGTTCCCAAAATTTTTGTAGTTGAGAACTTATCTGTGTAGTGGCATGGCAACTAATAAATGAATTTTGATTTGATTCATTTGAATAAATGATCCCCGAAAGAATCCAACCCAGTCTGGAATTAACAGCACTCGGTGATCCTTTAGGTCCCAGAATTGATTCCCCTATTATGATGTTAGCAAATAAATCTGCGCCTATAAGTATATCAATAGGACTGGACAAATGAAAATTAGGATCTGCAAGGTTCAAGCCTTCAATGTGTGGCCAATATTTAGTTGTAATCAAAAAATTTGGTAAATTGGTAGTAATCTGATTAACAACTAATGCATCTAAGTGAAAAGTTTCATTATTGAAATGTGGAGAGAATGTCAAGGAAACTTCCTGAAGAGCCGTTTCTGCGACTAAATTATTTATTCCTGATATTCTATGATTCGTAGGCCTAGATGGAAGATCTAATTTTCTACAACAAGCTTTTGACAGTAAACTTTTTTGAGAAGCACTATCTATCATCGCTCTGCAAGGAATAAATTTTCCTGATTTAGATTTAACCTTTATAATGGCAGTAGCCAACAATGTTTGAGAATTTTTATTGATAGACTGAGAACTTAAACAGTTAGATTCATTAGAATTAACAACAGCATTTGGTGTTGTAACACGATCTTGTTGCCTGAAAGAATTCTGTGATGCAGGGATAGACTGATCACGATGGAGGAGTGTATGGTGTTTAGAATTGCAATGCCTACAAGTAGTCGTAATACGACAATCGACTACGAAATGATTTGATCTTAAACAGTTAGTGCAAAGCCTTTTTGATTTTATCAAATTCCAACGTTGATCAACAGATAATTTTGAAAATTCTGGGCATTTATGAAGTGGGTGCGATTCTTTACACTGTGAACATGAAATATTTGTAGTTTTATTTACATTATCCATTACAACTGCATTGGCGACAGACTTTTTTGAAAAATGTTGAGACTTACTTTCAAATTTTAAATTAGATTTGGATTCACCTTTAAAAATTTCAGAGTTACAATTTTGCAAACTACGAGCCTGTTTTTCGAGAAATGTCATCAACATATCATAAGTTGGAAATGAATCATTATTTAAGGATAATTCCCATTGCTTTTTTAAGGATTCATCAAATTTATTTTGTACTATATACACTAAAATCAAATCAACAAATTCATTAAATTCAAATTTCAAAGATTTTAAGTTACGAATCACTTCATTGCATGTATCCAATAGCTCTAAAATAGTTCTCTGCGTGGGTGATTTCAATGGTTTGGCATTAACAAATTTAGACAGCAATGAATATGCCAAATTCCTACGATTGTCATATCTATATAAAAGAGTTTCCCAAGCTTCTTTATAATTTTCCCCAGAAATTGAAAAACCTGAAATTAATTTTGAAGGATAATTCCTAACACTAGCTATAAGATACGAAAATTTTAACTGATCTGAAAGAGATTTATTATTATGAATTGAAGTCAAAAATATCTCTTTGAAGCTAATCCACTGAGTGACATCTCCATAAAAAATGGGTAACTCGAATTTAGGAAGCTTTAGAACGTTATTACTAAATCCTATATTTGAGCTATTATTAACTGCACTTTGATTTTCTTCTGATTTTACGCCTTGACTTTCTAAAAATTGCTCAATTTTCACTAAATCATCAACAACAATATCTTTAGCTTCAGTAAAGGACTCGTATAACGAATTTACACTTTCTTCAGCTACGCCAAAATAAGATTTTTTTAAATCATTTTCTAAACTTATCAATTCAGCCTTTAACTTTTCAATTAATTTTAATGTTTTATTTTCAATTGCGTCAGTAACTTGAGCGCTAAATCTCTTTATTTCTTTAACAGTAAAAAGAAATTTTGATTCTGCAGCAGTTTCTGCTTTTGTTTTCATTATAACAAATTAAATAAATACGATTATCACTAGTTATCTCCTAGGCTTCCGACGGACCAGAGATTTTTTATGTGTGTAGTTTTAAAATGAATAGAATAGAAATTTGTCTTTATTCAACTGAATTAAACAGAGAAAAAGGAACAGTACCTTTGATTTCTTGATGCAGACTCCAGTTGCGTTCGAAATGTGTCATTCAAGAATTATATTTCAAAACAGGCGAACTTGAAATGGATGAATTAAAATAAAAGAAATTGTTGATTTTACATGGATGAGGATAGAGCATACTTAACGAATAAAGATTTCACATAAAGAATTACGAATAACTTGTCCTTTCACATTTTAATCGAATCGAATTTGACTTTCACATCTTAGATTTTAGAAACACAACACTGGAAGGTTCTATTACAGGTCCGCACATGACCATCAAAATACAGAATAAAATTTATCTAATAAAAGAAAATAAAACAAGATTAATATGCATATAATACAGAAAAAGGATAATAGGAATTTTAAAATTAAAAAAGAGTTAAAATAATAAGAATAAAAATTGAATAAAGTCTTCTATTTTTAAAGCAGAAAAAACCAGTCATTTTCAATTCTCGTAGTGCTGCCATCTATATTCAATTTATCATAATAAAGTCCTTTTTTACAATTGAACACATGTATATATATATGTCAAGTGTAGATGTCCTGGCGTCCCCCATTTGATTATGCTAAATAAAGATCCAGATAGAAGAATTATTCTACTCGCGCTCTCTTTGTTCTAGTCAGCCGGCGCTTTTTTGTGGCCACGCGGCATTTTTCATCTTTAATGGCTTAAAAAAACCGGGACGACATGCAGTGGCGTAGCCAGGATTTCGTCTTGGGGGGGGTGGGGGTCCAGAATTTTCCCTTCATGTTATATATATAGTAAAACCTGTCAAGATGAAATTGTAAATATTGGTGAAAAATTCCGTTTTACACAGATTTCCGTGTTATTTGGTGTATTTGTATAGTATTCTTTTCCGTAGCACTATGGAACATTTATGTTTAAGACAGAACTCCGTTATAGACAGGTTCCATTTTAAAAAGTTTTGTGTATTTATATAAATATACTTATTTATATCATATGAATAGAATAAAACTTGTCAAAATAGTAATTATCTATAACAGAATCCTGTCTTTAACGTAAGCGTTACATGGTCTTAATATAAATTGCGATACAATTAAATTTGCTGAAAACCTGTCTGAAAAGGGGATTTTCACCCTTCTTTAGTGAAGCATAGTGAAACCTGTGAAAGCGGAATCTTTCTATAACGGAATTCTGTCTGAAAAGGAAGAGTTTCAGAATCCCTGCGAAACGAACAATAGATCTTATTGAGGTAGTGTATCTTAGAAGTATAATTAATTACACTTCTTTACATGGAAGCCTGTCGAAAATGGAGCTTTTTACCAGTCCTTGGAATCTTGTCTTGACTGTGTATATATGATAGAAGTATTTCGAGTAACTTTAAGAATTTAGGTATATCCTTATTTAATTTCTTAATTAAAAAAAAAGGATGGATAAAAAATATAAGGCCAATCTCTATAACTGCAACTAATAATACATTCAAGTTACATTAATATTTACCAGTGAAAAAGATTCACTTATGATGTAAAAAGCTGAGCGCATACTGAAGAGTTAAATTTAATTAACCCATTCGCTGTCATTCACGAGTATACTCGTGGCTTTAATTTATTGATTACTTTGTCACCATTATTTTAGAATTTAAAAAAAATGCCTCATTTATTGGCAGAAATTTCGCTGTATTAGTAAAGCGAAATTTATCTTTCTGAATTTGTGCTGGCAAACGACCTTCAACAAAAAATTTGAAAATTCTTAGTTTTGGCAGCGAATGGGTTAAATCAAGTTTCATATTACATAACATTTGCCTACAATAAAGTTAGGGCCAAGTAATTAAGTGTAAAACAGCAATTTTCATGTTTAATTTTTTGTTATTGAATTGAGAATTTGTGCTGTAATAGATATTGGATAATGATTTCACATAAGTGTCAATCGCATGAGCCGTCAGTGCGGTCCGCCGCGCTCCCCATGGAAATTTTTGAGGTAACCCAGATAGCATGAACATTAGCAGAAAGTTTGATTTTTTCTGATATTATCTTGCCGTGACAAATTTGAATTGAGAAATTCGCAGCAAATCTCCCGCAAGGTATACCATCACCCACTTGCATGAGTAGTTTGTTGTGAAATTGATGGCAAGACTGTCTTTAATTCACGAAAATGACGAAAGCAAAAAATCTCTCTGTTGAGAAACTCAACAACAATGAGAATCAGCACATACGCAGAAATTGCAGAAATTTTATTCGGTAGGCACCGTTTTTTCTAAACGCTATACTTATTAAATACCAAAAAATGCTCGAAATGAAAAGTACAAATATTACCTAAACTTGTTTATGGTGATAAAACCTATGCATGCGCAGGTCTATTGACCCCTTCGAAGGGGTTAAACTTATAGTGTGATATGGAAAGATTACTACTTTGCAGTAAGTTTGCAGTATTTTTGATTACTTGTTTGCCGTTAGTTTGCAATAAATTTGATACAGCATGAATTTAACTTGCACGACAAGTTGAAAACACTCATAGTTATATTGTTAAGTAAAAAAAAAATTCAAAAATTAAATTGTTTTTATTAAACGTATTTATCAATTCAAAATTATTTTAATTATTAATTGTTTAGATAACTAATTTATTAATTGCTTGTTTAAAAACTATTACATGAACTATATAATAGTTTTTATAGGGTAAATGCAAATATATATTTTTTTTCATTTTCGGTTATTATAACGTTATTAACTTCATTAGGATGTATAAAAGTGATAAGGGTTCTGAAGATAAACATTTTGTTTATTCATTTATTAGTTAGCTTATAATATTATTTTTACTTTTTAATTATAATTAATTAATAATTTCTTACTTTTTGCGAATTGTAAATTATAACTGTACTTAAAAAATTAAAATCTGCATAATATCACCCAACACTGTTAAAAGGTATTTTTACGTATTTGTACAATGTTGCATTATTATTATTATTATTATTATTATTATTATTATTATTATTATTATGTTTAATTAATTATTACTTAGACTTTATGTTTTTGACTGATTTTTCAAAAAGTTCCTATATTATTTTTTGGAAATTATAAATTAAAGTTTTGAATAAAAACTTTAAGCGCTATTAATAATTGCTACTAAAAATTGCTATTAATTAATTCTCAAAAAAGTTAGGAATTTTAGTATAAAAATTAAATTAATATTTTATTAAATATATTTTTTAGTTAATGTATCCTTAATTTATTAAATTAATAACATTATTAATATACATTACATTTTTTACTTTAAAATAAACTCAATACATAATACATTTTATATTCAATTTATCATATAGTAGTTATAAACTGAAATTTATCTTTTACATGTTTATTTATTTTATATTTAAAGTCACCGAAATTTAAAACATTTAATATAATTAATAATAAAACTAAAATAAAAAAATATTAATTTTTTTTCTGGGAAAGTGGGAGGAAAAGGGTAATATTAAAACTCAATAAATAAACGACAAATACAAACAAGTTGGAAATTGCTCGTCAAACGTGGCAAATGAGGAGCGTTCGTACTATAACTAGTTTTATAATTATTTTTTGCACCCGATATTGTACTGTATGGATATTTTTTTTTGCACTTCGTGAGTGCATAGCCTGTGACATCATTAAAATGCACTTGCAATAATTTTTTCCCATTCCCCGTAATGTAACGCAAAACTTTTGACTGTCTCTGTAATTAAATTATACACCGATTTTCATAAAATTTCAAATGGCTCGACAAAATTTTGTAACAATTATATATTAAAAATTTCAGACCACTCGGAAGGCTGCAACATCATTAAAATGCACTTGCAGTAATTTTTTCCCATTGGCCGTAATGTAACGGAAATTTTTTGACTGTCCCTGTAATTAAATTATACATCCGATTTTCTTAAAATTTGAAATGGCTCGACAAAATTATGCAACAATCATATATTTAAAATTTCAGACCATTCGGTTGGGTTGTTTTTGCTCTGTTATATGCGGACAGACAGACGGGCAGACGGGCGGACTGAACGACGACTATAGGTGCTACGTATTTATATAATTACGAACGCACCTAAAAACCTTAGTTTTGTCAGTTAAAATTTGAAAATAAAATTAATTAAAATAATACTTACACTATTACATAAAATAAAAAATAATCATCTTATTAGAAAGAAATAGGCCCAGTTTCAATAAAATTAGTTCACAAAAATCGTCTGCAATGGGTGAGAAGACTGTTAAAAATGCAACCAATAATTATTTTTAAAAAAATGAAGCGGTGGGTGGAGTTTTCTGACAACAAAATATTTTTCCTGTCACACCTAATTACCAAATTACTATTGTTTTCCCAATGTTTATAATGGTAAAGTAACTTATGAAAACAAAATTATAACTTTGTATTATAAAAATAATAAGAAAAATTAAATATTTTTGCTTCAATAAATATATCTCATTTCTGAATTATTAAAGGAGAGGATGTAGAAGAATGATTTGAGGAAATATTTACCCACAATAGCTTATAAGTGTACAATTGAATTATTGAAGACATTTATTATTAATCTAATTGTAAGAAGGAGAAAAAATAAGAACAGTTTTTTAAATTATTTAATTAATGATGATAATTTAAAGGTTCTAAAAAACGTATGAAAGCAACCAAAAAATCATCTATGGCAGTTTATAGTATATATAAAATACCTAATATTAATAACAAATAATAAAGCTTAAAAAATCCATTTTGTTAAATAATAATAATAATAAAAAGACAATGTCCCCTGTAAAATTATATCACATTGTTCAAGCAAACAAATTTTCAGCTCGCTGTGATTTCATTATCACGAGTTATAAAAGTTTAAATTTATCGGACTGTTATATTCAGCTTTTTTTTTAATTTGGGGGGTGGGGGGTGTTAAAAAAATTTAAAAAGTTCCCAAATAATGTTTAAATTACAGCGTTTGGCGGCCCAGGACAATTAGAATACAAGTTATAAGGTGGTGGGCACCGAAATGACAAGGGACCGAAATGGCTAAGGACCGAAATGGCCAGGAACCGGAATGGCTGGGGACCGAAATGGCCAGGGACCGAAATGTCTCGGGACCGAAATGGCCAGGGACCGAAACGGCCAGGGACCGAAATGTCTCGGGACCGAAATGGCCAGGGACCGAAATGTCTCGGGACCGAAATGGCCAGAGACCGAAATGTCTCCGGACCGAAATGGCTAGGGACCGAAATGTCTCGGGACCGAAATGGTCAGGGACCGAAATGTCTCAGGACCGAAATGGCCAGGGACCGAAATGTCTCGGGACCGAAATGGCCAGGGACCTAAATGTCTCGGGACCGAAACGGCGGGACCGAAATGGCGGGACCGAAGTGTCGGGACCGAAATGTCGTGTACCCAGGGGTGGGGGGAATTGTTTGCGGCGTACTATATTTATGTTAATCTATTTGATATGTAATGAAATTGATATACGTCGTTGAGGTTTGCATACTATGAATTATTTCATGTATAATACGAAGTGTATATAGCATTTACAGGGACACACAAAATATTTCAGATACTATATTGTATCCTAAGTACTGTTCATTAGCGATGATTGCTGGAAATGCATTTTTAATTATGATATGCGCTTTTATGATTCACTACATTTATGCAAAGTATATGGTATATATATATATGCTATAATTCATATACAGGACTATACAGAAGTATTCGTAAGGGTTACTGGGTATTGCTTAAAGGTGTTTTTTAAATAAGTTATGCATTTTTACGCTGCACTGTATTTAATTTACTAAGAAATGTTTGTAGAATATAGATAAAATGATATACAGGGTCACGCAAAGAATTGGATACGTTGCCGTCTATAAATTATAATTTCTGGAAATGTGATTTTAGCAGTTTTAAAAGTGTTTTAGTTTGAATTAAATTTTAACTAAATAGTGGCGTGTAATAAAGGTTCTAGGTAAACTACAGGGTTGTACAAAATTACTTAAGTATGTTTCCATACATTAGTATAAATTGCTGAAAGAGAATTTCAACCTGTTATGCGTTTCCTTGATAAACTAAATTTTTCCATTATATAGTATATATATCAATCTACAGATCAAATACAGGACTGTTTAAAAGAATTGGAAAACATATTTGGCTATGGATGGTAACTGCTGAAAATGTTCAAATGTTTTATGCGTTTTCATGTTTAGTTAGTTATCTTGTTTACGTTATTTCCCCCGATGTCTTGTTAAAACATTCAGGAAGAGTTGGAAAGTGTTTTATAATATAGGCTTAACGCATGATATATCTTACTTGTTGTTTCTATTTCCCAGATCAGTCTTTTCCTATAAAACATACCAAATCTAATTAGCTCATATTCACAAAATACAATATATACGGGAATAAAAAATTTAAATAAATAGGGCTTATCATGTCGTTCTATAAATAACAGTTGTATTAATGTCCGTTAGACTCCATGTTCGTATTTAGTAAAGCAATGACAAATCACAAAAAATTAAAAAGCTTACACATTCTTAATATTAAGCTTGAATTCAAGATCAAGCTTAGAACTTAATAAAAAAAGATGTCAGTTGATAAGGATTGTTTTTTAAATGGAAAATTAAAAATATTTTAGAAGAATAGCACTCTAAAATAGGGATATCTTGCTAAAAAGTACGGTAAAAAGATAAGACTTTATATTTCAAACAAAACTTTACTTTAAAATTATCATAGTGTTTATGACAAGAATCATCACAATATTAATACTTGGAAATTTTTCCAAAGAGAAACATTCGCCTTGCATACAATATTTCAAATGAAAATCAAATTTCAAATTAATTGCTTAAAAGGCGCAAAGGCCAACATAGTGAAAACATTCCACGCCGGGACTCGATCCCGGGGCATCAGTATAGCGCACTGACATTCTACTGACTAAACCACATGGAACGATACCCAGCCTGGAAAATTTCTCCCTATTACATGTTGGCGAGGCCACAAACGCAGCACAAGATGGAATATTTATCGTGAGCCACCGTCATGGGGCAAACATGAAACTTAATTAAATCCAGCATCGATTGAATCTATATTAATGCTTGGAAATTTTTTCAGAGAGAAACATTCGCCTTGCATACAGTATTTCAAATGAAAATCAAATTTCAAATTAAAATTGCCTTTTAAGCAATTAATTTGAAATTTGATTTTCATTTGAAATATTGTATGCAAGGCGAATGGTTCTCTCTGGAAAAATTTCCAAGTATTAATATAGTTTCAATCGATGCTCGATTTAATTAAGTTTCGTGTTTGCCCCATGTCGATGGCTCACGATAAATATTCCACCTTGTGCTGCGTTTGTAGCCTTGCCAACATGTAATAGTGAGAAATTTTCCAGGCCGGGTATCGTTACATGTGGTTTAGTCGGTAGAATGTCAGTGCGCTATACTGATGGCCCGGGTTCGAGTCCCAGCATGGAATCTTTTTCACTATGTTCGCCTTTGCGCCTTTTAAGCAATTAATTTGAAATTTGATTTTCATTTGAAATCATCACAGTGTTTATAACAAATTCGTCACAAATGACGCATATTTCACAAATTGGTCACAGTGTGACTTCAAAGCATTGTCACTTTCGTCACAGGTTCGTCACAAAGTTAATGCCAAAATAGTCCCAAATGACACACTTTTCACAAATTTGTCACACCGTGACTTCACAGAGTGGTCACAATGTGACGTCACAAACGACCTCTAAAACGGCCATAACGACCTCGCATTCTAGTCACTATGACGTCACATCGACGGTCACAAAATCATAGTGTGACTTCACAACGACGTCGCCGTGACGCCACCATGCCTTACGGGCACTAATTTATACCAGAGACTAACAGAATGGGAAGTTTGATGAAAATTCGTGCATTAGTTCTTGAGATAGAGCTATTGCAATCATCATAAGTAATGCAGCATAGCAGCGCCATCTGTTGGGCGATGTTCACTAAAAAGTAATCAACAACAAATTATATCAAGGGCTAACGGAATCTGAAATTTTATGAAATTCCGTGCATTAGTTCTTGAGATATAGCTATTGCGGATATCGTAAAAATGCACCACAGCAGCGCCACCTGTCGGCCGATTTACACCAAAAACTAATCAGAACCAGTTTATATCAAGGTTTAACTAAATACAAAGTTTTGTGAAATTCCGTGCATTAGTTCTTGAGGTAGAGTGCCCACAAAATGTTTGTCATGTACAGACTCACAGAGTGACAGGATGACAGACAGAGTGACTGCCAGAGTGACGGACAGAGTGACGGACAGAGTGACAGACAGACATTTTCTAAAAACCATCAAATCGTGTTCAGGACCTTCTAAAACCGGAAGTTGAAAATTTTCACTAATCCAATACTTTCTTCTTGTAAAGATAGAAGAAAGTTAAAACAACCGGCTATATAATACGCACACAATAAATCAATAAACATAGTAGGCTTTATTATTTTGAATTTAATCAGACCGTTTGGAAAAGATATCATACAATTTTATATTTTCCCAACTGAGTGAAAACTCAGTTGGAGGTTGAAGTTTTTTTGTTCACCTTTGGTTCATCCCAAAATTCATAAGGCATTTCACTCGGACTATTGAGCCACTTGGGCCGAATACCGGCTGACACAATTCCCCCAGACAACCGTTATGGTAATAGAATCTCTTCTATCATGTAGACAGCTCACAGAATATACTTTCAATAATGAAACTCCATTAAACGATGAATACGTATATACATTTTATTTATTTCTTAACTCAATCATATTGATTATCAAAAATATCAGATTGTTTGATATTTTTCTAATTTAGTGAAAAAGTGTTCAGGCCGCGAGTCGAACCCAAGATATTCGTCTTCAATTTACTAATATTGTTAATTAAAACCTGTCTTAGAATTGGAGACGCGAAATTTATTTGGACTTTGATTCCTATAAGTTGTGTTTTGTGGTGAGGTACAATTCTTATTACTTTAAATGCAGAGATGAAATAATGCCATTACGCTGTATATAAAAATCATAAATGCATAACTGCTCAAGATAATTCCAGAAGCGCTGAAGAATAAAAACTGTTGGCCCATACCCGATGTCACTTATCTACTATGTTTTAAATCTATTGACGATAGAAATTTTTATTATTTTTCAAGATTTTAAAATGAATTCTATCCCTTAAAGTAACACAAACGTGTATCTATTCGAAAATTAGGATTTAGTTTTCCTTTCGCTTGATTAAATATTACATGAAACTAACTTATTACAGATAATTATTTTACTTGATCCATGATAATTATACTGCATTTCAATAATATTGGCAGTGTCACGATAATTAAGTAGCACACTCTAATTCTGCTTGTGTAATTAAATACATGGTTTCGGGAAGTAGAACAAAAATTAGAGCATAAGATTAGTTTGTTACCGATTATATTTCGGTAATATTGAGGGGTTTCAAAGTTAATGAAGTTACATTTTCCCAACCCGTGTAATTAAGAAATATTTTGTTGAAAGCATCGAGATTATTGGATAGAGAAAGGGAATTAAATCATGCTGAAATGTGACGGAAATATAGATTATTGGAATCAAAGAAGAATTTGAGAGTAGGAAAATATCTTTTTGTTAAAGTAGGCATAAACATTATTAAATTAATGATAATTTCTTTCTATATACAGGGGGCATAGGAAAGTCCCTTTATCCTGAAAATACGTGCGAACGGAGAGAGCTATAGCTATGCAAGTGAGGTAACGGTACAGTAAAGTGACTACGTAGGATTTAATGCAAACGACAGCAGCATTCCCTAGTGACGAAATTTGGAAGACAGCCATTGCAGATTGAAAACAAAAAGATAGAGCAAAATATCCAGTTACAAAGTTTTAGAGCATCAATTATTAATACGACATTTTGTTTACAAAGATAAGATAAATCTGTATACCCAAAAATGTCCGAAATCGATGCACTCCATTTTGTGTAAACGTTTGATTGGAACAGCCAGAAGTTTGAAGAAATGCACACAATTTATTGTATAAATATGCACTTATCTCAATACATTTTGATAACATCACGAAAAAAAAAAGACAAACTGTTCCACAGTGATAAAAAGTTAATATTCAGTATGTTTGAAAAGTTCATGATTGTTCACGATACACGTTTGTATTCGTAAGAGTAATTCTGCATGCACATTTCTCAGCATGGAACGTCTATTGCTAGCCTCTTCTATAGGACGACATAGATTTAACCCTTTCAAGAGCGGTGGATAGACGGTCTAGCCACCTAATTTTAATTCCAAAACTGACAAATGGCACCAAGAACATTTTATTAAAATTTTGCTTTTGTAATAAAAGTGTAAAATAGGGTTTTTTATTTTCCAAGAAATTTGTTTGAATATTCTGGTGTCAGTCAATTATTTCATCATTTTACGTACATAATTCTTCTACCCATGAAAGGGTTAAACTAAAATTTTAAATGCATTAAAAAATAAATTTTTACAGACATTACAGTACGGAACATCGTCACAATCTGCAATTGCGCACTGCTACATTTCCGAAATGTGAATATGCAAAGTAGGATCGTCCCTCATCGATTTCGGACATTTTTGGGTATACAGGCGACGATTTATCTTATCCGTGTGAACCAAATGGTGTTTTGTACTAATTAACTAATGCTCTAAAACTTTCTAATTGGAAATTTTGCTCTCTTTTCGTTTTCGATTTGCAATGGCTACCTGCCAAATTTCGCCAGTCGGTGCGCTCCTGTTGTTTGCATTATGTCGGGCGTAGTCGCTTTACTATATCGTTACCTCACTTGCATAGCTGTAACTCTCTCCGTTCGCAAGTATTTTCAGGTTAAAGATACTTTCCTATGCACCTTGTATGAGAAGTTATCAGTACTGTAGTTATTTCCTTTAATTATTCTTCACTTAGCTTTTTTATTCTAAAGGGTTTTATTGAAGAATAAAAAGAACAAACATATATTGACATTTATTATTTTTAGTTCATAATAAAATGTTCAAAAAGAATATTTTGTAAAATTAATGAAAACATTATGAAAAAAGAATTTTATAAATGACAAAAGAATAGTTTTTTTTAATGTATTCTTTTAAAAGTTTTATTGCTAGCAATAAGCTCTAAAAACGACAAATTTATGTAATTATTTAAAATTAAACATGCATCTATAATCTTATTGATATATTTTATCCCTTTCCATTATATTTAATTTTTTTCTCTCGAAATAATCCCAATTTGATATTTATTATAGTTATTAACTACAATTTTAGCAAGAATTAAATCTCATGCTTCAAGCATACATCATAAAACGCTTTTTAACCGGTTCAAAATAGTGTAACTAAACTTATTAGTTTATTAAAGTGAAAGCTGATATCTAAATAAACAATTTAATAAACGCACAGTTCATTTAAAAATCCAATATCATTAGTAACCATCTATAGTTGGAAAAGTACCTGAATTTTTTTATGAAATGCAGCATATGACCTACAGATTTGCATATATATACTATGTAGCATGCTAGAATTTTGTTCAGTTAGGAAAAGCATAACACAGTAGAAAATTCCCCTTCAGCAATTTCCTTTAATAAGCGGAACTGTACTCGAATTCTTTTGTGCAGCACTGTATATTTTCTATTAAATATATACACACCACGTAATATGCAAAAAAATGGTTAAATTTATTAACGCATGTCTCATTTGAAAACGCATTTGTAGCAGTTATCACTCATAGGCTGTACTGTAACCGAAATATTTGTGAGTCACTGTAAATGAACGATAAATGCTATGTACACCATATTCTAAATTGAGAATCTAGTAGCCTGCCTCACTATTGCATTTAAGACTCAATATGTTTGAAATAGTGTAAGAATATTAAAATATATTAGAAACGATTTTTTTTCTAAGGCGGATGAAACGGAATTATTTTGAATATCCTTGTAAAAAAACTATAGTGCTACACACTTCATTTTCAATATGAAACCTGCCATACTAAACATCAATAACATACTATATCAAGTACTTGGCAATCCTAGTATATTTACTCGAGTTAGACACGGGCAGACTGACAGATAAACCGAAGTTATAAACAATTTTCAACTATGTTTTTAGAGTGTTAAAAACGTTATAGCCATTCATAATAAGTCTCCATATGACCTTTCCGTAACTATGACGTTACTATCCAGTAACGTACGGTGAAATGTAAAAGGAAAAACCATATGAATATTTCGCATTTTTTTTAAAAAGTGTTTCAAAATAATTTTAAACAGTAAAAATATTCTGCTATTTTTAAGGGCGTACAGTAGAACCCCGCTAATCCGAAATTCCGGTTAATCCGAACCGTTTTTATTTTCGGCCTTTTTATTTCTGCTTTATTTGCGTTCTGTACTTGAAGCATGCCGGATTACAGGATGAACGTCAGGAACAAGGTGTAGAAGTTAGAATTAAGCAAAAACTGGCAGTAAAGCATGTTTTTTATTCTTTAAACAGCTTGCATAGAATAAAATATAATAATGTAAAAGTACAACATACCTACACGAATATAAAATGAAAACGTGTACTGTAAGCCTACTCGTAGAATCCATCTTTAAAAAATCTTGATACTTAGTTTGTTTTGTTTGCAATTACTATAAAATTCTTTTCTAAAATGCAAAAAGTATTTTAGTTCAGATGATAAAAAAGTATTTTTCCTTTCAATAGTTTGATTTCGAAAATTAACTACAGAAAATATTTTTTCTTCCCCGATCGTCAACGTGTGACTGAGTTATTAATAGATTCGCGATTTTGACCCGTTTGTAATGTGTTGTTATGTAATTCCTCATTCTGAAGTTCCATTGGATTATTATAAACATCAGGAGTGATTAAACGAGGAATACTAGTTTTTTCCTAAAGTCGTGCCGGGTTATCCAGCATATCGGATTTTAAAGAATGTTTACTGTATGTACTTCTTAGTACTTGTAACGTACATTCTTTTTAGCACACGTCTGTTTCTTTCCACGTCTTTTTATCGGTTACACTTCCCAATATGTATGGTTTGACTGTCTACCCCCTGATTGTGCTCTGTCTTTCGTAAATATATACGGATTGTCATATAATTTATATATGTTATTGAGATTTACCATGGCATGTTTGCCAGCACCGTGCGAAGAGAAAACTGCGCCCGGGCCAAAGTTTCAATTTGCCAAATGACGTGTTATTCGAAATGTGGAAGTGAACCTTAAGATGATGATGAAACTACAATGGTTTATATACCTGTTACGAGCCAGTGAGCTTCCACTACGTCATCTTTTCACGCACGTGGATGGAACTACAACTGGCCCCAGATGCTTCACTGGTGAAATAAGAAAAATGTTGGATGGATGTGCGAAGCTACCTGGCTTTTCAGTCATCTCAGTTGCACACTGTGTGAAGTAACTAACAAGAAAGACTTAAGTACCGATCAACTGTACTTAATGGAAAATTGTGAAGCCATCAATTGCGGACATTGAAGCGAAAATCTATCGAAGAGAAATCTGGTAAGAAGCTGATGTTTTTCTTGTAACCAAGTAAGTGTCCTCTCATTGCAAAAAATATTAGAAAGTACTAAAATGTACGTTTCGCTGAACAAAAATCACTTTGACTTTTTACCGAAAAAAGATTCAAATACACAAAATTCAACCACCATGCGGCAATATTAAATTTTAGAATTTTTTTTATTGTTTTTCTCTTAATCTCCATACAATAGAAAATCTTTTCCGTACAGATAGGTTTTAATTAATATTAAAACAATCATTTTGAGTCAAAAATAATCTGGCCAAAATTTGGTCTATTTTCCATTCTTTTTCGGAATTTCAAGCCCATTGCGGCAGTATTAAATTTTGAAATTGTTTTTTTCAATTATTTTTCACTTAATCTCCATACAATGGAACAGCTTTTCCGTATAGATAGGTTTTGAAATTGTGAGAAAAAAAAATTCGATCCACCCTAATACATATACCTTTAAAACGAAAAATGAACGTACTCTTATTGGGGAAAAAATATCCAATATGTAATTTTTTTTCAAAACAAGAAGAAAAAAACGGGGTTTGTAGTATACATTTGGCACCCTCTCAATTTCCGCGCCCGAGGCGACCGCCCGATTCGCACGGTCCTGAAGTTTCCTATTGAAAGTGAAGCGTGTAGCATTTATATTTCGCTTACTGAGATATTCAAAAGAGTGCCTTTCATTATGCTCTATAGGAAAAATCGTTTGCGGTGTACTTTAACAATCTTACACTGTTTCAAACATAAGGGAATTTATACGCATTTATGAGTGCACTAAACATGTGCTTTCTGTAGAATAGGGTTGTGTGTTACTGTTTATATGAGGGAGGTCTCCTCGTTTTCTCTCCCTTACAGTTTTCTGATTAGTTAAATGGGTTTCGGAATTGAGCGGATTAAGAGTATGTGGCTGATATGGCTATACCGGAGTGTAGGGCTGGATTATTTATCAATATATTGACAGATATTGATATTTTTTAAATATCGAAATAACAATATCTAAACCTTGACTCTATTGATGTATCGCAATAAAATAATAATGTTTTGAGCTCACTGGAATTTTTAACATGAGCCTCGAAAAAAGAGCGTAGAATATCTCAAAACCAAATAAAATAATAATGTTCCGCTCACACCGCCACAGCCCCGAAAAACATAGCCCAGTATTCCATTACAATGTTTCCACCCTCCATCCACTCTAAAACAGAAAATCTACCTCGATTATCTTTCTTTCCGCTGATTATCTCTAGAAATATCCCAATTATTGCAATATTCCTTCGCTGAAAACTTCGAGTTTATTCCACTGCTTGGCTGTGCAATACTGAATGACACTTATCAACTTTCTTCTCTCGCCGTTGTCATTGGTCCACACACATTGATATAACTACAGCTATTGATATGTCATGAATAATCAAGCGATCTCTGATTATTGCTGAATTCCAGTTGATACAGAATATAGCAGGTTATCATTGAGTTCATAGCACAACAGCTGCGATGCTCGACTTGCGAGCAACGAATCCGAGTACTTATAGCTAAACACTTACGATCACAGGACAAATCATAAAAATTTCAAAAAGTCTTATATTTACCCGTCCGGTCTCTAACTTGTGTACTTTAAGCAATTTTTCTAACTCAGCCCCTAAATAAGTTGGAGACTTGAAATGTTGCATACTTATAGCTGAACACTTGCGATCGCACGATAAATCATAAAAGTTTCAAAAAGTCATATTTACCCCTCCGGTCTCTAACTTGTGTATTTTAAGCAGTTTTCTAACTCATCCCCTAATGAAGATAATGATAATTTTGAAAAAGTCGTACATTTAACCCTTCGGGCTCCCACATGTGTATTTTAAACAATTCTTTCTATGTGAGCCTCTAATTAGGTTGGAGACTTGAAATTTTGCATACTTATACCTGAACACTTGCGATCCCACGATAAATCATAAAAAATTCAAAAAGTCTTATATTAATCCCTCCGGTCTCTAACTTGTCTATTTTAAGAAATTTTTCCGATCGCTTTTAAAGCATTGTTCAGAACGGTGTCACATTTAGGTCGCGGTGTCACAGAATCGATCACGGTGTCACAGCATAAATTCTACTTATTCAATATAAAAATTTAAAATAGTTGATACCACTATTTTCGCATAGTAATCTCAGCAAATATCTTAAATTCTAGCTTAAGACCATTTTTAAACTGTAGCCATTCTCTACAATTTTGTGTGCGTTTTTTTTTTTCTTTTGACGGGGTGATGAGATAAATATTACTTATTCAATATAAAAAATTTCATAAGTGTTGATACCACTATTTTATAATAGTAATTTCAGCAAGTATCATAAGTTGGTGTATAAGAGTGCCACCCCTTCGACTAATGTATCTATGGATAAGTTGTAGAAAGTTTCGTTCAGATACACTTTTGTTAAGAATAGAGTGCGCTCACTGGTGGTAGAATGTGGAACAAACAGACTGCGATTTTATTTAAATTAGGAAATCTAACAAGGCGATCTGTTTGAAACTTTAAGATAGTTTATAACATATAATAAAAAGTTTTAAAAATAATGGCTCCAGGGGGGGGGGGGAAGGAGGGGTGTTAAAAAATTGTTTTAAGCCTTAGCGTTTTTTACCATTTTATGTGCGTTTTTTTGAAGGATTCCTGAGATAAATGCTATTTGTTCAATATAAAAATTTCATAAGTGTTAATACCCCTATTTTCGAATAGTAATTTCAGAAAATATCTTAAATTGTTGTTTAAGACCGTCACGCTCTCGACTAATATATCTACGGATAGGGTTTTTAACGGAGTTTCGTTCAGATACAGTTTTGTTAAGAATAGAGTGCGCTCCCTGGAGGTGAAATGTGGAACTAAAAGAACGCAATTTTATTTAAATTAGGAAATATAACACGGCGATCTGTTTTTAACTTTAAGATAGTTTGTAACACATAATAAAAAGTTTTTAAAAGAAATTTCGGGGGTGGGGTCGCAAATTTAAAAAAAAACCAGTTTTATATGCGTTTTTTAAGGATTTAATAATTATAAAATATCAATTTGGCTTTATTAAAGAATAATGTGTTTTGAAAGGAATATTAAACGAAACCTTCTGTGCGATCTGTGATCATACTTATCCACCTATTGTTTCTCGTCAAATTGGGGAAAAGTCAAAGTCGAAACACTCGTTCACTGTGATGATTCATTGCTTTTAAAAAGAGATTCCCAGACAGTAACGTCTACTATGCTACTGAATACAATGCTTATTAATATTGTGTATTTATATTCTTTCTTCTGTGTCGTTTGTTGCATCTTCGTTAGAGCGAAGTTTTCTAGAACGAATTTAACATATCCTGTCTTGATATTAGCATCTAAGGAATATTTATCAAAAAATTAAATTTAAATTAGTATAAAACTATTCCGAAATGTGATTTGAATATTTATTTTTTAACAAAAAAGGTTTCGATGTTGTTTATTTGTAGTAAATAGAAAGGAAGATATAAACACGGTGAATTTTTTCGATTAAGAATATATTCATTGCTTAGAGAAAGATTGAAAAACAGCATGTCTGCTTCATCTATAATCCACTGAAACCTACTTAATTACAAGTATATTAGCATGACGTAGCATTAAATTAATTTTAGTTTTTACACTGCTTTTACTTGTTTTAATTATATTAAAATCGTCACTGTCCTAAATTTAAGATTTTTTTTTTTTTTTTTTTTACAATATTCTCAGTTTTACGCGAAGTAATTAAATAGTTAAAAAGTTAGACATGTTTTGATTTCATTGATAAAGCAGGCAAGAATTTATTAAGATTTATATTTTGCAAATATGTCTAGTAACTTTCATGTAAAAGTTTGATAAATTGCAAAGTGGAGTTTGATTGAATTTTTTTGCAAATAAAAGGTAATATATTGAAATTTAAAGCTTTGTCTATAAAACTGATGTATAATAATAGTTCTAGTGCTAAGTTTAGCAGCATGGGCAGATAAAAGCGAAGACAAATGATAAAAGGACGAAAAAAATAGAAGGGTGATAAAAATGCATGTTACCTGACTTATTGTTTTCATTCCATTAAACATTCCGGTATAGCGAAGTCAGCTCCATACTGTTAATCCGTCCAATTCCGATTCCCATTTAACAATTCAGACAACTGAAAGAGAAAAAAAACGAGGAGACCACCCTCATATACACAGTAACATACAAGGTAAAATATCAAATGTGTATACAGTAACAAGCAAAAGTATCAAGGGAGGGCATATAAAAGTGAAAAAAAAAATAAAAGGAAGAAAAGAAAGAAGGGCATATTACCTGACTTATTGTCTTGATTATACTAAACACTCCGGTATAGCCTAGTCAGCCCCATACTCTTAATCCCCCAATTCCGAAACCCAATTAACAATTCAGAAAACCGTAAGAGAGAGAAAACGAGGAGGCCATCCTCATATGCACAGTAACGTACAAAATAAAATAAAAAATAAGTATACTGTAACATACAAAAGTATCAAGGGAGGGCATATAAAAATGAAGAAAAATTATAAAAGGACGAAAAAAAAAGAAGGGTGATAGAATTGCATATTACCTGACTTATTGTCTTGATTCCTCTAAACGCTCCTTGTTGGCCGGATGTTGAAAAGAATACAATTGACATTTTACATTGTTATATTTATTACAAATATTTAATCTAACAAACAATTAATCTTTCTTACGAGTATTAAAGACCTGCAGGGATCGTTTAAAATATAATAAGACGTTTTAGCTCCTTTATTTTCAAGAAATAATTTGTGCTAACTCTTCACATCGTATGCAACCTAAAGCCTTAGTATATAATTTAACATTTTGTCTATTTCCACAGTAGATTACTTCGAAATTATCCGCAAATATTTAAAACAGAAAGGAAAACATTTTTTAAAGGATTAAGTACATGTGTCACAATGAATCTTGAAGAAACAAATTCTTCTATAGCTTTTTCGCAAACTTTTAGAGATATAGGTATTTATCTGGGCGTTCTCACAGCTACTGACGAACTTAAAAAAATATATATTGTTAGAATGTAATTGTCCTATAAAATTTTAAGAGTAATACATTTGCATAATGCCTGGGTCCCCCCAGAATTGCACTAATATTCTACAAAATATTAAGAAAAATATAGAAAATAAAAGATTTGAGTTTGGTTATAATATTGTCAATATCCCTATAAATTCAAATTTAATTTTTCCTTTTAAAATTTATTAAATAATTATGCAAATCTTCTAATGTAGTTTAAAATTTCACGAAAACTGCGTTAGAAGATAAAATTTTAATGGACATTTAATTCAGTGCATAACAGGTTAAAAACATCTTTAGAACATATAAACCATAAAATGATGTTAAAAATCCCCAACGCTTTCAACTGTTATAAAGCAGCTATCATCAGGGGGAAATTCAAAGGCGTTAATATTATAAAATGTAGTTTAAACTATAATTTTTCAACGCGATTTTTATCGGACGCAATGTTCAAGATATGTTCACGTTTTGTCCATTTGATAATCAAGGTGAACATGACGTCCGAATAATTATATTTCATAATAGTAAATATATTTTATAAACACGATAAAGCAGCGTGTAAACCTAAAAGATACCCCGAGAAAAGTGGCAAATATGGCTGCAGTGAATTCAAGCATTCTTCGTCGCTGTTTTGAAAATATTGCGACAAAAGAAAAATCATTTTACGCTTTCGAACGCTAAACAAAAGCTTTCTACTCTGTGTACCAAACACTACGTCAAATATGTAAGCAATAAGAACGAGCGCAAGAAGGAATGCAAATGATTGGAGACGGTTGGGAAAGGAAAAGATAATTTAGGCATTAGATTTTCAAGAGAGCTGCTCCGCTGAGGGCCAAAACTAGCCTTTTTTGCACCAGGCGTAAACATGGGTTATGGCGCCCCACACCTTCTTCGCCAAGTACATTTACAGAGAGAATTTGAAAAATTTTCTAATAGTCGATTTATTTGAAAATTTAAAATATGAAATCAGAAATTATATAATACTGAACTACGTAAACTACAATGGCGGATCCAAGGGGAGCTCACAGGGATCACCCCCAACTCTTAACACCAACAAGAATATTCTAAAGATCATATTAAAAGTGAAATATACAGCAGAGTCTCGATTATCCAAGTTCCGTTTAACCGACTTTCCACTTTAACCGAGTTATTTTCTTATGATGGAGTGATGACTTTCATTATTATGAAACAGTCTTTATAAATGAAGTGTTAAGTGAAGATGGAAGAGCAGACGTAAAATGTTTTAACTCTCAATTTCCGGTCAGAATAGGGAAAAAAATAGCCATAAATAATTACGGCCATTTTTTTTACGAAAAAAAAGAAGGGTGATATAATTGCATGTTAACAGACTTATTGTCTTGATCCCACTAAACACTCCCGTAAAGCTAAGTCAGCTGAATATTGTTAATGCGTTCAATTCTGATTCCCATTTAACAATTCTGAAATCTGTAAGAGAAAGAAAAAGAGGAGACCACCCTCATATACACAGTAACATACAAGGTAAAATATCAAATGTGTATACAGTAACATACAAAAGTATCAAGGGAGGGCATATAAAAGGGAAAAAAATTATAAAAGGACAAAAAAAAATGGTGATAGAATTGCATGTTACCTGACTTATTGTCTTGGATTCACTAAACTCTCCTATATAGCTATGTCAGCCCCATACTCTTAATCCGTCCAATTCCGAAACCCAATTAACAATTCAGAAAACTGTAAGAGAGAGAAAACGAGAGACCACCCTCATATACACAGTAACATACAAGATAAAATATCGAATTTGTATACAGTAACATACAAAAGTATCAAGGGAGGGCATATACAAGTGAAAAAAATGATAACAGGTCGAAAAAAGTAGAATTGTGATAAAATATTATGTGACCTGTATTACTGCTGTAGATTCCCTTAATATATCTTGTAAAAGCTAAATCTAGTTATCCGGGAGTTCTTACTCGCATTGTTGCTAGATTGTTTAACAAAAGACGATTGATATTTTACATTGTTATAATCTTTGCGAATAATATTTGTCACAATATAAATAATAATTGTTATAAATAATATTTGGATCAAACAATTGTTCATTCTTACATCTTTATTCTTTAACTTTGCATGTATTTGCGAGGCCTATGTAGCAAGTATTAAAGAAAAGTTAAGAGATAACTTAATATATAAATAGAGATTTCGCAAAATATATATGTAGTTTAGAATTTTGTATGTGTACACACATGAACACTGAGAATATATCCCGAATACTTATTAGTATACAGAAAATGTTTTTGAAAAATATTGTACCTATACCACAAGGTAACCTTAAAATCTACTGTTGGAGCATATAGAGATTTTATCAACTTTTCCGATTCATTTATCTGGGCTTCTACTGACGAACGCGAACACTGATGAATACGAGAAAATTTCCTTCTCGGAAACTATTTATCTCATTGTTGGCCGGTTCTTCAAAAGAATACAATTGACATTTTACATTGTTATATTTATTACAAATATTCAATCTTACAAACAATCCTTTATTTTCAAGAAATAATTTATGCTAACTCTTGACATCGTATGCAACCTAAAGCCTTAGTATATAATTTAATATTTTGTCTATTTCCACAGAAGCATACTTAGAAATTATCCGCAAATATTTAAAACTGAAAGGAGAATATTTTTAAAGGATTAAGTACATGTGTCACAATGAATCTTCAAAAAACTAAGTATTTCTTCCACAGCTTTTTCGCAAACTTGAGATATATATATATCTGAGCATTCAATATGCTACTGACGAACTTTAAAAATATATATTGTTAGAATGTAATTGTCCTATTAAATTTTAAGGGTAATATAGTTGCATAATGCCTGCGTCCCCCCAGAATTGCACTTATATCCTACAAAATGCTAAAAAATATACTTAAAATAAAGGATTTGAGTTTGGTTATAAATATTGTGCAATATCCCTATAAATTTAAATTTAATTTATCCTTTTAAAATCCTTTTAAAATTTATTAAATAATTATGCAAATTTTCTAATATAGATTAAAAATTCACGAAAACTGCGTTTGAAGATAAAATTTTCATGGACATATAATTCAGCGCATAAAGGTTTAAAAAGATCTTTAGAACATAAAAACCATAAAATGATGTTAAAAATCCCCAACGCTTTCAACTGTTATAAAGCAGCTATCATCAGGGTTAAATTCAAAGGCGTTAATATTATAAAAAGTAGTTTAAACAATAATTTTTCGCACACAATGTTCACGATATGTTCCGCTTTGTCCATTTCATAATCAAGGTGAACATGACGTCCAAAAAATTATAGTTTAAATTTAGATATATTTTATAAACACGATAAAGCATCGTGTAAACCTAAAAACTACCCCGAGTAAAGTCGGCAGATATGGCTGCAGTGTATTCAGAAATTCTTCGTCGCTGTTTAGAAAATATTGCGACCATAAGAAAAATCATTATACGCTTTCGAAAGCGAGACAAAAGTATTCTATTGTGTGTACCAAACACTACGTCAAATATGTAACAAATAAGAACGAACGCAAGAAGGAACGCAAATGATTGGAGATGGTTGGGAAAGGAAAATATAATTTAGGCTTTAGAAGTTCAAGAGCGCTGTTCCGCTCAGGGCAAAAACTAGCCTTTTTTGCACCCGGCGCAAACATGGATTATGGCGCTCCACACCTTCTTCCGCCAAGTATATTTACAGAGAAAAGTTTACAAATTTTCTAATAGTCGATTTATTTGAAAATTTAAAATATGTAATCATAAATTGAATAATACTGAACTACGTAATCTACAATGGCGGATCCAAGGGGAAAACACAGGGATCACCCTCCTCCCCTCTTAACACCAACAAAAATATTCTAAAGATCATATTAAAAGTGAAATATACAGCAGAGTCTCGATTATCCGTGTTACGTTAAACCAACTTTCCACTTTAACCGAGTTATTTTCTTATGATGGAGTGATGGCTTTCATTATTATGAAACAGTCATTATAAATGAAGTGTTAAATGAAAATGGAAGAGCAGATGTAAAAAGTTTTAACTCTGAATTTCCGGACAGAATAGGGAAAAAAAATGGCCATAAAAAATTACGGCCATTTTTTTACGAAGTTTACTATTTTTTACGAAAAAACAGAAGGGTGATATAATACATGCTACCCGACTTATTGTCTCTTGATCCCACGAAACACTGCGGTATAGCCAAGTCAGCTGAATACTGTTAATCCGTCCAATTCTGATTCCCATTTAACAATTCTGAAATCTGTAAGAGAAAGAGAAAGAGGAGACCACCCTCATATACACAGTAACATACAAGGTAAAACATCAAATGTGTATACAGTAACATACAGAAGTATCAAGGGAGGGCATATAAAAGGGGAAAAAATTATAAAAGGACGAAATAAAAAGGGGTGATAGAATTGCATGCTACCTGACTTATTGTCTTGATTCCACTAAACACTCCTGTATAGCCATGTTAGCCCCATACTCTTAATCCGTCCAATTCCGAAACCCAATTAACAATTCAGAAAACTGTAAGAGAGATAAAACGAAGAGGCCGACTTCATGTATAAAGTAACATACAAGGTAAAATATAAATTTGTGCATACAGTAACATACAAAAGTATCATGTTAGGGCATATAAAGCGAAAAAAATGATAAAAGGACGAAAAAAATAGAAGGGTGATAGAATTGCATGTTACCTGACTTATTGTCTTGATTATACCAAACACACCGGTATAGCCATATCAGCCCCATACTCTTAGTCCGTACTGTTCCGAAACCCAATTAACAATTCAGAAAACTGTAAGAGAGAGAAAACGAGGAGACCACCCTCATATACACAGTAACATACAAGGTAAAATATCAAATGTGTGTACAGTAACATACAAAAGTATCAAGGGAGGGCATTTAAAAGTGAAGAAAAATTATAAAAGGACGAAAAAAAAGAAGGGTGATAGAATTGCATGTCATCTGACTTATTGTCTTGATTATACTAAACTTTCCGGTATAGTCAAGTCAGCCCCATACTCTTAATCCGTCAAATTGCGAAACCCAATTAACAATTCAGAAAACTGCAAGAGAGAGAAAAAGAGGAGACCACCCTCATGTACACAGTAACATAATATCAAATGTGTATACAGTAACATACAAAAGTAGCAAGGAAGGACATATAAAAGTGAAAAAAAAATTATAAAAAGATGAAAAAAAAGAGGGTGATAAAATTGCATGTTACCTGACTTATTATCTTGATTCCACGAAAAACAATTCGGTATAGCCAAGTCAGCACCATCCTCTTAATACGTCCAATTCCGATACCCAATTAACAATTCAGAAAACTGTAAGAGAGAGAAAACGAGAGACCACTCTCATATACACAGTAACATACAAGATAAAATATCAAATGTGTATACAGTAACATACAAAAGTAGCAAGGGAGGGCATATAAAAGGGAAAAAAATATAACAGGGCGAAAAAAGTAGAATTGTGATAAAATATCATGTGACCTGTGTTAGTGCTTTATATTCCCCTAATATATCTTGTAAAAGCTAAATTTAGTTATCCGGGAGTTCTTACTCGCATTGTTGCTAGATTGTTTAACAAAAGACGATTGATATTTTACATTGTTATAATCGTTGCTAATAATATTTGCCACAAATAATTATTAATTGTTATAAATAATATCTGCATCAAACAAATGTTCATTCTTATGTCATTATTCTTTAACTTTTCATGTATTTGCGAGGCCTATGTAGCAAGTATTAAAGAAAATTCAAGAGATAACTTAATATATAAATAGAGATTTCGCAAAATATATATGTAGTTTAGAATTTTGTATGTTTACACACATGAAAACTGAGAATATATCCCGAATACTTATTATTATACAGAAAACGTTTTTGGCAAATATTGTACCTATAACACAAGGTAATCTTAAAATCTACTGTTGGAGCATATAGAGATTTTACCAACTTTTCCGATTCATTTATCTGGGCTTCTACTGACGAACGCGAACAAAACCTATTCTACAAAATATCTTGTCGCATTGTAATCTTCTATTTTCTTCATACTCTTTATACGGTACATCAAGTATAATAAACGTTATGAACTAATCGCAAAATACTTACCACTTAACAGCAGAAAATGTGTCTAAGACGTTGAAATTTGTCTAAGAAACTACTTGTCCTCTTTTTGAAATATAATTTAGTATTAGCGGTGGGCTGCAACTTATTCCAGCGTATTCGTTTGTTGTTCACCGTGCAACTGATGAATACGAGAAAATTTTCTTCTCGAAAACTATTTATCTCATTGCTGGCCGGTTGTTGAAAAGAATACAATTGAGATTTTACATTGTTATATTTATTACAAATATTTAATCTCACAATCAAATAATCATTCTTACAAGTATTAAAGACGTGCAGGGATCGTTTAAAAAAATATAATAAGATGTTTTAGCTCCTATATTTTCAAGAAATAATTTGTGCTAACTCTTGACATCGTATGCAACCTTAAGCTTTAGTATATAATTTAATTTTTTTGTCTATTTCCACAGAAGCATACTTAGAAAATATTCACAAATATTTAAAATAGAAAAGAAAACATTTTTAAAGGATTAAGTACATTTGTCACAATGAATCTTGAAAAAACAATTTCTTCTATAGCTTTTTCGCAAACTTTTAAAGATATAGGTATTTATCTGGGCGTTCTTTCTGCTACTTAGGAACTTAAAAAAATATATATTGTTACAATGTAATTGTCCTATAAAATGTTAAGCGTAATACAGTTGCATAATGCCTGCGTCCCCCAAGAATTTCGCTTATATTCTACAAAATGCTAAGAAAAATATTTAAAATGAAAGATTTGAGTTTGGTTATAAATAATGCGCAATATTTCTATAAATTCAAATTTAATTTATCCTTTTAAAATCCTTTTAAATTTTATTAAATAATTATGCAAATCTTCTAATTTAGAATAAAAATTCACGAAAACTGCGTTATAAAATTTTCATGTACATATAATTCGGTGCATAAAGGGTTAAAAAGATCTTTAGAAAATAAAAACCATAAAATGATGTTAAAAATCCCCAACGCTTTCAACTGTTATAAAGCAGCTATCATCAGGGGAAATTCAAAGGCGTTAATATTATAAAATATAGATTAAACTATAATTTTTCAGACGCACTGTTTAAGATATGTTCACGCTTTGTCAATTTCATAATCAAGGTGAATATGACGTCCGAAAAATTAAAGTTTAAATTTAAATATATTTTATTACAGTAACATACAAAAGTATCAAGGGAGGGCATATAAAAGCGAAAACAAATGATAAAAGGACGAAAAAATAGAAGGGTGATATAATTGCATGTTACCTGATTATTGTCTTGATTCCACTAAACACTCCGGTAGAGCCATGTCAGCGCCATACTCTTAATCCGTCCAATTCTAAAATCCAATTAACAATTCAGAAAACTGTATGAGAGAGAAAACGAGGAGACCACCCTCATATACACAGTAACATACAAGGTAAAATATCAAATGTGTATAAATTAACATACAAAAGTATCAAGGGAGGGCTTCTAAAGGGAAAATAAATTATAAAAGGACGAAAAAAAAAGACGGTGATAGAATAGCATGTTACCTGACTTATTGTCTTGATTCCACTAAACACTCCGGCATAGCCATGTCAGCCCCATACTCTTCATCCCACATCCTTCCAATTTCGAAACCCTATTAACAATTCAGAAAACTGTAAGAGAGAGTAAACGAAGAGACCACCCTCATATACACAGTAACATACAAGGTAAAATATCAAATGTGTATACAGTAATATACAAATGTATAAAGGGAGGGCATATAAAAGTGAAAAAAAATTATAAAAGGACGAAAAAAAAAGACGGGTGATAGAATTGCATGTTACCTGACTTATTGTCTTGATTCCAATAAACACTCCTGTATAGCCATGTCAGCCCCATACTCTTAATCCGTCCAATTCCGAAAGCCAATTAACAATTCAGAAAACTGTAAGAGAGAGAAAACGAGGAGACCACCCTCATATACACAGTAACATACAAGGTAAAATATAAATGTGTATACAATAACATACAAAATTATCAAGGTGGGCATATAAAAGTGAAAAAAAAATTATAAAAGGTCTAAACAAAAATGGTGATAGAATTGCATGTTACCTGACTTATTGTCTTGATTCCACTAAACACTCCGGCATAGACAAGTCAGCTCAATACTGTTAATCTGTCCAATTCTGATTCCCATTTACGAATTCAGAAAACTGTAAGAGAGAGAAAACGAGGAGACCACCCTCATTTACACAGTAACATACAAGGTAAAATATCAAATGTGTATAAATTAACACACAAAAGTATCAAAGGAGGGCATATAAAAGTGAAAAAAAAAATTATAAAAGGAAGAAAACAAAAGAAGGATGATAGATTTTCATATTACCTGACTTATTGTCTTTATTATACTAAACACTCCGATATAGGTGGGTCAGCCCCATATTATTAATCCGTCCAATTCCACAACCCAATAAACAATTCAGAAAACTGGAAGAGAGAAAAAACGAGGGGACCACTCTCATATACACAGTAACATACAAGGTAAAATATCAAATGTGTGTACAGTAACATACAAGGTAAAATATCAAATGTGTATACAGTAACATACAAAAGTATCAAAGTGGGCATATAAAAGTGATAAAAAATTATAAAAGGACGAAAAAGAGGGTGATAGAATTGTATGTTACCTGACTTATTGTCTTGATTCCAAGAAACACTCCTGTATAGCCATGTCAGCCCCATACTCTTAATCCGTCCAATTCCGATACCCATTTAACAATTCAGAAAACTGTAAGAGAGAGAAAACGAGGGGACCACTCTCATATACATAGTAACATACAAGGTAAAATTTCAAATGTGTATACAGTAACATGCAAAAGTAGCAAGGGATGGCATATAAAAGTGAAGAAAATGATAACAGGGCAAAAACGTCGAATTGTGATAAATATCATGTGACCTGTGTTAGTGCTTTAGATTCCCCTAATATATCTTTAAATGCTAAATTTAGTTTTCCGGGAGTTCTTACTCGGATTGTTGCTAGATTGTTTAAAAAAAGACGATTGATATTTTACATTGTTATAATCGTTGCGAATAATATTTGCCACAAATAAATATTAATTGTTATAAATAATACTTGCATCAAACAATTGTTCATTCTTATATCATTATTCTTAAACTTTTCATGTATTTGCGAGGCCTATGTAGCAAGTATTAAAGAAAATTAAAGAGATAACTTAATATATAAATAGAGATTTCGCATAATATATATGTAGTTTAGAATTTTTTATGTTTACACACATGAAAACTGAGAATATATCCCAAATACTTATTATTATACAGAAAACGTTTTTGAAAAATATTGTACCTATACCACAATGCAACCTTAAAATCTACTGTTTGAGCATATAGAGATTTTACCAACTTTTCCGATTCATTTATCTAGACGAACGCGAACAAACCCTATTCTAAAAAATATCTTGTCGCATTGTAATCTTCTATTTTCTTCATACTCTTTATACGGTACATTAAATATAATAAACATTATGAACTAATCGCAAAATACTTACCACTGAACATCAGAAAATGTATCTAAGACGTTCAAATTTGTCGAAGAAACTACTTGGCCTCTTTTTGAAATATAATTTAGTATTAGCGGTGGGCTGCAACGTATTCCAGCGTATTCGTTTTTTGTTCACCCTGCTACTGATGAATACGAGAAAATTTCCTTCTCGGAAACTATTTATCTCATTGTTGGCCGGTTCTTCAAAAGAATACAATTGACATTTTACATTGTTATATTTATTACAAATATTTAATCTCACAATCAAATAATCATTCTTACAAGTATTAAAGACGTGCAGGGATCGTTTAAAAAAATATAATAAGATGTTTTAGCTCCTATATTTTCAAGAAATAATTTGTGCTAACTCTTGACATCGTATGCAAACTTAAGCCTTAGTATATAATTTAATTTTTTTGTCTATTTCCACAGAAGCATACTTAGAAATTATTCACAAATATTTAAAATAGAAAAGAAAACATTTTTAAAGGATTAAGTACATTTGTCCCAATGAATCTTGAAAAAACAATTTCTTCTATAGCTTTTTCGCAAACTTTTAAAGATATAGGTATTTATCTGGGCGTTCTTTCTGCTACTGAGGGAACTTAAAAAAATATATATTGTTACAATGTAATTGTCCTATAAAATGTTAAGGGTAATACAGTTGCATAATGCCTGCGTCCCCCCAGAATTTCGCATATATTCTACAAAATGCTAAGAAAAATACTTAAAATGAAAGATTTGAGTTTGGTTATAAATAATGCGCAATATTTCTATAAATTCAAATTTAATTTATCCTTTTAAAATCCTTTTAAATTTTATTAAATAATTATGCAAATCTTCTAATGTAGAATAAAAATTCACGAAAACTGCGTTATAAAATTTTCATGTACATATAATTCGGTGCATAAAGGGTTAAAAAGATCTTTAGAAAATAAAAACCATAAAATGATGCTAAAAATCCCCAACGCTTTCAACTGTTATAAAGCAGCTATCATCAGGGGGAAATTCAAAGTCGTTAATATTATAAAATATAGATTAAACTATAATTTTTCAGACGCACTGTTTAAGATATGTTCACGCTTTGTCAATTTCATAATCAAGGTGAATATGACGTCCGAAAAATTAAAGTTTAAATTTAAATATATTTTATTACAGTAACATACAAAAGTATCAAGGGAGGGCATATAAAAGCGAAAACAAATGATAAAAGGACGAAAAAATAGAAGGGTGATATAATTGCATGTTACCTGATTATTGTCTTGATTCCACTAAACACTCCGGTAGAGCCATGTCAGCGCCATACTCTTAATCCGCCCAATTCTAAAATCCAATTAACAATTCAGAAAACTGTATGAGAGAGAAAACGAGGAGACCACCCTCATATACACAGTAACATACAAGGTAAAATATCAAATGTGTATACAGTAATATACAAATGTATAAAGGGAGGGCATATAAAAGTGAAAAAAAATTATAAAAGGACGAAAAAAAAAGACGGGTGATAGAATTGCATGTTACCTGACTTATTGTCTTGATTCCAATAAACACTCCTGTATAGCCATGTCAGCCCCATACTCTTAATCCGTCCAATTCCGAAAGCCAATTAACAATTCAGAAAACTGTAAGAGAGAGAAAACGAGGAGACCACCCTCATATACACAGTAACATACAAGGTAAAATATAAATGTGTATACAATAACATACAAAATTATCAAGGTGGGCATATAAAAGTGAAAAAAAAATTATAAAAGGTCTAAACAAAAATGGTGATAGAATTGCATGTTACCTGACTTATTGTCTTGATTCCACTAAACACTCCGGCATAGACAAGTCAGCTCAATACTGTTAATCTGTCCAATTCTGATTCCCATTTACGAATTCAGAAAACTGTAAGAGAGAGAAAACGAGGAGACCACCCTCATTTACACAGTAACATACAAGGTAAAATATCAAATGTGTATAAATTAACACACAAAAGTATCAAAGGAGGGCATATAAAAGTGAAAAAAAAAATTATAAAAGGAAGAAAACAAAAGAAGGATGATAGATTTTCATATTACCTGACTTATTGTCTTTATTATACTAAACACTCCGATATAGGTGGGTCAGCCCCATATTATTAATCCGTCCAATTCCACAACCCAATAAACAATTCAGAAAACTGGAAGAGAGAAAAAACGAGGGGACCACTCTCATATACACAGTAACATACAAGGTAAAATATCAAATGTGTGTACAGTAACATACAAGGTAAAATATCAAATGTGTATACAGTAACATACAAAAGTATCAAAGTGGGCATATAAAAGTGATAAAAAATTATAAAAGGACGAAAAAGAGGGTGATAGAATTGTATGTTACCTGACTTATTGTCTTGATTCCAAGAAGCACTCCTGTATAGCCATGTCAGCCCCATACTCTTAATCCGTCCAATTCCGATACCCATTTAACAATTCAGAAAACTGTAAGAGAGAGAAAACGAGGGGACCACTCTCATATACATAGTAACATACAAGGTAAAATTTCAAATGTGTATACAGTAACATGCAAAAGTAGCAAGGGATGGCATATAAAAGTGAAGAAAATGATAACAGGGCAAAAAAGTCGAATTGTGATAAATATCATGTGACCTGTGTTAGTGCTTTAGATTCCCCTAATATATCTTTAAATGCTAAATTTAGTTTTCCGGGAGTTCTTACTCGGATTGTTGCTAGATTGTTTAAAAAAAGACGATTGATATTTTACATTGTTATAATCGTTGCGAATAATATTTGCCACAAATAAATATTAATTGTTATAAATAATACTTGCATCAAACAATTGTTCATTCTTATATCATTATTCTTAAACTTTTCATGTATTTGCGAGGCCTATGTAGCAAGTATTAAAGAAAATTAAAGAGATAACTTAATATATAAATAGAGATTTCGCATAATATATATGTAGTTTAGAATTTTTTATGTTTACACACATGAAAACTGAGAATATATCCCAAATACTTATTATTATACAGAAAACGTTTTTGAAAAATATTGTACCTATACCACAATGTAACCTTAAAATCTACTGTTTGAGCATATAGAGATTTTACCAACTTTTCCGATTCATTTATCTGAACGAACGCGAACAAACCCTATTCTAAAAAATATCTTGTCGCATTGTAATCTTCTATTTTCTTCATACTCTTTATACGGTACATTAAATATAATAAACATTATGAACTAATCGCAAAATACTTACCACTGAACATCAGAAAATGTATCTAAGACGTTCAAATTTGTCGAAGAAACTACTTGGCCTCTTTTTGAAATATAATTTAGTATTAGCGGTGGGCTGCAACGTATTCCAGCGTATTCGTTTTTTGTTCACCCTGCTACTGATGAATACGAGAAAATTTCCTTCTCGGAAACTATTTATCTCATTGTTGGCCGGTTCTTCAAAAGAATACAATTGACATTTTACATTGTTATATTTATTACAAATATTTAATCTCACAATCAAATAATCATTCTTACAAGTATTAAAGACGTGCAGGGATCGTTTAAAAAAATATAATAAGATGTTTTAGCTCCTATATTTTCAAGAAATAATTTGTGCTAACTCTTGACATCGTATGCAAACTTAAGCCTTAGTATATAATTTAATTTTTTTGTCTATTTCCACAGAAGCATACTTAGAAATTATTCACAAATATTTAAAATAGAAAAGAAAACATTTTTAAAGGATTAAGTACATTTGTCCCAATGAATCTTGAAAAAACAATTTCTTCTATAGCTTTTTCGCAAACTTTTAAAGATATAGGTATTTATCTGGGCGTTCTTTCTGCTACTGAGGGAACTTAAAAAAATATATATTGTTACAATGTAATTGTCCTATAAAATGTTAAGGGTAATACAGTTGCATAATGCCTGCGTCCCCCCAGAATTTCGCATATATTCTACAAAATGCTAAGAAAAATACTTAAAATGAAAGATTTGAGTTTGGTTATAAATAATGCGCAATATTTCTATAAATTCAAATTTAATTTATCCTTTTAAAATCCTTTTAAATTTTATTAAATAATTATGCAAATCTTCTAATGTAGAATAAAAATTCACGAAAACTGCGTTATAAAATTTTCATGTACATATAATTCGGTGCATAACGGGTTAAAAAGATCTTTAGAAAATAAAAACCATAAAATGATGTTAAAAATCCCCAACGCTTTCAACTGTTATAAAGCAGCTATCATCAGGGGGAAATTCAAAGTCGTTAATATTATAAAATATAGATTAAACTATAATTTTTCAGACGCACTGTTTAAGATATGTTCACGCTTTGTCAATTTCATAATCAAGGTGAATATGACGTCCGAAAAATTAAAGTTTAAATTTAAATATATTTTATTACAGTAACATACAAAAGTATCAAGGGAGGGCATATAAAAGCGAAAACAAATGATAAAAGGACGAAAAAAGTAGAAGGGTGATATAATTGCATGTTACCTGATTATTGTCTTGATTCCACTAAACACTCCGGTAGAGCCATGTCAGCGCCATACTCTTAATCCGCCCAATTCTAAAATCCAATTAACAATTCAGAAAACTGTATGAGAGAGAAAACGAGGAGACCACCCTCATATACACAGTAACATACAAGGTAAAATATCAAATGTGTATAAATTAACATACAAAAGTATCAAGGGAGGGCTTATAAAAGTGAAAAAAAAATTATAAAAGTTCGAAAAAAAAGACAGGTGATAGAATTGCATGTTACCAGACTTATTGTCTTGATTCCACTAAACGCTCCTGTACAGCCATCTCAACCCCATACTCTTAATCCGTCCAATTCCGAAACCCAATTAACAATTCAGAAAGCTGTAAGAGGGAGAAAACGAGGAGACCTCCCTCATATACACAGTAACATACAAGGTAAGATATAAATGTGTATACAATAACATACAAAAGTATCAAGGGAGGCATAAAACAGTGAAAAAAAAATTATAAAAGGACGAAAAAAAAGACGGGTGATAGAATTGCATGTTCCCTGACTTATTATCTTGATTCCACTAAACACTCCGGTATAGCCATGTCAGACCCATACTCTTCATCCCACATCCTTCCAATTTCGATACCCAATTAACAATTCAGAAAACGGTTAGAGAGAGAAAACAAAGAGACCACCCTCATATACACAGTAACATACAAGGTAAAATATATATGTGTATACAGTAACATACAAAAGTATCAAGTTGGGCGTATAAAAGTGAAAAAAAATTATAAAAGGACTAAAAAAAAAGGGTGATAGAATTGCATGTTACCTGACTTATTGTTTGATTCCACTAGACACTGCGGTATAGCCAAGTCAGCTCAATACTGTTAATCCTTCAAATTCCGATTCCCATTTAACAATTCAGAAAACTGTAAGAGAGAGAAATCGAGGAGAACACCCTCATATACACATTAACATACAAGGTAAAATATCAAATGTGTATAAATTAACATACAAAAGTATGAAAGGAGGGCATATAAAAGTGAAAAAAAAATTATAAAAGGAAGAAAAAAATAGAATGATGATAGAATTTCATATTACCTGACTTATTGTCTTCATTATACTAAACACTCCGATATAGCCAAGTCAGCCCCATATCAATAAACAATTAAGAAAACTGGAAGAGAGAGATAACGAGGGTACCACTCTCATATACACAGTAACATACAAGGTAAAATATCAAATGTGTGTACAGTAACATACAAGGTAAAATATCAAATGTGTATACAGTAACATACAAAAGTATCAAGATGGGCATATAAAAGTGATAAAAAATTATAAAAGGAAGAAAAAGAGGGTGATAGAATTGCATGTTACCTGACTTATTGTCTTGATTCCACGAAACACTCCGGTATAGCCAAGTCAGCCCCATACTCTTAATACGTCCAATTCCGATACCCATTTAACAATTCAGAAAACTGTAAGAGAGAGAAAACGAGGGGACCACTCTCATATACACAGTAACATACAAGGTAAAATATCAAATGTGTATACAGTAACATGCAAAAGTAGCAAGGGAGGGCATATAAAAGTGATGAAAATGATAATAGGGCAAAAAAAGTAGAATTGTGATAAATATCATGTGACCTGTGTTAGTGCTTAAGATTCCCCTAATATATCTTGTAAATGCTAAATTTAGTTTTCCGGGAGTTCTTACTCGGATTGTTGCTAGACTGTTTAACAAAAGACGATTGATATTTTACATTGTTATAATCGTTGCGAATAATATTTGCCACAAATAAATATTAATTGTTATAAATAATATTTGCATCAAACAATTGTTCATTCTTATATCATTATTCTTAAACTTTTCATGTATTTGCTAGGCCTATGTAGCAAGTATTAAAGAAAATTAAAGAGATAATTTAATATATAAATAGAGATTTCGCATAATATATATGTAGTTTAGAATTTTGTATGTTTACACACATGGAAACTGAGAATATATCCCAAATACTTATTATTATACAGAAAACGTTTTTGAAAAATTTTGTACCTATACCACAAGGTAACCTTAAAATCTACTGTTGGAGCATATAGAGATTTTACCAACTTTTCCGATTCATTTATCTGGGCTTCTACTGACGAACGCGAACAAACCCTATTCTACAAAATATCTTGTCGCATTGTAATCTTCTATTTTCTTCATACTTATTATACGGTACATTAAGTATAATAAACGTTATGAACTAATCGCAAAATACTTACCACTTAACAGCAGAAAATGTGTCTAAGACGTTGAAATTTGTCTAAGAAACTACTTGTCCTCTTTTTGAAATATAATTTAGTATTAGCGGTGGGCTGCAACTTATTCCAGCGTATTCGTTTGTTGTTCACCGTGCAACTGATGAATACGGGAAAATTTTCTTCTCGAAAACTATTTATCTCATTGCTGGCCGGTTGTTGAAAAGAATACAATTGAGATTTTACATTGTTATATTTATTACAAATATTTAATCTCACAATCAAATAATCATTCTTACAAGTATTAAAGACGTGCAGGGATCGTTTAAAAAAATATAATAAGATGTTTTAGCTCCTATATTTTCAAGAAATAATTTAGAGATTTTACCAACTTATCCGACTGATTTATATGGGCTTCTACTGACGAACGCGAACAAACCCTCTTCTATAAAATATCTTGTCGCATTGTAATCTTTTATTTTCTTCATACTCTTTATACGGCACATTAAGTATATTAAGCATTTTGAACTAATTGCAAAATACTTACTACTGACCAGTAGAAAATGTATCTAAGACGTTCAAAATTTGTCGAAGAAACTACTTGTCCTCTTTTTGAAATATAAATTAGTATTAGCGGTGGGCTGCAATGTATTCCAGCGTATTCGTTTGTTGTTCACTCTGATACTGGTGAATACGAGAAAATTTCCTTCTCAGAAACTATTTATCTCATTGTTGGCCGGCTGTTGAAAAGAATACAATTGACATTTTACATTGTTATATTTATTACAAATATTTAATCTCACAAACAATTAATCATTCTTACAAGTATTAAAGACGTGCAGTGATCGTTTAAAATATAATAAGATATTTTAGCTCCTTTATTTTCAAGAAATAATTTGTGCTAACTCTTGACATCGTATGCAACCTAAAGCCTTAGTCTATAATTTAATATTTTGCCTATTTCCACAGAAGCATACTTAGAAATTATCCGCAAATATTTAAAATAAAAAAGAAAACATTTTTTAAAGGATTAAGTACATGTGTCACATTGAATCTTGAAAAAATAAATTCTTCTATAGCTTTTTCGCCAACTTTTAGAGATATATTTATCTGGGCGTTCTATCTGCTACTGACGAACTTAAAAATATATATATTGTTAGAATGTAGTTGTCCTATAAAATTTTAAGGGTAATACAGTTGCATAATGCCTGCGTCCCCACAGAATTGCGCTTATATTATACAAAATGATTAAAAAATTATTTAAAATAAAAGATTTGAGTTTGGTTATAAATAATACGCAATATTTCTATAAATTCAAATTTAATTTGTCCTTTTAAAATCCTTTTAAATTTTATTAAACAATTGTGCAAATCTTCTAATGTAGATTAAAAATTCCCGAAAGCTGCGTTAGAAGATAAAATTTTCATGTACATAAACTTTCAGTGCATAAAGGGTTAAAAAGATCTTTAGAACATAAAAACCATAAAATGATGTTAAAAATCCCCAACGCTTTCAACTGTTATAAAGCAGCTATCATCAGGGGGAAATTCAAAAGGCGTTAATATTATAAAATATAGATTAAACTATAATTTTTCCGGACTCAATGTTCACGATATGTTCACGATTTGTCCATTTCATAATCAAGGTGAACTTGACGTCCGAAAAATTATAGTTTAAAATTAAATATATATTATAAACACGATAAAGCAGCGTGTAAACCTAAAAACTACACCGAGTAAGGTCGGCAGATATGGCTGCAGCGATTTCTGACATTCTTCGTCGCTGCTTAGAAAATATTGCGACCAAAAGAAAAATCATTATACGCTTTTGAACGCTAGACAAAAGTATTCTACTGTGTGTACCAAACACTACGTCAAATATGTAAATAATAAGAACGAACACAAGAAGTAACGCAAATGACTGGAGATGGTTGGGAAAGGAAAAGATAATTTAGGATTTAGTTTTTCGAGAGTGCTGTTCCGCAAACGGCCAAAACTAGCCTTTTTTGCACCCGGTGCAAACATGTATTATGGCGCCCCACACATTCTTCCGCCAAGTAAATTTACAGACAGAATTTTGCAAATTTTCTAATAGTCGAATTATTTGAAAATATAAAATATATAATCATAAGTTATGTAATACAGAACTACGTAATCTACAATGGCGGATCCAAGGGGAGGTCACAGTGATCAACCCCACCGCCACCCAATCTTAAAAACAACAAAAATTTTCTAAAGATCATATTAAAAATGAAATATACAGTAGAGTCCCGATTATCCGAGTATCGCTTAACCGAGTTTCCACTTTAAACGGGTTATTTTCTTATAATGGAGTGCTGGCTTCCATTATTATGAAACAGTCATTATAAATGAAGTGTTAAGTGAAGATGGAAGAGCAGACGTAAAAAATTTAACTCTGAATTTCCGGTCAGAAAAGGGAAAAAATGGCCATAAAAAATTACGGCCATTTTTTTACGAAGAAAAATAAGGGTGATATAATTGCATGTTACCTGACTTATTGTCTTGATTCCACTAAACACTCCAGTAGAGCCATGTCAGCCCCATACTCTTAATCCGTCCAATTCCGAAACCCAATTAAAAATTCAGAAATCTATAAGAGAGAGAAAACGAGGAGACCACCCTCGGAGACTACTGACCAAGCCCCTACCTACCGGGGTTAACCCAGCTGAACGGGTTTGTAATTGAAATGGAAAGCAGGGCTATGCATATTGAGTTACACCAGATCGCCGCAGGCGGCGGACCACACCATGGTGACCACAGCGGCAAGCACCCGGGGAGGAGACCACCCTCATATACAGAGTAACATACAAGGAAAAATATCAAACGTGTATACAGTAACATACAAAAGTATCAAGGTGGGCATATAAAAGTGAAAAAAATATAAAAGGACTAAAAAAAAGGGTGATAGAATTGCATGTTACCTGACTTATTGTATTCATTCCACTAAACTTTCCTGTATAGCCAAGTCAGCTCAATACTGTTAATCCGTCCAAATCCGATTCCCATTTAACAATTCAGAAAACTGTAGGAGAGTGATAGAGAAGGAGCCCACCCTCATATACACAGTAACAAACAAGGTAACATATCAAATGTGTATACAATAACATACAAAACTATCAAGGAAGGGCATATAAAAGCGAAAAAAAAGTGATAAAAGGACGAAAAAATAGAAGGGTGATATAATTGCATGTTACCTGACTTATTGTCTTGATTCCACTAAACAATCCTGTAGAGCGATGTCAGCCCCATACTCTTAATCCGTCCTTTTCCGAAATCCAATTAACAATTCAGAAAACTGCAAGAGGGAGAAAACGAGGAGACAAAACCTCATATACACAGTAACATACAAGGTAAAATATCAAACGTGTATACAGTAACATACAAAAGTATCAAGGTGGGCATATAAAAGTGAAAAAATTATAAAAGGACTAAAAAAAACGGTGATAGAATTGCATGTTACCTGACTTATTGTATTCATTCCACTAAACACTCCGGTATAGCCAAATCAGTCCCATACTATTAATCCGTCCAATTCCAAAACCCAATTAACAATTCAGAAAACTGGAAGAGAGAGAAAACGAGGAGTCCACCCTCATATACACAGCAACATACAAATTAAAATATCAAATGTTTATACAGTAACATACAAAAGTATCAAGGGAGGGCATATAAAAGCGAAAAAAAAAATGATAAAAGTACGAAAAAATATAAGGGTGATATAATTGCATATTACCCGACTTATTGTCTTGATTCCATTAAACTCTCCTGTAGAGCCATGTCAACCCCATACTCTTAATCCGTCCAATTCCGAAATCCAATTAACAATTCAGAAAACTGTAAAAGAGAGAAAACGAGGAGACCACCCTCATATACACAGTAACATACAAGGTAAAATATCAAATGTGTATACAGTAACATACAAAAGTATCCAGGGAGGGCGCTATAAAAGTGAAAAAATGATAAAAGACGAAAAAAATGGAAGGGTGATATAATTGCATGTTACCTGACTTATTATCTTGATCACACTAAACACTCCGGTATAACCAAGTGAGCTCAATACTGTTAATCCATCCGATTCCGATTCCCATGTAACAATTCAGAGAACTATAAGAGAAAGAAAACGAGGAAACCACCCTCATGTACACAGTAACATACATGGAAAAATATCAAATGTGTATACAGTAACATATAAAAGTATCAAGGGAGGGCATATAAAAGTGAAAAAAAAAATATAAAAGGACGATAAAAAAAGACGGGTGATAGAATTGCATGTTACCTGACTTATTGTCTTGATTCCACTAAACACTCCTGTATAGCCATGACAGCCCCATACTCTTAATCCGTCCAATTCCGAAACCCAATTAACAATTCAGAAAACTGTAAGAGAGTGAAAGAGAAGGAGACCACCCTCATATACACAGTAACATACAAGGTAACACGTCAAATGTGTATACAATAACATACAAAAGTATCAAGGAAGGGCATGTAAAAGCGAAAAAAAAATGATAAAAGGACGAAAAAATAGAAGGGTGATATAATTGCATGTTACCTGACTTATTGTCTTGATTATACTAAATACTCCGGTGTAGCCAAGTCAGCGCTATACTCTTATTTCTTCCAATTCCGAAACCCAATTAACAATTCAGAAAACTCTAAGAGAGAGGAAACGAGGAGACCACCCTTTTATACACAGTAACATAAAAGGTAAAATATAAATGTGTATACAGTAACATACAATTTATCAATGTGTGCATATAAAAGTACAAAAAAATTATAAAAGGACGAAAAAAAATAGAAGGGTGATAAAATTGCATGTTAACTGACTTATTGTCTTGATTCCACTAAACACTCGTGTATAGCCATGTCAGCCCCATACTCTTAATCCGTCCAATTCCGAAACCCAATTAACAATTCAGAAATCTGTAAGAGAGAGAAAACGAGAAGACCACCCTCATATACACAGTAACATACAAGGTAAAATATCAAATGTATATACAGTAACATAGAAAAGTATCAAGGTGGACATATAAAAGTGAAAAAAATTATAAAAAGACTAAAAAAAAAAAAGGGTGATAGAATTGCATGTTACCTGACTTATTGTCTTGATACCACTAAACACTCCGGTACAGCCAAGTCAGCCCCATACTCTTAATCCGTCCAATTCCGAAATCCAATTAACAATTCAGAAAACTGTAAGAGAGAGAAAACGAGGAGACCACCCTCATATACACAGTATTATACAAGGTAAAATATAAATGTGTATAAAGTAACATACAAAAGTATCAAGGTGGGCATATAAAAGTGAAAAAAAATTATAAAAGGACGAAAAAAAAGACGGGGGATAGAATTGCATGTTACCTCACTTATTGTTTTGATTCCACTAAACACTCCTGTATAGCCATGTCAGACCCATACTCTTAATCCGTCCAATTCCGAAAGCCAATTAACAATTCAGAAAACTGTAAGAGAGAGAAAACAAGGAGACCGCCCTCATATACACAGTATTATACAAGGTAAAATATAAATGTGTATAAAGTAACGTTCAAAAGTATCAAGGTGGGCATATAAAAGTGAAAAAAATTATAAAAGGACGAAAAAAATAGGAGGGTGATAAAATTTCATGTTACCTGACTTATTGTCTTGATTCCACTAAACACTCGTGTATAGCCAAGTCAGCCCCATACTCTTAATACGTCCATTTCCGATACCCAATTAACAATTCAGAAAACTGTAAGAGAGAGAAAACGAGGAGACCACGCTCATATACACAGTAACAGACAAGGTAAAATATAAATGTGTATACAGTAACATACAAAATTATCAAGGTGGGCATATAACAGTGAAAAAAAATTATAAAAGGACGAAAATAAAAAATGATAGAATTGCATGTTACCTGACTTATTGTATTCATTTAACTAAACACTCCGGTATATCTAAGTTAGCTCAATACTGTTAATCCGTCCAATTCCGATTCCCATTATCAATTCAGAAAACTCTAAGAGAGAGAAAACGAGGAGAACACCCTCATATACAGTAACATGCAAGGTAAAATATCAAATATGTCTACAGTAATATACAAAAATATCAAGGTGGGCATATAAAATTGAAAAAAAAAATTATAAAAGGACTAAAAAACAGGGTGATAGAATTGCATGTTACCTGACTTATTGTCTTCATTCCACTAAACACTCCGGTATAGCCAAGTCAGCTGAGTAATGTTAATCCGTCCTATTCCGAATCCCAATTAACAATTCAGAAATCTCTAAGACAGAGGAAACGAGGAGACCACCCTTTTATACACAGTAACATACAAGGTAAAATATAAATGTGTATACAGTAACATACAATTTATCAAGGTGTGCATATAAAAGTTAAAAAAAATTATAAAAGGATGAAAAAAATAGAAGGGTGATAAAATTGCATGTTAACTGACTTATTGTCTTGATTCCACTAAACACTCGTGTATAGCTATGTCAGCCCCATACTCTTAATCCGTCCAATTCCGAAACCCAATTAACAATAGAGAAAACTGTAAGAGAGAGAAAACGAGGAGACCACCCTCATATACACAGTAACATACAAGGAAAAATATCAAATGTGTATAGAGTAACATACAAAAGTATCAAGGTGGGCATATAAAAGTGAAAAAAATTATAAAAGGACTAAAAAACAGGGTGATAGAATTACAAGTTACCTGACTTATTGTCTTCATTCCACTAAACACACCGGTATAGCCAAGTCAGCTCAATACTGTTAATCCGTCCAATTCCGATTCCCATTTAACAATTCAGAAAACTGGAAGAGAGAGAAAACGAGGAGTCCACCCTCATATACACACTAACATTAAAGGTAAAATATCAAATGTGTATACAGTAACATACGAAAGTATCAAGGGAGGGAATATAAAAGCGAAAAAAACTGATAAAAGGACGAAAAAATAGAAGGGTGATAAAATTGCATGTTACCTGACTTATTGTCTTGATTCCATTAAACACTCTTGTAGAGCCATCTCAGCCCCATACTGTTAATCCGTCCAATTCCGAAATCCAATTAACAATTCAGAAAACTGTAAGAGAGAGAAAACGAGGAGACCACCCTCATATACACAGTAACATACAAGGTAAAATATCAAATGTGTATACAGAAACATACAAAAGTATCAAGGTAGGGCATATAACAGAGAAAAAAATGATAAAAGTACGAAAAAATAGAAGGGTGATAAAATGTGTATAAATTAACATACAAAAGTATCAAAGGAGGGCATACAAAAGTGAAAAAAATTATAAAAGGAAGAAAAAAACGAAGGATGATAGAATTGCATATTACCTGACTTATTGTCTTGATTATGCTAAACACTCCGGTATAGCCAAGTCAGCCCCATACTCTTAATCCGTCCAATTCCGAAACCCAATTAACAATTGAGAAAACTGTAAGAGAGAGAAAACGAGGAGACCACCCTCATATACACAGTAACATACAAGGAAAAATATCAAATGTGTATAGAGTAACATAAAAAAGTATCAAGGTGGGCATATAAAAGTGAAAAAAATTATAAAAGGACTAAAAAACAGGGTGATAGAATTGCATGTTACCTGACTTATTGTCTTCATTCCACTAAAGACACCGGTATAGCCAAGTCAGCTCAATACTGTTAATCCATCCAATTCAGATTCCCATTTAATAATTCAGAAAACTGGAAGAGAGAGAAAACGAGGAGTCCACCCTCATATACACAGTAACATACAAGGTAAAATATCAAATGTGTATACAGAAACATACAAAAGTATCAAGGTAGGGCATATAACAGAGAAAAAAATGATAAAAGTACGAAAAAATAGAAGGGTGATAAAATTGCATGTTAGCTGACTTATTGACTTGATACTATTAAACACTCCTGTAGAGCCATGTCAGCCCCATACTGTTAATCCGTCCAATTCCGAAATCCAATTAACAATTCAGAAAACTGTAAGAGAGAGAAAACGAGGAGACCGCCCTCATATACACAGTATTATACAAGGTAAAATATAAATGTGTATACAGTAACATACAAAAGTATCAAGGTGGGCATATAAAAGAGAAAAAAAATTATAAAAGGACGAAAAAAATAGAAGGGTGATAAAATTGCATGTTAGCTGACTTATTGTCTTGATTCCACTAAACACTCGTGTATAGCAATGTCAGCCCCATACTCTTATTCCGTCTATTCCCAAACCCAATTAACAATTCAGAAATCTGTAAGAGAGAGAAAACGATTAGACCACCCTCATATACACATACAAGGTAAAATATCAAATGTGTATACATTAACATACAAAAGTATCAAAGGGGGGCATATAAAAGTGAAAAAAATTATAAAAGGAAGAAAAAAAAGAAGGATGATAGAATTGCATATTACCTGACTTATTGTCTTGATTATACTAAACACTCCGGTGTAGCCAAGTCAGCCCTATACTTTTAATCCTTCCAATTCCGAAACCCAATTAACAATTCAGAAAACTCTAAGAGAGAGGAAACGAGGAGACCACCCTCATACACACAGTAACATACAAGGAAAAATATCAAATATTTATACAGTAACATACAAAAGTATCAAGGGATGGCATATAAAAGTGTAAAAAATAATTATAAAAGGATGAAAAAAAAGACGGGTGATAGAATTGCATGTTAACTGACTTATTGTCTTGATTCCACTAAACACTCCTGTATAGCCATGTAAGCTCCATTCTCTTAATCCGTCCAATTCCGAAACCCAATTAACAATTCAGAAATCTGTAAGACAGAGAAAACGAGGAGACCACCCTCATATACACAGTAACATACAAGGTAAAATATAAATGTGTATACAGTAACATACAAAAGTATCAAGGTGGGCATATAAATGTGAAAAAAGTTATAAAAGGACGAAAAAAATAGGAGGGTTATATAATTTCATGTTACCTGACTTATTGTCTTGATTCCACAACACACTCGTGTATAGCCATGTCAGCCCCATACTCTTAATCCGTCTATTCCGAAACCAAATTAACAATTCAGAAATATGTAAGAGGGAGAAAACGAGGAGACCACCCTCATATACACAGTAACATAATATTTGCATCAAACAATTGTTCATTCTTGCATCATTATTCTTAAACTTTGCATGTATTTGCGAGGCCTATGTAGCAAGTATTAAAGAAATTCAAGAGATAACTTATTATATAAATAGATATTTCGCATAATATATATGTAGTTCAGAATTTTGTATATTTACACACATGAAAACTGAGAATATATCCCCAATACTTTTTAGTATACAGAAAACGTTTTTGAAAAATATTGTACCTATACCACAAGGTAACCTTAAAATCTACTGTTGGAGCATATAGAGATTTTATCAACTTTTCCGATTGATTTATCTGGGCTTCTACTGACGAACGCGAACAAACCCTCTTCTACAAAATATCTTATCGCATTGTAATCTTCTATTTTTTTCATACTCTTTATACGGTACATTAAGTATATTAAACATTATGAACTAATCGCAAAATACTTACCACTGAACAGCAGAAAATGTATCTAAGACGTTCAAAATTTGTCGAAGAAACTTGTCCTCTTTTTGAAATATAAATTAGTATTAGCGGTGGGCTGCAACGTAATCCAGCGTATTCGTTTGTTGTTCACCCTGCTACTGGTGAATACGAGAAAATTTCCTTCTCAGAAACTATTTATCTCATTGTTGGCCGGCTGTTGAAAAGAATACAATTGACATTTTACATTGTTATATTTATTACAAATATTTAATCTCACAAACAATTAATCATTCTTACAAGTATTAAAGACGTGCAGGGATCGTTTAAAATATAATAAGACGTTTTAGCTCCTTTATTTTCAAGAAATAATTTGTGCTAACTCTTGACATCTTATGCAACCTAAAGCCTTAGACTATAATTTAATATTTTGTCTATTTCCACAGAAGCATACTTAGAAATTATCCTCAAATATTTAAAATAGATGAGAAAACATTTTTAAAGGATTAAGTACATGTGTCACAATGAATCTTGAAAAAACAAATTCTTCTATAGCTTTTTCGCAAACTTTTAGAGATATATTTATCTGAGCGTTCTATCTGCTACTGACGAACTTAAAAAAATATATATTGTTAGAATGTAATTGTCCTATAAAATTTTAAGGGTAATAAAGTTGCATAACGCCTGCGTCCCCCCAGATTTGCGCTTATATTCTACAAAATGCTAAGAAAAATATTTAAAATAAAAGATTTGAGATTGGTTATAAATAATACGCAATATTTCTATAAATTCAAATTTAATTTATCCTTTTAAAATCCTTTTAAATTTTATTAAATAATTATGCAAATCTTCTATTATAGATTAAAAATTCACGAAAACTGCGTTTGAAGATAAAATTTTCATGTACATATAATTCAGTGCATAAAGGGTTAAAAAGATCTTTAGAACATAAAAACCATAAAATGATGTTAAAAATCCCCAACGTTTTCAACTGTTATAAAGCAGCTGTCATCAGGGGGAATTTCAAAGGCGTTAATATTATAAAATATAGATTAAACTATAATTTTTCGGACGCAATGTTCACGATATGTTCACGCTTTGTCCATTTCATAATCAAGGTGAACTTGACGTCCGAAAAATTATAGTTTAAATTTAAATATATTTTATAAACACGATAAAGCAGCGTGTAAACCTAAAAACTACCCGGAGTAAAGTCGGCAGATATGGCTGCAGAGAATTAAGACATTCTTCGTCGCTGTTTAGAAAATATTGCGACCAAAAGAAAAATCATTATACGCTTTCGAACGCTAGATAAAAGTATTCTACTGTGTGTACCAAACACTACGTCAAATATGTAAGCAAAAAGAACGAACGCAAGAAGTAACACAAATGACTGGAGATGGTTGGGAAAGGAAAAGATAATTTAGGCTTTAGTTTTTCGAGAGTCCTGTTCCACTAAGGGCCAAAACTAGCCATTTTTGCACCCGGCGTAAACATGTATTATGGCGCCCCACACCTTCTTCCGCCAAGTAAATTTACAGAGAGAATTTTGGAAATTTTCTAATACTCGATTTATTTGAAAATTTAAAATATGTAATCATAAGTTATGAAATACAGAACTACGTAATCAGTGTAGTACAATGACGAATGTCATTGTACTACATTGGGAGAAAACGAGGAGACCACCCTCATATACACAGTAACATACATGGTAAAATATCAAGCGTGTATACAGTAACATACAAACGTATCAAGGGAGGGCATTTAAAAGTGAAAAAAATTATAAAAGGAAGAAAAAAAAGAAGGATGATAGAATTGCATGTTACCTGACTTATTGTCTTGATTATGCTAAACACTCCGGTATAGCCAAGTCAGCCCCATACTCTTAATCCGTCCAATTCCGAAACCCAATTAACAATTGAGAAAACTGTAAGAGAGAGAAAACGAGGAGACCACCCTCATATACACAGTAACATACAAGGAAAAATATCAAATGTGTATAGAGTAACATAAAAAAGTATCAAGGTGGGCATATAAAAGTGAAAAAAATTATAAAACACTAAAAAACAGGGTGATAGAATTGCATGTTACCTGACTTATTGTCTTCATTCCACTAAAGACACCGGTATAGCCAAGTCAGCTCAATACTGTTAATCCATCCAATTCAGATTCCCATTTAATAATTCAGAAAACTGGAAGAGAGAGAAAACGAGGAGTCCACCCTCATATACACAGTAACATACAAGGTAAAATATCAAATGTGTATACAGAAACATACAAAAGTATCAAGGTAGGGCATATAACAGAGAAAAAAATGATAAAATTACGAAAAAATAGAATGGTGATAAAATTGCATGTTAGCTGACTTATTGACTTGATACTATTAAACACTCCTGTAGAGCCATGTCAGCCCCATACTGTTAATCCGTCCAATTCCGAAATCCAATTAACAATTCAGAAAACTGTAAGAGAGAGAAAACGAGGAGACCGCCCTCATATACACAGTATTATACAAGGTAAATTATAAATGGGAATACAGTAACATACAAAAGTATCAAGGTGGGCATATAAAAGAGAAAAAAAATTATAAAAGGACGAAAAAAATAGAAGGGTGATAAAATTGCATGTTAGCTGACTTATTGTCTTGATTCCACTAAACACTCGTGTATAGCAATGTCAGCCCCATACTCTTATTCCGTCTATTCCGAAACCCAATTAACAATTCAGAAATCTGTAAGAGAGAGAAAACGAGTAGACCACCCTCATATACACATACAAGGTAAAATATCAAATGTGTATACATTAACATACAAAAGTATCAAAGGGGGGCATATAAAAGTGAAAAGAATTATAAAAGGAAGAAAAAAAAGAAGGATGATAGAATTGCATATTACCTGACTTATTGTCTTGATTATACTAAACACTCCGGTGTAGCCAAGTCAGCCCTATACTTTTAATCCTTCCAATTCCGAAACCCAATTAACAATTCAGAAAACTCTAAGAGAGAGGAAACGAGGAGACCACCCTCATACACACAGTAACATACAAGGTAAAATATCAAATATTTATACAGTAACATACAAAAGTATCAAGGGATGGCATATAAAAGTGTAAAAAATAATTATAAAAGGATGAAAAAAAAGACGGGTGATAGAATTGCATGTTAACTGACTTATTGTCTTGATTCCACTAAACACTCCTGTATAGCCATGTAAGCTCCATTCTCTTAATCCGTCCAATTCCGAAACCCAATTAACAATTCAGAAATCTGTAAGACAGAGAAAACGAGGAGACCACCCTCATATACACAGTAACATACAAGGTAAAATATAAATGTGTATACAGTAACATACAAAAGTATCAAGGTGGGCATATAAATGTGAAAAAAGTTATAAAAGGACGAAAAAAATAGGAGGGTGATATAATTTCATGTTACCTGACTTATTGTCTTGATTCCACAACACACTCGTGTATAGCCATGTCAGTCCCATACTCTTAATCCGTCTATTCCGAAACCAAATTAACAATTCAGAAATATCTAAGAGGGAGAAAACGAAGAGACCACCCTCATATACACAGTAACATAATATTTGCATCAAACAATTGTTCATTCTTGCATCATTATTCTTAAACTTTGCATGTATTTGCGAGGCCTATGTAGCAAGTATTAAAGAAATTCAAGAGATAACTTATTATATAAATAGATATTTCGCATAATATATATGTAGTTCAGAATTTTGTATGTTTACACACATGAAAACTGAGAATATATCCCCAATACTTTTTAGTATACAGAAAAAGTTTTTGAAAAATATTGTACCTATACCACAAGGTAACCTTAAAATCTACTGTTGGAGCATATAGAGATTTTATCAACTTTTCCGATTGATTTATCTGGGCTTCTACTGACGAACGCGAACAAACCCTCTTCTACAAAATATCTTATCGCATTGTAATCTTCTATTTTTTTTATACTCTTTATACGGTACATTAAGTATATTAAACATTATCAACTAATTGCAAAATACTTACCACTGAACAGCAGAAAATGTATCTAAGACGTTCAAAATTTGTCGAAGAAACTTGTCCTCTTTTTGAAATATAAATTAGTATTAGAGGTGGGCTGCAATGTATTCCAGCGTATTCGTTTGTTGTTCACCCTGTTACTGGTGAATACGAGAAAATTTCCTTCTCAGAAACTATTTATCTCATTGTTGGCCGGCTGTTGAAAAGAATACAATTGACATTTTACATTGTTATATTTATTACAAATATTTAATCTCACAAACAATTAATCATTCTTACAAGTATTAAAGACGTGCAGGGATCGTTTAAAATATAATAAGACGTTTTAGCTCCTTTATTTTCAAGAAATAATTTGTGCTAACTCTTGACATCTTATGCAACCTAAAGCCTTAGACTATAATTTAATATTTTGTCTATTTCCACAGAAGCATACTTAGAAATTATCCTCAAATATTTAAAATAGATGAGAAAACATTTTTAAAGGATTAAGTACATGTGTCACAATGAATCTTGAAAAAAGAAATTCTTCTATAGCTTTTTCGCAAACTTTTAGAGATATATTTATCTGAGCGTTCTATCTGCTACTGACGAACTTAAAAAAATATATATTGTTAGAATGTAGTTGTCCTATAAAATTTTAAGGGTAATACAGTTGCATAATGCCTGCGTCCCCCCAGAATTGCGCTTATATTATACAAAATGCTTAAAAAATTATTTAAAATAAAAGATTTGAGTTTGGTTATAAATAATACGTAATATTTCTATAAATTCAAATTTAATTTATCCTTTTAAAATCCTTTTAAATTTTATTAAACAATTGTGCAAATCTTCTAATGTAGATTAAAAATTCACGAAAGCTGCGTTAGAAGATAAAATTTTCATATACATATAATTCAGTGCATAAAGGGTTAAAAAGATCTTTAGAACATAAAAACCATAAAATGATGTTAAAAATCCCCAACGCTTTCAACAGTTATAAAGCAGCTATCATCAGGGGGAAATTCAGAGGCGTTAATATTATAAAATATAGATTAAACTATAATTTTTCGGACTCAATGTTCACGATATGTTCACGCTTTGTCCATTTCATAATCAAGGTGAACTTGACGTCCGAAAAATTATAGTTTAAAATTAAATATATATTATAAACACGATAAAGCAGCGTGTAAACCTAAAAACTACACCGAGTAAAGTCGGCAGATATGGCTGCAGCGATTTCAGACATTCTTCGTCGCTGCTTAGAAAATATTGCGACCAAAAGAAAAATCATTATACGCTTTTGAACGCTAGACAAAAGTATTCTACTGTGTGTACCAAACACTACGTCAAATATGTAAATAATAAGAACGAACACAAGAAGTAACGCAAATGACTGGAGATGGTTGGGAAAAGAAAAGATAATTTAGGATTTAGATTTTCGAGAGTGCTGTTCCGCTAAGGGACAAAACTAGCCTTTTTTGCACCCGGTGCAAACATGTATTATGGCGCCCCACACCTTCTTCCGCCAAGTAAATTTTGCAAATTTTCTAATAGTCGAATTATTTGAAAATATAAAATATATAATCATAAGTTATGTAATACAGAACTACGTAATCTACAATGGCGGATCCAAGGGGATGTCACAGGGATCAACCCCACCGCCACCCCATCTTAAAAACAACAAACATTTTCTAAAGATCATATTAAAAATGAAATATACAGTAGAGTCCCGATTATCCGAGTTTCGCTTAACCGAGTTTCCACTTTAAACGGGTTATTTTCTTATAATGGAGTGCTGGCTTCCATTATTATGAAACAGTCATTATAAATAAAGTGTTAAGTGAAGATGGAAGAGCAGACGTAAAAAAAATTAACTCTGAATTTCCGGTCAGAAAAGGGAAAAAATGGCCATAAAAAATTACGGCCATTTTTTTACGAAGAAAAATAATGGTGATATAATTGCATGTTACCTGACTTATTGTCTTGATTCCACTAAACACTCCAGTAGAGCCATGTCAGCCCCATACTCTTAATCCGTCCAATTCCGAAACCCAATTAAAAATTCAGAAATCTGTAAGAGAGAGAAAACGAGGAGACCACCTTCGGAGACTACTGACCAAGCCCCTACCTACCGGGGTTAACCCAGCTGAACGTGTTTGTAATTGAAATGGAAAGCAGGGCTATGCATATTGAGTACATACACCAGATCGCCGCAGGCGGCGGACCACACCACGGTGTCCACAGCGGCAAGCACCCGGGGAGGAGACCACTCTCATATACAGAATAACATACAAGGAAAAATATCAAACGTGTATACAGTAACATACAAAAGTATCAAGGTGAGCATATAAAAGTGAAAAAAAATATAAAAGGACTAAAAAAAAGGGTGATAGAATTGCACGTTACCTGACTTATTGCATTCATTCCACTAAACACTCCTGTATAGCCAAGTCAGCTCAATACTGTTAATCCGTCCAAATCCGATTCCCATTTAACAATTCAGAAAACTGTAGGAGAGTGATAGAGAAGGAGACCACCCTCATATACACAGTAACAAACAAGGTAACATATCAAATGTGTATACAATAACATACAAAACTATCAAGGGAGGTCATATAAAAGAGAAAAAAAGTGATAAAAGGACGAAAAAATAGAAGGGTGATATAATTGCATGTTACCTGACTTATTGTCTTGATTCCACTAAACAATCCTGTAGAGCGATGTCAGCCCCATACTCTTAATCCGTCCTTTTCCGAAATCCAATTAACAATTCAGAAAACTGTAAAAGAGAGAAAACGAGGAGACCACCCTCATATACACAGTAACATACAAGGTAAAATATCAAATGTGTATACAGTAACATACAAAAGTATCCAGGGAGGGCGCTATAAAAGTGAAAAAATGATAAAAGACGAAAAAAAATGGAAGGGTGATATAATTGCATGTTACCTGACTTATTATCTTGATCACACTAAACACTCCGGTATAACCAAGTGAGCTCAATAGTGTTAATCCATCCGATTCCGATTCCCATCTAACAATTCAGAGAACTATAAGAGAAAGAAAACGAGGAAACCACCCTCATGTACACAGTAACATACATGGAAAAATATTAAATGTGTATACAGTAACATATAAAAGTATCAAGGGAGGGCATGTAAAAGCGGAAAAAGAAATTATGAACGGACGAAAAAATAGAAGGGTGATATAATTGCATGTTACCTGACTTATTGTCTTGATTCCACTAAACAATCCCGTAGAACCATGTCAGTCCCATACTCTTAATCCGTCCAATTCCGAGATCCAATTAACAATTCAGAAAACTGTAAGAGGTAGAAAACGAGGAGACCACCCTCATGTACACAGTAACATACAAGGTAAAATATCAAATGTGTATACAGTAGGGTGGTCCTTAAAAAATTAACTTTTAAAATTTCTATGGGGCACCATCCTATTTTTTTCTATGTATAAAATAAAGACTTCCACAAAAATTTGAAAATTTTAAAACATTTTTTAAGGGTCGCTACCATGGTTTGAATATTTAGAAAAACATTAAAAATTGACATATTTTGTAATTTAATAATATATTATTTATACAAATCCATAGTCATTGCCAAATTGAATCATGGTATGATATTAAGTTGTAAAAACTGCCATTTGTTTTAAGTTTCAACATATTTACGCAGTCTATTGTCCAAACACAGACAGGAGTATTTCATGTCTACACTCTATTTCACCTCAACTTGGCAGCATTGTGAAAGTTAGAGAATCTAACATTCCACCTTGAAAAATAGTTCTCTGTTATTTTTTAATCTTAAATAGCTTAAATGCGTAGGAATTTATAAGATAATGTTTATAAATTATAGAATTAGATTTTTCTATATTCGTAAAATGTACTGAATGGCCATATTCGTATCAAAAGCAAAGCACAAAACTTAAAAAAAGAGCTTTCGGCAAGCATTCCTTTGACTGTTCACTTGGATTGCAAAATTTTAGAAGACATTTCAAGATCTGAAACTATAGACAGATTACCCATTATTATTTCAGGTAAAGCTATTGACCAGTTACTTGCTGTTCCAAAATTTTTCAATCAGGAACAGGTGAAGCAATAGCTTCTGCTGTTAACGAAACATTGGATTTGTGGGGATTACAAGCAAGTAAAATGTATGACTGTTTATATAACCTTTGTTAATACCCTATTATCAGGAGATGCTTGTGCACTTCTGGATTAGAATATGAACAAAGAAATGATTTGGCTTTCCATCATCACATCTTTGAAATTATGCTTGAGGAAGATTTTGTTAAGGCTCTCGGGGTTCAAAGCGGACCAGACATACTGTTATTCAAATGATTTAAAATTTCGTGGATGCCTATCGATTATGGTATATTTCAAACTCCCATAACTGACAATTTAATCAATGAAAAAAATAACACAAAATGCGTCAGAAATTACGGAATTTGCTCAAAATCATCTTAATGATTTTACAACGAAGGGACGATTACAAGGAGCTGATAGTGCTTGCCATCATTGTCTTAGGAGGAGTTCCAGAAATAGGTTTTATATTAGAGCCCCAGGTGGATTGAATCGGGTTCCATAAATGGTGAAGACCATATAATCGCTCAAGGTTTATTTATTTAGAGATCACTTTAAACTCTCTAAGCAGGAAGAATCTGGAGTTCGTGAAGTTTGCTCGTTTGTAGTGAAAATCTACATTCACAGCTGGTATCAGGCCCAATGATTTATTGCTCCTGAAGAACTTGAAAAAAGACGAAAATGTAAATGAAATAAATTCTTTTTGTACTTTGAAGAAGTTCCTAGGACATTTCTGTATTTCACAGAAGAACTAGTTGCTTTTGAATTTTTCGATGATAATGTCTTTTTTGAAAGTAAAAGAAAAAATGGTGTATGCTTTGAAAAATGAAGTGAATTGTGAACCCTTGAAACGTACACGTGCTGATCCTGATGTCATTCTCCAAAATGACTTGCAAGATTTTCAACAAGCAGCACTCTGAGGTTTCTTTTTAAATTATGGATTTACCTTCAGACTTTTCTGGAACAGATGTGAATAATTGGAATGAAAATAAATCCTACAAAACATATAAGGCACTAGCGACTTCAGTCAAAGTTGTTAATGATGTAGCTGAAAGCGGCGTAACACTCATGGTGTTATACAATAAACTTCATACAAAAGATAAAGAAAAAAACAGTATTTAAGGATGTGATATGGCAATCCAAATCATTTCTTTGTTCATATTCTGTTCCAGAAGAACACAAGCATTTCTTGATAATCCGGTATTAACAAAGGTTGTATAAAAGTCATACATTTTACTTGCTTGTAATCACCACAACTACAATGTTTTGTTAACAGCAGAAGCTATTGCCTCATCTGTTCCTGATTGAAATTTTGGAACAGCAAGTAACTGGTCAATAGCTTTACCTGAAATAATAATGGGTAACCTGTCTACAGTTTCAGATCCTGTAATGTCTTCTAAAATTTTGCAATCCCAATGAAGAGTTAAAGGAACGCTTGCCGAAAGCTCTTTATTTAAGTTTTGTGTTCTGCTTTTGATACGAATATGGCCATTTAGTAACGACATTTTACAAATATAAAAAAATCTAATTCTATAGTTTATAAACATTACCTTACAAATTCCTACGCCTTTTAGATATTTAAGATTAAAAAATAATGGAGAACTATTTTTCAAGGCGGAATGTTAGATTCTCTACCTTTCACAATCCTTCAAAGTTGAGGTGAAATAGAGTGTAGACATGAAATACTCATGTCTGTGTTTGGACAATAGACCGCTTAAATATGTTGAAACTTGAAACAAATGACAATCTTTACAACCTAATATCATACCATGATTTAATTTGGCAATGACTATGGATTTGTATTAATAATATACTATTAAATTAAAAAAATACGTCAATTTTTAATTTTTTTCTAAATATTCAAACCTTGGTAGCGACCCTTAAAAAATGTTTTAAAATTTTGGAATTTTTGTGGAAGTCTTTATTTTATGCATAGAACAAAATAGGAGGGTGCCCCATAGAAAATTTAAAAGTTTAATAACCATAAAAAATTTAAATTTTTTAAGTACCACCCTAGTATACAGTAACATACAAAAGTATCAAGGGAGGGCATATAAAAGTGAAAAAAAATTATAAAAGGACGAAAAAAAGACGAGTGATAGAATTGCATGTTACCTGACTTATTGTCTCGATTACACTAAACACTCCGGTATAGCCATATCAGCCCCATACTCTTAATCCTTCCAATTTCGAAACCCAACTAACAATTCAGAAAACTGTAAGAGAGAGAAAACGAGGAGACCACCCTCATATACACAGTAAGATACAAGGTAAAATATCATATGTGTATAGAGTAACATACTAAAGTATCACGGGAGGGCATATAAAAGTGAAAAAAATTATAAAAGGACGAAAAAAAAGAAGGGTGATAGAATTGCATGTTACCTGACTAATTGTCTTGATTGCACTAAACACTCCGGTATAGCCATGTAAGCCCCATACTCCTTATCCGTCCAATTCCGAAACCTAATTAACAATTAAGAAAGCTGTAAGAGAGAAAAAACGAGGAGACCACCCTCATATACAGAGTAACATACAAGGTAAAATATCTAATGTGTATACAATAACATACAGAAGTATCAAAGAATGGCATATACAAGTGAAAAAAATGATAATAGGGCGAAAAAAGTAGAATTGTGATAGAATGTACTGTGACCTGTGTTAGTGCATTAGATTCTCCTAATATATCTTGAAAAAGCTAAATTTACTTATCCGGGAGTTCTTACTCGCATTGTTGCTAGATTGTTTAACAAAAGAGGATTGATATTTTACATTGTTATTATCGTTGCGAATAATATTTACCACAAATAAATATTAATTGATATAAATAATATTTGCCGCAAACAATTGTTCATTCTTACATCATTATTCTTTAACATTGCATGTATTTGCGAGGCCTATGTAGCAAGTGTTAAAGAAAAGTCAAGAGATAATTTAATGTATAAATAGAGATTTCGAAAAATATATATGTATTTTAGAATTCTGTATGTTTACACGCTTGAAAACTGAGAATATATCCCCAATTCTTATTAGTATACAGAATTTTTTTTTGAGAAATATTGTACCTATACCACAAGGTAACCTTAAAATCTACTGTTGGAGCATATAAATTTTTTTACCAACTTTTCCGATTCATTTATCTGGACTTCTACTGACAAACGCGAACAAGCCCTATTCTACACAATATCTTGTCGCATTGTTATCTTCTATTTACTTCATACTCTTTATACGGTACATTAAGTATATTAAACATTATGAACTAATCGCAAAATACTTACCACAGAACAGCAGAAAACGTATCTAAGACGTTCAAAATTTGTCGAAGAAACTACTTGTCCTCTTTTTGAAATATAATTTAATATTAGCGGTGGGCTGCAACCTATTCCAGCGTATTCGTTTGTTGTTCACCCTGCTACTGATGAATTCGAGAAAACTTCCTTCTTGGAAACTATTTATCTCATTTTTGGCCCGTTGTTGAAAAGAATACGATTGACATTTTACATTTTTATATTTATTACAAATATTTAATCTAACAAACAGTTAATCATTCTTACAAGTACTTTCGGGGCCGTTTCAAATATAAGAAGACGTTTTATCTCCAATATTTTAAAGAAATATTTTGTGCTAACACTTGACATCGTATGCAACCTAAAGCCTTAGTATATAATTTAATATTTTGTCTATTTCCCTCATTAGCAAACTTAGAAAGTTCCCGCAAATATTTAAAGCAGAAAAGAAAACATTTTATAGGTTAAGTACATGTGTCACTATGTATCTTGAAAAAACAAAGTATTTCCTCTATAGCTTTTCCGAGAACTTTTAGAGATATATTTATCTGGGCGTTCAATCTGCTACTGACGGACGTAAAAAAAGTATATTATTAGAAAGTAATTGTCCTATAAGTTTTTAATGGTAATACAGTTGAATAATGCCTGCGGCCCCCCAAAATTGCACTTATATTCTACAAAACACTAAGAAAAATATTTAAAATGAAATATTTGAGTGGGGTTATAAATATTGCACAAAATCCCTATAAATTCAAATTTATTTATCCTTTTAAAATCCTTCTAAAATTTATTAAATAATTATGCAAATCGTCTTATGTAGTTTAAAAAATCACGAAAACTGCGTTAGGAGATAAAATTTTCATCGTCAAATAATTTTGAACATAAAGGTTAAAAAAGATCTTTTGAACATAAAAATCATAAAATGATGTTAAAAATACCCAACGCTTTGAACTGTTATATATCAACTATAATCAGGGGGAAATTCAAAGTCGCTAATAATATAAAATATAGTTTAATCTATAATTTTTCAGACTCAATGTTCACAATATGTTCACGTTTTGTCCGTTTGATAATCATGGTGAACATGACGTCCGAAAAATTATAGTTTAAACTATATTTTATAATAGCAAATATATTTTATAAACACGATAAAGCAGCGTGAAAACATAAAAACTACCCCGAGTAAGTCGGCATATATGAATGCAGTGAATTTTAGCATTCTTCGTCGCCGTTTGGAAAACATTGGGACCAAAAGAAAATCATTATACGCTTTCAAACGCTAGACAGATGTATTCTGCTGTGTGTACCAAACACTACGTCAAATATGTAAGCAATATGAACGAACACAAGAAGAAACGAAAATGAATGGAGATGGTTGGGAAAGGAAAAGATAATTTAGGCTTTAGTTTTCGAGAGTGCTGTTCCGCTCAGGGCCGAAACTAGCCTTTTTTGCACCCGGCGCAAATATGGATTTTGGCGCCCCACACTTTCTTCCGCCAAGAGTATTCACAGAGATAATTTTACTAATTTTCTAATAGTCGATTTATTTGAAAACTTAAAATATGTAATCATAAATTATGTAATACTGAACTACGTTACCTACAATCGCGGATCCAAGGGGAGGTCACGTGTGTCAACCCAACCCCTCTTAACACCAACAAAAATATTCTAAAGATCATATTAAAAATGAAATATACGGTAGAATCTCGATTATCCGGGTCCCGATCAACCGAGTTTCTGCTTTAACCGAGTTATTTTCTTCTGATGGTGATGATTCTGATGATTTCTTTTGAATGGCTTCCATTATTATGAAACAGTCGTTATAAATGAAGTGTTAAGTGAAGATGAAAAAGCTGTCGTAAAAAGGTATAATTCTGCATTTCTGGTCAGAATAGGAAGAAAAAATTGCCATAAAAAATTATGGCCATTTTTTTACGAAATCTTTTTTTTTATGAAAAAAAAATGGATGGGTGATATAATTGCATTTTACCTGACTTATTGTCTTGATCCCACTAAACACTCCGGTACAGCCAAGTCAGCCCCATACTCTTAATCCGTCCAATTCCTAAACCCAATTAACAATTCCGAAAACTGTAAGAGAGAGAAAACGAAGTGACCACCCTCATATACACAGTAACATACAAGGTAAAATATCAAATGTGTATACAGTAACATACAAAAGTATCAAGGTAGGGCATATAAAAGCGAAAAAAAATGATAAAAGGACGAAAAAAATAGAAGAGTGATATAATTGCATGTTACCTGACTTATTGTCTTGATTCCACTAAACAATCCGGTATAGCCATGTCAGCCCCATACTTTTAATCCGTCCAATTCCGAAACCCAATTAACAATTCAGAAAACTGTAAGAAAGAGAAAACGAGGAGACCACCCTCATATACACAGTAACATACAAGGTAAAATATAAAATGTTTATACAGTAACATACAAATGTATCAAGGAAAGGCATACCCTCATAGCATGCATGGTCACAGTGAAGTCATGGTGACGTCACTGTAAGTCACTGTTGTCACGTCACATCTTTGATTAAAATGCCTCCACTCAGTGATGTCACATTGTGACTGAGATGTGAACGTCTTAGAAAACTTTAAAATATTACAAAAAATATTCAAAACATATTATTTACTGTAAAAATATTTTTCTGCCGCATTAAAAATTTTTTTAATCATGGTTCAAGTGGTGCCTTTGACCAAATTTGTATATTTTCATATAACATAAAATGTAATTAATTCATCAGCGACACAAGAAGATTTCCCAATTACACGAATTTCATCTAATTAAAAAATGTTGTAGGTAAACATACCTCGACTTATCTTTTATAAAAATTTTTGTTAATGATCATCTGTTATACTAGAAGTTTCTCAAAAAGTATTCGAAAACTTTCTGAGGTCTCAAACTAAAAATTTTCTATCACAGTTAAGCCTGCAGCTTTTAATAAGCATGCAGAAAGCCTCTTCAAAGTTTAGTCATATATGTATTTCTTGCTGTATAATTTGCATTCAAGTCATATTTTTTCCTCTTAATGTTTCACTATTTTAAGTAACTATTTTTAAAAAAATTGTACTTCTTTCAGACGTTTGAAATAAAATTGGCATTTTCCGAATATAAAATAAGTGTAAAAAATTTATGCAAAGCCCATGACATAATTAACTAGTCATATTTTCATTTTTTTGTTTTCAAAATATATTTTTAAAAACATATTTTACAAGATGTTTTATTCTACAGAAATTTATGTGAAAAGAATGACAGATTGACAAAGAAAAACCTTTTTCCTCTCGATAATCTTATTGTATTTTTTAAGAAGGTATTTTATATATATTACCTGTGATACAAACTTTACTTTAAAAAAAAAGTGGGTGGGGGGGGGGGTTCATTATTACCATTAAATTTATTTGTACACATTTTAAAAATTTAAGCAATGTTTTATCTAATAAACTCTAATTATGGATATTATTATTATTATTATTTACATAAAATAAACTTTACAATTCATTTTAACTTGTTTTAAAACTGATAAAATAAAAGGTAAAATACAATACAAAATTCTCAAATAGGAAATTTTAATTAGAGACAAGTTTATAAAATTATTGCACATTAAATTTCCGAATCTGTCGTATACAAAAACATCTGCTTCGAAACTTAAAAATCGTCTGCATTATTGCAGTTGTTACGACTCGACCGCATAATAACAAAAGCAACAGTGAAGCTTTTTAGAATAAACGCGGCAAGTTCAGTGGATGGCGTAGACGTATTGACAAGGATTTAAAAACTGAAACAAGAAGGTCCTAAGGATACAAGTTAATACAGCTAAAACAAAATATAAGTCGGAGAAAATTACGGTAGCTTTGACTTGTTGAAAATGATTCAAGTCTCTGCTATCGTACTTATTATCGGACTTAGTTGGTTCTGCAAAATCAAAGTAGAACGAATAACGTCAATGAAATTAGGTATGTAAAAATATTATTTTGCCTGTTTGCAATTTTTTAATTACAAAGATTTTAGTTAGCTTTTCATAAGCATGCTTTAGAACATAAATATTTCATTGCATTTATTTTTTATTTTGTTGAAATATAAAATATTATTTTCCCTGTTTGCTTTTTTTATAATTATAACAATTTTAGTTAGTTTCTCATAAACATGTTATAGAACATAAATAGTTCATTACATTTATTTTTTATTTTGTTGAAATATCTAACTTTCTTATCAACAGTTTTGATCAGATTATTAAAATTAGTGATTTAAATTGCATTTTAATCTTGTTTATTTTCTTATTTAAATATTTGGTTAAAACCACATGGTGTCATAAATATGGAAGTATATGGACAAGTATTATTAATATAATTATTAAACATTTAAAGATAATTAAATTATTTCATAAAAAAGCCTTTTTATAGAATAAAATTATTGGCAAACATTTTTTTTAAATTTTGTATTAAGTGATGTTCTTAAACAATTTGAATTGCATGTTTTTATTTAAAAAATTTGCATCTGCTCAGAAGAGGCATTTATAAAAAATAAGACACAAAGGAGACGTACTATTAAAAGAAATCGTGGATATGTAATGTTAAAAAAAAAATAATGATTTTTTAATGTATTATTCAACCTGAGAAATGTTTTAAAATCTATAAAGAAATAGTCATAGCGGGTGAAAACTTTTCAGTTGTTAAACATTCTTACTGAAATGTTTTCAAAGTGAACTAGAAGTTTGTTGGCAAATGAAAATATAGAAGTTAAGCAATCAGTAAGAGTTTAAATATGATTTACTTAAAAAATAACGCAAATACTTGAACGGCAGTATGAATCTAAAATGTAATAACCATATTTTATTATTTACTTTTTATTCTGGATAATTTTATCATTTTATTTCCTGAATGATTTTATAGAGATAAATTTCAAAATATTGATATTGTGCACTCTTTGTAAACAGCGTGATTAAAATAGATTTCTTATTTATAATTACCAGATAATCTTGTAAATAAAATATTAATAATAATAACAAACCTATGTGTGGCTCTATTTTGTGTTTAAAGTCTCAATTTTTATATTTTATTTACATTAAAAAGTAGTTAACCAATTGAAACTGTGTTCATTATTTTGTTTTATTGTGTCATATAAAAATAAATATAATTATCTGTATTTCTAATAGAATATATATTTAGAAAATTTTCACCAGACTTTATTCTAAAAATTTCGTAGTAGATTCTAATCTCTTTGTACTATTTATGATAATATCAGAGTTATAATGGTCATGGCAAAATATATCCAGCCAGATAGATCTTTGGCAAAACATTAAAAACTTTCCACATTAAACGCAAAATAGAGTAGCTGCGGTGCTGTGTTTTATAAACTGTAACGGATTATTGTTTAAAAAAATCATAGATAGTAAGAGTTATTATTTTTATAATATATAATTTCATAAATAAAAATGTAATTCTGGCAATCAATTATTAAAGTTTTTTTTAATAATCAAAAAGTTGTTTTAAATATGTATTTTACTTCAAGCAAACCCTGATCTAAAATAAATTAACGCTTTGTATTACCGTTATATACATACCCAACAGTTTTACTTACTTTTACAGTGAGCTTAAAAATACGATTTTATTTATTGCTGCTATCTTCCAACATAATGATTGTTGCCAAAATTATTCTTAGAATTCTCAACATAGTGATACTGGTAATACACAGTTAAATTTTTATGCCAAAGTTGTATTTTTCATTTGAGTAGTTTCACATCGTTATTGCTAAAATGAATTTCGTAAATTTTGTAAAATTAAAAAGGATGGAGATAACCACGAATAGATATTTACAAAGGTCAGTTTGTATATTTTAGAATTTTGTATTTGTAAATTGACAATATTGATCCGAAGTATGTAATTTTCTACTTATTGAAAATATAAAAAATATCAATAATTTATTATTTTTATGTTTTAAATCATTTTTTTTTTTTACATACCTAAAATCATATTTTCTAACATTCAAGTAAATATTTGCAATATCAACATTAAATAGTACTTAAAATAATTGTTCGATTTAAAAACTGTTTAAACATGTTTATAATATATATTGAAACAAAACTAACATTTATCATATTTTCAGATACCACAGTTTTCTTAATATAGTCAAAAGTTAACAATGCAATTACAAAAGCAGCAGCGTTTCTTGCCTTTTTTTCAGAAAGAGCTAGCATGACAAATCAGTATATTTTAGAATGGAAATAGTTTGAACTTGAGGTATTTTTTGTGTATAGTGGATCCTGATTATGAACTGCCATATTATAAAGCATATATGACTTTATGATAACATATGATATAAACAACATTTTGTGAGATAAAATGTCCAGTTGTAGTCATTTATATTTATTACATGTGTATAAGATGTATATGATATATATATTATATATATATATATACACATTACATACATATATATGTGTGTGTATATATGACATATATAAATATATATATGTTATATATATGCATGTATGTAGCATAAAAGACGTAAACAAGTCGTATATAATGACTATATGGCACATGATGAGCGTTACGAATATATGTATATGTATATGACGCATGCATAAACTTTACGATTATCTTAGCGAGATCGTAACTTCAGTTTTTGCATAATCAAATTTATAGGTGCCTATATAACAAAGAAGTACCATATTTTCTCTGCTCCAACTTGTTTGAATTAGAATCATATATAGATTTTTTATACAAAATTTAATTAATATCAGCATTTTTTTTAATATAAATGTTGTGTAATCGAAAAAAATCACCGTATTAAATGAGATAAATTAATTTCATTCAGTATTTTCTATAGTTTAAAGAATATAAAAAGTACTGTATACATTAAAAATATTATATTTTAATACAAATTTTCAACATTTTTTTTCGACAAAAAAAAAATCACCTTCATTAGTGACTTCGAGATCGTAATGCGTATTAAATGAGATAAATTAATTTCATTTAGTATTTTCTATAGATTAAAGAATATAAAAAGTACTGTAAATATTATAATTGTCGGAGCACAGCTCCGGCTTCCCTGCAAAAATTACACTTATTGTTAACACGATAGCGTCCAAAATATTTGTCGTATCGACACAAAAAATTAAATGGACTTTGGTAGTGCCAAAATCAGGGTGTGTATTAAAAATCATAAATATTCGTCAACCCTAACGAAATGTCTGCTCAAAAATTTTCCATAGAGATAACATTGCGAGTTTAAATCTATTTGAAAGATAAGGCTTTTTTTTAGACATCTACCTTCAGCTTTTTTCTGAACCAATTTTAATAATTCTTTTTTTTAAATGAAAGCTGTTTCTTTGTAGATTTGCGGCACCAGCTATTTTTTTTTAAATATTCCCATTTTTATATTTAAATTTAAAATTTAAAGTTTTTCTATATTTTTTTTTCAAAATGGTAGCAATTGGATTACTTCCATTGTTCTAAAGAAAAGAAAATTAATAAAGTATGTTTATCTTTATCGATGCCAATTTCTAATAAAATTCAAAAATAACTTTGTAAAAAAGGAACAGAAAATGACGTCACCCTTTAAAAAAACACTAAATTTTTCCTCAGAAAATTATTACAATTCAATACTTTTTCACTCCACTGAGTTTGAGACGCTATGTGAAATGCTTCAATGAGGGAAAGTGACATCATATTTAAATGAAACCATCATTTTCTCTGATAAAACGAAATATTTTACAACGAACGCCTATAAAAGATATAAATTTCTGGAATTTTACTCGCAGATACGGAGATTAGAATCACAAGTCAAGAGTGCGAATGTTCACATGCAAAGTCGTAGTTAACAAACTTGATTTCAAGTTTGGAAATATATGTATTAATAACTTATTGCGTACTGCGATATTTTTGAAATGGTGAATGTAAATTTCAGAGATGCGTATGTAAATTTTGAGACGATGAAAATGACGTTAAGTTTAGATTTTACGCGAAAAATAATTCTATGATTGTCTCATGGTGAAATCATTTTTGCTGATTTTCAATCGGTAATTTCAAACCTAAGAGTCTCAATGGGTAATTTCATCATAATTACTTATCTTGGTTAGGTATACTAATACATTTTAACTTAATACGTTGAACAGTCGAAGTTTATGGAATTAGTATTTTGGTAAATTTAAATTAAAAATAATATTTGTTGAGAGTAAGTATTAACTAATGTATGAGTTCCTTTTTAAACAATTTCTTTGGTCAAAATACGACGGGTTTCATCTCGTTATTAAACAAAACATGTAAATTATGAATTTTAACCTCATCCGAATCGTTATTGGCGTCGTCAATATTTGTGACCTGAGATATAGATTGACTTTTAGAAGTTTTGTTTTCTACGTCCGTAATGACCACTTTTTCTTTTTTTTTCTGTGCGAACCTTTTATTCTCCATACCCTACCAAATCGATGCAATGCATTTTAAATTTTAAATTAAGAGAAAGGAAAAGAAATCGAATACGGGGAATACGATTTTGGGCCTTAGCCGCATGGTAACGGATTTCGTATTAGCTGCACAGCTACGAGTGATAAATAAAAGAAATCGAGAAAATATAACAGGGTTTTGTACGGATCAGGGTATTTTTGAGGAGAGTTTGAAGTATTTTTTTATAGAAAAAGATATCTTGGTTAAACTGGTGAAATTTCGCATTCTTATAAGGAGAGATTTTCTGTAAGAAAATAGCGGTGCAGAAGAATTTCCTGGTCACAAAATTCCAGGAGTCGCACGAACCCTGATATAATGTCATGTATGTATTACTTATATGTATGTATTCTTATGTATGTATGTTTATATTCAGACGTATGCATGTTTGTATTGGGAAACTTCCGCAATCGGGTTTGTAGACAATTTCATAATTTAGCGAGCGTTGTTTGATGCGCAAATTTAACCATTTGGTGGCGGTCCCAGTTACAGAAGATTACTCAATTTTTTTAATTCACTCTAAGGGAATGTGCTGCAACTGAAATGAACATGGACATTCTCCGTAACCTTCCAAATCGGTGCAATTCATTTTGAAATTTAAATTAGGAGAAATGAAAAGAAATCGAATACGGAGAATACGACTTCGTTTATTAGCCGCATGGTAACGATTTCAGTATTAGCCGCATGGCTACGAAGGATAATAACAGAAATCGAGAAAAATGTAATGTCATGTATGTATTACTTATATGTATGTATTCTTATGTATGGTTGTATTAAAACGTATATATGTTTGTATTGGGACATTTCCGTAATCGGGTTTGTAGACGATTTCATAAATTAGTGAGAGTTGTTTGATGCGCAAATTTAACTATTTGGTAGCGGTCCCAATTTCAGAAGGTTATTAATTTTTCTTTTTAATTCACCGTAAGTGAATGTGCTGCAACTTAAATGCAAGTGAACATTTTTCGTAACCTACCAAATCGATGCGATTCACTTTGAATTTTAAATTAAGAAAAATAAAAATAAATCGAATACGGAGAATACGATTTCGTTTATTATCGCATGGTAACGATTTCAGTATTAACCGCATGGCAACGAATGATAATAAAGGAAGTCTAGAAAAATATAATATAATGTATGTATTACTTATATGTATGTATTCTTATGTGTGTTTTTATTCAGAGGTATGTATGTTTGTATTAGGAAATTTCCGTAATCGGGTTGGTAGAAAATTTCATAATTTAGTGAGCGCTGTTTTATGCGCCAATATAACCATTTGGTAGTTGTCCTAATTGCAGAAGGTTACACATTTTTTTTTTTAATTCACCGTAAGTGAATTCGTTGCAACTGAAATGCAAGTGAACATTCTGAAGTGAATGAGATAAGCATTTTTGGCCTAGATGTACACTTGAAAACAGAAATATGTAGATAACAAAATAAAAAAGTCCTAAAAACGTAAAGAAAAGGTAGCGTACTTATTTCTGGATTTTAATATTTTAGCTAATTTTACGGGAAAACACTAAGCTAAAATGCGAAGAACCCGATTAGAGAAGAATAATCAGCGCTGAATTTCAGTAGAAATTTCGCCAAATTTGGCAACTACAGCCAAATTCGCTGCATTTATATCAACATATTTTTGGTCGCCAAATTTCGCGAAATTCCGCGTAATGTCTCCAAGCTTGGCGAAAACTTTGACGTTAATGTATATGACTATATAGTTTTATGCTTATAATCGGAAAATGAATATAACAATGAAAGATAATTCGTGAGAAATCAACTTGACTGAAAGTCATAAATCATTCGGTGATTTTTTTTAACCTGTTGCCTAGATGTAGTGTACATTTTAAAAAATGTACATATTTTTATATGTGTTACATTATACACAAAAGTTTCGAAAATGCCGGTTAACAAAAAGCAATTGAGATGAAAAGAGTTATTCAGCGTAATTCTATGTGGAAAAGTCACATAAAAATAACCCAGCTGCCTACGAATAATTGCGCGAATAACGGTATAACAGTAACTCAGATGAACAAAAGTATCAAGTTTGATAGAGGTGTATAGCAGATTATCCATGTGTGCGTGTTACATACGTGTTACAAAACTTTCCCTGATACCATATTAAATAAGTTTGGGCTATGCCAGATATGCAAGTCTTTGAAGGGGCTTTGAAGTTTTCTGCCGTTAGCTCGATGGATACAGTTCCAATTTTTGATTATCTCAACGATCGAAGCTACGTTAAACAAATCAAAATCGCTCAACACATCCCCGGTGGTTATTCTTTCTCTTTACCGTAGACTCTCTTATTCAATTAATTCTCTTTACTTTAAACATTTCTGAATTATTTAAAGATCAACAAATCACGCTGCATAAAAATTTTGATAATTCTGCCATCAGATTTACAGATGAGCAGCAGAAAATACTTTAGTTATGCACACAACAGCTTTGTTCAGTGCAAACAAAAGTTACAATTTTCCCTAAGTCAACTTTTATTATTGGAAAAGCAAGAGCTGTAAAAAGTAGGATAATCAAAGAAATTAATTAAACAATCATAGAGCAGTTAGGATCAGAAGCTGTCATTCTTTTGGCACTAACAGGTACTGCTGCGCTTAATGTCGAAGGAAAGTTAATTCACTCAGTACTTAAAAAACCACCGTCTTTTAAATAGTTCGCTGATTTAAAAAGTCAGGCAGAAAGAAATCTACAGCTCAGCATGGATACAGTATTATTTACCTTTATTGACGAATTTTCAATTGTCGTCTTATGGCTAAACTTGAACAAAGATGTCGCAAAGGTACTTTGTTTAAATCCTGGGATATATTAGGTAGTTACATCGCGTAAAAGACATCCCTCTAAATAAGGGGCATTCTATAAAAGACATTTTGGCTCTTCGCAGACAAAAAATTCTTAGAGCTTTTGAAAATTGCTTCACATTAACAAACTCATTGTGACAAAATGACGATCAGTAAAGACAGTTTCGAAAGATTCTGTATTCACTTTGCGTGGGCCAAGTTTCGGACTACTCTCATCCCTTATGCAACGTTGGAAAGCTACACTGCTTTTGGCTCAACTTAAATGATTTCAAGATGCTATATGTCTTTTTTCTAAAAACAAGCAAGTGAAAGAACATAATCAAGAAGTACTTTTTAAATCAAAGTGGTCAATGACAAGAATGTTAGCAGACCACAATAATTAAAAGTAAGATGTAGTGAAGATGATCACGTGTTTGGACTTCAGACTGGACTTTTTTCAGCAGTTGGATGCAGAGTTATGTTACACACCAATATCTAGATGGAGTGGGGATTGATAAACGGTGTATTGAGTACAGTAAAAGATACTGTCTATGACCCAAAATTTCAACCCCGAGGCTTGCCACAGGCTATAATGGATCATTTTGTTGATTATCATGCCACAGATTAGAATTTGAGCATTACCTGAGGCAACTGATGACTGAATTAAACACTAGAAAATGAGGATTCAACGGGTGTTATTTCAAATTTAATTTTGTACTATTAAACAGTAATCATGAAAATTAAACTTTTTATTAAATTTTAAAGTGTTATGTGTTAAGTTTATACGACTCCATGCTCCGACAGTTCGGCCTGACGAATACTAGTATATTATATTTTTAATACAAATTTTATTTTTGATAAAGATTGAAAAATTTAAACAAAAATATTTCTTTGGTATTTTAATGCTTTTAACAAATAGCTAATTTTGAAAAAATTGTGATACGTCGATCATTCAGTTAACTTCAATGTTCTCATTTATTACAACAGGAATAAAAGGTGCAACAAAAATTGAAGTCTGCGGGGGATTGCATTTTGATTCAGTAAAGTTCTTTTGGTATACCCTTGTTTTAGCGCCCCCCAAGCTTTAATTGCGATGTATCGCCGAAGTATATTAACATTATAGATGGAAATGAAATTACAATATGCATAAGTATTTACAACTGTACAAGTATGTCACAGTGTGACTTCACAACATTGACACTATAGTCACATATTCGTCCCAACGTTAATGTCAAAATCGTCACAAATCACACAATTTTCACAAAATTGTCACAATGTGACTTCAAAGCATTGTCGCTGTCGTCACAGAATCATCACAGTGTTAAAGACAATTTCGTCACAAATGACGCATATTTCACAAATTGACCTCAATGTGACTTCAAACCATTGTCGCTTTCGTCACAGATTCGTCACAAAGGTAATACCAAAATAGTCACAAATGACACACTCTTCACAAATTTGTCACACCGTGACTTCACAAAGTCGTCAAAATGTTACGTCACAAAAGAGCTATAAAACGGCCATAACGACTTCACATTTTAGTCACAATGATTTCACATCGACGTCACGTGACGTCACATCAACGGTCACAATGTCACAGTGTGACTTCACAACGACGTCATCGTGATGTCACCATGCCTTACGGGTATAAAAGTGAAAAAATTGATAACATGTCGAAAAAAGTAGAATTGTGATGGAATATCATGTGACCTGTGTTAGTGTTTTAGATTCCCCTAAAATATCTTGTAAAAGCTAAATTTAGTTATCCGGGAGTTCTTACTCGCATTGTTGCTACATTGTTTAAGAAAAGACGACTGATATTTTACATTGTTAAAATCATTGTGAATAATATTTGTCACAACTAAACATTAATTGTTATAAATAATATTTGCCGTACACAATTGTTATTCTTACATCATCATTCTTTAGCTTTGCATGTATTTGCGAGGCCTGTGTAGCAAGAGGAGATAATTTAATATATAAATAGAGATTTCGCAATATATATATATATATATATATATATATATATAAATGCACTTATATATATATATATGCACTTTTAATAGAGCTATATATATATATATATATATATATATATATAGCATATATATATATATATATATATATATATATATAGAGAGAGAGAGAGAGAGAGAGCAGGGAGTGGTTTGTTTACTGTTTTTTCGTTATAAATTTTCATGGATTTTTATTGTTGTTTTGCACCCTCTTTTCATAATCATTTTCATAATCATTCACTTTTAATAGTGCTATATATATATATATATATATATATATATATATATATATATATATATATATATATATATATATATATATATATATATATATATATATATATATTACGTTCCTCAGTAGCAGATTGAACGCCTAGATAAATATATCTCTAAAAGTTTGCGAAAAAGCTATAAAAGAAATACTTTGTTTTTTCAAGATTCATTGTGACACATGTACTTAATACTTTAACCCCTTCGGGACGAGCGTCTTTTTCAATATTTTTAATCTTTTGTCACTGGCTTTTTAAAACAGAAATTTTTGCCTCATTGAATCGGGAAAATGCTCGGAAAATGCTCGGAAATTTACAATAAAAATTTTACTGTTGAAAATAATCACTGATTCTGAGCACCTTAAGGGGCATGAATATAGATCGCTCGTCCCCAAGAGGTTAAAAATGTTTTCTTTTCTGTTTTAAATATTTGCGAATAATTTCTATGTATGCTACTGTGGAAATAGATAAAATATTAAATTATATACTAAGGCTTTAGGTTGCATACGATCTGAAGAGTTAGCACAAATTATTTCCTGAAAATAAAGGAGATAAAACGTCTTCTTATATTTTAAACGATCCCTGCAAATACTTGTAAGAATGTGCTTTAGTACTTGTAAGATTGATTAATTGTTTGTAAGATTAAATATTTGTAATATATATAACAATGTAAAATGTCAATTGTATTCGTTTCAACAACCGGCCAACAATGAGATAAATAGTTTCCAAGAAGGAAATTTTCTCGCATTCATGAGTAGCAGGGTGAACAACAAACGAATTTGCTGGAATACGTTGCAGCCCACCGCTAATACTAATTTATATTTTAAAAAGAGGACAAGTAGTTTCTTCAACAAATTTTGAACGTCTTAGGCACATTTTCTGCTCTTCAGTTGTAAGTATTTTGCGATTAGTTCATAAAGTTTAATATACTTAATGTACCGTATAAAGAGTATGAAGTAAATAGACAAAGATAACAATGCGACAAGATATTTTTTAGAATAGGGTTTGTTCGCTTTCGTCAGTAGAAGCCCAGATAAATGTATCGGAAAAGTTGGTAAAAAACTCTATATGCTCCAACAGTAGATTTTAAGGTTACCTTGTGGTATAGGTAGAATATTTCTCAAAAACTTTTTCTATATACTAATAAGTATTGGGGATATATTCTCAGTTTTCAAGTGTGTAAACATACATAATTCTAAACCACATAATATATATATATATGTATATATATATCCAAGTTAGACCAGCAACTTGGATTATGGCCTTGCTTGCAACTCCTGCTGATGGAAAGAAGTGGAGCGTAGTGATTGTTTTAAAGGTGGCAAGTTTTTTTCAGGTCTTCATGGGTAAAGGTGGGGGTATGGCCTTCTCACATGTTCAATACTTCTAATTGCTTAATGATTTAGTCATATTGGAATTTTTATTAATTTTTATTTACGTTTTATAAGCTAAATCGTTTTTCTTGGATTTTGAATTGGTTGGTTATATAAGTTTTTAAAGCAGTTTTGATTCGTTAATTTTTTTTTTTTAAATAGCTTTGTTATGTTGTGTTTTTGAAAGTTTAAATCTATTTTTATACTTTTGGAGTATGTGGGTTGGCCATATCTTGCGAAACCCATGAGGATCCAATTTCTGTTTTTGGTACCTGCTTTTTTCACTCCTCCCACTTTCTGAAGAGCAGGGAGTGGTTTGTTTATTGTTTTTTCGTTATAAATTTTCATGGATTTTCATTGTTGTTGTGCACCCTCTTTTCATAATCATTTCCATAATCATTCACTTTTAATAGAGCTATATTCACTTAGTGCATATAAGAAGCTGCATTGCGCCTGATGCACTGGGTTGTTTGTTTTTAAAAAAAATTTTCAAAAGCATTATTTACTTTGGCAATTTGATAAGCTGCTTTGCGCTTCTTTTGCTGTGTATTCAACTAGTCATTCCGTATGTCATATGTTGAATTGGGTGTAGTTTGTTATGAAATTAGGTGTAAGTGCCTACAAAAATTTATAATATAAAAATTTTTTTTTTGAATTTTGTATAAATTCCTCATTGAAATTATGAAATATATTAAATGAAAAGATAAGCGTTGTAAAACATAATTGGTGAGTCGTGCCGAAGCTGTTGATGTACCATCAGGTTATTGTACATTTTGCAAGTTTAATAATGTTGTTTATAAAATTACATGTATGACTTGTTCGCAGGCTTATGTTGGTGAGACTTCTGGTTCTCTTAATATTAGAATTAACAATCATAGATCAAATGTTCACAATGATGATTTACAATATCCATCTTTTGAAATTATGCATTTTAAGTTGCATACTTTTGATAACATTTTGATTGAAATTTTGGCACATGTTGAGAATCAGAATGAGCGTTTGAAAATAGAAAATGACTTCATTTTGAAACACAGGACTTTGTATCCTTATGGCCTAAATACAGTATTAAATTCTTACAATATAAAAAGTATTGATAATGTTTATAGTTTTTTAAATTTGTTTAGTAATTTGAAAATTAAAAGAGATACAAGGGGATCACATATGTTATCCAATAAATTAAATTGTTTAGTGCCAGAGGAATGGATCTGTAATGTTGAAAAAGATTTTATAGTAAATTTCAGTATTAAAAATGTAAAAAAAGTGGTTTTCACACTTAAGCTTAAAATTTTAAACAAAATTGGGAAAGCTAGTAAAATTTATAAATTTTCTAATTTGCATTTTAGGGACCTGCTTTGTGACTTTATTAATTTTAGATTAAAGAATTTTTTGGATTCCAAAACTGACAGGGTTTTCTTTACTTTGAATTTTCAACAGAAGTCTTTCGACAATTTTAAAATTAAATATTTTTTCAGATATTATGACACTTTTTTCGGAACAGATGTCATAAGTTCCCCCCGGCCGCCATCTTGGAATTTTCTTGGCGTGAAAACCCTTTTTCCACCAAGTAGTAAATGTCGCCAAGCACCGGTTTATACGCATGTTTGGCTTAACGAATATAAAATGTAAATAATAAACAAAATTCGCTAAAATGGCAACCAGTAATCCTTGTATGTGCGCTTCGCGCACATTTTCCGAAAAAAAAAACATCACTGCATTCAACACTTCTCGAGGTGTAGCATTCTCAAAATTCAGCAGTTTTCGCTTTCTAGCAATCTCAAAATATAAAAAACTTTTAAAGCAAAAATACACATAAAAAATAAAATTCGCTAAAATGGCAACCAGTAATCGTTGTATGTGCGCTTCGCGCACATTTTCCGAAAAAAAAACATCGCCGAATTCAGCATTTCTCGCGATATAGCATTCTCAAAATTCAGCAGTTTTCGCTTTCTAGCAATCTCAAAATATAAAAAAACTTTTAAAGCAAAAATACACATAAAAAACAAAATTCGCTAAAATGGCAACCAGTAATCGTTGTATGTGAGCTTCGCGCACATTTTCCGAAAAAAAACATCGCCGAATTCAGCATTTCTCGCGATATAGCATTCTCAAAATTCAGCAATTCTCGCTTTCTAGCAATCACAAAATGTAAAAAACTCAAAAGCAGTAAAATACATAAAATTATCAACATACCTTAACAAACATCTGCTTTCTTGAAAGATCCAGCTCGAAATATTATCGCCGACATTTTCCAAAATAAGCTTATCAATACGTATTCACAAACTATAAACAAACCTTCTTTTCTTGTCAAAATTTCCTCATATTTTCTATTTATTTCAGCAACAGCGTTTAAACGGACTACAGAAAACATAGTCAATCAAATACATTCAATAAATTTCACATAAAAATAAAAAGGTAGAACTATACAATACGATATCAAATACATTCACAATATTCCAACATTAACTTCTCGGTTGCCAGAACGACACGTCACAAAAACACGTCACACGACATTCAACATATCGAGGTTGCCATATCCATAACCACCGTCAACACGCCAACACGCCAACAAAAAATCGCCAAACATTTCAAAACAACAACGGCGGAGGGAACATACGGCATCTGTTCCCTTTTTTTCCTCTTAGAGATATTGATATAGCTGTTGCTTATAAATATAACATTCCTCTTAGTAAAAAATTGTTCAATTATAGATCTCTTGCTTTTTCTGATGAAATTCCTGAAACATGTAAATGTGACACAGATTTCTTAGATTTTATTGATGATTTCCATAAACATGTTATTACTGGAAATTTAGATATTATACAGAACAAAAATTTACATTTTATGATGGGATTGGGTACTAAGTTTAGATTAAATAAAACAATTAACAAGAAAACGGCTATTCAGATTTTTGAAAGGGATTTGAAAAAATTCATTATGCAATTATGTTACAGATTTAACACCCCCTTTGAAGCTTTTTTTGAATGGGAGTGGCATATATTAAAGGAATTTGAGTTTTTTGTTAATAATTATTTGAACAGTAAGGATTATGTTTATCATAGTCTCAATAAAGAAGATATAAATTATATTTAATTTTTACATAACAATTTTGTAATAGTACCTGTGGACAAAGCGGCTTCAAATTATGCAATTATTTGAAAGCTTTTTTATATTGACAAAGTTAAAAATGAGTTAAATAATACTAAATTTTATAAAGAATGTAAATTAAGTCACAAGGTTGTTGTAAACAAATTTAATGCATACACCAAAAAGGCTAGAAAGATGTATTCATATAATTTTGCTATTAATAATCATCATACTTTTCCATTTCTGTTTATGACCCCAAAATTTCACAAGACACCTATTAAATTCAGATTTATATGTTGTAATTCAAGAGGCATAGGTAAAAGTTTAAATGTTAAGTTACAGGAGTTTTTGAAGCGCATTTATGGTTTTTTGAAGTTTAAATATAGAAATATTAGCTATTTTTGGTGTATAGACAATAGTAATGAGGTTTTAAATAAAATTAAAAAAACGCCTATAACGCCCACAAATTTGTATACCTATGATTTTGAAAATCTTTTTTCTAATATACCTATAGATTTACTTTATGATACACTAAAAAATATTTTTGATATGTTTTGTATTGAGGAGGAGCTTGGAATTAAAACAGATTTTTTCTTAAGTTTATGTAATTTCTGTTTTCTTAATAATTTCATTACATTGAATAGCTCATTTTTCTACCAGGTATGTGGCATCGGTATGGGAACTAATTTTTCGAGTTCTGCTGCAAATCTGTTTGTTTTTTATTATGAATTTAATTATGTTTTAAACAGTAATAAGAGTTATTCAGTTTTAAGGTATATCGATGATTTAATAATATTCGACGACAAACTTTTGGTATCGATTAACGTTATCTATCCTCCATGTTTAAAATTAAATAAGGCTTCTGTTGATAGTTTACATGTTAATTTTTTGGATTTAGACATTTTAATTAAAGATAGCAATATACTAATTAAGCTTTTTGATAAACGGGATTTTTTTAATTTTAATACTCAATCGATGCCACACTGGTATTCAAATTTAAGTAAAAAGGTTTTTATTAACATTATTGTGGGACAAGTTAATAGATCTTATAGGATTTGTAGTAATAGAGAATTTTTGAGTTCACAGATTTTTAAATTTACTGCTAATGTTTTTTATAATAATTTATTTCCATACCAGTTTATTTTTCATTATGTAAATCAACTTGAGAAGAGTTTTCTAAAGTGGCAACAGCTAAGCGGCCAAACACCGTAATGGATGCCAAGGTAGCTGCTTGAATATATGAAGGGTGTGGATTAAAGTCTTTTTAAGAACGTCTGCATGTTGATGTGCTTCAAGTAGAAACTGCGGTGACTTGGAAAGAAAATTAATGATTATGGGGATAATGGAAAGACAAGTCTCCAGGACGCTGGTCTAACTTGGATTATGGCCTTGCTTGCAACTCCTGCTGATGGAAAGAAGTGGAGCGTAGTGATTGTTTTAAAGGTGGCAAGTTTTTTTCAGGTCTTCATTGGTAAAGGTGGGGGTATGGCCTTCTCACATGTTCAATACTTCTAATTGCTTAATGATTTAGTCATATTGGAATTTTTATTTATTTTTATTTACGTTTTATAAGCTAAATCGTTTTTCTTGGATTTTGAATTGGTTGGTTATATTTGTTTTTAAAGCAGTTTTGCGCCTGATGCACTGGGTTGTTTGTTTTTTTAAAAAAAAATTTAAAGCATTATATATATATATATATATATATATATATATATATTGTTAGAATGTAATTGTCCCATAAAATTTTAAGTATAATACAGTTGCATAATGCCTGCGTTCCCCCAGAATTGCACTTATATTCTACAAAATGCTAAGAAAAATATAAAAATATTTAAAATAAAAGATTTGAGTGGGGTTATAACTATTGCTCAAAATTCCTATAAATTCAAATTTAACTTAAAATCCTTTTAAAATCCTTTTAAAATTTATTAAATAATTATACAAATTTTGTAATGTAGTTTAAAAATTCACGAAAACTGCGTTAGAAGATAAAATTTTCATGGACATACAGTTCAGTGCATAAAGAGTTAAAAAGATCTTTTGAACATAAAAATCATAAAATGATGTTAAAAATCCCCAACGCTTTCAACTGTTATAAAACAGCTATCATCAGGGGGAAATTCAAAGGCGTTAATATTATAAAATGTAGTTTAAACTATAATTTTTCGGAAGTAATGTTCACGATATGTTCACGCTTTGTCCATTTGATAATCAAAGTGAACATGACGTCCGAAAAATTATAGTTTATAATAGTAAATATATTTTATAAACACGAAAAAGCAGCGTGTAAACCTAAAAACTACCCCGAGTAAAGTCAGCAGATATGGCTGCAGTGAATTCTGGCATTCTCCGTCGCTGTTTAGAAAGTATTGGGACCAAAGAAAAATCATTATACGCTTTCGAACGCTAGACAAAAGTATTCTACTGTGTGTACTAAACACTAAGTCAAATATGTAAGCAATAAGAACGAACGCAAGAAGGAACGCAAATGATTGAAGATGGTTGGGAAAGGAAAAGTTAATTTAGGCTTTAGTTTTTCGAGAGTGCTGTTCTGCTCAGCGTCGAAATTAGCCTTTTTTGCACCCGGCGCAAATATGGATTATGACGCCCCACTTCTTCTTCCGCCAAGTATATTTTCAGAGAGAATTTTTCTAATTTTCTAATAGTCGATTTATTTGAAAATTTAAAATTTGTAATCATAAATTATGTAATACTGAACTACGTAATCTACAATGGCGGATCCAAATGTAGGTCACGGAGATCAACCCCCCCCCCCCCCCAAACCCCTACAAAAGAGAATGTTGGCATTTTCAAAAAAAAAAAAAAAAAATACTTGAAGGCACTCAGCTTTGGCAGACGACAAGATTAATATTTAACAGATGTTATTTTGATAATATATAAGGGGCTGTACATATATAACGTTAGCAAATTTTGGTCATTTTAGACCCTCTCCGCCCCGTACAATATCATACATTAACATCCCTCGATCCCCTCCCCCCTCCAGTTATGTTATCTTTATCAATGTCTAAAAAATCTTTTGATTTTTGGAATTTGTTTCTTTTTTTTTTTTTGGAGCGATATACTAATACGATTACATTTATATTTTGCATACTTTATTGATTCAAATAAAGTGAAGTCGATAAAATATAACCCTATATTAAATAACACTTAAAAGAAATGGTTACTATTTAAATGTATTTAATAGTAGCTTTTTGTTACATAATGTATTCAACAGCAATAACGTTTTCTTGCACTTGCCCCCGCACGGGGTGGGGCAGACTGAAATTCTTATCAACAAAACAGGTGGACAACATTCTTTCTCTTTTATTTACTAATAAACACAAGTATCATTTCAAACATACTTCATATATTTTTGTCGAACAGTGGATTATATATACATACACGTATGACAGTAGAATAGGAATGTCAAATGTTGCGGTATTCTATATATTGGAATCAAATTTTATAATCATTTAATGATTTTAATAACAACATTCTATTTTTATAAAAATAGATAACTTTATATATGCATAGCCCCTAAGAACTTTAATTTAGCTTATGCTTTATTTTTTTTTATGTCTATTTTTAAGTCTCCTTTTATTTTTGATTTCTTCCATATTTTACCTTTTTTTTTTTCTTTTTAAATGCGCTTTATATACATATATATAGAGAGAGATGTATTTTTAAAGCATGAATGTTGACTTGTGGTAAAAGTTTTTAATAAAAAAAAAAAAAAAAAAAAAAAAAATTCAAGGTGCATATAGGATACAACCCTGACTATTGAAATCATTTTCTCTTACTTCTTTTTTCAAATGAATTTTTATAGAAAGAAAATGTTGTTTATAAAAAATATTTATAAAATTTAATTATCTTAATTTCGAAGGAGAATTGGTAGGTGTAATATCTCGTTACTAACAAATACATAATTATCCAAAAGTACATTATGCATATATAAATATGTATACATATTTTTTTATTATTATGCATATTGAGGACATTTTGAGTTTTTTTTAAGCATTCTAAAAATAAATTAAAAATAATGAAACAGTGAAAACTCACATAAGGTAATAGATTTTTTATTGAATAAGTTACTAGTTTATATGCTTTTAATTTAATATGTTTTGATATATTTGAGTTTTTAGTTTTTTTTGTAATCATAAAAATTCATCTTTGCATTTTAATATGTATAATGACACATGTGAAAGAAATAGCATACCTGAAAGCTGTATTTGGTTTATGCACTGTAAAAAAATTCCATATATATACCAGTGATTTCATGCGTTCGTTCTGTCGTAATAATGTAAAATGAATCGATAAATTGCTATTTTCTTAAAGCTATTTATATTTAAAACTATTAAATATAAATACATTTTATGAAATTCATCATAAATATACTAATATTTTACAAGAACTAGATTAGTTTTATGACAATGACATGCATATGTTAGAAGTTATATGTGTAACAACGCTGTACATACAAACACCGCTGAAAATTTCTGAAAAACGTTAATAATTTATAAATTAAACCTGCATAACTTATAAACATTTCAATAAATCAGCATAGGAATAGCCTACTTCCTTTGAATACATTAAAAAAAAAATAATTTAAAAATTTTGTAGTTATTTAACTATTGTTTATTGAGCTATGACACATTTTTCAAACAATTTTACAAAAAAAATCACTTTAAAAAAATCGAAAAAACTTATAAGAAACATTAATGGTTAACAAGCTCTAGGATCATAAAATTCACACTCCTTTTCTTCTAAAACAGTAAGTTTTTGAATTGAAATTTTGATCGAAGTTGACGTTTTAAAGCATACAGATAAGATACACAAACGGTTAATTGGATTTATGACGGCCAATTATCAACAAGAGAGACATAGGCCCTAAGAGGGGGGTGTCCTCCGTGGGGGTCTTTCTAAGGGAACATAAGCCGTATTTAAGCAAAGAAATTCAAGGTTCGAAGAAAACCACGGAAAACTCCGAACGATTATCCCGACGGGCGCAGTTCGGTTCATACCCAGCACCTCCCTTCTACCAGCTTCGAAAGCAGAAGTTCTCGGCGACTGGTGGGACGACACACTAACGAAAATGTTCTTTTTCAAATCACTGACAACGGAAAGTATGCAGTTATATTTTCGTATTGGTTTTTTGTCCATAAAAAAAATCATTTGATGTGGTAAAAGCATTCATACTCTAACGGTGTGTACTGAAGTTCGAATCCTGAAGAAGTTTACAGGAGGCTACATATGTATTATGATACATCATTGCTCCTCTCACCTCCCGATGAGCTAGGAGTTATCTTTATTTTGAAAATTGTGTTCGGTGTTCATGTTTCTCACGTTTAATACTTTTTTAATTGTGTTTGCTTGTTTCTGCACCCACTTTTCATCGAATTTTCATAAAAATTTATGCTTTTCGGCTAAAAGATTTATATATATATATATATATATACACAGTCGTGGCCATAAGTTTAGGACCACCACTGAAATTTAAGATCCAGACAATAAATTGCGTCTGCGACATTTATTACTGAAAGTTCAAACGAAAAGCGAATACAGTAACTCCACTGTCAGACGGAATGACGCCATCTGACGAAAATCGATTTGATTTATGACGTTATCAGTGGTTTCAATATTAAAAACGCTAGTTACCGCACGGTGGTCCTAAACTTTTGGCCACGACTGTATTGTCTGAGCGAAGCGAAAGCTAATACTCAGCGACGCATACAGCTACGATGGATATTAACGCCATGTCCTACTAAATAAAAAGCCTAATAAAAACCTTTCGTCAAGCATAACTCAAAAAATATTTGTCGAATTTCGTTTCTGATTGCACCAAAAGGTACCTATGAGGGTCTTCTACTGAATGCACCTACTATGAAAAATAAGTTCCAAACCGTTTAAAAATTATATAGAAAAAATCTGATAAAAAAGCGCAATTTATCTGCATACGTCACAGAAATTTGGTGTGCGTCACTTTCACCGGTTGATGTTTTCGTAGACAACTGGTTTGAACACATGGAGCAAATAAAAAAAAAATACTCACGCAGTAATATTGAAGTGCCATAAAACATATTTAAATTTAATCAAACAGGAAAATAAATCGTTTGTTTTTCCATTTAAAAGAAAAAAAAGGCATAAAAACTTTGATTTGAGATTTTGCGATAAACTCTCAATAGCATTTTTTAATAGCAAAAAGCATATTTTATATTTCGCGTGTGAAAATTAGAAACAATTATATGATATGTAATAAAATATTTTGCTTTATAGCATCATTTCTTCTTATTTTCTTTATATATATATTTTACATGCTTTCTTTTAAGTTACAATTATATTTGTCTGTGGCACTCAAATCTTGTGATTCATTTTTCACCCACTTCATATTGACATGGAGTTTTGAAATTTGGAATGTATTCCAGATGGCAACATATAAATTAGACATTGATTTTTAAAAATTCGATCCGTAAGGGGAAACGTTGGTGGGGAGGTGAATAACTTAATGGTTGCCTTTGATTTTCTAAAAAGAAATCAGCATTAGCTTCAACAATGAGTTTTTGTTCAAAAGTACTAATGACAGGGTTACCACGATATCGCCAAACTTTGGTCAACGTGGCGAAATATCGCCAAATTTGGCGACAAAATAGTTTCTATATCTGAAGCCAACTTAGAGATAGCTGGCTAACATGGCAAAATTCCCATTTAAATCCATTTATCTTCCATAATTGAACTCACCGAATTAAATTTAAACACCGTGCATTTAAGGTTTTTTTCAAGACTTTTCTACTATTTAGTGCATTTAAAAAGCATATATATTTTCTAAATTTTTGTGAGCTTTAATGAAAGCATGATTTTCAAAAAACAATTTCCATTTATATTAATTTCTTTTTAGCCTTTAAAAAAGAAATTTGTACTTTTCCTGTATAAGGGTCTTGGCGAGGTACAGAAAATAGGTTTGGCTAGACAAGTAAGCTTTTTATGCGTATTTTCGCGCAACGAATTCATTGTTTCATATACCCAAGAAATTTTTTAAAGATTTATGCAATTTATTTTGTGTTAACAAGCCACTTACCTATTTTTATATACAAACAAAAGTAAATCGTATATAAAAAGCAATGATATTATATATATAAATATATGTTTATATTTATGTCACAGAGGCCATGAACGCACCAGGTTTGACGTGATTTTTGTATGCCAATTTGGCGAAAACGTCGTTTTCGAATACCAGTTACATATACCGTGCTATAATAGTACGTTTTTTTAAATTTCAGTATGAAAACAAAATAAAGTGATAAATAACATATTCCATTATTTTTAAAAGGAAATAACAATCAATAAATGATATAATTATAGAACAAATCAATTTATAATAGCGTTATATATGGTTATATCAGTGGTGGCTCGTGACTGGCATTTTGGGGGGCACTAAATCCATAGCTGCCAAATTTATTCTTCTCTTATAAGATATCATTCATTTATATTTTTTCAAAATAGCACGTATTTTAATTACTTTTTTTAAGTTGTTAAGGGAAAAAGGCAACAAAAAGGTATAATTACTATTTCCCAACTATTTTCCCCCTACCTTCTACAGAAATGGAGTACTTGAGTTGCCAAAATTAAACAAATGGTGCTAAAAACAACAAAAAAATTAATATTTCAAAAATAAATTGAGATACAGTTTTCAAACAAATTGCAGTTAAAAGTAATTTTTCTCTCCAATACGACGGTATAAAAATTTAAAATGTGCGATGTTTAGAAGCTAAAAATCTTAAAATAGTAGAATAAAGAAGATTAAGTTAAATTGAAGTTAAATTGCAGTACAGTATTTTGTGCTACTTAGTTATCCCGTCGTCCAAAAATCTATCGTCAAACTATAAGATTGAATGCCAATAATGGTTGATCGTAAATATCGCATTCTAAGTACCTTATTACCATGCATTTAATGCTTTTCACGGTACTTCGCTGTTATATGGAATTTGGCGCTTTTGTAAAAGCACGCAATTCGGGGTTAAGAAAGTGAGATTTTTTGCCAAATGACTATGAAAATAAAACAGAATAAGTATTATACTGGTTTATATATATATATATTTTTAAAAATGCATCTGCTAACACGTATTAGATAAATTATTTATGTGTGTATATAATCTATTATATAAAAATGAATATTTGTCTATCAGTCTGTTTGTAATTCTATACAAATCGACAGTTTGGAAGCCAAAATTGGGAAAAGATACGTACATGTGTATTAAAACACGGCCGAGGCAACTAAAGCAATCCGGAATCGAAATAATTTATAGTTAATTTTTAATTAATAAAAAACCACCAATTTAACAGCAATTTCTTATCAAATTTAAACATTTTTCGTTATAGCAGTTCCCAACAATTTAAATACACAATAAAATTCTTACTACAACAATTAATTTTCTACTGCAAGATTTCCACGTGAAAAAATTAAAATGAAATAAATAGTTTGCCGAATTTAAAAAAAGGATGAATATTACGTCATAACTTTTCTATTGCAAGATATTCACATGTAAAAGGAAAATGAAATAAATAGTTTGACGAATTTATATGAAATTGAATACAACTTCATAACATTTCTATTTCAAGGTTTCGACGTGAAAGAGGAAAATATTTCGTCATATTGGAAATATCGAGGCTAACGAGAAAGACAGGCTACCGCGGTGGGTCCGATTCTTCTTTTTTTTACAGACCGCTGGAGTCACGTGATGCTCTTTTCTCACACCTTCAATGGTGCATTCGAGCCTCGTGGAAATATAAAGGACGTGGTGAATATACTATAACGTCATATGAGTGTGCAAAAACGTATTGAAGCACGATAAAAACCCGATTATGGAATATTTACCCGATAATGCTATATTTTTACATTTTTCTGCCCATAAATCATAAATTCCCTAAAAGAATTAAATATAAAAATGTAAAAAAAAAAAAAAAAAAATGTAACAATGTATGGAATAATTTATGATCACTGTTGAAAAATGTTCTTTTTTTTATTAATGATTTCTTTGCTGAACGAATTCTGGTATATTCACGCAAAAAACACTATATTTGTACTCCATTTTATAATAACTAATTTTCTCTTTTTTTTAATGTTTTGTAAACATCCTTGTGTTAATAGGTTTTATGACTTATCTGAAAGTAGGTTTTATGACTTATCGAACTTTACGCAAAATGCTGAACAAATACATTTCTCATTATATTTTTCATATTTCTAAATTAAAAATTATATGCTTAATTTTTTTTATTATCAATCGCTAGCAATAGACTATATGCTTTGATTTAAAATTTATACAAAGAGTACATTTTTCAAGAGGGAAAAAAATAATTTTGCCACTTTATTTTTTTTAAGAATATGTGTTGGAGAACTGTTTTTTTGTATATTTTGAAAGTACGCTTTATACTTTTTAAAAGGTAGATTGTTTAATAAAAATTTTCATTAAGCTACTATTGGGCGATTCTCAAAAGGTGGGCACTGGACACATGCCATAACTGTAAGCCTTTCAAACATAACTTTAATTATCATTGACTTTATTTTTTTTTTACACTGAGTTTTTAATTCTATTCAGAGACAGAAAATGACATAATATATTGTAAAAGCTTTGTATAAATATCTTAAAATTTTATTATTTTATGCTAAAGAGGCCATTTTCGGACATTCATAACGTTAACTGCCCAAATGTACCACCAAGAAAAAGAGTTTTAACTTGCTTCCAGGTGGTTCTAATGGTAAACAACGAATGCATAAAGGAAACGGATGATTTTTTGATAATTTCGTTTAGAGATGGCAGGCTGATTTATTGCTTTTTTGAAGATAGAAGGACTTTTCTATAAAGATTTTTTTTTGTAGTTTGTTATGTCCGAAAGTAACGTACGCGACAAAGCTATCATTTCCACGAAAAATACACCAAGTAAATACTTTAAACTCTTTTATCTAACTTTAAAATTATTTTAGAAAAAATTAAATTATTTGTATGTGTTTTTATAAGATATTTTTTCAATAAATGCACTTTTCTCAAATAAGAAAGTGGAATGTCCGAATCGTGTAACGATGGAAACGACGATTTTATTTTCGGTAAATTTATTTTTAAAGATAATTTGGTGTCCTGAAACGTATAAAAAGATTTTTATTATAATGTTTTATCCTAAATAATTACCGTGTTTTGTATAAATAAAGTGTATTTAGTACGTGTAATAATATAACTTGACTTGAAGCATGCTCAACTAACGTGTGTAATGATAGACACAACATGGCGACCGCTGCGAACCTTACGAAATTTCGGACATGCTTATTTAAAAGTATGATTTAAAATTAATAGTAAACTTCTTTTTTTATTTCAAAAGTAATTCTTCAGTGATCTTACGTGTTTTTATGTATTTTGCAAAGTTTTCTTTGTAGCAAATGTACCCCAAAAGATTATTTAATAACAATGTCCAAATCGTAGAACGATCTAAACATTAATAATTTTAATTTTCTAAAAACATAAATAAATATATTATAACAGAGTCCATTGTTCTAACATACATCTTAAAAATAAAATAAATATTTTTTTTGTTAAATCATTGTACTTGAGTTCTTTTTTTTTTTTAATTCAAGGTTTAAGAATCCCATCTCCTTAAAATTCCATTCTTCTTCTTTGCTCCCCCACCAAAATGCAAGGCAAATAAAAAGTTTAAGCCACTTCGTGCTGTAACTTTGGTAAAAAAAAAAAAAAAAAAAAAAAAAAAAATACAGTATTTAAAGTATAGAAAAGACAGCCAGCGAAAACTGTTAAAGGTACTCAAAAGATTCACTCCGTACACACGACAAACAAATTTAGTACTATTCAAATAAGAAATAGATCTGTTTTTTACAATCTCTGTAAAAAACAATCAACAATGCATTACGAGTGAAGCTGGTGAAAAAAATATTGTTTCTACAATTGACTCCTCACAGTTGAAAATAGTGACATTGGTGACTGGTACTTTGTATTAATTCATGATGAAAACTTATGGCCAGGTATTATTGAAAAGATCAGCATTGATAATGGTGAACAAATATTTTCTATAAATTTTTTGACTCCTCAGGCAGACATTGATTTTAACAGGTTTCGTTATCCATCTAAAAAAGACAGCACAAATTTAAAATATGAAGATATTTTGTTGAAATCACCAAATCCACCTCACACGGTGACAGCAAGATGAGACTTTTCTTTTGATAAAGAAATTATAGATATGTGCATTAAAAAAATGGCAGTATAACTTTTTTTCTTTTTTTGAGAAAAGAAAAGAATAAATTATACGTTGGATACTTCTAATATTATGTAAAGGTATGTTTTTTGCATAATGTGTAATTCCTATAAAATTAAGATATTACTTCTAAAAAAGTAGTAAATATTTTAATATCAGAGATTAACATTTGATTTTATTATTATTATTACTGGATAACAAAAAGTTAATTATACATATATATATATATGTATACACATACAATTATAGGATACATTTACTACATTCTTAGTCTTAAGAATTTTTTAAATACTAAGCGCAACGTCTAAAATCTGTCAGTAATGTCCAAAATCTGTAACGTACGTGCGAAAAAAATGTCCAAAATTTGTAACGTACACAACTGCTAATTAAATGCTTTAATAACTAATTTTCCAGAATAGTTTCTGTCTTTTAATGTTTGCGTATAATTTTGTAGACTTATATACTATACTATTAAAAAAATTGGCCTTAAATTTGAAAATTAAAAAAAATTACATATAGTTAACGTTTAATGATCCCACCTTTTGAGAATCTCCCTATTATTTTTGTACTGTATACATCATTCCTTAGTATTGGAATTTTTATATTTACATTTATTTGATACTAAAAACTAACACTAATAAATCATTGAAGATGTTAGAAACTTAGTTGAATAAATGCAAAACTGGAATAAAATTTTTCACAATTTTGTTTTTCCTTTTTTTGCGTTTTCAGCTTGGAGAGAAATTGAGAATGTAAAATAAGATATAATATAAAATAAGATATGAATATGTAATCCAATATTTTTGTCTGTGAATTTCCCTATTTTTGGTTTTATTCTAAAAATATGCATATGCTTATGAGGGGAGATGAAACTCGATATTTATGTTGCATTTCAAAATGTAATATCAGTTTCATGTAAAATTAAGTACAAAATATATCCAAAAAATAGCACCACGCGAACGTTTAAAAAATCCTATGCCATCAAATGAAACAATATTAGTCTGTAACTTATTGCATTGGTGAATGAAAACAGCCAAACAAATATGCATAAAAGAGAAAGACGTAAACATAAAAAAGAAAGCGTAAAACACTGTAAAAATTTATAGACAGTCCTTCCTTATCTTGTTACTTCTTTCCAATGATTTACCAATACTAACTGTAGAACTGAGAGGTTGTTTATATATATTGTGTGTGTGTTTTTTAGATACAAAAATGGAATTTTTTCTATGATGTTTTCAATAATACCGGAAGATCCATTCCAGCATATTCGAGTTGCATTGCGTATTGCTCGGTTTACAAAACATAATCGAAAATAGTTTTTAATTGAAATCTTTAATAAATTGTTGATATTTCATAAATATTATTTAAATTTCTCACCAATTGTTTCAAAAAGCATTTTTACATAAAATTTATCAATTTTTGTTTTAAATAATAAAGTTTCAAATTTGATTAAAATCTTTATGTTTAAACGAAATAAGTAGCTTTTTTTAAAATCCCTTTTATAATTCTTTATATATAAGTTTCAAAGAAACTGGTTCAGTATTTTTTCTATTTTAAGAAAGAAAACGCACACTTTTCGATTAGGTGATGAAGGTGCGACGAAGTTAATGTTTATACTTTTTCCTTAGTTACACTCTTTTCTTTAACTTAATTTGGTTCATGTATGCAAAGATGAGATATTGTAATAGAATTTTTCGGCACTTTCTTATATGCTACATTTACAAAAAGTATGTACACATGTGTGTTTTCCATGGCAACAGAACTTTTTAAAATTAATTTTCCATATATAGTCATGCCAATTGTTCCCCACTTCCCTTGCACTGTCTTTCAATGTTCGTGAATGTCGTCTTCAAAAGACTCGCTTTAACTCTTTATGTACTGAATTATGAATTCATGAAAATTTTATTTTCTAAAGCATTTTTCGTGAATTTTTGAAATTACACTAGAAGATTTACATAATCATTTAATACATTTTAGAAGGATTTTAGAAGAATTGAAGGATTTAGAAGGATGAATTAAATTTGAATTTATATGGATTTTATGCAATATTTATAACCCCGCTCGAATCTTTCATTTTAAATATTTTTCTTAGTATTTTGCAGAATTATGAAATGTACAAATATAATGTTATTACAATAGAAATATAGAAATATTTCCGAATTGAAAAATCCCCCCCCCCCCTCCACTAACGCCAAGAAAGCTGAAAAGATGCAAAGGCAAAAGAAATCATTCTTTTAAAAATACTTTTGTTTTGTGTAACCAATAATACTTTTGGAACAAGATAAAGTAATGCTACTATAACTCATTCTAAACTATATTACTACTAATCTATGTATTAATTGAATTTTATAACAAGTTATTTTAATGGTACTTATAAGTACCGTCAGTAGATAAAGGTTCAACAAATTAAATGCACAAAAGTTCACGGCGAAGCTTCATGGTATTTTAGAGGTATTTACTCAAGTGAGTCATAGTGTGTACACATTTGTGATACTTACTTCGTTTAATTTCATTATTCTGTAAATAAATTACGTGTTAACACTTTATGCCCAGACGGTACTTTAAAGTACGATTTAAAAAAAAAGTGTTATAAAATTAATTTAGTACATCGATTAGCAGTAATTCAATTTACAATGAGTAGTAAATACATTACTTTATCTTGCTCCAAAAGCTTTATTTGTTACACAAAATAAAAATGTTATTAAAAAGATGTTTGCATTTGTTCAGCTTTCTTGATGTCAGAAGATTGTGGGTGGAAAGTTTCGGTTCTTAAATGTTTCTACATATTCTAAGGAATTTTCAAAAATTCCGGAAAAATACTTTAGAAGATGAAATTTTCGTTATTTCATAATTAGGGACATAAAGGGTTAAGTTAAAATGCTTAGAAGTTAAGAAGTTAAGATGCTTCATGGTATTTTAGAGGTATATATCCTCAAATATATTGTGTTCACATTTGTGATTCTTACTTCGTTAAATTTAATTATTCGATAAGTAATTACATGTTAAGTTAAAATATTATGAAGTTTAGCAGGTAAGAAACATCATGGTATTTTATAGATATTTCCTCAAGTGAGTCATATTATGTTCACATTTGTGATTCTTACTTCTTTGAATTTCATTATTCAATAAATAAATTACATATTAAGTTAAATCGTTTGTTGGTTTATAACGATTCTTTTTTCTCGCTCTGTCGCTGTCGCGAACAGATTTTCAGTTCAAAACCCCAACTTTACCACAGTTTCTGAAAGATCTTCTGTTTTTACAGATAAATAGAAAAACATTTCGATCACATAGCTTGTGAATAAGAGCACCTGCTAATTTCTTGCGTTTGAGAACAAAAATGCATTAAAAATATATCAAAAGGTTGGATTTGATTTGGATTTGAATTTGAGGATTTGAGATTTGGATTTGAGGACAACCTTAAAACAAATGTGATAAAATAATTAAAATTATATTATGGTACAAGACTAAGTGTATAGTATGTACGCAAAGTTGCATACAAATCTGTTGGAAACTCTAGTTTCAAGAAGAATCTTATAATGAAGGTGATTTGTTTTACACAATATGCACTTCAAAGTTATGAGCTAATAGTAATTTAAATTATTAAATTTTTTCTTGTAACTAATGTTCGAATGACATAATAAGTAATAAACAAATTTAATGTACAACATTGCTTTGTAAAGGAACTCTTGTACTTACATTTACTTGATAGTAAAAACTTACAATAATAAATCGTTAAAGATGTTAGAAACTTAGTTGAAAAAATTCAAAACTGATATAAAAATTTTCAGTACTTTTTTAGCGTTTCCAGCCTAGCATATGGAGAAAAATTGAGAATGAAAAAAATATAGAATATAGAATAAGATGGGAATATGTAATCCAATATTGCTTTCTGTGAATTTTTTTTATTTTTGGGTTGATTCTAAAAATATGCATATGCTTTTGAGAGCAGATGAAACTCGATATTTATGATGCATTTCAAAACATAATATGCGTTTTATGTAAAATTACGTACAAAATATATCTAAAAAATAGCATTACACAGACATTTAGAAAATTCTATGGCATCACATGAAACAACATTTGTCTCTATAACTTATTGCATTGGTGAAAAAAAAAAAAAAAACCAGGGAAATAAATATGCATAAAAGAAAAGACGTAAACCTAAAAAAAGAAGTGAAAAACACCGTAAAAATTTATAGATATTCCAATAAATATTTTGACATTTTGTACCACCTCCCTCAACGGTATCATGCGCTATCCTTCATTGACGCTGCAGCCCCCCCCCCCCCCCCGTCTTCCTCAAATGACATCGTTATCAAAGCCTTTTTTTTTTACAATTTCTTTCTTTTCTTTGCTTTTTATAAGTTTGCAACGATATACAGATTATACATTTATTATTTGCATACTCATTACTGATTTAAACGAAAAGAAAAAGCTAATAAAATATCATTATTATATATGAAATAACTTTACATCAAATAGCAATAGGAAATACTTAATACTTAAAAATATTTACAAATAGCTTTTTATATATAATGCATTCAACAGTAATATTGTTTTCTTGCACTTTACCCTATACCCCTTCCCCCCTGCACGGGGGTAAGCAGAACTTCTTATAAACAAAACATGTGGATAATATTCTTCCCCATTTTTTACTAGTAAACATGACAAGTGCTATTTCGAATCTGATTTCTATTACATATGTGGCAGAAGTTTAGAAATGGCGAACGTTGGAATATTCCCTATTTTGGAATGAAATGATTTTAAAATTATTTAATGGTTTCAATAATAACTTCGTTTCTTCATAAAAATTTGTAAGAGACTATATTCATGTAAGGGAAAATACTAAAAAAAGAAATATTTTGTTGAATCAAAAATAATAACCATATCAAAAAACAACCCTCCTCGCGCTATAGATATGAGGTGCATCAACAAGTTTTTGCCCTCACATAGAAGTAATTGAATGAAATTTATGAAATTGCTACATTGTATGAGTCATTTTCTATATAATCACAATGGACAGTAACACATTTCCGCAAAAGGTATTTCAAAGTGAAGGGGGAGGATGTATTTCAGGAGGTGCAATAGCAGACCCAAAGGGGGGCATTTTTCTAACTTTTTCAGACCCTTTCATGTCACATATTATCGGAAGGACATGTGGCCACTTATTCATGCTATACACCTCCCTCCCCTCCACCTCCCGGTGGAGTAAATGAAGTCTGCAAAATTTAGAAAAGTGCCCCCCGGAGGGCAAATCTCGGGTGGTAAGGCTTGGAAGGTGCATAGCATAAATAAGTGGTCACAGGCCTTTCCAACAATATGTCACATGTGGGGGTCGGCAAAAGTTAGAAAAATGCCCCCTTTGGATCTACTATCGCGCATCCTGGAATTCATCCTCTCCCCTCTCTTTGAAATAACGTTTGTAGAAATGTGTTACTGTGCACGCTGACTATATAGAAAAGGACTAATACAATGTAGCAATTTCATAAATTTCACTCAATTATTTCTATGTGAGGACGAAAACTTATTGATACAACCTCGTATCTTTCAATATCAACTGCCAGACTCTCTCCCCAATAAAGAGATAATGTTATATATGTACAGCTTCTAATCTGTCTGAATTCTATGAAAAAGAAGAGAAAATATCAGTTAAAGTTTCAAATTATTTTCTAACAATATGTATATTTACACTAACACTTTTATGAAGAAAAAATGTTTACTGAACTGCAAAAAAATCCTTGATTTAGCAGAGGAGACCTGTCATCTGGGACGCCCAAAAAAACATATATCTTATTTAGAAAAATTGCATTTCTTTTTCGAATATTGTATCTGATTTATAAAATCAGGGAACTTGCCAAAGCGGCAAATCTCATTTTTAATATATATATATATATATATATATATATATATATATATATATATTTTTTTTTTTTTTTTTTTTTTTTTTTTTTTTAACGTTATCACCATTTAAATTTTTTCAAGTCAATAATTAAAATCATTAATTTTTTGCGATGTGATTTTTAAAAGATTCATTAAACAAATCTTTTATCATTATATGTTTTGAAATCTCTACTGCCTACCCCCAGAAATAAGAAGAAAAGAAATGTGTGCTGTTCATTTGCTGCATTTGCCTTATTTTGGGCTAATATCAAAAAATATGCAATTTAGAAACCAGGGAATGAAATCTCATAAGAGAAATTTTTATAATAATATATTTGATGGCAGAATATTTATTTGGTATTTTAGAGTTAGAAAAATAAATAATAAAAGCATTTCTGTATGTAAATAAAAGCAAAATTCGGGTGACACAAATAAATAAATAATCCATCTTCTGTATGCTAAATAGTAATACGTTTGATAGAAGAAGATATTTTCCATCAGTAAGCACCTGTTTAGGAAAAAAAAAGAAGTTTTAGAAATTAAAATTTTTCTGTCGTAAGCAATTAATATTACTGTCCGTACATTTTAGAGTTAGAAAAATAAATAATAAAAGCATTTCTGTATGTAAATAAAAGCAAAATTCGGGTGACACAAATAAATAAATAATCCATATTCTGTATGCTGAAAAGTTATACGTTTGATAGAAGAAAATATTTTCCATGAGTAAGCACCTGTTTAGAAAAAAAAGAAGTTTTAGAAACTAAAAAATTTCTGTCGTATACAATTAATATTACTATCCCTACTCGACCCCATTCAATTTTGATGCAATCGCAGAAGGACGAACGTATAGGTCTAAGATGGATGTCCTCAAACTATCAAAGTCAGAAGTAGTATAGTTGGATCACTAGGGATTCTTCTGTAAAGTTCACTATTTCAAAGTCACAGGAAAAACGGTCAAATCAGCAAATTTATAAGCTTACTGCTCGTGATACAAGAAACCTTACATATTACCAATTTGTTGTCTAGTACAGCCTTTTGCTCTGAAAATACAATTTCAGTATTAAAGATCAGTAATCAATACATTTTTTACCATTTCGTTTCAACTAGGCCACAAAGCCTGTCGCGACAAATTTGACGCACACTTTAACAAATTATACATAACTTTAAACGTTTGCCACTTTACCAATTATACATTACTTTAAAAGTTGGCCACTTCACCAATTAATTACATATAGACATAACAGGGAGGTACTGAAGTCATTTACTTCTTGCCTATATATCACCGGTCACCATCGAACGCTTGATTCTCGGAGCTTGGCACCCATTAAGGTATTAAGAAACAAAAACAACTTTAAAAAGCACGAATAGTAGTATATATAAATCGCATACAGCTTTTTTAATGGCTCCAAGGCTTCATCATCAGTGCTTAAAATTAAAATAAATGTAAAATTAAATTAAAGATGTGGATTAAAAGGGAGGGACAGAGAGCTAGAGAGGCGCACCTCACAGCTAGGCTGTCAACGGCAAAACAGCTATCCACATTTGAGAAAAAACCGTAAAGTCTATCTCAAGCGCACCAATTAGGTTTGTTCAGTTACTCCGGAAGAGTTTAAACAAAGAGGAGAAAACGAGGGGAAGGGGAGAAAACGAATTATATAAATTGGAGTCATATCTTTGAAAAATTGGGCATGCTGGACAAATCATTAACTAAACTGCTTGAATTCCTTTCACATGCGATAATCTTTCCAAAAATTTAGACCATAAATTGTAGAGCATTTCTGTATTATTGAAGCTTAGGAAAATTTAATATTATGGTTGTTAGACGAGCAGTGGTCAGCAATCATACTTTTAATTATGCAGTTAGGAAGTTAAATTAAATAATCATAAAATTAATAAATTTATGGATCGGTACAAATGCATTTTTTTTTCTGGTGCATAAACTGATGCAAAAAAAAAAATCATTGTAATAAATGATATCCACAGCTGTCACCCTCCTGTTTTTTATACCACTATTTTTTTTAATTGAAATATTAGCTTTTTTAATAATGAAAGTAATTTTTGATTATATAAGACCTAGGATATTATTTAAAAAGTGTGTATCGAAGAACGGGAGATGTTTGCAGGTGTGATATACAATTTTTTTTTTAATAAGCTTTTTTTAGAAAGATTTTGTTACAGAAATTTCTATTGCCTGAAACTGCAGTTTATTTTACATAAAAAATAATAACATAAAGTTTTATGAAATTAATAAAATTATACTGTCCTTATGTAAATAGGGATAAAATGTTTACATTTTTGATAGGGCATTCTTAAACAGTTTTTAAAAATGGAGATTTTCGACACAGACATTTTATGAAATTGTAAATAAAACCTTGCAATTACAGACTGTATGATAATAAATGTAAAGCAACTCCTTACGATATATAGTATAAGATGAATTTAAAGAAAAATACTAACACCCGCCCACTAATGTTAATCCTGTGGGAGAAATTTGTTTAAATATCTCGTTTTCATTTCAATTGTTTAAAATGATTTTTTTTTTATTTATTTTTTTTTTATTTTTTTTTTATTTTTTTTTTTGCATTGGTTAACTAAGGTCTATATCTACAAAGACCGTTTAATACATTTTTTTTTTTAATTTACAGATTTTTTATGAGGACAATTTCACTTTCGAAACCTGTTTCGAAAGGGAACGTATCGTAATAATAATAATAAAAAGGAACCTGTAGACAAAATCGAAAATTAAAAAATGTCCTTTGTAGAGATCGAAATTGCTATCCAGTGTAAAACAAAATCCTTTAAATATATTCAAATGCAAACGAGATATTTAACAACATTTCTTCCATGGGATTAACATTAGCAAGCGGGTGTTTTCACGTGACTGAAGTACCCCTTTGTGTGACAGTTTAACTAGATGTTAAGAGGCCACATTCGTCACGCGGATAAACTTGAATGCTAATGTAAAGTCTATGGGGCGATTTTTAAAAATCTTTCGCTTTGATTTTAATATTTTTGGATGATTTTTTAGGGTTCCGTACTTAAAAAGTAAAAACGGAACCATTATAAGATCACTCCTGTGTCTGTCTGTCACAGCCATTTTACTCGTAAACTATGGAACGTAGAAAGTTCAAATTCGGGGAAGTAATAAAGACCATTGACCCACATATTTTCAGATTAATGAACATTCATAAATATATTTAGTAAAAGTGCAGAGGGGCTAATTATGGTACTTGGAAAAAAAAAAAAAAAAAAAAAAAAAAACGCTTTTCTTTGTATGTCATGTGGGGTATCGTGTGAAAGCTTTCGTAACGCTGAACTCAAAAATACATTCCTCTTAATTTTAGGTATTATATTTTCAAAGGTATTGTCGAAAATGGAGCGCAGAAATATGCTCGCCCTCCATCTAATTCCGAATCTACTGAAACTAAAATTATGAAAAAATTAGAGGTAGTACATGTTAATTTAAAACTTGCCGGAAAATTATAGCGATCACCATAGGTCACATATTTTTTGAGAAAATCGCATTTTTCTGTTGCAAACATATTTCGATTTACGGGCATTCAGAAAATTGTTGAGCATCGCTGGATCAATCGTAGAACTATCGATACCTATCGTAGCAGAAGTAGAAAAGCATTGTTGATAATGAATAAAAAAAATCATTTGTAATTAGCCGAGATATTAACCCTTAAATATACGGCCAGTTTGGACATTCACAATGACAGGAGAGGCGTACTCTATGCCTAGTTAACAACTTTTAAAGATATGTATGCGTAATGTAATGTCCAGTAACAGTAAAAAAGCAATAAATGTCAAATTGTTAAAAACATACTAATTTCAGGGGTCTTAGGACTCTAAAAATTTGAAAAAAAAAGACCATTTTCAACATTTAATGTCTTAAAATGTATATGGTTTTAAAACACAATTTTAATTGGAAGGAGAGATATAAGTATGTTCTTTCATTTCCTGTATTTAAAAAACTGCAAGATGCAGAATAAGTATTTATAGAGGGCTCGAAACTGTTAGATATTTGTCGAGCAGAAAATTGGCATAACAGTTTGCCGGGTTACAAAATAAATATTGCAACAGTGCTTACTTATACTTCAGATTGTAATAATTGCCCTGAACTTAAAATAAATTTGTATTTAAAACATTTTTATATTTTTAATGCAATGTTGCATTTAGCTAATACAATATTTCGAAAATTTCAACAGTACAATCACCTAAAAAAATATTTTTTAAATTCAGATTACTATATTAATATTTATTCAGATTATTATAATAATATTATATTATAATATTATTTATATTCAGAAGTTTTTGAGGTATCCTGCGCGTTATGCTCAAAAAACGACATTTGGAGAAAAACGATTTCAAAGTTTCGGAAACTCCGCTTCTACTATTGAGCGAGTATAATTCTAAAAGCCATACCTGTACCAATGGGAATTTCAAGAAAATAATTATATCAAACTGTTCAGAAAAGGTAGGAGTTTAACATCTACGAAAATTAAAATTTCTAAAATTTTGAAGCTTTAAGAGTCCTGCGACCACTTATCCCTTTCCGGCGCGGAGTAATTCTGTTTATAAACTTATGAAATAATGAACTGACACCGGAATTTATAAACGAATCTATTAGAAAATACGAACTTACTTATTTTCACGTACATGATAAAAGGAAAATTTTAATTAAATATTCTTGGTGCCGTTTGTCTGTTTTGGAATTAAAATTAGGTGTCCTTTTTTTAAGGACACCGCCCTCGAAAGGTTTAATTAGAATGAATCACATAAATACTGTGGGATTCGCGACTAGTTTGCATTGAGTACATCTCTCAATACGCCTCGAGTGACTTTAAAAGTTAATTAAAAACCTATCTGGAAAAACGCGGCACTGACCAAGGCGGCGTTCCAACTTTGCGTCCTCCTTTCGAAGCGTGCTTAGCACAATGCCAAATTTAAACTTTGAACAAAGGTTTTGTTTTAGCTACACTGTAGAAATAAAGGTTATTTCTAGGCAGAATTTAGTGTTATGAAAAGCCAAATGACGTTTAAATATGCACTGTTTTTATTGTCAGTACCGAATTAAGTTCATCATAAACAGATTAGGATAATATTAAAAAATGAGTTATACAGAATAGCTATATTTGATATTATATAGGTTCTATATCTTTTTGAACTTTCATGATATAGCCATTTAAACTTTTAAAATATATATTGTTTTACCCAACCCTACGTGTTATAGTTTTTACAAAGTCTTAGTATTCTTTTAGCAACGGTTTTTTTTATAATACAATTACAAATTCATATATTTAATCTACGGAACCCTCTGTATGCTAGTAATACTCGCACTTGACTGTTTATTTTCTTTTTAATAGAATAGCTGAGGACGATCTACAACCGGCTAGTTTTTACTTTTTCGATTTCAGTTTCAGATTTTTTTTTAAATTACTTAACTAATTATCTAATTATCTATAATTACTTATCTAAATATCTATCTTAAAATGGCTAATCTACCTCTAAAACTACGCTAATATATATATATATATAAAAACTATATCGGACTAAACTATAATCGGACTAACTTTAAGATACTCTTAATGTTTCAAATATTATTAAAAAACATAATAATAAAAATAAATGCATTTTTTGTCATTTCAAACGCTTTAAGGTTTTATAGAGTAAAATTATAAATATTCACGCTACTTAAAAAAAAAAAAATGTCCGTGGTATTTTTTTTTTTAAATTATTATTATTATTATTTTTTAAAGTCCTGTAAACGAAAATTTGTATTATAATACATCACTAATAAGTGATGTGAAAAAAAAAATTACGAAATCTCAAAGTTTACAAAGAAATATTTACCAAAAAATAATTTCATTATGAATGAATATTTGCAATAGCATTAAATGAGATATTTTTGAGCTGTTACGATTCTTCAAGTGCATTTTAAAAACAGCTTTTCTGTTAAATTAAAATTTTAATAAGCACGCTTTTAAGCAAAAGCCTTGTTGTAATTTTACTTCTGAAATTGCAAACACATTTGAATATGAAAAGAAAAATGTTACTAAAAGGAAACCATACATTACAAGAAAATACTTTTAATTATTTAAAAGATTCTTTAAACACTTATTCACAATTATTAAAATTATTCAACAGAGTACTTTAAAAGCTAATGAAAAGAAAACTACTTCATAAGGGTCCTTACAAATGTTTGAACTATTACAAACTTACCAGTGTACCTTTTTTAAGCAGTTAATATTCTTTTATAATATAAAGTGGCATGTGTTGAAGACGTGTGAATATATAATTGTCTTGAGTGTTGTAAATGTTGATTTTAAATAACATTTTTCTTATTTTGAAATTCACGCATAGAATTTGGCGCTTTAGTGAAGAGAAAGAATGTTTAAAACTGAATAAATAGAGAAGTAAAAAAAGCTTTCTTTTTGTACACTCTTTTATAAGCATCCAACGTTTATTTTGAAAATGACGTCTAATTTGATAACTGGAATTCATGTTTTTTACAAAACAATTCTAATAAAATACTTCACTATGACGTGGTCACCAAACCCAAAAATTCACCGCTTTTGTTTACATTTGATAAAAAGCGTGAGCTAGTGAATTTGTTTAAAAAATATATGAATGATTTTTGCTTTGTTTCATTTAAAGTATGGATCACTTGACAGAAAAACAAGCATTATTTAAAGAAACTTTTTAGAATTTATAACTTGATTTCCAACGCATAACCATAAATTAATTAATATGAAACTACAAATTGATAAAGATGTATTTAAAAAATATATTACACGCTAATTTTTTTTTTAACTGATACATTTTTTCAACTTTTTAGTGTTCCAAATTTAATCGATGCAGTTTCATAACTATTTGGCCTGTTTTGGTGAGCGTCGCTTGGTGCATATTTAAATCCCTTGTTGTTGTAACTCGTATATAATGGCAACTTTCAAGAATATTTGGGTGTTTATCTCTTGTAAGGGTGCCCGAAAATTAAGGTATTAGTTTATAATTACGTTCTAAAAATATAAAAATGCCGCATTGTCATAAAAACACATGTGAACGTATTTTTTTATAATTCTAGTCGATGAGGAAGTTTGGGAAAAATCGATTACACAATTCATTTTTATAATAATAAACCAAGTTGAGTTAAATAAAAGACTTTAAAAAGAGAGTAAATTATTATTGTTCTGATAAGTACATTTAGGATTAATAAAATGTAAGACAAACAATATCTATATATTTAAACCTAAATGCCTTGGCTCTGCAGTCCGTGTACACTCTCAGATATAATTTCTTCAATTCACGGAAATTTTCTAAGCAGCAGTACTATGAGTATTTTATTTTTTGAGTAAAATCGATTTTTTTCCATCTATTTTAAATGTGTTAATTTGAAATATATTTTTAATTAGAATATCTTTTAGAACTTAAAAAAATAAATTGTGAATACTTTTAAACGAATGAGAAGATTAATTGTTATTTATTTTTTAATTCAAAAACGTTTCTTTTCTTTGTTGTTGGTTTAGTTTTTTTAATTTATTTTTTTAAAACGAATTAGAAATCTTAATTTTTAAAATTTTTGGTTTTTGGTTTTTAAAATGAATTCGGATTTTAGTATTAATAGAGCCAATACGCATGTGTACTAGGAATGAACGGAATTTCTCACTCTTCTTCAGATTTTCGAGAAGAATTGACGGATAAAACATTTTTTCTAGGAGTACGGAAATCATTTGTTAAAAAATGACAAATATTTTAATGCATATAGATGAGTTTTACTGAAAGTGTAGGATAACGGCTTGTGGAACCCAATTCTACTTTCGTGACCATGGGATTTGGGTAGCTTTAACCCTTTATCTACTGGCGGTATTTATAAGTACCATCAAAATAACTTGTTATAAAATTCATTTACTACATCGATTAGTAGTAATACAGTTTAGAATGAGTTATAGATGCATTAATTTATTTTGTTCCAAAAGCATTATTCGTTAAAGAAAACAAAAATATTTTTAAAAGGATGATTTCTTTTGCCTTTGCATCTTTTCAGTTTTCTTGGCGTTGGGGTGTAGGGGAATTTTTGATTTCGGAAATATTTCTATATTTCTATTGTAAGATATAATATTTGTATATTTCCTAATTATACAAAATATTAAGAAAAATATTTGAAATAAAAGATTTAAGTGAGGTTATAAATATTGCACAAAATGCCTATAAATTCAAATTTAATTAATTCTTCCAAATTCTTCAAACCCTCTAAAATCTTTCTAAAATTTTTTAAATGATTACGTAAATCTTCTATTGCAGTTAAAAAAATTCACGAAAAATGCTCTAGAAGATAAAAATTTTCATGAATTCACAATTCAGTACATAAAGGGTTAAGATGTATCTGTCAGATCTCTCTTGTCAGACTGACATCCCTACAGCAGAAGCTGCAGATCTATGGCACCTATGGCACAGCGTGGATTTAAGTTATAAATCAAAATATAGTACCATTTACACAAAATGCATGAATTCAGACTAGCTGAATTTGACTGAACCCGATTGGTTTATTTGGTTGTCGTTGTCACACAAGTTGGAGAAATTGAAATACAATTTAATGTTTCCAAATCTATAAGGGGCGCTCAAATGAAAAAGAGTATTTTACCGTAGCGCCCTTCTTCCTAATCGAAGGTTAATGTGTCTGCCGATAGATGGAGTGGCATTTTTCACAGTTACGCATGTGTAGTGAACGGCTTTGTCTCAATTTATTCATTCTTGAAAAGTTGTTTTGTGCGATCGGATAAATGATGATATCCTCCACATTAGCTCAAAGAAATGTTGTTCAATTTCTTCGCACATAAGGGGAAAAAATAAACGCACTAAAAGAGTAGTGTTTCTATAGAATAATGCTGAGCCACATATGACCATTAAGATTTTCGATCTCCTGGCAAAATTTCGAGTGGGAGTTCTTGAAAAATCCTCCATACAGACCCGATATTTCCCCATGTGACGCCCATATTTTCAGCCCCTTAAAATGTTCGCTGAAAGGTCAGCGATTCACATGTGACTAGAAAGTATAGAGGACATCATGAAAAACTGGATCCATCAGCAGCCACGGAGTTTCTGCATGTTACATCCACTCCCGTCCTATGCGCTGGGATCAATGCATCAATGGCAATGGCAATTATATTTAGTTTGAATGTTACACATGAGCTGTAATAACATTATTCTGTAATTAAATTATTCTGAAAATAAATGTGCTTTAAATATAGCCGTAGTCTCCCTTTCATTTCAACGCACCTTACAGCTCAATACAGGTTCAAAAGCCACCCTCACTGACAAGCCCGTGTTAATACGTTCACTAAGCTCCAGGTTTCACTGCAATACAAGCAATATTTAAAGTAATATAATTCTATTGATTTAATGTATTTTTAATACATTGAACAATGATTAATACTTCCAAGGATTGCATTCATATTCGTTATTAAGGTTTTTTATAAAATGTTCAAAGAATATTTTTTTTTAGCATTTAATTAAAATGCAGAGAAAACAACATTACAATTTTGCCCTTTTCCAAGACAGTCGGAGGGTTAAATTAAGGGAGGATTAGGAGATTCTCAAAAAGAAAGATAATAACGCGTTATAAACGAAAATGCTGGTAGTAAAATTAGACTACTCGGAATTCAATTCCATACAGAATGAACAGATTAATGAAGCTGGCGCTTATCATTTTGACCCTTTTTTTCTGTACAAATCATTATTTTCGTAAATGAATATTAAGAAAAATTGAAGTAGAAACCACTTGGCAGATGATTCCAATCCAATTTGCATTTTTGGAACTATGAACGTAATATCGAGTTTTGCAACTAAGATGCAACTACAGAAATTACATTTTAAAAATACTTTTTAATATATAAAACCATTTGTTACTAATAGTTTTTTTAAATCCCAAAAATAGAATGTCTAGTAATTTTGATTCATTATTATTTGACCGACTGTATTTTTAAGTAGCTTTCATTACAAAAAGCTACCTATTGCAACCGTTCGGAGGAAAGCGATTTCAAAAATTTTTGGTATATTTTCATCGATCATGACCCCCAGACCCCGAAACCACCCTCCGTTCAAAATTGATACATATATATATATATATATATATATATATATATATATATATATATATATATATATATATATATATATATATGGAACATCTTTTGATCACAAATAAAATTGACACTTAAAACCGAAATAAAGACGACTTCTCTTGAAAAAATAGTTATATTGGAAAAAGCTATATTTACAGGGCGAATACATGATGACAAGCACTCACAAAAAAACATTTAATACATCTTAATTCGAGCTACGTCTTTTTATTACTACCTTCTTGCGTCCACACCCTCATATCAGCACCAACCATCGAATTCTGTTCTCTCGTTTCTTCCGTCACTTCAGTTCCTTTCAAACTCGCAGCACGCCTGCCGCCGACAGCCACTTGCTGCGCGCATGCGTCAGCATCACTAGAGTCCTTCAATTCGGAGTTGTGAGACAGACTCCTGGCGGTGCTTTTGTAAGCTAGTTTTGTAGGGTTTTGGATCAAAGCCAGCTCTGTGGGGTTTCGGGAAATGGGATCCCACAGCTCGGCCATCCTTCTAATCAGTCGTCCTCGAATGCATCTTGGACCGCTGGAAGCAGCAGCTGGATCACCTGGAAAGATAAAGAAAAAAACAGCAGCAACCAAAGTTCTATTCTAGAAAAAAGTCATCATTATTACAATCCTTAAAAAATTCTTCTTATTCTGTTTTAAATCTCTTCGTCGTTCTTTCTTCTTACGTCTTATTCGTCTTGCTATTTCTCACGTCTTTCGTCTTCTTTTACCTAACATCTTTTCGTCTTCCTTTTTCTATACGTCTTTTCGCTTTTCCTTTTTTTTTACGTCTTTTCGTCTTCCTTTTTCTTACGTCTTTTTTTTTCGTTCCTTCGGGATTGATTTTGTTAAAATCAGTTAAAGTCAGTCCGGTGGTGTGTCGTAGTCGGGGTAGTGTCATAATCGGTGAAATTCTTCATCTTTTTTTTTTATGTCAAGCTTCATCCGTCCACGGCTTCATGTACTCGGCGCAAGTACTAGTGACCATTGGACCTTCATTAAATCCAACTTTCTTTACATCGTAGGTGTCGTTATTTTTTACTTTTATGACCTTGTAAGGACCTAAATATTTTGATTTTAACTTCAAACCTGGACCTTGTTGTGTACGTTTTATAGCGACCATATCATTAAGCTTGAATTTGTTAGGATTTTTTCGTCTGAGATTATAACTTTTACGGTTCTCTTCTTGGACTTTTAAAATTTGTTTTTTAGCGTCTTTTCACAATTCTTCACGATTATTAATAAAATCTGATTGTATTTCAGCGTTCAAAAGGCTAGTAATCTCGATGTTATTTTTTAGCTTCATTTTAGTACCAAACATCAGCTCAAAAGGGGTTGTATTAATACTTCTCTGAAACGTCGAATTTATTACTTGTTGGACATCGCTTACATGTGTATACCACTTCGTAGGGTTATCTACAGATAATTTAGACAGAACAGATATTATGACCGAATTTAGACGTTCGACTTGGCCGTTAGCTCTTGGTAACCCTGTGGTAATCGGGACATGTTTAATATTTTCTCTGACGCAATAATCTTCAAAAGCTTTGGAGGTAAAGGCAGGACCTTTATCTGAGATTATGCGAAATGGACTTCCAAAAACAGTTTTTTGGATTTCTAATTTAGAAATTACTTCTGCAGTGTCGGTAGATTTTGTGGGATACAACCAAACAAATTTTGTGAATGCGTCAATGACTGAAAAAATATGTTTGTAATTTTTATTCGTGCTCTCCAATGGACCTAAGTGATCAACATGGTACATATGTAACGGAGTTTCTTCTTTTTCTATCGGGTGTAGCAAACCTTCTTGTTTACCGGATTTTCGATTTATTAAAATACAGGGAACACAATTTAATATACATTTCTCGATTTTTTGTTTAACTTTGGGGATGTAAAAATCATTCTCTAAATTTTTTTCTGTTCGTGCGACTGCGTAATGACCTTTTTCGTGAGCGGCCTTAATTATATTCATTTGCATCTCATCTGGTACAACTAATAAATCATTACCATTAACACATTTATAAAGAACATCATTTTTAACTAAATAATCATCATAAGATTTTACTTTTAGAATTTCTTTTATGGTTTTAATATGCTCGTCAGTTTCTTGAGCTTGGATAATTTTTAAAGTTAAGCTATCTTGGATTACCATACAAATAGGATATCTGCTTAATGCATCAACATGCCTCATGCTAGTACCGTGTCTATGCTCAATAGTATAATCGAAATCTGATAACATAATTGCCCATCTAGCTATTTTTGTACTCATTTCTTTTTTATCCATAGTCATTTTAAATGCATTACAGTCGGTTACTATTTTAAATGAAATACCTAGCACATATACTCTAAACTTTTTCAAGGCTTCAATTACAGCTAAGACTTCTAATTCATAGCTAGTATACTTTCGTTCAGCTTCGGTTGTTTTTTTACTGGCGAAATAAACTGGATGAAACTGATTGTCTACTGGCGATTGTTGCATTAACACAGCTCCATAGCCATCTATACTGGCATCACAATGGATTTCGGTCGCGCTTTTGGGATTGTAAATTGAAAGTACTGGTTCAGACGACAAAATGCGCTTGAGTTCGTTAAAAGCTTTCTGTTCTTCTACACCAAACTTAAATTTAGAATCTTTTCTTAACAGGTCACTCAACGGTTTAGCTATGACTGAATAATTTCTTATAAACTTTCGAAAGTATCCTGTCAATCCTAAATAACTTTGAATATCTTTGGTACACTTTGGTTCGGGAAAATTTATTACTGCTTTTGTTTTCAGTGGGGAGGGACACAATTTACCATTTATGATTCTATACCCCAAAAAATCAATCTCACGCTTCAAAAAATTGCATTTTTTAAGATTTAGTTCCAACCCGTATTCCGATGCAGTGTCAAGAACAAGTTTTAATTTTTCTAGACCTTCAGCTTCGTTTTTGGCGGGTATTATTAGGTCATCCATATAAATGACTACAGTGTGATCTTTTAATAAGTTTCGAAATACATTATAAATATATCTTTGAAAAACACTAGGGCTATTGGACAACCCGAATGGACACTTTAAAAATTCGTACTGTCCTTCATGAGTGACAAAAGAGGTATATTTCTGTGAGCCTTCTTCAACCTCAACATGAAAAAAACCGTTTTTTAAATCTATGGTTGTAAATACCTCAGCAGAGTGTAATTGATCTATAACATCATCTATTACTGGTAATGGAAAATGTTCTCGCACTGTCTTCTTATTAAGACGTCTGTAATCAATACAAAGTCTTATTGTGTTATCTTTTTTCTTAACTAACACTACCGGCGACGAAAAATTAGAAGAACTCTTCCTAATGATTCCCTGCGCTAGCCACTCCTCAATTTGGTCTTCAACTATTTTTTTCTCACATGGCGGTAATCTTCGAGGGGAAGAACAAACTGGGATTTCATCCGTTAAATTAATTTTCATTTTAACATCTATAGTTTTAGTTTTAATTGGCACATAATTCTCAATTAAAGAGGATAATTCCGAACGTAAATTTCTGTCAGCAATGTGACTTAAATCAATTTTAGGCTCATCTAGAACATTTACAATGTTAACTAAAAAGTCATTAGACTGAACTTCCGTTTTAACCAATTTCACTTCATTAGCAGAAATAGTTAATGTACCTTGATGAATAACATCAGTGCCAATAATTAAATCGAAATTAATGCAACTGTCATTAACGACAAAAATGTCAACTTTAAATTTCGAATTATCAACTTCAATTTCTGAATCGAAATAACCTTCTGGCTTAACTGAGATTTTCCCTAAACCGGTCAGACTGATACCCGTAGGTTTTAATTTCACAAAGTTCTTCAAATTATCATAAACACTTTTCTTTAACAGAGTCTTTTGACTACCAGTATCTATCAAGGAGGTTAAATGTAAAGAATAAAGCTTTACCTCTTTTAGAATTAAATCTTGGGATGTAATATTGTTAACTTGTGGCTGAGCATTTTTAACATTTGTATCTTTCGATTTATTACTACACTGAAATGATTTGTGACCATAACCGTTACAAGAGAAACAAAGGGGCCCTTTATCTTTATTAACGCAGTTAATGCTTTTATGATTATTCCCGCCACAATTATAACAGCGTATATTTGGCTTTACAGGCCTAAATCTGTTCTTAACTTCAACTTCGGATTTAATTTTAGGCTTAGCTCCTTCATGTTTATTAGATTTTGTATTTTCATATTCCGACCGTAACTTCTCATAGACTTTTAATTTTTGTTTAAATTCTAAAATTGATTGACATCCATACAATATTGATTTCCAAAAAACAGGGTCGGGTATTCCATTTATAACATACTGCATCAACGCCGAATCCTCTATATTACCACGAGCACCTAACTGCTTCATTATTAAAAAATACTCTTCAAGTGTTTCATTTTCATGTAACTTTCTTTTATTTAACAAATGATGCAACTCCGCAGAATTATAAGTAGTGCTAAATTCAGCAATCAAAAGTTGCTTCAATTTCTCATATGAATTTATATGTAATTCGGTCTGAACCAACAATTTAGCTTTGCCTCTTAAGGATCTTTTTACAAAAATATACTTATGTAACTCGGACAGATTAAATATACTAGTGACATCATCAAAATTGCTCAGCCATATTTTTATATCCTGACATGCACTACCATCAAACGGAGGTACAACATTTTCAATGTCACTAAAATTAACAGTTGATGGCACAAAACTTTGAACTGGAAATTGCTTGTTCTGATCCAAATTTGATGATTCTATGTCATTACTTGCCGAACTATTATTTAAAGGTACTTCCTGTTCTGAATCTGTATCACTGTCGTTCTGAACATTTGCTTGTAGCAAGCTTAAATCCGATAAATAAGTAACCAATCGCGTCGTAAGATCGACTAAAGATCCTTCATTCGAGATGCAAAGTACATTACAAATTGTAATTAAATCATTCAGAGAAAAATCAGCTTGACATTTTGTTATTTTGCTTTTAAATTCGGGACTATCGGTTTGATAACCAAAACCAGAAAATTCTCTGATTCTTTTTCGATTTGATCTATCACCTTCAGCATCGAAAAGAAATTTATGCAAAATCTTAATTTTACTAGTTTTTTCATTTTTAATGGCAAGTTCCAGTTCAGGAATATCGATCAATTTCATCATGAAATAAAAAAAAAGAATTGTATACAGTACTCACCACTAAGAACAATATCACTTGAACACAGAATTCCGTACTTTTATTTTTCCATCGGCGATTTCAAACTCATTCGTCAGACTTGTGGGCGACAACGTCAGAATATTAAATCATTCGTAACACTTCTGGCACCAAAATTTATGGAACATCTTTTGATCACAAATAAAATTGACACTTAAAACCGAAATAAAGACGACTTCTCTTGAAAAAATAGTTATATTGGAAAAAGCTATATTTACAGGGCGAATACATGATGACAAGCACTCACAAAAAAACATTTAATACATCTTAATTCGAGCTACGTCTTTTTATTACTACCTTCTTGCGTCCACACCCTCATATCAGCACCAACCATCGAATTCTGTTCTCTCGTTTCTTCCGTCACTTCAGTTCCTTTCAAACTCGCAGCACGCCTGCCGCCGACAGCCACTTGCTGCGCGCATGCGTCAGCATCACTAGAGTCCTTCAATTCGGAGTTGTGAGACAGACTCCTGGCGGTGCTTTTGTAAGCTAGTTTTGTAGGGTTTTGGATCAAAGCCAGCTCTGTGGGGTTTCGGGAAATGGGATCCCACATATATATATTCATATATATATATATATATAACTTAAATTTAGTCTACTCGGGACAATGTCATATAAATTAATAATAAAGTATACCAACTTTTTAGTGATTATTATGAATATTGGTTTATTTGATTAACTAATGTTATACTGTATGTATTAAAATTGGATAAATAGTTTTTATTATTATTATTCCTCTATACTATTTAATAGTGTTTTATTTTCAACATTGTATTCCATGATTAATTATCGGTTTATATGTTTGATTGGCACAATCATATTTTTTTTTAGCTTTTTTATGACTAATATAAGGATAATTCACACACTATATATTTGATCTTTAGGCTATTTGGAATTTTAGTATCTGACAATCTTATATAAACATCCATTTTCATTCATTTATTTTATAATTTAATAATTTATTTATTTATTTATTTATTTCATTTTATTTTATTCTTTCCTGTTCATTTTTTATATGTAAAGCTAAATGTTACGACTATTATATTTTTATAGTATATAATTTATTTTATTTTATAGCATAAAGCATATATTGTATATATTATCAAGTTTAAAAAGTTTTTTAATATGTCAGTGTAGATGTAATGGTATGGTAATAGAATATATTGTATTAACATTTAATTTATTTAAAAAATTTTCTGAATAATGAAATACAATATGGTATTGTTTATATTGGGATGTGTGTAGGAATGCAGTTGATACATTTTAATTCATTAGCATGTATTAGGTTCTACTTACTGTGACATTTGAATAAAATAATAATAGATAGCAGCACCATAAATTTTGTATTTTTAAATAGCCTCTTTAAAGTCATAATTTAAATTTTTTACACTAGGTGGTAATTAACGTTGAATACTGGCAATGTTGTAAAATTGTTATTATACAATTTAAAATTGTTTTTAGGTATTATAAATAATGTAATTATTTTTTATTTATATTATATTAGTCATATTTATCACAATATTTCAACATGAATTAACTGACTCCATAGCTTTTAATTTCAGTGTTAACTTAACTGTTTTATTCACCTTGATCTTATCATGCTTTTTGGATTCCATGTGCGGGAATATATTTTGAAAATGTACTGGGAATTACTACCGTATGTTTTTTAGGATTTCTATTGCTATAAATTAGATATTTAATGGATTGTAGTTTTTTTTTCCATTTCATGCCATTTGATAATGTTCTGTATTCATCTTGAAACTATTATTTTGATTATATTGGTTGTTTGAGTACAGGGGAAAAACATTTTTCAGCTTATAACTTTTTTCCCACAGAAAACAACCGATTTGCTTATATCATTGAATTCTGTATTCTTGAAAACGTAATTCAATATATAAGTTTTTCAATTTTTTCGAAATCCATATTCTTTTTTTTTTCTTCCATGTTAATTCTTGTAATTAGGTATACGGTACTTTATTTTACACATGCAGGTCTATAGTGTTGGTTTAAGGCGTGTAGTCAATCATTCACAATATTGCAGTTTTTGATGATGGTCGGTGATGTTTAATTAATGGTTATATATATATATATATATATCTGACCTTTGCCACACTGTAACTCTCGTATTTATGATCCGATTTGGATGTAATTCGGTGTGTACATAGTACATACCAATGTCTCGACCGAGTTCGTTGGCCAGATTCATCCGCCGTTTTGTTTCAAAATGGCGGCCATTTAAATTTTTTTTAAAAATTTAAAATTTGAAATGTGGCACCAAAATTTGCAAATGTAAAAATATTTTTTTTTTATGTATTTGACCTTTATACAAAGATTCCGGAGCAGTTTTTGTTTTGTCTGTATCTTAAAAAATGGCTGAGTTATAGCATTTGGAATTTCTAGCGTGGCTGACATTTTGAAACGTCCTGACTTTTGTCACGTGATAACAGGCGTATTTATGAACCGATTTGCATGTACCTTGGTTTGTACGTAGAACATACAAATATCTCGACCGAGTTCGTTGGCCAGCTTCATAAGCCAACTTGTTTCAAAATGTCGGCCATTTAAAAAAAAAATAAAAAATTTAAAATTTAAAATGAGATACCTTAAAATTGGAAAATGAAAAAGATTTTCTTTTCGTATGTATTTGACCTTAATATAAAGATTCCGGAACAGTTTTTGTGTCGTCTATATCTAAAAAAAAATGGCTGAGTTATAGCATTTTGAATTTCTATTGTGGCTGACATTTTAAAACGACCTGATTTTTGTCACGCGATATCAGGCGTATTTATGAACCGATTTGGATGTAATTTGGTCTGTACGTAGTACAAACCAATGTCTCGACCAAGTTCGTTGGCCAGCTTCATTCGTCATCTTGTTTCAAAATGGCGGCCATTAAATTAAAAAAAATTATATTTAAAGTGAGGTGCAAAAAAATTGAAAAAGGTTTCTTTCTTAAGTATTTGACCTTGATATAAGGATTCAGGAGCATTTTTTGTTAGTCTTTATCTTAAAAAATGGCTCAGATATAGCAGTTTCAATTTCTAATATGGGTGACATTTGGACTGATTTTTTGCATGCGACAGCACTCGTATATATCAACCGATTCAGATGTGAGTGAGCATGTGCACAGCAATTACTAAGGTTTCGACCAAGTTCACTGTTAGCCTCATCCACCATTTTGTCTTAAAATGGCTGGCACTTTAAGAAATCGCCGAATTTGGCAGCCAAATATAAGTTACTTTAAATAAAAGCAGCTTGGATAAAGCTGACTAATTTCGCGAAATTCTCATTCATAATGATTTAGTATTGATAAAAATTAGTATTTAATCTCCTATATTCGGTTTCCACTAATTGAGCTTATTGTGTTTGAATAATATAAGTTGGCTTTTTTAAAATAAGGAATATGAAAGCTACCTCTTCCTCCCGGCGCTGGTCGGAAGGACTTTTTGGTTGTTAGCACGCCATGATCACTTAAAATATTTTCTTGGAAGAATTCGCATGTGAATTTGAAAAGTTCGTTGTTCATGTCATAGGGTTTAGTTCCCTCTACAATCCTGGAACTCGTTTTCCATATTCCCTTTACTAAAAATAGCAAGACACGTATTAGTGGTATAAAAACAATAAAAATTGATAGAAAGCGTGAGCTAGCAAATTTACTAAAAAATATGATTTTTGCTCTATTTCGTTAAAAAAAGTGTTTTCCATCGTCGTAAAAGGATTTTCTTCTTAGAAAAGTGTTGCCTCTGGGGAATAAAGAATACTGTAGTAATCCCGATTCTTCTACAGAAATTGAATCAGAATTACAAGATAAAATTTCACAGTCAACAACCGATTTTTATATTTGTAAGATTAAAGTTACAAAATGGCAGCAGAAAAAATACCGGCAAAATGTTAGGAAGTCTTCAAGGAATATAATTAGCAAGCTTCCAGGTAATACAGCTTATTCAAGAGATGTCGCTTCTCTCGTAGATGCATGGAATGTTCTCTTCGATAGCAACATGCTAAATATGATGATGCAGTGCACAAATATTTACATCGAATCGATCCAAGAACGTTTTACTCGAGAGCGTGATGCAAAGAAGATAGATGAAATCGAAATAAAAGCATTTCTTTGACTTTTATACTTATGTGGAACACATAAATCAGCGCACACTAATTTAAGGGATTTGTATGCCGCGGATGGAACCGGTATTGACATATTTCTTAATACCATTAGTCGCACCCAATTCCTCTTTTTGATGAGATGTCTACGCATTGACAATATCAATGATCGTCCAAGTAGAAGAAATACAGATAAATCGATTCCGATCAGAGATTTTTTTTTCAACATTTGTTACAAATTATAAAAATGCATATACTGCTGGAGAATTCGTCTCAATTGATGTAAAACTGGAACCTTTTCAGGGGCGGTGCAGTTTCAAGCGGTAAATGCCCAGAATAGCCTTCTAAGTATGGCATCAAGATATTTGCATTAGTAGATTATAGAGCATTTTATACATGGAATATGGAGAATTATAGTGGTCAGCAAAACAATGAACCCTTCAAAATAGACTGTAGTTCGAAAGCCACTGTGATGCGGTTGACGACGCCGCTTTTCAATTCTGGACAAAACTCGACAACTGACAACTGGTATAGGGGATATGAGCTAGCACAAGAACTTTTGAAAAAGAAAATTACAATGTTTGAAACGCTTATACAAAATAAAAGAGAAATGTCGCCTGAATTTTTGGTGAAAAAGGAGTTAAACTCTTTCTTTGGATTAAAAAACAACAACAACAATTGTTTTGTATTCATCAAAAAAGAACAACAATGTAGTCATATTTTCCACAATGCATACCATGATAAAATAGACGAAACCATCATGGAATTGAAAAGACCAGATATAATCACGTTTTGTAATCTTACGAAAGGAGTTGTGGACGTTGTCGATGAAATGGCTGCAGAATACACTTCAGCAAGGATATCAAATCGTTGACCAATGGTTATTTTATTTTCAATATTGAATATGGCTGCTATTAATGCAGGGGTGTCATTTCAGAATTTTTTTTTTTTTTTTGGGGGGGGGGGGGGCAAAAATTTTTTGAGGAATGCTATATAGCTAAAGTTAGGATCCAGGGGGAGGGGTCTACCCCCCCCCGTATGAGAAACGTTTATTGACTTATGCTTACAATAACAGTAAAAACTTCGAATATGGAAACTCGAGAACCAATGAAATATTTCGTTTTAGAGAGGTTTCCGTCTTAGAAGGTAAAATTTTAATAAATTGGACATGACTTTTTTTTTTTTTTAGACAGGTTTCATTTTTACAGGTATCCTCACTGACTGTTAAACCATCCGCTCTATAGTATAGTTCTGAAAAGAGATGTATTAGAGTAAAACTTGTGAAAACGAAACCTGTCTATAACAGATTTCTTTCTAGAAAGGGAAAAAATCAAATTTTGTTGAAAAAACATCATACTTGCTACGACAGAAACCTATTTAAATGGAGCTGTTTTCTAGTCCCTTTCGAACTTTTACTTACAGGGGCACAATTTCATGAGTTTCCTGACGAAGGACAAGAAAAAATTTTCTTTGAGGAACAGGGAACGTGGAAAATTGCACAATTTGCAGAACTGCACAAATCACACAGAAAAAAATACCGCACAATAAAACATGCTCTACTTGATTTTGTCTCCATGACTTCTTTCACAAGCATGTGATTATTCCACAATTTTTTTTTTTCGTGAAAGTCTGCGATTTTTCTTTCTTTCAAAATCCGCAAAATCAATTCGTCAATGGATCGCAGAAAGAAATCGCGCATCTTGAAAATTTTGAAAAAAAAGTCTCAAAATAATCGCTTAAAAAATCGCTAATTCCTTCAAACGACCATGGAAAATATCGCTAATTTCATCAGAGATCGCCAGAAGGAATGCAGATTTCGTCAAATGACTGCACAAACAGAAATCTTGAATTTCGTAAAAGGATTGCAAAAAAAATCGCGAATTTCGTCAAAAGATTGCGCAAAAAAACACGAAAATTTAGTCGAACAATCGCTCAATAAAATTGAGGAGAAATTTGTCAAACGATCGCTTAATAAGGTCCAAAGTTTTGTCTAACTCTCGCGCAAACAAATCACAAATATTATTAGTCGGTGGCAGAAACAAAATCACGAATTTCAATAAATGATACTGATAAGGAATTTTGTCAAAAAAATCACGAAAACAAATATCGCATTTCGTCAGTTAGTCGCGGCAAAATATTGTGAATTTCGGCAAGTGCTCGCGTGAAAAATAATCCATTTCGTATAACGCTTTCAGGAAAAAATTGTGAATTCCATAAATCGATCGCTGAAAAAATCGCAAATTTCGTCTGATGATCGCGAAAAAAAAGCATGAAATTCAATCAGTCATGAGATAATCAGCCAACGAACGTCATGAATAGGTCACGAAATTTGCAATTTTTGTGATCTGTAAGTATAAAAAAATTTTCGTTAGTGATTTTCTGCAAGTGAAGGTAAGGCGTAAATTTTTTCGGATTGTGTTTTCCCTATTATGAGATAGTTTCATTTTAATCCGATTTTTCAAAGAAATTCTGAATATTTTTCCGATAAAAAAACCACATATTTGAACATTAATGAATACTATGTATATATCTTCATTTTTCTACAGAAAAGGTAAAATTTTTAATTAATATTCATATAAAAAGCACTAATAAATGCACAAGAATTACTTTCATGTGCATATATAATTTAAAATTATTTAAAATACATTAGAAAATCCCAGAACGTTTTCAGTCATCACAAGACCGTCATCAGTGGGATTTAAATGTTATTATTTTCTTTGTGCTTATTCGAGAATTGCCTAGAAGAAAATCATTGTGATTAGAAAAACTCGTCAATGATTTTGACGAGTTTTCCCAAGATCAATTTGCACACAGCTGAGAAGCAACTGATAAAAAAATATCTCATATGTATTTTGTAAATTAACCAAAGTACTCATTAAAGATATATGTCTCACCTACAGAGAGTTCGAATAGTAAGGCTTTAGGAATTTTCTTTGATAATTATTAATTTCTATGCATAAGCATTTATTTAATGCATATGTTTTTATTGCAATAAAATCCGATGAGTTATTTTAGAGTGTGAGCAATTTTCTAATATTTGTTTGAGCCTGACATTTGATTAGGGATGCACCGAATATTCGGTATCTATTCGCTATTTGGCCATACTACCGAATATTCGGTGAGGCCGAATATCAAACTATTCGGTTTTCCGAATACTTAAAAAAAACCTCTTAAAAATATTTTTCAAAACGTTATACAACTTCTACTTTTAACTGTCAATTAATAAAGATATTCAGAATAATTAGAATCTTTAAATAAAAGAGAATGATTTTGTGTTATTTATTTGTTGTTTTAAAAATGTCACTTAAAAAATTAACCATTAATGACATATCATTTGTTCATGAGAATTAATACTGTGGAAATGCAAGTTACTGAGTTATAATCCTGGTAATCTGGTAAATAATCCGTTTCTTGCTTTTTTGCAAACATGGTGTTTGGGTCATTCCATGTCAGTTCAGGCAGGCATGTAACCCACCATCACAGATTTTGATGAAACTGCGTGTGTTTGTTCCTTTTATTAAGATATGATTCCCAGTATTTTTTTTTACTCCTTGGTCAAATAGTTTCTGAGAAAAAAATTGTCAAAATTTTGAAAAACTGCCATCACTTGGCATTCTTGATTGCTCGATTTTCAAATGTAGCATGATATAAATATGATCATATTTCAATATGTATTCCACAAATGATCTTCAAATAATTTATGTATAATATATAGGGTACGTATTTTAAGAAAAAAAAAATACTGTTACGCTTATATAACATTTTAAGTGTGTCTAAAAAATGTTTAATCTTTGAAGTCGTGATTTTTTTATGAAAAATAATGCATTAACTAAAATAGCATTATTAACAAAAGGCGGTATTTTTATTAAATTTATTTTTTGTGGGAGATATACTTAAAGGTGTCCTTTACCTGATTCTGAAATAAAAGTAGTGGGATTTTGGGTGTTTTTAGTAGTATTTCCTATTTAAAAATATTTTGAGGCGTATTTCAAATCAAATCAAGCAGAGTCATTCCATGTCAGTTTGCCTAAGACATTTAATTCACTGTCACAAATTTCAATGAAACTGGGTATGTTTATAGCTCATTTTAAGACAGGATCAAGGAAATTAAACGTGATTACAAGTAAAATATTTTTTAAGATTTAAAAAAAAATCTAAATTTTGAATTTTTTTTTAAAATGTTTTTAATGACAGATCTATATTCAAAGACTGCATAAAAAAAGTCATTTCAATATAAAATCACTAAATAAGTTTCAAATAATGTATATGTGACAAATAATGTAGGCTGATTATTATTTATTGTTGTTTGTCATGTTTAAATGCTAAGAGTGTGTTTAATCTTGTGAATTCTTAAAATCAAGAATTTTGTGAAAAATAATGTGTTAATCAAAAATTTATTATTAACCGAAGGCAGGCTATTATTACTTTTTTAAATTGTACGTAAAAATATCTTTTCAATAGTTATAAAATAAAAATAGTGAAAATATGAGCAATTTTAACAAAATTTTCATAAAATGTGAATGTTTAGTGATAAATATTGAAGCTTTTCATGCTAAGATGTACTAAAATGACTACGATATCGTGTATTTCTACTCTTGCTTAAATATAATACATACAATAATAAAATAACAAATATTATTTACAGCAATAAAAATTAAATTAAATAGTGCCAGTTCCCTTACCAACACTACATTGCTCAACAGCCGACTTAAAATCAACAGCCCACTCTTATTGAAAAATACTTTCAACTGTTCAAATAATAAATAAACTGCATTTAAAAATTTTAATATCAACTTATTATCTTAAGACGATAATAATAACTAAACAACATGATGAATTTATAAATCAGCTTTTAATTGAAAAGTCATGAAATGGTCCCTTTAAATATTGTTGTTCATCGAGTCAATCAAAACAAATTATATAAAAAAAAATAGTGACCCTAATATGCTGACTGCAATGACACTTCTAACAAAACTAATTAATTCATTACCATCTGAAATCAAACCCGAAAGATCAAAAAGAAAAAAAAATCATCTGTAGTGTGAATGTGACATACTCAGTGGTTGTTGAGGTAGGAATGTCTTTGTGACATTTTCACCTGTACTTCAATAAAATATAAACATGTAAGCTTTTTTCATTCATCCAAATTAAGTAAAACAATTATAAAATTTTGTTGTCATTACACCACATGTTAAATTTTTCGTTACATACTATTAGATAAGTTCTTTACTTTTAGACATTATTGACATAATATCATAAAATTTACTATATGTATTTTCTATAAGTGTATAAACAATATATATATGCTTTATTAAACATAAATGAATAACTTTTAAATAATTTGTTTGAGAACAGGGATATATATACACAAATATATATGTTGAAAATCCATCTTTCAGCAATATTGTGATGAAATAAATCAAATTACCGTAATTTCCGGTGTATAGCCCGCGGATCAAACAATCGTGTTTCGACCCAGAAATTTTTAAAAATAAAATGTAACTTTTTAGATCACAGTAAATATTGGTCTTCAAATACTGAATAAAATTTCTGGGTCCAAACTGAATTGTTTGATCTGCGGGCTATACACCCGAAATTACGGTACATATCATTAGAAACTGAATAAAGTTACAAAAGTGCAACTCATTAAGTTTTAAATATTTTTTTAGATATAGTTATTTGAAAGATATAAATATAATGGATTATGCATTTTTTGCATATATTTAAAGCACAATACGTCAAAAGTTTCTTCAAAAGAGTGAAATTTGGTATATTTTTTAAATATTAGCAGCTCAATGCTAAATTTTCAATATTAACAGCCAAATATGAGTTTAAAGATTAGGACTGTCATTTTGAAAATTTCTATTAGGCGGTGAGGAGCTAGTGATTTTTCTCATTTTTGGAAAGGGATAATTGCTCTTCGCCCTAGAAGTTTTACTAAAAAACAATATTGTATATTTTTTCCTTAAGAAACGAACATAAAAGATAATTTGAAAAATAAAATAAATGTATAAATAAAAATATTTCCAGGGATGATACATTGGATAGGTTTTACATTTGAAAATATTGATAATTTTAAATATGATTTAAATACTACTAAAACCAACCAAAATCCCACTATTTTTATTTCAGATCCAGTTATAATGTAGTATTATGTACAATTTAAAATTAAAAAATTAGTCATAGAAACTCCGCCTCTGATTGATAAAGTTTTTTTAATAATGTTATTATTTTTTGTAAAATATTTTTGATTTCAAAGATTATACAATTTTTTAGACACATTTAAATATTTTTTAACATTACAGCATTATTTTTTTCATAATCTACATACTTTATTTACCTTGCTTAAATTATTCGAAGAAGATTTCTTTATTAGTTATTGAAATATGATTTTATATATAAAATGAGGCCTTTGAAAATTGAACAATCATTAATGGCAACTCGTGGCATTTTTCCAAAATTTTGCTATTTTTTTCTCATATGTTCACTATTTTTATTTTATAACCATTTAAAAGATATTTTTACGTAATAATAATAAATTTTAATAATAATAATACAATAATTTTAAAATTTAATAATAAATTTTTGATTACCACATTATTTTTGACAAAATTCTTGATTTTAAAAATTCACAAGAAAAAAGACACTCTTAGTGTTTAAACATGATAAAAAACAAGAAATAATAATCAGCCTACATTATTTGTCACATATACATTATTTGAAACCTATTTAGTGATTTTATATTGAAATGACTTTTTTTTTTTTTTTTTTTTTTTTTAATGCAGTCTTTGAATATCGAACTGTCATTAAAAAAATTTAAAACAATTTTTCAAAATTTTGATATTTTTTATCTTAAAAAATATTTTACTTAGGATCAAGAAAATTAAAGGTGATTACGTCTTAAAATAAGCTATAAACAAACCCAATTTCATTGAATTTTGTGACAGTGATTAAATGGCTTAGGGGAACTGACATGGAATGACTCTGCTTGATTTGATATGAAATGCACCTCAAAATATTTTTAAATAGGAAATACTACCAAAAACACCCAAAATTCCACTATTTTTATTTCAGAATCAGGTAAAGGACACCTTTAAGTATATCTCCCATAAAAAATAAATTTAATAAAAATACCGCCTTTTGTTGATAATGCTTTTTTTGTTAATGCATTATTTTTCATAAAAAATTCACGACTTCAAAGTTTAAATATTTTTTTAGACACACTTAAAATGTTATAAGCGTAACAATATATTTTTTCCATAAGCTGCGTACCCTAAATATTGTGCATAAATTATTTGAAGATGATTTGTAGAGTAGATATTGAAATATGATTATATATATGACATGCTACATTTGAAAACTGAGCTATCAAGAATGCCAACTGACGGCAGTTTTTCAAAATTCTGACAATTTTTTTCTCAGAAACTATTTCACCAAGGAGCAAAAAAAAATTACTGGTGATCATATCTTAATAGTAAGAACAAACACACGCAGTTTCATTAAAATCTGTGATGGTGGGTTACATATTGATATTTTACTGCCTGATTTGACGTGGAATGCCCCGTTTCTAAACAAAACGGAAGAAAATTTCAGGGGTAATAATAAGCATCAAAACACAGGCAGTTTTTTTGTCCAGTAAATCAAGATCGCAATCCACTTTTTCAGTCAGAAATACAGTGTATCCCCACGTCAAACTTTAATTTTATTTTGCTACTTTAACAATAATGACGGTATTGTAACTATATTGTCAACAGAGTTACTTTGGTTTCTGTGAAGTATGATAACATGACAAGAAGTGCCGGAAATAGCAACCATTCATATCTAAATAGCTCTAAGCTAGACATTATTTTATTAAGTATGATTCTAACAATACTTATACTGTACCACTGGCCAAAATCCAGTCTCTTTCAAGGATATCATCACAATCTATACAAGCAAATAATGTGATGCAAATTTCGCTAAAATATCTTCATTTTTATACAGTTATAAACGAAAATTGCTACGGCTTGTACACCTTTCATTTTTGATGAAAGAAGTGGAATGGTATGTTGCTTCTTGTTCAATATGAGAGAATTCTTTTAATTTGTTTGAATTAATTGAAGTCATGGAATTTAAATTTTGTAATTAAAACTTTTTTAAACCATCCCCTTTTTAAATAATAACTCAACATACTTTTTTTAGTACAAAATTTACTTATAGAAATAGTCTTGTTTATCAAAATGGAAGTATCTGTGCTAAATACTATAAAAAATGTTTAAAATTTAACTTTTTAACGTTAAACACTGAGATATAAAAGTATTTGGCCAGCCGAATAGATGCTATTCGGCTGGCCTAATATTCGGTATTCAGCCTAACAGTTACTATTTGGCTGGCCGAATATTCGGTATTCGGTTTACCTGCAGGCCAAATATTCGGCATTCGGTATTCAGCCAAAATCACTATTCGGTGCATCCCTACATTTGATGATTGATAAATTTTCTGAAATATCAAATTCCTTGGGGGGGGGCTATTGCCCCCCCCCAGCCCCCCTCAAATGGCGCCCCTGTATTAATGCCAGGATTTTGTTGATGTCTACGAAAAATCCCCCCACACAGTTCAAAGACAGACGTTTCTTTTTAAAAACACTGGGACTCGAACAACACATAAACCGTAAGCCTCAAAGAAAAACAACTTATTCAAGCCCTTCTAAGAAACTGGAAATCAGTAATAAGGAATCGTCTGCAAAAGAAACTCAAAAATGTCCATGTAATAAGGACAGAAAATCAAGTTTGATCAATGAAATGTCAAATGTGTCAGAAAATCAAATGTGAGCATAGTCTCCGTGGTGAATACCAGTAGGTAGTTTGTCAAAATTATCTTTAAACATGTAAGTGTGTTATTAAATTCCCTAACATGCTTTAATGTATTATTTTGTAATATTTGATTACGTATGGTTTCCAAAAAAAAGTATCAATTTATATTTAAATAGCAGAAATGAACTAGTGTATGAGATACTGGCGCGAGTTCTCATGTTCGAAAATGGGTGCGTGTTCTACGGGCTAACAATTTGTTGTAAATTCTACTGCTTTGTAATTTATGAAGAATACTGGTGTTACGTTTCTGAAAATTATTGTAAATTGATTGTGAAATCAAATGTTATTATTACAAATCCACCAACCCATCTATATTATACAGTAAAAACGTGTCCGTCAGTAGCACTGACATTATAAAGACTAGTTGCGTAGCAACCCGTTGTGTTGCTTTTGAATTGCATGAGACAATCGATCTTTTTGCGAAAAATGAAATCTTAACTTTATTGTAAATTTATAAAGCCATTGCAATATTAATTTTATTAAATACGATATTTCAAATAATAAATTATATTTACAATTTAAAGTTAAAAAAATGCTATAAAAAGTGATAGGAAATCTTTATTAAGATTGACGATCGTTTCGTTGCACAAACGGCATTTTCAAAATCATTCAACGATAGAAAATATTTTCACATAATTTTTACACTTTAAGTCAAAACATTCCCAATAAAAATGTACATATTCTATAACTTTATTTGCCTAGAGCTTTTCGCTCTTCCAAGATTTTGCTTCGAATTTCGGAGTTCGTAGAAATGATGTCATTTGGGTCAACTTAATCAAAAATGAATTTGTTTGGACGAATTTATTCAGAAGCATTTTATATTTATGAATTAAAATAAATATTTAAAGAATTATTTTTTTTCCCGCTAAAACTTTTCTCTTTTTTTTTTTTTCTCGCTTTTTCGCATTTTTAATGTCCGCTTCTGAAATGTTTTATTAGCCATCTTAAGGCAATGGTTGAAAATCTACTTTACGACTTTAAATTAAATGAAAATAACGTACGATGTTTGTTTTTTCTTTTGACGTCAACAGAATTTATCTCAATGTTCCACTCGACAGTCAAATTTGTGTTTCTAAAATAAAACGATTCCTGAAGCTTGAATATGTATGAGTTCGTATTTCGTGAAATTTTCTTGAAAACTACAATCATTTTTTCACTATTTATTCAAGTATACGTTAATTTCACTTTAAAAATGATTTCAAACAATGACCTAATAATCCTTGTCATTTTCCCTTTTCTCTCTTTTATCCACAAAAATGGAGCAATTTTAGTTTCCATCATTACCAAAATGTCATCAAAAATAAAGTAAAAATTTATATCTCGAAAACTAAACAAATTTTTAAATTCTACGACCACGTTTAACATCCTCGGACCCATGCGGATAACTGGCGTTAATTTGATCACCCAACATTCCATATTCTAGGAAGAACAGCTGTGAAATACAAATGGACAGTCAATTTTTAATATAATAGATTGATGAAGTTTTAATTTTGCTATAAAAAATTAGTCAGGGGCAAATGCTGAATTATTTATATTATTTTAAGTGCAAATGGCTTATTCCGTAATGGAGCCTGTACGCAACGGATATAGATTAAAAAACATTATTCTTGAAAATTATTTAAAAAGACATAATAAATAAATCAATTAAGATAAAGTTTTCAAGAAAATTGCATTTGAAAGTAGATTTTTTTCCCTATATAACGGGTGTAAAAATTGAAGATGCGCGATGTTTAGAAATTAAAAAAATTGCAGTAGCAAAGATTGCAAATCCGACATTTAATCGTCAAGCGTTGCCATTCTCAAAATGACGTCAGCCGTATGCACGGACATATTTTTCCTTTATAATATAGATAGATTTTCAAACGTGAAGTTCCGTTTGTCAGCTAAAACTTTGCATGTGAAAATGTATTCTTTTGGCTTAAGGGTCTAATTTCAGTACCGTGAAGTACAAATTCCAGAAACTGATCTCTTTTAGCTGTATTCGTGTAAAAATATGTAGTTTTATCAAAGAAAAGGATTGTTTTTCTTTTAAATATGGCACTTAATGAAACATTACGCCAAGTGTCTCACGGTATCAGCCGAATGAAAATATATTGTAACATTAGTTTTATGAGCGAAAATGTTTTTTAAATAGTGACGTCATTTTCTGTTCAGACTTAAAGTTATTTTTTATTGTAATGAGTAAATGGTATAAATAAAGATAAATAAACCCCAATATCCCTTTTTTTATGCAACAGTGGAAATAACGCGATTGCTACCATTTAGATGAAATTTCAAAAAATCTTTTCAAATTAAATTAAAAATATAAAAGTGAAAATATTTAGAAAAATAGCTAATGCGAGGATATCTACAAATGAACAACTTTCATTTAAAAAAAGAATTATTAGCAAAATTGGTACAGTAGAAAGCTCAAGGAAGATGTCTAAAAAAGCTGTCTTGTATTTTCAATATACAGATTATTTTTTCTCTTTTACTTTAACAGTTGCCTAGCAACTCTATTTCATACAAATTACGTTTAAAAGCACATATTTTTCCCAATTCGGCTCTAAAAATTTAAATTGTTCGACTACATATATGTTAAATTCGTGCTTTTTTATATATTATTCATTCATTTATTGATTGATGAAGCTTTAATTTCGTTGTAGAAAATTAGCGGGAGAGAAATTCTAAACTTTTTTTTTATTTGTGCAAATTGTTTATTAATATTTCGCAATGGAGCCGGCACGGCAAACTCATTTAATTGATAAATAACAACGAAATAAAGCCAAAACTCACTGGGTTTTATAACAGACGATATTCTTGACATAGCACGTATTTTAATTTCAAATTTTTTTTCGGTTTTTATGAGAAAATGGCAGCAAAAATATACAGCAATCTACTATTTTTATTTTTTCCCCCTTTAGTTTCAACAGAAATGGAGAAGCTGCCACGATTACAAAAAAAGTAATAAAAACTACAAAAAAAAAATAATATCTTAAAATTAAAATGAGATACAGCTTTCAAACAAATTGCATTTAAAAGAGCATTTTTTTCGTTATACGGCGGTGTAAAAATTTTAAATGTGCGATGTTTAGAAGTATAAAAATTTGCAGTAGAGAAAATTACAAAACCAAAATTTTATTTAAAATTTCAAAGTGTTGCCATTCGCAAAATGACGTATGCGTTACGCACAGATATGTTTGTCCTTTATAATATAGATAGTGGTAACAATGTGGTTACAATTTTATGAGAATAGCAAGAATGAAGGAAATTATGATATAAATATATTCGCTCTAAACATAAAGTAATTCCAATTAAATTTAACAAAAATTTTCCTATAAAAAAACTTGCTTTTGTGACATAGTTTTCTGTTTCAGTTCTGTTTCTGTGTCCGTTTTATGGTTTTTAAATAAGTTTAAATCATTAATGTTAAAAAATCTATTGCAACGTAGCACTAAAATATACACTAGTTTGGTACAATAATGTAAAGTAGCAACTGCAGTAATATGAATAAATATGGAAAACAAATGCGGATTTAAAAAAGTTACGACACACTCTATGTTTTGTATACGATTAATTTGCTATGTTTTAGTGTTTAAAATATTTTGTTCTTACGGTTTTACAGCCAGTTGACTTATTTTAACCAGCGTTTCATGGTTAATAGTCAATTTCACTGTTGTTGTAATTCGTACATAGTTGTAATCAAAAATAATATCTGGGATTTATCACCTGCGTCTGATTAATGAAAAAGTCTTTTAAAATGTATTTATTTATTTATAATTGAGTTTTAAAAATACTAAAATGTGTATTGTCATAGAACAAATACAGCTCATATTCAAAATATTAGAATAATTATTTTTTTTTTTTTTTTTTTTTTTTACAAATTGAAAATATGGTTTGGTAATATAGTGTCTTTTAAAGCAAATATGCAAACGATATTTATTGTTGATTAAACTTATTTATTATATTAACATTAATATCATTTTTGGAAATATTAATTGAAAAAAATTTTTTTTTAAGTCAAAATATTATAACGTTTCACATTAATTCTCCTTTAATTATCACCAATTCATAACTGGTGGCATCATTGATTAAATTCAGACGATTTTATTTAAAATCATTATTTGCAGTTTGTTTGCTTTTTCGTTTAAAATGTGTAGTGTGAGTGATATTCTTGAATCTATTAAACTTCGTATAATTGATTTGTATCGGCACGGTAAAATTCAATGTTATATAGCGAATTATTTACATTTTTCGCAATCAAGCGTTAGTAAAATACTAACACAATATTTAAAAAAAAAAATGGAAAATTTCAAAATAATCTCCGAAATGGCGGCAGCAAACCAAAAACATATGCTAGAGATGACAGAAAACTGAAGGGTATAGTTAAGAAAACCCATTTTAAAAGTGTGCGGTTCTTGCACCGAAAATAGAAAGAAGAAGGAGTTGAAGTTTCTACATCGACAACATTAAGACGTCTCCATAAATTTAAGTTTGAATCTAGTGTACCGAAAACAAAACCTCTCATGACTGCAAAACAAAAGCGTATAAGATTGAATTGGTGTAAATCAAGACGTTTATGGAGCGAAGATTATTGGAAAAATATATTATTTAGTGATGAAAGTTGTGTTTTGTGTTTCATATGGTAATCAAGGTATTCGAGTTTGGAGAATGAAGCAAGAGGCATTTGATAAAGAATGCCTTAAACGTTCCGTAAAATTTGCTGCTAGTGTCATAGTTTGGGGTTGCATGAATGCAGAAGGACTTGAAACGTTATGCATCCTCTACAAAAAGGTTAACTCTCAGATATATAAAGAAATTTTATAATATTAAATGATTGCATCATCAGAAGATTTATTTGAAGTTGATTTCAACTTTCAACAAGATTTAGCGTCACCGCATACCTCGATGTGAACTATGAACTCCGCCAACGCAACTTTAAGATACTTCCTAGGCCACCAAACTCACCAGACCTTAATCCCATCGAAAACTTATGGTGTATAATGAAGAAAAAAATCCAAGAAAATCCTCCTTGAAATAAAACTGAGTTAGTGCCACGTATAAAGTCTATTTGGGATAATATTGATAGAAATGTTTGTAAACACCTTGTATCTAGTATGCAAGATCGATTGTACGCTGTTATGAAAACTAAAATGGATGCTACGAAATATTAACTACCATTTACTTCATATTCATAAAGTAATATTGTTGGTAAAATAAAATATTCTAATATTTTGAACCAATCTAAATTTTAGTCTAATATTTTGATGTGTTTCAGAAAGCTGTATACCTAATTTATTGTACTGTATTTTATATTTTGTTAATGTAAATATCAAAATCTTATCTAAACATTCCGGATTTAATTTATAAGAAATTCAATTCCATTTACTTAGTATCAAAAATAAATAAATGAAAAATAATTTTTTCTTATTACTTTTTCTCAATTATTCTAATATTTTGAATATGAGCTGTACTTGTGTACATACTTTATATAAATCTAGCATATAAAGTCCTATGACAAAATTACCTCTTTACATACATCAACCAAGCTAAGTTAAATAAAAGAGTGTAACAAGGTTAAAAGTGCCAGACTTATATATTAGAGAGCTCCTTTCTCCCCTTCATCAACTAACCAAACAAGTAGTAAATTGTACATCAAACGTGGCAAATGAAGTGCGTTCGTATTATAACTAGTTTTATAAATATTCAGATCTTGGTGCAATAGCTGTGCACTCTTATGAAAAAAAGCATAAATACAAAATTTATTATGATTATGTGTATTAAATTCAGTGATACGGAGATAATAGGAGACTATCTTAAATAGGACGTAATCACCATGGCAACGTATAATCATTACCTACTATGGGATATTATTGAATTAATTACGTATGATAGGTTTTAATAGAATTAAGAAAGCATTTATTAATATCTTTTTGAGTTTTGATTCGATTTTCATAAACTTTGCAATAACTCGAGAAAATTCTTCAATGATTATATATGGTTAATTTCAGACCATTCGGTTGGGTAGTTTTAGCGCTGTTATATGCGGGCAGACGTACAGACAGACAGACGGATGGACCAGATGGCGACTATAGGTGTTACATATTTATATAACTACGAACGCACCTAAAATGTGCATTTGATTTCTTGAAATAGAAAACTGACTGAACCAATTCTGAACCAATTGAAACTTTATATATAGATAATTATAAACGATATTTGGACAAAGTCTACTTAATTCGTTTAAAATTGAAGGTTTTAATAAAATTCAAAACTTTTTATTAAAAAAAATGATTGATGTATTTCATATAAAATTGCTTTTTGAATAACTGGTGGGAAATCTAACTAGTTGGATGTGCCAATCCCAAAACTTTCTTCTATCGCTACACTCTCCAAATCCCTCGCTATCTCTACAAAAATTGCTATTGTAGAGCCCCCTTTTGGCGGAATATTTCCAAATTCAGCGAGGACCTTCTTGCCATGGCCAAAATCATACACAAAAAATTTGGTTCAATTCTACGCATAACTTCATACAATTTTCGATGGTACGATAGTCAAAATTCACAAACATCGCACAAAAATCGCTATTACAGCGTTCCATACCGGCAGAGTTTTTTCCAAATTCTTGCAGGACATTCTTGTTATGGCCAAAAACATACACAAAAAATTTGGTTCAATTCTATGTATAACTTCATACACTTTCGATGGTACAATATTCAAAATGCACAAAAATCGCACAAACATCGCTATTACAGCGTTCCCTACCGGCGGATTTTTTCCAAATTAAAGTAGGACCTGCTTTTCATAGCCAAAAACTTAAAAAATAAATTTGGTTCAATTCTATGCATAACTTCATACACTTTTTGAACAATGGTACAATGGCGACACACGGACAGGCAGACATTTTGTATAAACATGTTTTTTGTGATCTCTGATCCCTAAAACGTGTAAATCCGTCGAAAACCGGAAGTCGAAAAAAATTTCCATTACAATACTTTTTTCTATTGAAGATAGAAAAAAGTAAAAATAGAAATAATTTATTAGAGCTTACAATTAAAAACTATTTTAGTTTATGTTTTGTAAACCGAATTATACATAATGGAATTCGGGTATGCGGCATTCTATCATCTGCTTTTATTAAAAATATAATAGCAAAAATTTTAATTCTGTATGCAAAAAAAACAAACAAACAAAAGAAAAAAAAACGATACAAATAACATCTCAGTTCTGCAGTTAGTACTGGTAAATCATTGGAAAGAAGAAACAAGATAAGAAAGGACTATCTATAAATTTTTACGATGTTTCTCTATTCCTTTTTGATGTTTACGTCTTTCTCTGTTATGTATATATTTTGTTTGGCTGTTTTTCTTCTGCAGTACAATAAGTTAGAGACAAATATTGTTTCATCTGATGCCATAGAATTTTGTATATGTCTGTGTGGCGCTATTTTTTTGATATACTTTGTATATAATTTTGCATAAAGCGCCCATTAAATTTTGAAATGCATCATAAATAGCAAGTTTCACCTTACCTCAAAAGTATATGCATATTTTTAGAAAAATCAAAAATAGAGAAATCCACGGAAACAAAGTATTCTTTACATATTTATATCTTTTTCTATATCATATCTATTTTTACATTTTAAATTTCTGTCCATCTGTTAGGTTGAAAGGGCTAAAAAAATTATTAAAAACTATGACAGCTTTATGTTAGTTTTGCACTTTTTCATTTAAATTTCTGACATCTGTAATGATTTATTCGTGTAAGTTTCCGGGATCAAGTAAAAGTAAATAAAGATATTCGATTACTTAGAAATGATGATGTTACACACATGTACACATGATACAAATAATAGAAGTTTAATCAAAAGTAATATTGAACAATCTACTTTTTAAAAAGTGTAAAGACTACTTTTTTCAAAATATGTATACCAAAAAGTAAATTACCAAGACATATTCTTTAAAAATTAAAGTAGCAAAATTGACTTTTCACTGTCGAAAAATGTACTCTTTGTATAAATTTCGCATGACTGTATATGTATAGTCTATTGCTATATATATTCAGATTAAAAAAAGATTAAACATATATTTTTAAATTTAGAAATATGAAATATATCTGAGGAAGGTATTTCTTTAAAATTATGCGAAAAGTTGCCTGTTTTGAGATGCGCTAAAATGTTTATTATCGCAAGTATGTTCACAAACATAAAAAAAAACACCAAAGAGAAATTTAGTTATTATAAAATGGAATATAAACACAGTTTTTTCAGTAGTTATTTTGGAATTCGTTAAAGAAAGAAATCATTTTAAAAAAAAAGTATTTTTCTACAGTGATCATAAAATTTTCCATACATTGTTACGTTTTTTTACATTTTTACATCAAATTCTTTTATGGAAATTGTGATTTATGGGTAGAAAAATATAAAAATATAGCACTTTAGTGTTTATCATTAACATATATATATTTTTAAATAACAGTATTAAATCTGAAATAAAATATTAGCGAATATATAATGATAAGCACTTTAATTAAGAACATTTATTTTCGGAGAAAAATGTCATTAGCGAAACAACTGATAATTAATATGTAAATAAAAAAAGAAACCAAATAAGCGTTAGAATAAAATATACAAAAAGCTGCGAAATGAAAAAAGATGCAATAGTTTTTTTAATATATTATTTAAACAAAATATCTTACCATAAATCGAAGGTAGGATTGAAGGTCACAATAAAGAAGTTCGAATACATATAAAAGTAAATAAAGTAAATAAAAAATATTCAATTTATTTAGAATTAAAAACATTTTCAGAAAATGCTCGAAGTGTAAAACACAACTGATGTGTAAGATATTACAGTTTTCTTTTCTTAAGAAGGTTTAAGAAAATAATCTGAAATTAATTGAAATTTTAATCAAATTCATTTGTACGTCCATAATTTATTTTTTACAGAACGTTAGGCTTCATTTTCAAAACAATATTTACGATGGAAAGTCAATCAGTAGGTCACAAACTGATATGCGAGGTCGAAAATTAGTAGTAAACTAGCTATTTAACCCGTTCTGCGGGCGGGTGTTCAGGAATTTAATTCTAAAACCAAAATTAAAAATAAAAATCGGTACAACCAAATTTAAGTTTATGAATATATGTGTTATATCTCTTAAAAATCAGTAATTACACAACCAATATGAAATATGTATGTGCACAAAAATCAGGTATGTATTAAAAAATCAATAAAAGTATGTATTTACACAAACAAATTAAAGTTGGGAATATAAAAATCAGTTATAAAGTCAATATTTACACAACTAAACAACCATTTGTAAGAAAAAATGAAATTTACATCGTGACTGTAAAAAAATGAAAAATCTTTTCACTGTTTTCCACGTCACCAATGAGGTAAATTGCGGTAGACTCGTTTTTTTAGTGAGTATTTACACAAACAAATTAAAGTTTAGGAAATCAGTTATAAAGTCGATATTTACACAAGCAAACAAAAATTGGTTAGAAAGAATGAAATGTACATCGTCATTGTAAAAAAACCTGAAAAAATTGAAAAAAATTCATTTAAAAGAAAAAATCTTTGCATTGTTTTCCACGTCATCCATGAGGTAAAGTGCAGTAGACTCGTTTTTGTTTGTTTGTTTGTTTTTTTACAATACAGAAAAATAGTTGCGACTTAAGATAAAACTTCACGGAAGACAATGTTTTGTGTAAATACCTTATCAGACTGTGAAAAAAGTTTTCCTTGTTTTGGTCCGTCCTTTACCCAAACAAGTACACATCCTCTAGAAGATGCTCTTGAAAAGGCTACATACAACATCCCATGTAAAAAATATGGGTGGGGCAGTTAGATTCCAACTTTTTTCAAGGTTTGGCCCTGAGATTTATTGATAGTCATAGCAAAGGCAATCCTAAGTGGAATTTGACGGCGAGTAACTGGAAAGGTAAACTGGTATCCGACGGTGTAAGCAGGATCATCGGTATGAAAACACGGGTGCCTCAAACGGCCTCACGGGTCAAACCTTCTGCATCTGTAACATTTTGCGACAACCTTCTGGCTATTAAACGTGTTCCATTACAGAGACCACAGGACGGATTCATGTTTCTAAGCAACATAACAGTAACACCAACTTTAAGATTTAACTGATGTGGTGGCATTCCAGAATGTGTTAAACTATTGATGAAATACATTTACAAATTGTTTTGTTCTTCTTCATCATCACAAAGTAATGTATCAACACTAAAATAAGTTTTGAGTTCGGCAGGTACTTTTTGTAAAACCTCCTCATTCAATCTGAAAGAATCCTCATTCAATCTCAAAGAATCCTCATTCTTGGGACACAAAATGACTCTTTCCGAAAAATGATCAAGATCAATTTCAGACGGACCAAAAATATCATCCACTATAGAACGCTGCACTAAACATTCTGAAGGTATTTCAATAATATCTTTTCCGAGTTCATAATCATTAGTCAACCGACCATTCCCCAGGCGAATGAGCCATTCAACGAAATCAAGTTCCTCCGGCTCCGTTCGCATATTTGTAACCAGATTGAACTGTCAAAATGAACTGCCAAAGAGAAGAATTCTTGATACAACTTTCAAAAATGAGTGTTCTGTTTGCATGTATCATTGCCATCCAAATCTCACAGAAGTCTATCAACAGTATTCAAAGCATGAATAGGTGCCATGGTACATTCGTCCCATATAATGAGCTTAGCCATTTTCAGTAATCTTCCTTCAGATGTATTTTGCCGAATTTTTGAAGTTGAATTATACAATATGGGGGCTGGCATTTTAACCTGAGAATGTGCAGTTCTTCCAGCTTGCAAGAGTATCGATGCGATGCCTGTCCATGCAACAGGAATAGCAGTATGTCACATTCCTCTGACGTAATGCAGCAAAGTATTGAATAGGAACGTTTTCCCTGATCCCGCAAATGCATTGACAAAGAAAACGTTAGTGAGAGTAGCATAATCATTTTGATTACTTTCAGTGACAGCATCAAAAATTATACGTTGTTCCGGATTTAGCACGTTTAACAATCGTTTCCCCTTTGCTCTTTCTTCTTGTTAATCATAGACATCGCATTCCACAGAGTTCTGCAGGTTTGATGGTTCAGGTAATTCAAGGTTCTGAAATGTCACATTGTGTATGCGTAGATGATTGGCTATGTCTTAAAGGGCTCTGTCTCTACTCTCCTGTAGCGTCATATGCCGAGCAAAATCTTCTGAAAGTTCTGACATAAACTGTTTCCATAATTGTATCGGTAAATTTGGATTGCCAAAGACACATATAAACGAAAACAGTTGTCTCAATTTGGGCGAAATTTCAAAACCACGTGCTTCAGTTAAACAATGCTGCCATTTATCATCATCTTCTAATAAATTTCTAGCACGGCATGCTCCCTTGAATGTTTCATGGACAGTATTCTCATACGTCATTAACTCCTCGAAAGACTTGGCACCGGGAACGTGACAAAGCAGCATACGAAGATGGAATCCTCAATATCCTTTGGGCTTACAGAATACATCCTGATACTATGAAGTCACCTAATGTAACACGCCTTTCCCACACATTGCCTTTCCATGCAAAGTGCTTTGGAATTTCTGTATAGAGATAGATGTTTGCTGAAGGATCAGAACTGTTAAGCAGAAACCAACCAGTGAGCTTGATGTCTTTATTTCTTGCTCTTTCAAAATCTTCACGTTTCTCCGCTTCCCTAAAATACAAGGATTTCATGTCTTGTAGATGCACCGGCAATCTAATAATAACATGGGAGTTGTCCTGCATGTTGAAATGTTTTTAAAACTTTCAAATATATAAAATAAATATGACTCATGTAAATCAGTACAAATGATCATCTGCAAAAGTTAATATACAGAAGAGATTGGGGCGGGTTGACGTTGTCCTGCATGTTGAAATGTTTTTAAAACTTTCAAATATATAAAATAAATATGACCCATGTAAATCAGTACAAATGATCATCTGGAAAAGTTAGTATATAGAAGAGATTGGGGCGGGTTGACCATACGGGAGGCTTGATCAACCCCTTAGTTTTCATATTTAAAAGAATTTCAGAGTTTTGTAAATAGGTGGCAACCAAAGCTGCAGAAATGATCAAACAATAGTTTGTTTCTGTAAAGGACAGATGTGGAAAAATTAATTGTGAAATGTTTTCAGCTTAAAAAGTGTATTTTTTAGAAAAAATTTGTAAGATTTTCTCAGATAAAATATATCATATAAATTTAAGTTAGGCTTTAAGTAATGCAGAAATATTGAACTTTCATTCCAGGTATAAAGATTGCACAATAAAGTACGCTAAACATAACCATGTGCTATAATTTAAAAAGTGGCTACGTGGGGATGCTTGACCCAAACAATGTGAGGAAGGGTTGACCAGGTGGTCAATGCTCAGATTATTTAGGTGTTTTGGGAATTCTTTTTATTATACACTGTACATAATTAAGGGTTAATAGTTATATTTCTAACATAATGTACATTTATTTTGTAAAGCTACAGTACAATAGGACGATAGAAAGGAAAATGTTTCAAATTGACTAAAGGAAGATATGAAAAATTGCTATAGAAGCAAGAAAATATTTAATGAAATATAAATTAGAAATTTGCTTGGAACTTTTATTTCATTTAAATAGCACCCATAGTAGGTAAATAGAAAGAATGGAAAAGACTAGAAAGGATGAAAGCAGCAGCCTTAAAAAAATGTTTAAGTATTCATGTCTCTGCAAAAGAACATAACATCGATCAAAACAATTTTGGAAGACAAATTTCACAAAGATGAACACACTGAGATTAATCCTAACTATGTGGCAATTAGTTTTGCCAGGTCAAGTGTCACGAAAAGTGAATGTTTAAAACGGAATTTTTCTCCTGTGTCTTGAATTCCGCCTACGCAGTTTTTTCACAGATCACATTTTCCTAAACATTTTTTAATAATAACTGAGCCATGTCGTATAAAATTATTCTGCTTCCATATGTGGTGAGCCTTGGCCCATTATTTTCTCATGGCTAAAATTTATATTTTTTTCAAACTTTTTATATATTATACTTATGCAGCAATTTTATTTTCATAACTGATTCTATAACGAATAAAATGATATATAAAACTTTATTCTAGATTTAATATTTAAAAAATAAAAAAAATCATTTTCTAAAAAATGGGTCTACTCTCCCCAGTCTCCCCTAAATGAACTTTTTGCTCTTGGGCTGCTAAATGGTTATCTAAATGTTTAACATTAGCAAATTTATAAAATAAATATATGTATATGTATATAAGTATACATAAAGGATTTAAGTTAGTTAATTGTTAATGCTCTGATAATATCTTATTCAAAGATGAAGAAACGGTTAAGGAAAATTTATTCTCTCATTCGCAAAATATATGGAGTCATCGTAGCATCTATTGGTTACATTCAAGCCTAAGAAGACGTTGTCACGGAAAACTTCCAAAAATCCTCTTATTTTTATTTTTTGAGGCCATAATGTGAAGTTCAGTACGGCGTACTGAGTACACCAGTCATGGAATAGACAGCTACGAATTCCAAAATAATTAAGTGAATAACCACTGTGCCTTATTAACATTCTTCCTAAGGACCATTCAGTGTTTAAACAATATTTAAAGTTGAAGTTCGCAATTTTTTGGATTCCTTTATTTATTTATTTTTGGTAAGCCACCACTGCCTTACCGAATGAATCGCTATGTATTTGTGCAATTTATCCCCTTGTAATTCCGTTGTGTATTTTTTTCTTTATTAAAATAGTCTTTTCAAAAAAATTAATTAAATGTGTATTACAATTACTTTATTATAACATTATAGACACCACGCTCTCCCCCCCCTCCCCAAAAGACGGAAAAATTCAGTTTATTTTTTAATATTTAGATTTTTTAGTTTTCTAAAAGCTAACTTTTTAATTGCATTCTTTTTATAATCTTTAAATAGACATTTAGAGCACTGCGAAGTCTTCAGTTGGGAAAAATAGATTTTTGAAATATTTAACTAGAACTACAAATGCGGTGTGAGAAAAGAAAATGATGATTTGGGGAGAAAAAAGAAACGTTTATTCTGGATTGAAAAAAAAAATTAGTTAGGGTAATGGTAAAAATAAATTAATGCAAATGAGTCTCCGTCACAAAGCAGAATTATTAACGTTAAATAAGAAAGACAGATATATTTAGATAGAACACGAACAATAGCAAACGCATTTCATTATTTTTTCCGCTTTATCTATTCCTTTAAAATCCTGAACATAACGTGCATTATTATTTTAGATGAAACTGTTTTTAAAATATCAATTATTATAAAGAAATGTGTTTAGAAACAATTCAAAATTATACACGGTATATCAGGATTGATCGTTCAAATTTGGTGGAGAAGTAGAAAATGGCAAAAGAAGACAATCTCACATAAAAATGTACACACACAAAAATATCCCTGTAAAATTACGGGTAGAGGCCGGCAGCAGAGATTCCAGTCATACACCGTAAAAAAAACATATCCAATTACCAATCCATATTTTTACTAACAGATGGGCTAGAACTGTAAAAATATGTGGATTGCCCTTAATTTTTTAAGTATCGAAGGGGTAAGGCCGCTTATTTAATGGATCAGACCATTTTTCTTCAAATAAGGCTGTTGCTAGTGAAAATTGAAGGGCAAACGCTCATAAATTTACAGTTTTTTCAGAGAGTGTATGGGCTCTAGCGAACGTGTGTAGGTGTATAATGCAATGCATGCAAAACGCTACCCCAATCGGTGCAAATCTCAGCATCAAAGTTTTGCTCGTATTCATCAACAACTATGCAAAACAGGATCGGTTTTCTGTACCTGTCATGATAGAGGAGACAATCGATCGGCACAGACAGTTGCAATCGAGAGAACTATTTTTAAGACTGTCGGAGAACATCCAAGTTTTGGTGCAGGAGGCATTGCTTACCGTTTTGGTGTTTCGAACTCAACAGTGTAGCGGATAATGAACGAGGAACGTTTGAAATCCTTTTCAGTCGTTGATGAGCACGTGCAAACATTTGACGCTGAGGTTTGCGGCAGTTGAGATAGAATATTGCATACATTTTCTCAGCTCCCCAAGTGCTTTCTATAATAGTACAATAAGTTATATGCATATTGGCATATTCATTTAACGAATAATGATTCGTATTACTTGTGCGAAGTCACCTTGTCAGAAAAGACCAGTTGTACTTATCAGAGAGCTTTGCGCGTGATCAGAGGTTGTGGATACACAGCGCCCTCTAGAACTTCATGCGGTCATTTGCGCCTATACTTCCTTGTGTGAGATTGTCTTCCATTTGCTATTTTCTACCTCACCAACAAATTTGGACGATCAATCTCGATACACCCTGTATTTCTTTCGACACAATTAGAATCCACTTGTTTCAAAGCCTCCTGACATAATTTTAGCTCATTTTGTAGCAAATGGTGGTGAATATCAGAAGATACAGCAAGTAGGGTAGATCTGCATCTTTAAGGAATGATATTTTCTTTTAAGCGCCGCCATATAATCCGCATCAGTTAAATAGAATCTAACGTTTCTTTTAAGTACATTACTTGTCTCAATTGATGTGCAGTTGGAAAGAAAAAAAAAAAAAAAAAAAAAAAAACGGCATAAGCATAAAATTTACATTAAAGTGTCAAAATGGGAGACTTGGCGCCTATTGCGGTTAACGCTTGTTTTTTTCTACATATCCAACATTCAAGCCATATGCTATGCTAAATTTAAGCACGTAAGTAGTTAAAAACTCTTCATACGATCATTCTATATTATTTACGGAACTAAATATATATTTTTAAAAATATCATTATAATTTTTAATAAAGTATAAAAGTTTCTCGAAATATACATCACACAAAAAATGGAGGTATTTTCTTAATAACTTAACAAATTAAAAAAATTATTTACCAGTTTGAACCCATATTTTTTATTGAGTCTACCTCACAAATATTTTTAACTATATGAATCGCTGTCTGCTAGTTGAATTCCGTGTGAAAGGAAGATTGCAGCCTTCAGTGTTGCTCCAACGTAAATCTTCAGTAAGAAAAGCTGAATGTCTAGTCAGAAGACGTCTTCCATTTTGGATCTTTCAAAATAAGTGCTTAGAAATCAGTGTAAGATATTTCTCTAACTTTCGCTTGAAATACCAGATTTGCAGTGTTAGTGATATTCATTGTTTGTAAACAGCATGACACTGACTTAAATATACTGTTCGTTTCCGAAAGCCGCGCCTAGCACTCTGGGACGTTTCTACGATCCAAAGGGGTGTTATTCTGAGATGAGTATTTTCCAAAGTTCTGCTTTGTTGTACGCTGTCTTGTACGTTGTCACAAAGATTGGAACTCAGCCAATCACAATTTAACAAAAACTCGGCTCCCTTATTTTGATAAAATCAAAACAGACCTGACGCATGCGCAAAAGCAAGGAGGGTTTTGCTTTCCGAAAACACGCAGTATTTTTTTTTACTAATGTCAGTCAAATTTGTCAATTTTGCACATATTCACACGACTGTAAAATAAAGAATGCTTAAAGTTGTGCTCCTGAAATTGGCGCTTAATGGGTTAGTTGAAAATCTACATTTTTTCCTCCTGTCAAACCCATGTATTCAAATTCGTATTTAATCAAATGTATACTTACGGATATCTAGATATGCATCGTTGCACATTTTAATTAACAAAATATAATTAATTTAATAATTACATCATCAATATTTTCAAATCTTGTAAATGCGCCTTGATATAGTCTTCAAACAAATCTTTATTTAATATGAGTTCCGATATAAAGCAATAAAAATTTGCCTTTACGGTAATTATAGAATGATAAATCAAACGATAACAAACATGCGTTTATATAGATACTTTGAAAGTTATTATGAAAATAAAAGGCAGAATAAATCGCAGAGAAAGTCATAAACAAGTAAGATTGGTACAAAAGATTATCCTTGCTTCTTCAAGAACAGAAATTAGGATATGCCTTCGGATTTTTTTTCTCGCATTGTAAATTTCATAAAAGCTTCTTATTCTGAATAAAAGGCATAAGTAATAACATTTAAACACGGATATTTATATGATATTGTTATATATATATATATATGTTTATTGTGAAAAGATAGCCGTATTATAGAATTAATAATATCACTGAAATGTTAAAATATTTTTTTTTTTCAATTAAATGTGTGGGAAAAAAAGAGAACAAAAGTTAAAAGATTAATAAAGTTGAAACAAAGGTACATGCATACCAAAACAACAGTAATACAATTAAAATAACACACAAATTAAAAAGAAGCATTGGTCGATGAAAATGTTTAATATTATTTATATTTTTATTATTTGAAGAAAAAGTTCCATCTTTTCAAAAGTTTTTCTTATTATATATTGCAATATCTATTACTTTACAATTACACAGGGTGTAACGGTCTCAACGATGTCGAATGGCTAATTTCTAAACCGTTAGTCATAGACATATAGTTCCAATCACAAAAATGTTTTAAATCAGGTAAAGAAATATTTAAAAAGTGATTTGGGTGAATAAAAAATTACGTAATTTAAATTTATATACGGTTCCACGGTCCTATAAGTTATATTTAGAAAACATTTCCTAATACACTGACAAGTAAGACAAAAAAAGTCCCATTCATATAACACTAAAATTAAGCGAGTTATGAAACTTTAAAAATGCATGACTTATGCCACTTTTCTGCTCTGAAAACAAACGAGTTCGGCTTGGCTTTGAGGGTTCACGTACCGAGTGCTTAAAGTATTCGAAGATGTTATTTCATGTGTATCTGCGCTTTGAAAAAAAAATCGTACAAGTATTACGATTAAGTTAACATTTTTAAGTTTAAGATTGGCTGAAATAACTTATGTTTTATTTTGTCAGGATTTCAAACTGTTTCTTTTATGATTTCTTTTAACAAAAATTATGTTATTTTTATAAGTTTTTATGTTACTTGAACCATCGTATGTATGTTTTTCCGGTTCAAAATTTGTACTCGAACTTTAACTCACTTTTAAATATCCGATCGAGATTAAATTTTACATACTGGCGCAAATCCAATAACAATCTAATATTAATATGATATTTGGTGGTTACCATTTATATTTATTTTACAGGATAACATAAAAAATTTCGGATAGATTACCACCAAGAAGTTTAAGAAAATGTTTTAGATTAGGTAATACAAGACTACGATTTTTGTTTTTTTTAACTTTTATGTATTTTTTAGCACTGAATCCGAAAATTACATTAATTTTTAACCATCATGTCAGAATATTTCGCAAATCATAAATTGTCAAATTTAAAGAATAACAAAAATCGGATACTATAAAATAGAGGAGATGGTTGTGTTTTTTATTGATTAATGATAATAATCAATGAAAAAATGATAATAATGGTGATAATTGATTTTTACGTACTTTTTAGCACTGAATCTGAAAATGACCTTCATTTTTCAATTGTTCTAAAATTGTTTGTAAAATCAACTACTATTAGTTCACACTCTCCCTACATTTATTTATTTACTTATTTATTTATTTATTTATATATCTTGTTCCAATTTTCAATCTTTAATAAAATACTTATTATTCATTCTATCAAGCTGAAATAATTTTTTTAAAACTTGTACTGGATGACAATTGATGTTAATACAGTTTTTTCAAATATTAATTCATTAATTAATTTTTAATTAATTAATTTTAGTTTTACATGGGAGACAAAATGGCGGCCATTGGTTATTGAAGCATTTAATGCATCTTCATATCTATAAGGGGGTTACAATAGGGGGGGGGGACCTGTTCTGTCGCCAAATACCGCCAAGTTTGTTGCCAACGTGGAAATATATCGCAAAATTTGGCGACCAAAATGATTAGCCAAAAGTGACGCCAACTTGGCGATATCTCTAATATTTCGCCAAATTCCCATAGACTTCCATTGTAAACCTAGTTGCTTATAGAAAATCAACAAATTGAGATATTTTAATGCAACAAAAACTAATAGTAGCTTAAGGGATTATATTAAATTTTTCTTTGATGACCCAAGTAGGAATTGACTTTAACAACAAAATTTTTATATTACTTGTTAACCATCACGCTAGAATTTTTTTTTCAAATCGTAAATGTGTAAGTTAAAATATAGCGAAAATCTCATACTATAAAACATCTGTAAAACTTTTTTGTTTTATTACATTTTATTTTATTCAATAATTTTTCAATATTTTTGCTTATCCTGGGATCTTTAAAGCTAAATAACTGAGTGGTCCGATGAGATCAGGGAGGAGATTCAATTTTAACTTTGAACTTTGAAATTTGCGAAAAATTCTGATGCGATGGTTGAAAATAAAGGTCAATTTCAGATCCAGCGGTACAGAATACATAAGAATCAATTATCAAAAGCTAAAAAACATGACATAACCCAACTTTTGCAGGCTAGTGTAATCTAATAATATTTTAAAATACGTATCATTTTGTAAAGAATTGAGGCTGTTAATTTAGCATAATTTTATTTAACAAAAATTCTGATTTTTCTTTCTTCTTAAATGTTTATTACAAATTGTATATTTTGCATTAATATGTCAGAACGATTAAAGATTTCAAATTTATTTTGCAATGTTAATTTTACTCTCAACCATTTTTTAATATATCTGACAAAATTATATTTCGACTAAATTTGTGAATGACCCCCAATTTGCAGAAAAAATAGTGCTCCAACTTTAAACAGCTATTACTCGGTCAATTTTAATCGTAGAATAACGGAATTTTTTGTGTATTACTTGTCAGTGTAAAAGGAAAATTTTACCAAATGTAACTTATAGGACAGGGTTACGTATAAAAATTTAAATTTCGTAATTTTTTAAGAAATCTTTTTATTGACCCAAATTGCTTTTAAAATATTTCTTTACCTGAATTTAAACCTTTTTGTAATTGGAACTATATGTCTATGACTAACGGTTTAGGAATTAGCCATTGGACACCGTTGAGACCGGACACCCTGTATAGAGCGCTTGTATTTAGTTTTAATCAATCATATTAAGAAATAATCAGCATACTAATAAAATAAACTTATATTAAACAGTTTAACGTGGAAAATGTTATTAATTCTTTTCATTAAGAATACTTAACGGGGAGAATTTAGGTTTTGAATATAAAAATTATTTTATTTAAATACACTTGAAGAAAGAAAACGCTAAATTTTTCTCTTTAAAATCGTTTAATAATGAAAAAATTAAAATAAATTTCCATTATTAATAAAACTTCTTAGAAAAAGCAAAATTATAACATATTTCGTAACTAATTAAACTAGTATGTTGTGGCCATCACAAAACTTTCTTCTATATAAATCACGTCAATTAAATCATTTAAATAGTAAAAGAAATTACATCAACTTATTCATATAAAAGTATACCTGAATTTGAAGTTTGATGAAAATTCGTGCATAAGTTATTGAGATAGAGCTGTAGGGGAAATTCTGAAAAATGCAGCATAGCAGCGCCACCTGTTGAGCGATTTGCACCAAAAGGTACAAAACATCAAGTCATGTCAAGGACTAACTGAATCTGAAATTTGATAAAAATCCGTGCATTAGTTCTGGACATTGAGCTATTGTGGAAATCGAGAAAAATGCTGCATAGCAACGCCACCTGTTGAGCGATTTACAGCAAAACATAAACAGCAGTAATTCATATCCAGGTAAGTAAGTAAGTAAGTAAGCACCCACCCTGGGAACCCGCTTTTGGCTTATGGTTAGGTGTAACCCCCAAGCCCAGGGCAGGGAAAAGTTTTACTACCTGTGGAAACAAGCCCAGAACCCCAGTCTCCGGGAAAGAAGACTTCAGAACGACCCGCCTGACACGCCGAGGAGAGCACAAGAGGCAAGTGACGTGTCCCCGGACCGCCTGTGAAAATTTATGATTATTTAAGATGGCGATTCTTTACCAATCACAATTGGCTACCCTATTGTTTCAGGGCGAGCCTAGAAATATATTACGATTATGATTTATATGTTTTGGAATTTACGTACTATTTGAAAAAATTTTAAGTATTTACATTCATCTTTTCATTTGATAAGAAATATTTTTTTCCCTTTTTTTCACCCTTTTAAACAAAAATATTTATACATATTTACAATATTTCTAGTGGTATTTAAGTTCTTAAAAATAAAACAATCTCAAAAACACCCTTCCATACACCACGTGGACCCATGACATGTCCACCACAGGCAATCAGAAGAGGTAATTATTGAATGTATTTATATTGAATAAAAGAATAATGGCTATTGAGAATATCGTAGTTAGCATAAAGTTTTTTAAGTTGTGCCGGGTCATTAATTATTTTTAGGATGTCCTGAAGGATTGTCGTTTCTGTTCTGTGAAATTTAAACTTCATGAATTTGCAGTTGCCGAAAATGTAATGCATCGGGTCTCCTCGACCACCACATTTACAAAGGTCGTCATCTTTTTTGCCGATATTATAAAGGAAAGACGGGAAGCTGCCGCGGCCTGTTAAAAAGTAAATAGATACTTTATCTTTTGAAATTATTTGGTTCTGAACTTTTGGTACCAGCCCGTGCGTATATCTGCCACCCCCTGAGTGATCCCAGTTGTACTGCCACCTGTCCAGTAATTGGGTTCGAATACATTTTATAAGATAGGACCGAGGCAATTTAACTCCTCGATCCACTGGTAGGTCGCAGTACTGGGCGGCATCATTCGCCAGCTCATCCGCCAGTTCATTACCCGCTATGCCAATGTGGCCTTTTATCCAAGTAATGTAAACAATTTTATTTTGATTTTGCTTAATTAAATTATGGATGTAATAAATTGAAGGGTTAGTTGGAAATAAATTGTCTAAGGCTTTAATAGTAGATTGACTGTCACTTAATATTTGGAATTTTGTATAAGGGGAGTTAATGGCCCAATTAATTGCCGAAATTATTGCGTGCAGCTCCGCCTGAAAGATTGAATTTTCTGCTCTCAGTTTGACTGTTTTTTCATAAATTTTAATGTTATGATTGTAGGCCACCATTGCATATGCTGTGCCAGAGTCCACCTTAGAACCATCTGTGTAAATCGAAATAAGATTAGTTTTTGTGATAATTTTGTCTGTAACTATTAAGTTATTTAAATGAATTTCCGGATTTATTTCATATTTTAGGATTTTATTTTCTATATCATCTTTACATATTGGTTTGGATTCTTTAAGTAATAAGTTTTTATTGTGTAAAATATTGTATTTTAGATTTTTATATTCCAGTGTTATTAAGATTGGTGGTATTCCTAATAGGACCTGTAACGTATGTGTTGCAACATTTTTATATGTTTTGGTTATTGACGTGAGACAAGTTCTTTGGATGGATTGGAGAGCGCGTTTATCTTTTATCCTGAGGTCTCCAAACCACACCTCCGAACCATAATCTATAATTTTTTCTAGTACTGCTATGTACCAGGTTCTAAGATAGCCTCTGTCCACCCCCCAAGTAGCCGAGAAGACCCGTTTAATGGATGAGGTTAGCTGTAAAATTTTGTTTTTTATGCTAGTTATGTGCTTGTCCCATTTTAAAGTACTCTGGAATATTATCCCTAAAATTTTTATTTCCTTTAATGGCTTGATGGTATAGTTACCCAATTTAAAGGTTGGTGGACGTTTATCCAAAGTGTTTTTCCCCAACATAATAAAAGTCGTTTTTTCCTTTGAAATCTGTAAATTTAAGTTATTGCAAATATTATAAAAAAGTTTTATTTTTTGGTTGGTTTCGGTCTCTAAGATGAGTCTGCTCCTCGCTTTGACAACCATATTGAAGTCATCGCAAAAAACATACAGGTCTTCGAATTTACTGTAAAAGTTTATTAAGATTATATTTGCTATGATTAGCCACAGAAGCGGCCCAAGGCACGACCCCTGTGGACAGCCTTGATAAGTTGGTCTTTTAATGTTATTTGATAAATAATTTGTTATTAGTTCTCGTTCGGATAAGAAGCTAAGAAGGATACATTTTAAATATTGCGGAATTGGTAATTCGTTAATTTGTTGACCCAAAGTGACCCAATCGATATTGTCAAACGCCCCTACAATGTCGAATGAGATAATGCTGCAGTATTTATATTTTTCAAGATACGTTTTTGCCTTATGTTTTAATTTGTTTAATAGTTGAATTGTGCTTCTGTTCTCACGGAAGCCATACTGGGCCCCGTGAAGAACATTTAATTTTTCTAAGTAGTGATTAATTCTTCGTTTTAGGATCCTCTCATAGATTTTTCCCAGCATGGGAAGGAGACAAATGGGTCTATAGGAGGAAGGTTGGCGTGGATTTTTATTACGTTTTGCGAAGAAGATCACATTTGCTATTTTCCATGATTTAGGAAAGTAGTTAAGAGTAAGACATCTGTTATATAAGTCACGTATTAGATGTTTAAAATTATTGTATATGTTTTTAATAATAAATGCATCAATTTTATCAAATCCAGGGGCTTTTAAATTATTTTGCTCATTAAGTGCTGATTTTATTTCTTTAAAAGATATTAGGGGGGGAGGGGGGGGGGAGATCTTCCTCTGCCGCTGGGTCCATGAGAGGTGGATGCGGGTTTTGATGTATTGGGAAATGGTGGTTAAGTAATATGTTGAAAGTGTCTAATTTTGTAGTATATGGGGTTGAACCCTGTAGTGTTGTGTGTATGAAATGATTATTTTTGAGTCTTTTATTCATTGCTATTTTAAAGGCTTGGCCAAATTTGTCTTTTGTTTTACAGCAGAAACTCTGCCATGATTTAGTTTTTTGTTGTTTTATACGTTTTTTGTATATTGCTCTTTCTCTTTGTAGGAGGGTTCTCCACTTTGGGTCATTTGTTGATTTAAATCTTTTCCGTAATGCTGAGATTTTATTTCGCTGGACCTTCAGCTCTGCCGTCCACCAGTCAAATGTTGGATATAATTTGAAACTTTTTGTTTTTAGTGCTGAATCTGAAGTTTGTTGAAAACCCAAGCATTAGTTCTTAAGATAGAGCTATTGCGGAAATCACAAAAAATGCAGCATAGCACCGCCACCTGTTGAGCAATTTACACCACAAGGTGCAGAACGTCAACTGATGTCAAGCACTAACAGAATCTGAAATTTGATGAAAATCCGTGCATTATTTCTTGAGATAGAGCTATTACGAAAATCGTGTAAATGCTGCAAAATGCAGCATAGCAGCGCCATCTGTTGGGCGATTTGCACCAAAACGTTACCAGCACCAATTCATATCAAGGATTAACTGAATCTGAAGTTTGATGAAAATCCGTGCATTAGTTCTTGAGATAGAGCTAGTGCAGAAATCGCGAAAAATGCAGCATAACAGCGCCACCTGTTGGGTGATTCACACTAAAAACTAATCAGCACCAAATTATATTAGGGACTACTTGAATATAAATTTTTATTAAATTCCGTGCATTAGTTCTTGAGATAGAGCGTCCACAAAATGTGTGTCACATACTTACAGACAGACAGACAGACAGACTCACAGAGTCACAGAAGACATTTTGTAAAAACATGTTTTTTGGAATCTCTGACCTCTAAAACGTGTAAATCCGTCGAAAACCGGAAGTCGAAAAATTTTTACGAATCCAATACTTTCTTCTTGTAAAGAGAGAAGAAAGTAAAAATGAAAAGAAAATTAGATTTACCATAATATACACTGCTCAAAACAATTAGGGGAGCATATGGTTTTAACGAAATTAACGCAAATATTTACACCGATAACTAAAATAAAATAAAACATCCGTAATTTAAAGTGTTGTAGAAAACAGATAAAGAAAACGTCACTTGTAAATTACAGTTTATGATGTCAAAATTTAGAAAAAGGAGGTAAGTGCAGAAATCGGGAATTTGCCGAAACGTGTGTTTCACTTCCTCAGTTGTAAAATTCAATTGCTCAGCTTGTGTTTTGAAAAAAGATGACTTGAAAATGTCACAACAACATGATTTGCCGCAATCCATGACTTGGCGTGTTATCGGGACAGTTGAATTACGGGAAACACAACGAAGTGTAGTGGACGCGGTTGGAGTCGCAAGAAGTGTCCATGAAAGGCTGTGGGATCGATTCCAAGACACATGGAATGGTAGTCGTCGACAAGTGCAAGGTCGAAAATGTGCTAACACAGAAACTGATGACCGATATATCCTGTTAACAGCTCGTCGAGACGGAACGAACAATGTTACTCAGCTGCAAACACAGTTGTTCTTGGCCACAGGATAAATGGTGTCCAGCCAAACCGTCCGAAATAGAGTTCATCAAGGTGGTCTCTATACACGTAAGCCAATGGTCTGTATTCCGTTGACCTCAAGCCACAGTGCGGCCCATAGAAGATGGATAACTGAACATCGAGTTTGGAGGCAACGTTGTTCAGTTCCGATTCAGTCTGGATGTGACATCTGATGTGTTTTAGCATGTAGAGAAAGAGGCACTCAAAATAATCTCACATTCGTTCGTGAAAGATCACATTACAGACGAGGTGGGTTGATGCTATTGGCTGGAATCAGCATAGGTGAACGTACGGTCCTGCACATCCTTCGGAATGGCACTTTGACGATCCAAAGTTATACAGGCGAGATACTGAGACCTCATGTCGTATTTTATCTTGCAGAAATGAGTGATTTCTTTTTTCCATGCATGATAATGCCAGACTTCATACAGTTCGTCTTTTGGAAAACATGCTTGAAGCTAAAACAATGCAGCGTATGGAATGACCAGAATGCTCTCCTGACCTAAATCCAATCGAACATGTTTGGGACATACTCAGACGATGCATTGCTGCGAGACCGAGGCCTTCTTTTACAGTCCGGGACTTGGAGATAGCAATTCTTGAGCAATGCAACAGTATTCCCCAAAGTCTTATCGATAACCATTTCGCATCCATGGAAAACAGGTGTGCAGCCGTCTTAGCTGTTCGAAGAGACCACACGCCATAGTAAAAATCTTGCATCATTTCTAAACAATACTTTTTCTTTTTATCATTTACATGAAAACAAATTGTTGCCCTAAACCATCTTTTCATGTTCTTTTTATCTTTTCATAGAATAAAAGCTCCCTTACAATTTTTTGCGTCTTTTTTTCTGTATTGCGCATTGATACACGTGCACTATCCATTTTATGCCCATACATGGCTGTCTTGCACTGTTCTCTTCACATTTTTTCTTGTTCCCCTAATTTTTTTGAGCAGTGTATATTTGAGCAAGGATTTGGAAATCATTTACATTTAGTGTCTGATTTCTAGTCATTGTCTTTTTGTTGAAAATAATATATTTTATAAAGTGCAGCACTTTACAAATCCCTAGGCAGTTTTCAAGATTAACACATAATTATAAAAAAGAATATTAGCCATATTTTGTAAAACGAATTATTAAAAGAAAAAAAAATGGAGCCATTAGCTCTAGATAATACTAGATATAGCAAACATTTAGAGATTTTATTTCTAAAATAAATTATCATTTAACGTTATAATATTACTAACTGGGCTTCCATTTACGATTGCATCGTAAGTGTGAAACTAGGATTTCTTAAGAATTGACAAATAAAGTATGAATTTTTAAAAGGAATCACTGATTAAAGTTAAATTTATTCCATTTTCGAACATATCTTCCACAAAATAACATAAAATTACTGGATTTAAGGGACACAAAAACAGACGTAATAAAAGCTTGAAGATTTTCATTTAAAATTCTAGAATAACAAAACAAAGCGGCAATAACATATATGATACATCAGAAACAAACTAAAATCATTAAGTAGTTTTAAACTGCTTATTATTTTGTTTTTATATAAAAAAAGAAACATTTTCTTCCATAAAGGTAAATATTCCCTTATTAGAATTATAGGTATAACAAATATTAACCATCGAATAGTTTATTATATGTATGATGCCTTCAAATAAAAGAAAATAGTTAAAAAAATATACTAATAAAGAAAGAGAAAGTTTTATGAAGAAAAAATTACTATTTCATCCTGAAAACTAAATTACCTCAAGGCTAATTTCATCTAATTTGTGTGGAATAATGTTCGTTAAACATGCAATGTTATTTTGATTGATGACTAATGTGTTTGTTTTATCTTTTCAAGATTGAATCATTCGAGTATTTTTCTCAGAATAATTTAAATAAATGGGAATGATAAATGGCTTTTCTCAAAATCATTTCTTATTCAGTTCCATCATTTAATCATCTCTTTAAATTTTCTTGATAGAGAAAATAATAAAGTACTGTCTACATTCTGGAAACACATTCAAAATGTATTTTACAGATTAAATGGTCCATCTAAACTTAATTTATTTTCAAAATAAGCTCATATATTAAAATTCCAAAACTTTCCGAAATAACCTTTGTCTTCATTTATGCATATAAATGTAAAATATGCACATTCACGGTCTCCAAATCGAGGTTTGTTTCGTAAACCAAAGTAGAAAATAATTTTACTCGGTACTTCACGCCTGGAACTAAAACTTAGTATCTTTGTCAGATCAAAGATGTAAGGTAGTCGTGAGTCCGCGGAGTCCTCAGGAAACAATATTGTTTATTAACACACATGTTAGGGTTATTAGTGGAGTCTCAAATCTCTAAAAGAACTGATATATTGGCGAGAAAATAGGAGTTTTCTTAGGAATTTGAGATATTTACCAACAGAGAGCGGAGGTGTCAATCTGGGAGGATATTTTCACTATTTTTGTTAATTTTCTCTTGATTCATTTGTGCTTGAGACCCGTAAGATTCCCGAGATGTGTGACGTGCGAGGCCTTAAGCACAAACGAAGGGAATTTCCCTAAAGTTAGCACTTGATTTTAATGATGAACATAATAAATGTTGTGCTGAGAAACAAACTTAAAATGGGTAAAAAGGGTTTTTAAATACAAAGATTGAAGATTATAAAAAGAGGACTAGGTTACTGATTTGCAATTTTGAAATTCAATTTTAATTTTGAATTTTAATAGGTATTTCTTTACATAGATCTATATACTTATATATAAACATATACAGGGTGATTATAATTAAAGTTTAACTTTCAAAATGCTGTAAAAAAAGGACCACTGGTCAAAATAACTTCAAATTTGAAATGAATATAATGAAAGAAAGGGGTAACGGTATGGCAGACAGGTTCCATATGCTGTCCACCATTGTCCACCACAAGTTGAAACCGATAATCGTTATCGGTTGTCTCATCGCATGTCAAGCAATAATTAAAAACAGAATCATTATTCGCTTTTTATGCGGTTTTTAGCCCAAGGACAATTAAAAACCTAATCATTAAGTGATTTTTATGCGTTTTTGGCACAAGGACAATTAAAAACTGAATCATTATGTGCTTTTTATGCGGTTTTTGGCGAAAGGACAATTAACAAAGGAATCATTATGTGCTTTTTATGCGGTTTATGGCCCAAGGACAATTAAAAACCGATTTTTCCCATCCAATGTGGTACGAACTTGCCGTATTTTCATCGATCATGACCCCCAGACCCTGAAACCACCCTCCGTCCAAAATTGACATATATATATATATTTGACGTTTGTCACACTGTAACTCTCGTATTTATGAACCGATTTGGATGTAATTCGGTGTGTACATAGTACATACCAATGTCTCGACCGAGTTCGTTGACCAGCTTCATCCGCCATTTTGTTTCAAAATGGTGGCCATTTAAAATTTTTAAAAAATTTTTAAATTTGAAATGTGGTACCGAAAAATTGAAAATGGAAAAATATTTTTTTCTTATGTATCTGATCTTTATACAAAGATTCCGGCGCAGTTTTTGTTTCGTCTATATCTTAAAAAATGGCTGAGTTATAGCATTTTGAATTTCTAGCGTGGCTGACATTTTGAAAAGTCCTGAATTTTGTCACGCGATAAAAGGCGTATTTATGAACCGATTTGGATGTAACTTTGTTTCTACATAGTACATACCAATGTCTCGACCGTGTTCGTTGGCCAGCTTCATCTGCCATCTTGTTCAAAAATGACGGCCATTTAAATTTTTAAGAAAAATTTTAATTTGAAATGTGATACCAAAAACTTGAAAATTGAAAAAATATTTTTTCCTTATGTGTTTGACCTTGATAAAAAGATTCGGGAGCAGTTTTTGTTTCGTCTATATCTTAAAAAATGGCTGAGTTATAGCATTTTGAATTTCTATTGTGGCTGACATTTTTAAACGTCCTGAATTTTGTCCCGTGATAACGGGCGTATTTATGAACCGCTTTGGATGTACCTTGGTGTGTACATAGTACATACAAATATCTTGACCGAGTTCGTTGTTCAGCTTCATCCGCCATCTTGTTTCAAAATGGCGGCCATTTAAAAAATTAAAAAAAATTAAATTTAAAATGAGATACCAAAAAATTTAAAAACGAAAAAGATTTTTTTCGTATGTGTTTGACCTTGATAAAAAGATTCCGGAACAGTTTTTGTTTCGTCTATATCTAAAAAAATGGCTGAGTTATAGCATTTTGAATTTCTATTGTGGCTGACATTTTAAAACGACCTGATTTTTGTCACGAGATAACAGGCGTATTTATGAACCGATTTGGATGTAACTTGATCTGTACATAGTACATACCAATGTCTCGACCGAGTTCGTTGGCCAGCTTCATTCGCCATCTTGTTTCAAAAGGGTTGCCATTTAAAAAAATAAATTTAAAATTTAAAATGAGGTATTAAAAAATTGGAAAATGATAAAGATTTTTTTAATGTGTTTGGCCTTGATACAAAGATTCCGGAGCAATTTTTGTTTCTGAAAATTTGTTCTTTGTTTATATCTTAAAAAATGGTTGAATTATAGCACTTTGAATTTCTAGCATGGCTAACATTTTGAAACGATCTTGTATTTGTCACGCGATAACACACGTATTCGCCTATTTCGATGTAAGAAGCCATGTGGATAGTATACATCAATATCTCGACCAAGTTCGCTGGCCAGCATCATCAGCCATCTTGTTTCAAAATGGTGGCCATTACATTAAAAAAAATTACATTTAAAGTGAGGTGCAAAAAAATTAGAAATTGAAAAAGGTTTCTTTCTTAAGTATTTTACCTTGATATAAGGATTCAGGAGCATTTTTTGTTTGTTAAAAAATGGCTTTTTATCTTAAAAAATGGCTCAGATATAGCAATTTTAATATCTAATGTGGGTGACATTTTGAAAAATCTGATTTTTTGCCTGCGACAGCAGTCCTATATATCAATCGATTCGGATGTGAGTGAGCATGTGCACAGCAATTACTAAGGTCTCGACCAAGCCCACTGGTTAGCCTCATCCACCATGTTGTCTTAAAATGGCAGGCACTTTAAGAAATCGTCGAATTTGGCAGCCAAATATAAGTTACTTTAAATAAAAGCAGCTTGGATAAAGCTGACTAATTTCGCGAAATTCTCTTTCATAATGATTTAGTATTGATAAAAATTATTATTGAATCTCCTATATTCGGGTTCCACTAAATTGAGCTTCGTGCGTTTGAATAATATAAGTTGGCTTTTTTAAAATAAGGAATATGAAAGCTACCTCTTCCTCCCGGCACTGGCCGGAAGGACTTTATTCATTTCAAATTTGAAGTCATTCTGACCAGTGGTTCATTTTTTACAACATTTTGAAAGTTAAACTTTAATTATTATCACCCTGTATATACTAAGTGACACGCCACGCGATGCCCGGCACGTTGATTATTCAAAATAAATTGCGGATATTTAAAATCTCGATTCATATTAAAATTAAAAGAAATAGAATATCTGAAAATGATTTTTTGGAATTGGTCTCCACTGTCTGAGTTAGAGTAGGACGGGCTTACTACACAGTATGTTTCAAACAAACCTCTGGTCTCCTCTGCCTACGGCACCGTATACTGTGCGTGCTGCCAGAAAATCTTGTTTTTTCTCCTTCCACCACCAGGGTCCGCGATCTAAATGAACCTCCAAAATGTGTACCCACTGCCTGTGGCACAAAATAAAAGGCGCTCTGTGCACGCCCTGCGAAATATGTTAGTTCCACTTTCCACCGCCTGGGAGCGCACTCTGTTCTAAACAACACACCTTCCGAACGAAATTTAATATTTGTCTTCGTTGTCCTCCGGCATCATGTAGAAGGTGCCGGAGTGGGATATTTTTCGTTCTTGTTAGTTATGTTTTGTTCTTTGCACAGAATGGTAAAATTACTGCAGATGGAGGAAAATGATAGGTGCTACAGTATTCACAATGTTGTGGGTATATTGTCTCAATGGAAAGGGTTTCATAATCTATGCTGTAAGCATGATTTTTCTTTCTTGTTATTTATGTTTTTTCTTTGCAAAGGGGGATAAAATTTCTGCAGATGGATGTAAATTAGAATTGAATTTATAGTAAGATGTGTATATTAGATGAATTTACAGTATTCTGAATGTGTTGGAACGTGTTTTGTAATTTATTATCATGATTTTTCGTTCTTGAAAGCTTCGGAAAAAGTTAGAAAAGTGCCTCCGGTGGGGATAAAATTAGGCGTACGGGGGACGGGAGGTGCATAATATAAAATAATGGTCAAATTGCTATACAATGATATATCGCATGAGAGGTTCGGAAAAACAAGAAAATTGCCACTGTCCACCGGATGCCACCTATCAACAGCCCCAGAATTCATATCCCTGTTTAAAATTTTTACATGTTATAAATAATATGTATGGGAGGGCTATGTAAAATAATCAGATCTAAAATCATATTTATTATAAAAAAAGCTACGAATATGCTTTCCCCCTTCCTCTACCGCTTTTCCCTTTGTGTTTTACATACATATGTTTTATTTTCAGATAAAAAAGACACCATCGAACTGAGCATGCTAAGCCTCCAAACCTGGCAAAAAATAAAACGAAATCCGAAATCACCCTAAAAATCGCTGCACAAAATCGTTCCAGTGGAAATTTTTCCGACTTTCAGAAATTAAATAGAGAGACGGACCCGAAGAGGGAGTAAATTCGGTCCCCTCAATTATCAATAACCATGCCCTCAATTATTTTGGTCATTTGATTCAATGTGGGCAAGTTTTGGCCAAAATTAAGAAAAGTTACAGACCGATTTTCACAAAATTTACATTTTCGTAATCAGACGAATAAACTACGTATATACTATGAGTTTCGAATCAATACCTCCAATAGTTTTCTTAATGTTAGAAGATAAAAAATTATCCATGTTTGCACTTAAAACAATATAAATAGTTTAGCATTTGTTTCCGACTTAGGTTTCATAAGGAAATTAAAATATCAGTAAATAGATACAATATTGAAATAATATTAATGGAACAGATATTTTACAGACGCGTAATTGAACTACTCCCTAGAACACTGAAATTATCAGAATAAAAAAAATATAGTGTTCTAAGCAGGAATCTTTGGCGATTTCATCGGCTGTAACTTCTCCTAACATATGGTTAATACGAAAGTATCGGCTTTCATATTTGCCAAATCTTTATTTTCATACGTTATTCATATTTCTCGCATAACAGTTTATTTATGGTATTGTTTGTAGGCAATTTAGAAAAATATATTCTATGTAAAAAATCTATTAGAGTTTTCAATTAAAAAAATTGGTTTTTACCTAAGTTTTGTAGCCCAAGTAGCTCAAAATGAAGATGATAATACGCCAAGAATCCTCCAAAATTGAGTAAACTAACAAATATTTTATACTGCGTAGATATAAAATAGTACCTGGAAGTCAAAATAGAGGTATTGACGATAATTTCTTAAATCGTTCTAGATAGAAAGATATGAACATATCCCAATTACAACAAATATGCAAAAGAACGAGAATGAAAGCACCTAACTGAGCGTTAAACTCACTTAAACATTTAAGCAGAAAAATCCCTAATATTATTGTTTACAAATATTGAATATTTATATAAAAGTTGGCAATTATAAGATCTTATCAAAATATATACAAGGTCAACTGTCACAAAATTTTGACAACAAAATATTAAAACAAGTGTAGAAAGAAAGGAGGGTTATGTAAAGTAACTCCTCCGTAACAGACACTCCCGAATAGACTACACGCTTATTTAACAGACATTTTTTAATGCACAGTACCTATATATTTGTATGTATTTACCTCCGAATAGTGAAACCATCATTTAGAAGCCAACTTTTCAATTCGCAATACCTCGAAATTGTTTAGAAGCTGATTACGATTATTGAGCCGAGAACGGTACAGTTTCCACAAACTAAATTTTAGATTTCTATTTTTCCTTTTTTTTTATATATATTTTGCTAAATATGCTTTATATTTTGTCACCTATTTTACATATTTTTTTTTGTTTACAACGGAGATTTTATTCTTGGCGCTACTCAGATATGAGTTTCACCAAGGTACTTGGGGATTGTATTCAAACTCTTTCCTGTTTCATAATTTATGCTTGACGCACGATTCTCCTTTCTAGAAAGAAGTATAGTTAAACACTGTAATAAATATCAAATTGTGATCATTTAAGGAAGACACAAATAGAAATATAATGGTAAAGAAAGAAATATAGCGATAAAATTACAGATAAATTTTTAATTCAAATAATAACATCAATATCTTTAGAAAAGTAAATTATAGCGGTACTTGTATGTTATCTCGTCGACCACTTTCCGTAAAAAAATATCACCAAATTATACTGTTAAATAAACAAATTGAAGAACAATGCCATTCCAAATTTAATACATAAAAATATTAATGAAATTAGAGTTAAAATAGCAAACACTCATTTATGAATCAAATAAAAGTATCTTATATTTTATTAACTAATAAATTAGTAAAACATCCTTAAAAAAATATATATAAAACATCAAATTAAAAATCTCTTGGTGACATAACAAACCTATTTAAACGCATCTGACGTCATTTGAATGTAATTCCACAATAATCTTTTTTTTTTTGCATTAAATTCTATAGTTTGCCGATCGTTTTTTATCACGAAGAGTGGTCGAGTTGATAATAGACAAGTATCTTATAACTAGTAATAAAAATTTTTAAAACTAGTAAAACAATCTGTTTAAAAAAACTGATCTTTTGTCATTTATAAAATATATTTTCTTAATGTTTTTATTAATTAAAAAATATACTTCTTGAACTAAATAAACTAAAAATAATCAAATTCAGAATGATTTTGTGATTTTTTTCTTAAATAAAATCCCATAGAACAAAAAAAAAAAAAAAAAAAAAAAAAAACAATTTAAAAAACAACTAAAGTACTGATAACTTCTTAAATATAGAAAATAATATCAATAATTTAATAATGCTTATACTTACAAAAAGATATTTTCCTACTCTCAAATTCTTTTTTTATTCCAATAATCTACATTTCCATCACATTTCAGCATGATTTAATTCCCTTTCTCTCTCCAATAATTTCGAAGCTTTCAACACAATATTTCTTAATTACACGGGTTCAGAAAATGTGACTAATTAACTTTGAGACTCTTCAATATTACCGAAATATAATCGGTAGCAAACTAATCTCATGCTCTAATTTTTGTTGTATTTCACGAAACCATGTATTTAATTACACAAACAGGATTAGAGTAGACTACTTAATTAATGTGATAGTTGCCAATATTATTGAAATGCAGTATCAATATCATCAATCAAGTAAAATAATTATCGGTAATAAGTTAGTTTCACCTAATATTTAAACAAGCGAAATGAAAGCTAATTCCTAATTTTCGAATTATGTTTATGTTGCCTCAAGAAATAAAATTATTTTTAAAATCTTTAAAATTAATTTTTAACATTATTTTGATGTATTCCTATGCAGGAGTTTACAAATTTATTTATACGGTTTCGAACAATTATTTTTTGCATATTATATTTTGATTCCATGTGTTTCATGCAAAAGTGACTTTCACTCACATGCCCATAGTTGTAACACTGTAATACATCACACAGTTCTAACCATGACGAGAAAAAACTTGATCCTTTGTTTTCCAACTTTTGATAGCGTAAAGAGTTGCATATTTGCAAAATATCCCGCATTTTGAGCTCCACCGTTCATGAGTAGAAATAATCTTTTTTTTAAATAAGAGAAATGTAAAATACCAAAAAACGAAGATTACTACTCACAAATAGTGCTACTCGACGTAGGGGGTTCTGTAATAAATACCAATGTCCAGTATTACTTGACAGGGGCGTGAAAACAGTTATAAAATATCAAAATGTTGATTTTAAAGAGTATTAGGACTCTTAAAATTGGAAAAAACGAAAAAAAAAGACCATATTTAACATTTAATATCTTCTGTCAGACATTTGACGAGCAGAAAATCAGCATAACAGATTACGCGCAGGATTACAAATAAATTTTGCAACTAGAATGAAAATTTTGGCGCCTACTGATACTTCACATCGTAATAACTACCTTGAACCTAAATAAATTTGTATTTAAAGCTTTTTAATATTTGTAATACAAAGTTGTATTTAGCTAATGAAAAATTTAAAAATTTTCAACAGTACAATCACGTAAAAGATATTTTTTTTTTTTTTTTGGACAACAAAAACGAAATTTTAGATTCAGTTTATGCACACTAACATGAAACATATGTTTAGAAAATTTCATAAAAAAACTAGTTGGATGTGCCAATCCCAAAACTTTCTTCTATCTTATACATCTTAATATTTCAAAAACTAGTTACACATGATAATATTTCAATATTATTAGTTCAATACTATACCAACTTTGATTTTCATCCTAAATTTCTGCTTCAGTCAATTAAACGAACTAAAAACGAGTTAATCTATATCATGATATTTGCTAAAATTAATAGTTTTTGCTTATTCTGTTGTTATCAGATGTTTGCGAATAGCCGGCTTAGCAGGAAGCGAGTTCCCGCCTTTGCACGAGCCGCCGATGGACAACAGAACTACAAAAAATCAGGAAAAGTAGGCAAAAATTGCTATCACAGAACCCCTTTACTGTGCAATATTTCCAAATTCAAGGAGAACCTGTTGTCCAAAGCCAAAAACATGCACAAAAAATTAGGTTCAATTGTATGCATAACTTCATACACTTTTCGATTGTACGATAATGAAAATGCACAGAGATCGCAATTATAGCCCCCCCCTTCTGGCGGAATTTTTTTAAGTTCAGGGATGACTTGCTTGGCATAGCCAGAAACATACACAAAAAATTTGGTTCAATTATATACATAACTCCATACACTTTTCGATGGTACAATAATGAAAATGGTACAGACATCGCAATTATAGCGCCCCCTTCAGGCGGAATTTTTCCAAATTCAGGGAGGACTTTCGTGCCATGACCAAGAACAAACACAAAAAATTTGGCTGAATTCTATGCATAACTTCATACACTTTTCGATGATACAATATTCAAAATGATACAAAAATCGCTATTACAGCGCCCACTACCTTCGATTTTTTTCCAAATTAAGGAAGGGCCTGCTTGCCATAGCCAAGAACTTAAAGTAAAAATTTGGTTCAATTCTATGCATAACTTCATACACTTTTGGATGGTACAATATTCAAAATCGCACAAAAATCACTATTACAGCGCCCCCTACCGGCGAATTTTTTCCAAATTCAGGGAGGATCTGCTTGCCATATCCGAAAACTTAAAATAAAAATTTGGTTCAATTCTATGCATAACTTCATGCACTTTTGGGTGGTACAATATTCAAAATCGCACAAAAATCGTGTTACAGCGCCCCCTACCGGCGAATTTTTTCCAAATGCAGGAAGGACCTACTTGCCATATCCGAAAACTTAAAATAAAAATTTGATTCAATTCGATGCATAACTTCATACACTTTTGGATGGTACAATATTCAAAATCGCTCAAAAATCGCTGTTACAGCGCCCCCTACCGGCAAATTTTTTCCAAATTCAGGGAGGACCTACTTCCCATATCCGAAAACTTAATATAAAAATTTGGTTCAATTCGATGCATAACTTCATACACTTTTGGATGGTACAATATTCAAAATCGCACAAAAATTGATATTATAGCGCCCCCTACCGGCGAAATTTTTCCAAATTCAGGAAGGATCTGCTTGCCATAGCCAAAAACTTAAAATAAAAATTTGGTTCAATTCTATGCATAACTTCATATACTTTTTGATGGTAGAATGGCGACAGACAGACAGACGGACTGACGGACAGACGGACGGACGGACGGACGGACAGACGGACACACAGACAGACAGACATTTTCTATAAACATGTTTTTTGGGATCTCTGACCCCTAAAACGTGTAAATCCGTCGAAAACCGGAAGTCGAAAAAAATTTCGATTACAATACTTTCTTCTATTGAAGGTAGAAGAAAGTAATATTAAGAAGTTTTTGAGATATCGTGCGCGTTATGCCCAAAAACATCATTTGGAGAGAAATGACTTCAAAGTTTCTGAAAGGCTGCTTCAGATCTGGAGCGGGTATAATTCTAAAAGCCATAACTTCAGTTCTAATGGGAATTTCTAATGGTATAGGAGTTTAACATCTAAATTAATTTAATTTTTTTAAATTTTAAAGCTTTAAGAGTCCTGAAACCCCTTAATGTAAGAGTTTGTGATTGAATACTAAATTTAAAATCTGAAATTTTATAAATATACACAAAAGATCTATAATCATAATAAATAAAACAGTGGAAATTTTAAATGATATAATTTGAATAATAAACAAAAATACACTTCTTATATTTTAGATAATAATTTCAAATTATGATTTAAAAAAATTATTATTTTATCATTATTTCATCTCTTCTATAAAGTAACGAGGTGAAACCCGTCGAACTTTGACGAAGGAAAATGTTTAAGAAGGAACTGTTTTATTGTTTTATAATAAACCTACAAAATTAATTACAATAGGAAATTCATCCTAAACTGGTTAGTCTAACCCAAACAAATATTATTTTAACCTAAAATTAACAAAATACTATTTCCATAAAACTCAGTTGTGGTTGCCTGAATTATTAAAATTAAACTTTAATCGTATATGTAATCAGTAAAATCTAATAAAAAACAGTTATTATGATGAAGTTGTCAATTAAGTCTTTTATGCTTCGTTTTCTCGAATCAAAACGATAAAATTTATTCTAGTTTGATACAATTAGATTTTTTCCCTGTGAAATATAAACCCAGCATCATTTTCAACGTCTCATAATTTACATATGTACTTTTCATAACCGTATTCACCATGTTTAAAAAATGGTATTTTAATTTGATCATTTTAAGTTCACTTTAACTCAAAACTTGAAGCCACGATTGTCAACAACATATTTGCAAGTGAACAGTCGCACTCTTAACTTCAGATATTAATCTCAATTCCAAAGAGTAAAAATTGTCGTAATTTATGTTTTTTAGACGCATTTGTATTAAAATGTTTAGTATTTTCTAAGTGATTGATCGTTTTCTTTTAAATATGACGTCATTTTCACGTACTTAATTATTTTGCCTAGTGTCTCAAAATTAGTATCAGAACTCATGTAGAATAATATAGAAAAATATAGAAACCTTATAAGGAAAAATGCGTGTTTTCGAAAGCAGTGCGTCATTTTCCATTCAAAATATTTTGGTCATAAATAAACATCATAAATAAACATCATCAATAAACTCTCAATTCTGCAATAATGAAAGCTATCTAATTACGATCATTTTGAAGAAATTTCATAAAATATTTTAAAAATTAAAATATTAAAGTGAGGATATTAAAAGAAACGGCTAGTGCGATCACATATACAAATGAACATCTTCCAATTAAAAAAAAATACTAGTAAAATTGGTTCAGTAAAAAGCGCAGGGCAGATGATTAAAAAACAGCCTTGTGTTTTAAATATGTAGATTATATAAAATTATAAAAAAATAAATTAAGAAAATTTTATTATTTTAATAAAATTATAGTTGAATGTCTTACAGAATAGTAGTAAAATTTTGTTAGTCAAGAGCATTTTGGACAAAAACATGGGGAACCTTATATTATTTTTAAACTCAAATTATTACCAAGATCCTCATTGTTTGTTTATATAACTCGACGAAGCGAATTAATCCAGGCGATAATTATCAAGTCATTTATTATATGTCATTATATTTTGAGCAAAGGCTTCTAAGCTGAGCATGCACATTGTATGTCACTGTTCTATAAAGACACGGTAAATTTTTGTAAAACATTGCGCTTTATTATCAGAGTGTGATTTCGATTATGTTATTTTTAAAAGACGTTTTTTCATCTGTGAAGTATTTCAAAGCAGCGGGGGGGAAATGACGTACTTGTACAAAACATATTTCAGTTTTAAGAATTAAAGAACATCCATTTTTATAAAATGACGTCATTTGCATCCGCTAAAGCATTGAACATTTATGATCCAGTCTTAAACAACATCTATATAGAGCTTCTAGAATTCTTAAATTTTGTAGTCAGTCCTACATCCATAAAAAAGTATTCAAGTGACGTCATTATCGCAGAATAATACACAAACACAAAAACAAAGCAATATCGTCATTCAAGAAGCTCGGCAAAAAAATCGGGGACTTAATGTTACTTATTCCTTCACTTGTTTTTGTTTATAATAGCTCCATGTTTTATGAGAAATCATTATCAGAAATCATTTTTTCCAAATTAGTAAAATATTATTACACACGGAATAATAAAATTGCATTCTTTCAGCTTTGCTTTCTGATACGAAATAAGTAGTTGTGAAGGAAAGTCGCACAATCATTTAAAATACGTTTACGCAAAGAGAAAGTGTTATATCGTTTTTAAAATATTCTTTCTATAAACTAAGAAATATTTAATTGATGAATGGGAACGAAATAAAACCAAAATTCACCGGATATTATAACAAACGTTATTTTTGACATAGCATGTATTTTAATTTAAATTTTTAACAGGAAATGGGAACAACAACAACAACAAAAAAATACAGTAATCTACTATTTTCCCTTTACTTTTGATAGAAATGGAGTACTTCTGTTGCCACAATTACAATATTGGTACTAAAAAATATAAAAAAAATTAATATCTCAAAAATAAATTGAGATACAGCTTTCAAACAAATTGCATTTAAAAGTACCCTTTTTTCTTCCTTATACGACAATATAAAAACTGAAAATGTGCGAGGTGTAGAAGTTTAAAAATTTTCAGTAGCCAAAATTGCAAAACGAAAATTCATTTCAAATTTGAAAGTGTTTCCATTCGCAGAATGACGTATGCGTTACGCACCGATAGGTTTGTCATTTATAATATAGATAAAAGCAATACTACACCACAAAACATAACTTATATAAATAAAAGTCGAAATATATTTATTCGGCTCTCGCATTCTAAATAAAATTTTTATTAAAAATATTAGTAAACTGAATCCAAAAGTCTTAGGGTTCGACTTGGGGTCTGGACAACTTTTCACTAAATTGGAAAAATGTCAAACAATCTGATATCTTTGTTAATTAATATGATTGAGTTATGAAATAAATGAAATGTTTATCCACCGTTTAATGGAGTTTCATTGTCGACAGTATATTCTGTGAGATGTCTACATGACAGACGAGATTCTATTATCATAAAGGTTGGTCGAGTGAACTGTGTCAGCAGGATATCGGCCCAAGTGACCAGCGTTGGCAATAGGACCGTTGGGAGTTTGAGTTTAACCAAAGTTGTACCCAGTCCTAAACTTCCAACTGAGGGAAAACTCAATTGGAAAAATATCAAATCGTATGATATCTTTGCCAAACTGTGTGACTGAGTTTAAAATAATAAAGTATATTATACTATTACGTGTGTATTATATGCTTTTATTTTTAATTTTGTATTTTAGTAAATTTCTAAATGTCCAATTTTAAATGGTTTATTATTTCTAATATCAACAAAAGGAAAAAAAAACCTACAATAAAACTTCGAAGTAGAGAAAAATAGCATACCTTATTATTTGTGGCTTCTTCCAGAAGAATGTCCAACAAAAGTTAATAATAACTTTACTTACATACTCTGCGCTTATCATTATACCATACTGTCATTTTAAATCTATGATTAGTTCATCACATTTTTAGTGAGCAATAATTATTTATAAAAAATCAAGTCATCGTGTCTTACCACTCGGTCGATTAAAACCGCACAAACAGGTTAATTTTTCAGGAAATGAATAAGTATAGATTCTCTTTTAAAAAGAAACAATAATTTGCTTACAACTTTAACTAAGAAACTAAATTAATAATACTTTAATTATGTCTAAATGTAAAATACACTCTGTTGTAAAAAAAATATATGCACCCAGAAAAAATTGAGCCACTGCCATGAAACTTGGTATGTGAATTGTGTTTGCTTAGATGAACAAAATGGTTATAAGTTCAGAATGAAAAAAAAATTATTGACTAGTAGCAGCAAAAGACATGTTAATTTCATTAGGTTGTAAAGCCACATTTGGCAGCCATACAAGCCGATACTCTGTGAGACATGGGGTCTATTAAGTTACCGATGACACTCTCCGGTAGATTTCGCCATAAGTGTAGCAACTGATAAGCTATCTCGGTCATATTCCGAGACGTCTGAAATCGCCTTTCCAATAAATCCCAAACAATCTCATTGAAACAAAATCTGATGACCTGGCAGGCCATGGAAAGACATTATATCCTTGCAGTCATTATTGCGAGGGTCGTTCAGTTTGTGGAGGAGCGTTATCTTTCTTATGAATGGCATATAGGCGATTTGATAGCATAGGCCGTACCAACAGCTGAAAAATGTCATCTACGTACCAGTCAGCCATTAGAGTATCTTGCAGCACAAGTAAAAGTAATTAGCTGTTCCAACAGATCGCTTCCCAGAATGTCACTCCAGGTGTAATGGGAGTGTGCCACTCAGAAACAAATGCAGGATTGGATCGCTGAGCTTTCTACCTACACACACATACGGTAGTCACTAGCACTGAGAGAAAAGCGGTATACGTCGCTGAATATCACACTCCTCTAATCATGCCATGTCGTGCTTGCTTGAGTTGACACTAATCAAGACAACACCGTTCATGATGAAGGGTTAGAAGCAACTCCCTAAATGGACGTCGAGAGCTGATCCCAGAGTCGGCCTGTCATCTAAAGATGCTGTCCCTCGACACCACTGCATCTATGTAAACTGGAAAATGGCGTCGAATAGATGATAGTGACACTATTGGTGTATATGTGAATGCCTTTCTGATTGCTCGATCTTCTCATGCATATGCGACCCGGGAGCATCCTGAGACACTGCAGAGGCTAGCCGTTGCTTCTCTGATCCACTAATACCAACACCGTGTAATTACAATATTGCTTCGACCAAAATGCTGGCTGTTGGAGCAATCCACTTTCCAGAGGCCTATGGTTACATCCCTTTCGAAGTCGAACCACTATTCCTATTGCTATCGAATACGTCTTACAGGTATCATTCTTTTATATCCCATGTATCAATAATGCTAGTCCAGTTATAATTACCCGTGAATTCGAGTACCCGTTTTAAATATTTCCTGCTGCGCAATTTAAATGCACATTGCACAAGCCATAGTAGTCAGTGGCGCTGAAATTTTAGTCATTTACATAACGCATCAAATAATATCAGGATGCCAAGTTTCGTAGCTCTGGATCAATTCTTTCTACGTGCATATATTTTTTTCAACATCGTCACTAAATTCGATATAATCGTATAAATCGTATAACCATATCACTAAATTCGAGTTTCATAGGGTAAAAGCTTCCACTGAAACTTCAAAGTGAACTACTGTATATTTTACGAAGCAAGAATCTCAAATGAGAATAAAATATGTCTCATTTGAATAAATTCCTGTAAAATCTCTTGAAGCTTCCCATGGACTTTTGTGGTTTTGGTTTGCTAAAGTGAAACGTTGGAATACGCCATTTATAATCATTAGAAGGCCAAGCTAGAGCAGAAGAAGGTAATTGAATATATTTGGAAAACGTCTCTTATCCTCGAAATTTCAATCCAGAACTATAGCCAAGTTTCAAGTCTGTATAATCGGGTCAAAATTCCTAAAGAGATATACAATATATGTATGGCGATTATCTCTCAAAATCGTTTCCATAAAATATGAACGATCTTTTGTATTTTAATTTATTAACATGATACATCCGTTCATACCACCATTCTTCCAACCATTTTTATTTACTTAAAGTGTATTAAAATTAAGAGAAATGGCCCGGAAGAGTCATTTAAAGTAGTAGGTTGCCTGAAATAAGACATGTGAGAAAATATTATTCTGTTTCTGAGTAATTACGAAGTGGTTATTTGTACAACTTGCATATGTTTTTGTAAATGATATTTAGCATTTTTCCAATAAACATTATAATTAAAATTATACGTTAGATCCGTTAACTGGCTGTCTAGACATCTCCATGTCGTTTCATATACAGTTTGAAGTACAGATAGTTGAGAATGTACAGAATTAATGAAACACATTTTGTCACTTTTTTAACCAATAAAAGAAAATTCCATTTCTATCTAACGTTTAAGTCATAATCATTCATGTGATCATTTCCATTTTAACTTTTTCATTTTATTATTTGCACATCAGTGATAATATCCTTCTTAATAAACTGAAATACGTAAACATATAATAAATATTTATTTACAGTCTTGTAGTTTATTCAGATTTTATTACTCATGTTTTAAGTCAAATCATCCTAAGAATAGTCTTTATGCTTCTAGTAAATTCAAATACATATGCCAATATGTATGAAAAGCTTATACTATCTTAAAACGTAAATGCGAGATTTCTAAATTTTGCTTATGTTTCCTGTGCACCAATGCGAAATACCAGAAAGTTAATGTTCATCAATACGAAAACTGTGAAATGTTTATTCCCATGTATGTAATTTAAATAAAGTTTTTGGCATGTTAATGCATACCTTTAACATGTAAATATTTCTTCAGCTGTGTTTCCATGCATTTCTCTGAAGCTATTTTACATACCATGTAACATTTATATTTAAATATAATGCAGGATTCACAATTGTAACATATTTCTCATTCTGTTTTCGGAATCCAAGTATAAGAGGTAGATCTAAACATCAGATGAAATCTTTTAACTATTTGTTTAGAATAAGTAGTATTTATTATGTGACAATTGATTTTAATGTGTGATTTTAGTGAGTTATTTTTTATTTTGTATTTTACTAAATGTGTGATTTTAAATGTCTTATTAATTTTAATATTAACGAATTATTAAAAACAATTCTACAATAAAACTTAAAAGTATACAGGCAAATCACATAATTATTATTAGCGGTAATTATATAAGTTAGCGACACACTTAGCGGCATTTGGTGACAGAATAGAGTCCCCCATATGGTAACCCCCTTATAGGTATGGAAATGCATTAAATGCTTGACATTTACGATAAGCCATTACTGGCATTTAATCTTATAGTTTGGCAATAGTTTTTTAGTCGGCGGGATAATCGAGTAGTACCGCATTGCGTAAAAGAAACATCCTTGTAATCTGAAAAATTATTATCACATTAACTAACAGTTTACTGCGTCGAATTAAGCGTCTTATTTCGAATGAAAATACATCTTTGAATTGAAACTTGAAAGAAATACAGGGTCATGAAACATCAAAGAGTGTGAAAAATATGCTTATAAATATCTCGGCAACTAATTATCCGATCGACTTCATTCTTTATGCAAAATTTTTGTTTTTTTATTGTCTTGTATATTCACTTCTTCGAAAGAACATTTTCGAAAATTTTTGTATATCTTTTATCAGAACAAATATTTCGAGAGTCCGAAAAAAATAGTTCCGGATAATCGAGGTTACTTATATTCAATAGATTTCTTTCCATTATTACTTCCCAAGTACACACCAAATTTGTTCGGGAGATAGATCGTTTACAGACACACAGACACACACACATATACAGAAACAGGCGGACGGCAAATTTTTTTTTTCTTCTAAAAATATGTTTTTCGGATTCTCCAGTGTCTAAAACATGTAAATCCGTCAAAAAACTCTATTTTTAAAACGATTACAAGACTTACCCTATAGCACGTATGACGTAAGTAAAAATCATTATGAAAAGATTTGAGAGCTCAATGTTATATGTACCGCAGTTGCCAGTGAACATTTTAAGGAAAAAAAAAGAATAGAAAATTTTTGTCTAGATATATTTATTATGAAATATTTTGAAATTAATCAACAAAAGTTTAAGTTGAAGATTTATCATAACGACCTATCATTTATCATCTAAATAAACTTCCTATTAGCTATCTAAAGAACTTCAAACATAAATGAACGAATTTCAATCTCATATTTTTGATGTTTAATTTTTTTTTGTTGTTGTTCCTTGAAATAACATTTGTAACATAAAAATTATTTTTATGGAAAGAGAAGAACTTTCTGCTTCATATTTGATGAGAAACATATACAAATAATTTATCAATTTTATTATTACTGGCAATTCATCACGGGGGCAAACATATGAAATGCTTTGCGAAATTGAATTTACTATTAAAATAGTATAAAAAAAATTTAAAAGCAGAAGATATTTTCAAAAAAAAATCAAGTAAAAGTTTGATTAAATTTTATTTTCTATTGAGTTTTTTGTTATAGAACATAGAGATAACATTTTTGATTAATTGAAACTTGAAAACTTACAATTTATTGAAAGTTAAAGGCAACTCACGACGAGCTTTATATTAAGTCTAAATACTGGAATGTAAATGTCTGTGCATAGAAAAAAAAATTAAAAATGCTTCAAAATATTTTTTTAATGTTAAGCTTATAAATTATTGAAAAAAAAAATGTTTGTTACATTCTAATATTAACAAGAAGAAAAAATACATGGCTAGGCTGCAAAGAGTTTTTTTTTGTCATGTGGATTTATCTTAGATGGTATTTGACTACCTTTCTATTTTGTGCTTTTATGTTTCTTTCTTATCATATAGTATATAATGAGCAATTATGTTTCATTTATATTTTTTACTTCTTTTATTTATTTATCTTTTATTAAAGACAGACAATTTCTTTAATAGTTTATATAAAGAGATTTACTTTAAACTATTAAAGAGAGACAATTTCTTTAATAGTTTTTTTAGTAGTTAGTGTAGTTAGTGCGACTTTCATGAACTTAGTGATTACGATTATAGCAGCATCACAATATGCAGAGCTATCAAATTGGACAACTGTTAACCAGTAGGTCGAAATCGTTGGAGAGACTCTGGCTTGCCTGAGTAGCGTGTGGAGATGGGATTGAAATTCGTATTTTCCCATAGAAATAACAATGAGACTATTTAATTGTAATTGAAATATCAGGTTCATTATTATAATTCGCATGCATTTTAATCAGATTGATGGCCGAATCGTTATGATGTCCGTGTTGTAGATGTACGTGTTTGCGCTTTATGGCCTTTTGTTGAAATTTTAGTATTTTCTATTTTAACGTGTCTTTTGACCATGTGATTTTTTGCTTTTAGCACGAACTCTGGGATAATCAATTTAGGCTTTAAATGCTGTATGATGTCCAAATCGGTATAATTTAAATTAAATTTTGAAACAATTTTTTATTTGTAGACACATGTTTTGATACGAATAAGGTTTTTTTTTGCAGATATGTGATGAGTTTTGTTGTTATTTTAGTATAAACCCTCCTTCTATCATATAAAAATAAAGTTACCTTTTACGCCAGATTTTTAGCAGGTAGTTTTATTTGCAGCTTAATAAGTATTCCTATATGCATCTTCGGAAATCGCTTGCCCAATCAATGCAAATGATGAGATATTTATATACACAGAGTGAACCTTGTGTGCTAGCAAGACATAAACACAGTAACGAAAACTGCTTCCGAATATTTCTGCGGTTATTCCCGACGTTTTAGGCATTTGCACAAAAAGTATTATGCTGAAAAACATTCTGCCACTGACATCTAGAAAATAAATTCTGGTTCTATAAAAAATAGTTCCATGTTATCCTTATAAATTCTAGTTCCCTTCGTCCTAGAGTTCTAGTTTTCTGTATTAACATTCAAGGGAGTTTTCCTATATTATCGTGGTGAAACTTATTTGAAAAATATATGAAAATAAATGTGAGTACAAGAAGTGAGTTTTATTAACTGTAATTATAGTTTATGAATTAATTTTAGAATTTCTCGCAATTCAAACGACTCATAATATAATGTAAATAGAAAACGATAAAGGTGCATCACCTAGAAATTCTTGATCATTTCGTCTATTTAGTTTATTTTTTTTTTACCTTATTTGCTTAACTCGGAAACCTATATTTCTAGTTTAGGGATTTAGAAATTGACTACCTGTTCATTTTAGATGAAGGCGGTGTATTTTTCCTTTCAGTGTAATTTTTACAAATTTTTCAGCTGAGACCTTGATGCAAACAGGTTACATTCGAAACTGCTTACGAGATTTGAATTATTCAGAAAATGTTTCTCGCATAAGCTTGTCCTGTCATTTCAATGTTCAAAATTCACTGTCTACAACTTCGATGTAGATGAAATGTTATGAATCTTATTGAAAATATCCACAGTTCTTGCATTGAGAAGACCTCATTCTTCATGTCTTTTTTTACATAGTGATGCACCTATTTTATAAAGCATTAATTTTAGCAACACAAATATGTTATCATCAAAGGTTGATTACTTTGACCACTTGAAAACTACATTACAACTATTATTTTTTTCAACACGATAGATATTAAAGGCAGATATAGTAAACATTTGTGCATATTGTTATAGATATTGAAGCACATTTATTTTTTTTTATTTTTTGTCCACCTAAATTGATATTTTTTTAAGTGTATGCCATGTCCTGCTGGACCCTTTATCTATGTCAACAGCACCTCTTATTGGTGGAAACTTCAATTTAGTATTAGTTTTATAACAAAAATATCATCACTGAAGGCATCCCTAAAAATAGAACGAATTCCACTGGAGACTGTTTAGTTAAAAACGCGCCCAACAAACACATACATTTCGACTCACGAGTGGCCGCAACCGCAGCGTCGGTTAAGTATCGGCATCAGCACAGTAGTTTCGGAGAAGTATCGGCAGCATGTCGACCAATCTGAATAATCTGCTTTTTCGACTGCCGGTTACCGTAACCGGTCCCTTTATGGTTATATATTGGCAAGCGATTTACAACGGCAAGTGACGCAGGTCCGATACGTGATTTCTGATAGTTGCCCGATTAGTTTGACAGCATCGGTCCGAGATCGGGATATTTCATCTTAGAAAACATTTATTTATATTTTCATTCAAATTCGAGTTTATTTGGGAATATTAAACATATTTTAAAAATTAATGGGTTTTATATATTTTCCAAGTTTTTTCAAGGAATCATTATAACAATATGAAATAAAACTTTTTTTTTAAATTCTTATGTATTATACATGCGTGGGTGATAAATGAAAGATATTATTGGAGAAATAAAATTATTATATATATATATATATATATATATATATATATATATATATATATATATATATATATAGCTCTAATAAAAGTGAATGATTATGAAAATTATTATGAAAAGAGTTATTTGTTTTTAAAAATTTTTTGAAAGCATTATATATATATATATATATATATATATATTTCATATATTTCTTGTAAAATTATAACTGTGATAAACAGAAAAATTGCCAAAAATAGCCTACATTTATTTATTAAAAAATTTTGTTTTTGAATTCATGTTAAAAGGACATACAATTATTTGAATCATAAAAATAATTTGTGAAATAGCTCCTTAAAATTATTATTCATTAAAAATTTAATCGTAAAAAGTAGGAAAAAATACTTCATAAGTTAATTTAATTATTTTCTAATTATATAATCATTTTAAAATCAATAGCTAAGTTTCTTGTTTTATTTACAATTATTAATTAATTACATATTAAATTAATATTATTAATAAGAATTAAAAATAATTTTACAAGCTATGAAAATATAAAAAAATCTATCCATCTTTTTAGCTTTAAAATTAAAAAGAAAAATTCAGAAATATTCCCCTTTTAAAAAAGTATTTACCAAACGAAAAAAAGATAAATTGATATTTACATTTTATTTTAAGATTAAAAATTTTTGATAAGTAAAATAATTAACATTGCTACATAATCATTAAAAATATATTCTACATTAAATCATCAAGTGACACAAAGTTATTTCTTAGTCCAGTTAAAAGTTAAAAGGGATTAATTAACATTTTATTTTTTTTTTATTAAAACTCATTTTTCCGTACAAATATATATTTACTAAATTAACTTATAACATTACATTATTACATAACAACAATATTACATTATAATTCCTAAAAAGAAAATTATATTAACAGAAAAAACCTCTAAAATTCACTTATTTTGTTAATACTTAGGCATTCTTAAAGTTATAAGAAATATTCAGAAATCCCCCAAAATTATCTACGAAAAGAAAAAATATATATAAATTAATATTTTTATTTTTTTAATTAAAAATTGCTGATAAGCAACAAATTAATATTACAACATAATCATTAAAAAAGCTACTTTAAATCATCAAGAGACATAAAATGAATTCTTATTCTAATTGAGAGTTATTAAGTACCAACTTATTATTTATTAAAATAAGTTTTCCCATGTTAAAAAATATATTTTATAAATTAACGCAACACATGTAATTACATTACAATTCCTAATAAGTAAATTTTATTAACTAAACAAAACCTCTAAAAATAATTTATTTTATTAAATACTTATTGATTCTTAAATTTATAAGAAAAACCAATTCGTTTGCTTTAACTAATTCGCTGAGATATTTATTGCATTCATTTAAACATTAAATTAACTTTTAAATAAACGCGCATAAGATAATTACAAAAGAAAAAAAAATCAAAGACGCTTTAAAATTTCAATTTTCCTATCTACAATTTACCTACAACTACAAACCATCACTTATCGAAATGCCTCCCCTTATTATTCCATAGAATCCTATCCTCAACAAGGCTGAGTGACCAAGTGGTTAAATCTTTTACCTTCTGTGCTTGGGGGCGTCAGATCGAACCCAGACTCTTCCGAAATGTGCTCCTTTGAAATATTAACAAACATACATGCCAAGATAGCTCATAGATGGAAATTTTTTTTTCAGTTTATGCTGGTGGCGGTCTGTGGCCTATGGTTAGCTATCAGCGTGCTTTCGGCATAGTGTTCTGTCGGGTGTGTGCCTCATGTATCGGGCCGCATTCGCGTGGTGTATCAAAAAAGTTATAGAACCAGCAGCTTCAGTCGGTATCGTGCCAATACCGCCGGTAGTGGCAAGGTAGTTGGATATTCATAGGCAAGCGGCTGTCGGCCGATTCCTTACCGATAGCTCTGTGTTTGCTGGGTGTCGACAGCTCTTTATTTCAGCCTAACATCGAAATAATTTCGAAAATTTATTATAGGTGTAGGTCAGTTTCTTTTTAAATGTATCCGTAGGTGTTTTTATTTTCCTGGAAAGAAACAGAAATATTCGCATAGATTAGCAAAATGTTCCAACTTACGCTTACTTAAAAAAAACTTACTCTTTAATAAACACTAGATGTTTATGTTGAATGTATCATTTTCCAGGCTACGTTTGATAGCCATATTCTAAATCTTAGCGCTATCTATTTTGAATTATTAAACAAAATGTGTTTATAATGTTAATTTTGAACACCAGTGTATACATATATATTTGTGAGGAAATAATTTTAACAGGAAACAAAGAATGTTCATTAAAAGGTATATTATGAAACAGAAAAGTAATGCCATCAAAATATTTACTAATGTTTTCGTAATCAATTGTTACATGATGTCATTTAATAGCAAAATTAGGTAAATGATTCACGTCTGCATTTTTCAAATTAGCTTATCCCGATGAAAATTATTAAAGTAAGAATAAAAAACAATGATTAAAATAATTTGTTGTGAAGCGAAAGCAGCACTATCTCATATTTCTTTTCAAAGTGCTAATTAACAAAACAATTCAACGCATCTGACACATCCAATATTTTTACGAACTTATTTAGTCATTAGCCAAAACCAATTAACTGCATTCATTAACGGTAATTATATCAATTAAAAATATAGTAATATTGTTGTGTTGGTAACATACATAATTTATGAACGTAAAATATGTTCTAATTAACCAAAATTAACCGATTTGAAAAAAAATAAAAAAGTAATAATTTTTCCATTCTATTCATGATTGAATTTTACTTTATCTTTCACTGATTAATACTATCGGATATTATTTCAATGGCTACAAAAAAGAGGAATAATAAACAGATTATTTTCAATGAAAAAAATTCGAACTGAAAAATTTCTATGAAGTTACATATGATTTCCTTTTTATTTTAAATAATTTTTTTTTTACTTTAGATGTGATAGGAATATTGTTGGATATTCATAAGCGCAAAATATTGTCAACAGCAAAACTCGCGGCTTTGCACGTATGGTTGATTAAATATGCCAAGTGTTATTTATGGGCCTATTTACATAAACAGAAATTAAACAGATACGAATACATTAATTTTTACTAATTAAGTCATATTTTAACGACACATCATTCTTGACCATCATCTTTCATATCATTAGAAGAACGGGCGCAAAAATTTCAGGACCACTGCGAGTAGGATTCGAGCTCTGAAGATTCCAGTCTGTTATGTTATATCCCTGTTGCAAAACATTATCCCTCATAGCATGCATGGTCACGGTGACGTCACTGTGACGTCACTGCAAGTCACTGTGGTTACGTCACATCTGTGACCGAAATGCCACCACTCAGTGATGTCACATTGTGACTGAAATGTGAACTTCTTAGAAAACTTTAAAAACTTACGAAAATTCTTCAAAACATGTTACTTTTTGTAAAATTATATTTTTCTGGCAATTAAAAAAAATGTGACGTCTCTGTTATGTCACTGCTATGTAACGTACGCCACGTCACATATGTGACAAAAAAAACAGCATATTCTAAGTCACAGTGTGACAAAAAATATGAACTTCAAAAATCTTTGAAAATGAAGAGAAATATTTTAAACAGCCACGAGTTACAGCGGCATAAGGAATGAAAATATATTAGTGGATAGCAAATGGTAAATTCCGTCACTAAAGGGGAGGGGGGGGGGCATAATAAATAAAGTGCACGATACAAGCATTAATAAACTAAATTGTTAGGCTATATTTTATCAATTTGATATCTAAGACAGTGAATGTATACTTTTTCATGATTTCAATTTTATCTAGCATTTGGATAATATATTTAGAATTACGAATATTAAATTTATACACTTTACATATTTAGTTTGCTGGGAGGAAATTTTACTCTTTCTTTCTTTTTTTACCGACCAGAATTATTCGAAACATTTCTGTGGTTTCAAACTAAAAATTTTCTATTACAGTTAAATCTGCACCTTTTAATGAGCATGTAGAAAGAGTCTTCAGAGTTTAGTCATCTATGCATTTCTTGCTTTAGAATATTTTTATAATTTGTATTCAAGTAATAAATTCTACTTCTTTCAGACTTTTAAAATAAAATTAGCATTTTCCGAAAATAAAGGAAAACAAACTTTACTTTAAAAAAATAGAAAAAGGGGGGGGGGTGTCGTTAATACATTAAATTTATTTTTACACCTTTTAAAAATTTAAACAATGTTTTATCTAATAAACTCTAATTATGACTATTATTATTATAATTATTTAGAAAAAAGGAACTTTACAATACATTTTAACTTGAATTATTTGGTACGGATAAAAAGAAAAGATTAAATACATTGGACATTTCTTCAAATACAAAATTTTAATGAATGATACTTTCAGAAAATTTCTGCGCGTTCAAATTCCATATTTCTTGTATACAAAAACAAACAATCTGTAACAAACCATCTGCTCGAAAATCGTCTGCCCACAGAAAAATAAATATGAGAATACGCGGGAAATAGTTCACTTGTTTTAGAACAACACTTTAAGATAAGGAAATGACCATTTTAGGATACACGGATATTAATGGAACGTGCATGTAAGTTTTGTTTAATTTAAATATTTTATTCCTGGTTGTATATTATGAGTTAAATAGTTATACTTGTAAGAGATTGATCTTTAACTGTCAGAAGCGATATTTTCCAATTTGATAACTGTGAAGAAAAATATTTTAATCTGCCATCGCTTGAAAAAAAAAAAAAAACTGCGCAGAGACATTCATGCCTACATTCATACTGGAATTAATATAAACATTAATTTACTCTTACTTGAGATTGAAAATGTATGGAACGACAATGATTTGGAATTATTTTATCGGCTTCTTACTATTTTTTGATTACTAACATTTATAGTTATTATTATTTTGGTGTTAAATATCATGTTCGATTATCATGAGATTACGAAACTGTTTCAGATTAGAAATTAACATTATACTGGGAAAATGTATTTTTAACATATTACAGTAGTGAAACATTTGAAAGAATTTTCTTTTAGTGCTAATAATATTTTAAATTATCTTTTAAAATCCTAAATCTTCAAACCAATGTTTTCAGATTTAACATTTGCCAAAATTATAAAATAATAGGAATTCCTTATACCATATGGAAATATTTTTGAGATATTGTTAAATCTAATAATGCATTTAATTTATCTATTGTAGTTTGCTGTTGTTTAACAGTACAATTATAAATACTAATTATTATTTTTAGTGTTTTTCAAATTGGTATATTTATTTTTTTTAATTGTATGTAAGCATTTTTTCTGTTTGTGATTTTAATCAAACATTTAATTATAGACATTCTGAATGGGTTATTAAATTTTCTTCTATTGTAAATTAATTTTCTACGTGTATGATTCGGGTAATTATTGGCACTAAAAAGTAAAATATGATATTTAAGCAATGAAATAAAGTATTTTTCATGCCTGATAGGAAGTTATAGATTAAACTGCTTTAGTATATATTTTTTTAAAGTTCATATAATACAGGATACATAATGTAGGACACAAGTTGAAAAGTGCTTATGACTTCGGTTTGTCTCTCCGTCTGTCCGTCTAGCAGTCTGTGCGCACTCTAACTCTCGAAAATATACTCGGATTGCCTGAAATTTTTGGATGGTATTGACGTTTACCATCGCACGGTACCTATTTGTAATGAAGTTTGTAGCATGCTTTGTTCATTTACAGGGACATCCAAAAGTTTTCCGTTACATTACGGCCTATGGGAAAAAGTCGTTTCAAATGATTTTTTATGATTTTACGCACGCTTTTAAACAAAATAAAATTTATATGCATTTATGAAGTGCACTAAAATATGCATTCTGTTGACTATGCGATGCAAAGAATAGTTATTGTTCATTTACAGGACTAAAAAAGGAATTCAAATACATAATGATATAGAGGTGGAGGGAATTGTTTGCGGCATACTTTAATTATGTTAATCTATTTCATATATCTAACAAAAACATAGCTGTGAAAAAAGGGAGCCAAGTTCTGTAAAGACAATGGCAAGAAAAGAAGTGATATCTAAGTGGATGCCAAGTTCAAATAAAATTCACTCAAACTTACCTAGTGAAGTATTATAGCATTTTTTAAATTGTTTAGAAATAAAAATTATTGATAGCATATTAATAATAAACCTAGAACTTGGCAAGTTTTTACCTACGAGTCATTTATTTTTATCAATGACATTATTATATCAAAACTTGTTACTTCATGTTTGGAAGCCTTCATTTGAGTGAGCTCCTTCCACTTGAACGGTGGTGGGATAAAATATATCCCACCTAATTTTAACTGCAAAATGCCACATTGACACTAGAATTCAGGACTAAAAAGTTTAATTTTATTAAATACGTGAAAAGGAGCATTTACCCATTTTTAAATAAATTTGTTTTTAAATTCTGGTGTGATTCAATCATTTCAGCATGTCACGAATAAAAGCTCTTTGCCCCTGAAGGGTTAAAGGGATGCAGTCTCTAGAGGGATGACCAAGAACAAGCGTAAGGGTATCTGTCTCTTTCTTAGGCCTTTTAGCCTGTTTGCATTGAGGTTTCCGAAGGGTGGGTGCTAGAGCGATAACCAAAGACGAGCGGGAATAGAAAGACGAGCTCAAAGGGTTAAGGTAAGCCTTATTCAAGATTTTATGATTTGTCGCCTGGCCTCAAGTGTTCTGCAATAAGTATGCAAAATTTCAAATCTGCAATTTAATAAGGGGCTCAGTTAGACAGAATTTCTTAAAATACTTATGTGGAAGCCCAAAGGGTTAAATGTACGACTTTTTCAAAAGTTTAAGATTTGTCATTTGATGTGTGTTCAGCTATAAGTATGCAAATTTTCACGCCTCCAACATAATTAGGGGCTCACTTAGAAAATATTGTTTAAAATACACATGTGAGAGCCCAAAGGGTTAAATGTACCACTTTTTCAAAATTTTATGGTTTGTTGTTTGATGTTAGGTGCTCAGCTATAAGTATGCAAAATTTCACGCCTCCAACCTAATTAGAGGCTCACTCAGAAAGAATTGTTTAAAATACACATGTGGGAGCGCAAAGAGCTAAATGTACGACTTTTTGAAAATTTTTATGATTTATCGTTTGATGTGAGGTGTTCAGCTATAAGTATGCAAAATTTCACGCCTCCAACATAATTAGAGGCTCACTTTGAAAGAATTGTTTAAAATACATATGTGGGAGCGCAAAGGGTTAAATGTACGACTTTTTCAAAATTGTATAGATTTTCGTTTGATGTGAGGTGTTCAGCTATAAGTATGTTCAATTTTACGCCTCCAACCTAATTAGGGGCTCATTTAGAAAGGATTGTTTAAAATACACATGTGAGACCCCAAACGGTTAAATTTACAACTTTTTCAAAATTTTATGATTTGTCATTTGATGTGAGGTGTTCAGCTATAAGTATGCAAAATTTCACGCCTCCAACCTTTTTAGGAGCTCACACAGAAAGAATTGTTTAAAATACACATGTGGGAGCCCAAAGTGTTAAATGTACGACTTTTTTAAACTTTTATGGTTTGTCATTTGATGTCAGGTGTTCAGCTATAAGTATGTAAAATTTCACGCTTCCAACCTAATTAGAGGTCACTTAGAAAGAATTGTTTAAAATACACATGTGGGAGCCAAAGGGTTAAATGTACGTCTTTTTCAAAATTTTATTATTTGTCGTATGATGTGTGGTGTTCAGCTATAAGTATGCGAAATTTCAAGTCTCCAACATGTATAGTTTTTGAGAACGGGCTCTGTGACGGACAGAATATCTCAATTTGTTGATTTTTTATAAGCAAGTAAACCCAGATTAACCCCCAATAAGTAAATAGGTTTACAATGGAAGTCTATGGGAATTTGGCGAAATATTAGAGATATCGCCAAGGTGGCGTCACTTTTGGCGACTAATTTTGGTCGCCAAATTTGGCGATATATCGCCATGTTGGCGAGAAACTAGGCGGTATTTGGCGACAGAACAGAGTCCCCTCCTACGGCAAATTAAAATTTTGCCTAATAGACGTAATGTTAAAGTAAAAATGGGCACCCCCAGGTGGGTAATTCATCGATTTTCACAATTTTTTTATTTTTTTTCATTAGTTTTATAGTGTAAACAAACTTCGTACCAAATTTGAAGTCTATAGCGTCAATAGATATACGAGATCTTTTTGATGAGTGAGTCAGTCAGTCAGTCAGTCAGTGGTAAAATTATCGATTATCAGACATTTTCAAATGTCATTATCTCGGAAACTAATTATGCGTTATTTATAAAATTTTGGATTTTAGGTAATTAAGGTGGCCTTACTACACATTTCGTATAACAAGTACGTAGGTCTCATAGATTTTCAGTAGTAGAGCATTGAAATTTGACGAAAACAGCTCGAAATGGTTCGTGTAAATAACACACGGCTATGTCAGGCGAACTTGGCTGACACACTGCCGTGTGTCTAGATAATGAAATTGATGTATGTCGCTGAGGTTTACATACTATACATTATTTCATGTATAATACGAATAATACGTATATAGCATTTACAGGGACACACAAAATCTTTCAGATACCATATTGTATCCGTTAGCGATGATTGCTGGAAATATATTTTTAATTATGATATGCACTTTTATGATTCACTATATTTATGCATAGTGTATGGTGTATATAAATTCTATAATTCCTATACAAGGCTACACAAAAGTATTCGTAAGGATTAGTGGGTATGGGCGCAAATTGCTTAAAGGTGGTTTTTAAATGAGTTATGCTTTTTTTCGCTGAACTGCATTTAATTTACCAAGAAATATTTGTAGAATATAGATAAAATGATATACAGGGTCACGTAAAGAATTGGATACATGGCCGTCTATATATTATAATTTCTGGAAATGTGATTTCAGCAGTTTTAAGAGTGTCTTAGTTTGAATTAAATTTTAACTAAATAGTGGCGTGTAATAAAGATTTTAGGTAAACTACAGGGTTGTATAAAGGTATTCAAGTATGTTTCCCTACATTAGTATAAATTGCTGAAAATGAATTTCAACCTGTTAGGCGTTTTCTTGCTAAACTAAATTTTCCCATTATATAGTATATATACACTTAAAAAAATGGGTACTCAAAATTGAGTAAAAAGTACTCAATTTTAAATGCGTCACATGCACAAAATAGCTTCGTACCAAATGTACTCAAAGTTGAGAAACACATGTACTCATTTTTTATTCCATGGCTGTGATCAAATATGAATCGTTATGTACTGCCCCCCACCCCCCCCCCAAAAAAAAACCACCTAAAATGTAAAGTAAAAATGTACTGACATTTATTTCCCGTCCAAAGTTCTTAACAAGAAATGTTTAATTGATTATTTATCAAGAAAAATAGCAAAATTCTTAACAAGATACTCAAATCGAATATTTTTATGACAAGAACATTATTTCCAAGCAATTATTTTTAAAATGCTGTGCATAATTTAATATTTACATTAATAAACATCATTTATGCCGCCATAAATGAAATGAACTATTACAGGGTACAAAACTATTTGTTTGTTTGGGTTTGATAACATGTGATGCTTCAAAATAGAGAAAGCATAGGTTCATTTTTCATCCAAAAATATTCAATTCAATATGAGTACGTCGGTTTGCTCATTTTTGAGTACTTCATTTTTTTTCAGTGTATTAACTTACAGATCAAATAAGGGCTGTTTATATTTGGCTATGGACGGTAACTGCTGAAATCAGTTTTTCAAATGTTTTATGCGTTTTCTAAAATGTTTACTTAGTTATCTTATTTACGTCATTTCCCTAAATTACGATGTCTTGTTAAAGCATTCAGAAAGTGTTGGAAAGTATATTTTAATCTATGCTTAACGCATGATTTTTTTTACGCTTTTTTTTTTTTCTATTTCCCAGATCAGTCTCTTCCTATAAAACATACCAAATCTATTTAGCTCATATTCACAAAGTACAATGTACACGGGAATAAAAAATTTAAATAAATATCGCTTATCATGCCGCTCTATAAATAATAGTTGTATTAATATCCGTTAGTTTCCATGTTCGTATTTAATAAAGCAATGATAAATCAAAACAAATTAAAAAACTTACACATTCTAAATATCAAGCATAGAACTTAATAAAAAAATATGTCAGTTGATAAGCATTGTTTTTTAAGTGGAAAAATGTAAAATGTTTTAGAAGAACAGGACTCCAAAGTAGCGATATTTTGCTAAAAAGTACGGTAAAAAGATAAGATTTTATATTTACAGCAAAATTTTATTTTAAAATCCATCGCTGTATTAATACTTAGAAATTTTTCCAGAGAGAATCATTCGCCTTATATACAATATTTCAAATGAAAATCAAATGTCAAATTAATTGCTTAAAAGGCGCAAAGGCCAACATTGTGAAAAAGATTCCATGCCGGGATTCGAACCCGGGCCATCAGTGTAGCACACTGACATTCTACCGAATAAACCACATGGAACGACGCCCAGCCCGTAAAATTTTTCACTATTACATGTTCGCAAGGCTACAAACGCAGCATAAGATGGAATATTTATCGTGAGCCACCGACATGGGGTAAACACGAAACTTAATTAAATCCAGCATCGATTGAATCTACATTAATAATTGGAAATTTTTCCAGGGAGAAACATTCGCCCTGCATACAACATTTCAAATTAAAATTGCCTTTTAAGCAATTAATTTGAAATGTGACTTTCATTTGAAATATTGTATGCAAGGCGAATGGTTCTCTCTGGAAAAATTTCCAAGTATTAATATAATTTCAATCAATGCTGGATTTAATTAAGTTTCGTGTTTGCATCATGTGGGTGGTTCACGCTAAATATTCCATCTTTTGCTGCGTTTGTAGCGTTGCCAACATGTAATAGTGAGAAATTTTCCAGCCTGGGTATCGTTCCATGTGATTTAGTCGGTAGAATGTCAGTGTGCTGTACTGATGGCCCGGGTTCGAGTCCCAGCATGGAATCTTTTTCACTATTTGCGTGTTTTAAGCAATTAATTTGAAATTTGATTTTCATTTGAAATCACAGTGTTTATGACAAGTTCGTCACAAATGACACATATTTCACAAATTGTTCACAATGTGACTTCAAAGCATTGTCGCTTTCGTCACAGGTTCGTCACAAAGTTAATGCCAAAATAGTCACAAATGACACACTTTTCACAAATTTGTCACACCGTGACTTCACAGAGTGGTCACAATGTGACGTCACAAACGTCCTCTAAAACGGCCATAACGACCTCGCATTCTAGTCACTGTGACGTCACATCGACGGTCACAAAATCACAGTGTGACTTCACAACGACGTCGCCGTGACGCCACCATGCCTTACGGGATGTTACTATGAGTTAATTTGGTGTTTGTTCCGATTGTTTGTCCCGAAATAAATCGTCATACATTTATAAATTTATGATTTTCGGTATGACCTTCCTTCCTGCCATATTTCAAGGTTATAGGTGAACGAAAAATACCTTATAGGTTTCTTTCTCAAAACCTATAGGGTATTTCCCATTGACGTAGAAACTTAAGATTTGTCACGACGGAAGGGCTAAATCACGAGTAAAGGAAAAAATCTGAAAAGCATTGATTTATATTTTTTATTTTGTTTTCATATATACAGTACACGCTCGATTTTACGAACCTCTTTTTTACGAATTTTTCGTTTTTACGAACTAATGTACTGGTCCCGACCAGCATTCCATTGAACTAATGTTAAATTCCTCTCCATTTTACGAAATAAAATTACACAAAATCTCTATTTTACGAACTTTATCTTTTGGTACATTTTAAATTTATACTTGTATTTCGTCGAAAGTAGACGGGGGAAAAGAGGATTAGCGAATAATTGGCACGGGTAGAAGAAAATTCTCTTCTGTAGGTGCGGTGTTGTCGCGTATCAGTAGGGAAAAAAGGAGGGAGGCGTCAAAAGAAATTTTCTTGCACTAAATCTGGGTATTGTTCTGGGTTGAATGCAGTGGTCAAGTTATTAGATTCGCTTAGCCATTTCACATTTTGTCATTCTCATGTGTGTTGTTCATGTACACATTCAGATTTCTTGAAAATGTCAACGAAACGTGCATGATTTCAGATGTAAAGAAAAAAAAAACCTTGAAGGAAGAGGATGCGAGAACTCTGACATAAACGGAAATTGCTAAAAAAATATGGAATACCGAAAAATATTTTGAGCACGCTCATTAAGGAGCAAGAAAAGGTACTTGCCATAAGAATTGCATCTGATGAAGTTGCACCTTCACAAAAATATTTTCGGAAGGCAAAATTTCCTGATATTGAGAAGGCTCTTGCTGCTTGGCTTTGGAAGAGTAAAAACAAGAACATTCCCATTGAAGAAAACCTTTTAATAGAGCAAGATGACATATTTGCCTCGAAACTAGAAATGAAGGATTTTAAGGGTTCAGATGGTTGCCTGAAAAAATTTAGGTTAAGACATGGTTTGAGTTTCCGAAAATATCGGACAATCACACTTTTAAAAAATCGGATGCAGAAGAAAGGCCAGAACATGAGCAAACTATCCCCAACTCTTAAAGAAGCTACTGAATGGCTCTTAGGACTCCGTCGATATTTCGAATCTGATGTCAATATTGAGATGCTTTCAAACATCGATAGCCTTTAATCATATGTTTATAGCAGTGTTTCAGTGAAGAAAGCAAAAAGAACTGAGTTTTTTTAACATAAATGAATAAAGGTGAGTTATTTCACATTTCTTTCATTTTTTTTTCTTGTACGCTCCCATTTACGAACTTTCGATTTTACGAACACATATAGGAGCCCGCACGAGTTCGTAAAATCGATCGTCTACTGTATTATCAATATTCCCGTTTATGAGAGTTCATTATTTTGCTACGTAATAAGTCGACATAGATTTATAAACTAATGATTTTCGGATTTTAAGTTTGCAAGGATTATAAAACCTCTTTCGTACTAAATTTGAAGGTTCTATGTAAACCGGACGTTCTCTATAGATTTTACTCTCCAAACCTGTAGGGTTGACCAAGAACCTTGAAATTTAGCACGAAGGCGGGTTTTCAACAGAGCCTTGTTGTCAAGTTGTGAAGCTGTCAGATGCACATGTAAAGGAAATATAGGAAAATCATGAATTCTTAAACCTATGTCAAATTCTTACGTGATGTTCTATAATCGGTATTTCGAAAGCAAGGCTATAATGTTTCCGTTTTTTTTTTCTTTTGAGGCACGAAATTGGATATACCACAGATTGTAAAATAATGTTGTTTCTTTATTATTAAATTAGTATAACTTGGACCATCATAAACATTAAAATATCGTTAACCAATAAATTAACACTGATTTAGTGTATTTAACAGTCATTTTTTTGTAGCTAAAATCTAAATCTGAATCAGGACCTTACCTAGTTGGTAGTTAGGTATCTTTATTACAAAAATTTTAATTTATTATAGTAGCTAAAGTTACTTACATTTTATTTGATTGATCAGAAAATTTGTATCTAACATTTGATAAGGCATACAATTTATTTTTCTCCTCTTTTCGATTTCTTAAAATTTAAATCACACAATTACATTGTTAGTTCGTATCTTTGTTTTAGAAGGTATCACTGTTTAAAATTGTAAGTTTCTGCACTGGTAATTTCAGAAAACTTATACTGAAGATATACCTATAGAAAATTTTCCCTCCATTCCACTTATTTCAAATTCGATTTTCTTTTCAACTTTTCGTTGGTGGAATCACATCCTAATAGAATCCTGAATGCCAAACATAAAATTTCTATGCTGATACTAACATAATAATAATTATTATAGAGCATTTTCCTATCAGGTCGTCCTTTAAATTGCGAAAACCTTAACAAATATAAAAGTAACCTCCATATACAATTTCACGTTTGCAGTTCCAACAGAATCAAAGAAATCTAAATTTAGAAAGTTTTGCACTCATACTCTCTTTGAATGTAATTTGTAAAGAAATACATTATAGCCTGTTTTTAAGCAGAAGATGACATCATTATTATGGTGAGAGAAAATTTGAAATCAGTTCGGTAGTTCAAAGTAAAATCGTGATTTTAGAACTTTTTCCTCCCATTTTATCCTTTTAAGTTTCTAAATTTTAGAAATTGTTCTAAGTGAGCATGCACCGCTTAAACGTAACTTAATATTTCACGTTTTTAGCCTTAAGATTTTGAAAAAATAAACATAATTTAGAATGTTCTTAGAACATTTTTGGTTCATTTTATATTTTTAAGTATCGATAATTTTGTAATCAATCCTAGTAAGCATTACATCCTAGTAAGCCTAATCTTAATAAACATTAAGCATCCTAAAGGTATCAACTATGTCAAATTTCATATTTCTAGACTAAATGTATTCTAATAAATCGTAATGTAAGATTTTTTGTCGCTCTTGCGCCCTTTAAGGGCGATACCACACAGCTAAATATAGCCCATTTCAAAAAGAGACTGTTAGAACATTCTTATACTGAAAGAATTCTTGAAATCGGTTCAGTGGATACAAAGTAATTGTAAATTATAGAACTTTTTCACTAATTTCACCATTTTTACATATTTTAAAATCTGTTCTGTACAAACATTTACCTCTTTAAAAGCAACAGCCATGTCAAAAAATAAAATTTTTACCCCTAATAATTCCAAATATATCGTAATTCAGAATGTTTTCCTCTCATTAAATTTCGATTCTTTTAGAAACCATTCTTAGCGAGTGTATACTTCTTAAAAGTAACCACTATGGCAAATTTAAAATTCCCAGCCTCAAGCATATCAAAGAAATACAGTTTTATATCCCTATACCCTTTTAAAATGTGAATTCATTAGAAAATGTTTGAGTGCCAGCATTTACGTCTTAAAAATAATGTTTTATTTTAAGTTGCTACATTCTTAGGAATTTTCAATGAATCACAATTTAAAACGTTTTTACAACGTTTCCTCTCATTTCAATATTTTAGTAACCAATCTTAATTTTAGTTACCATATACATCTTAAATGTAACAATCATACCGAATTAGATGTTTCTAGACCCAGGCTTTTTTGCTTGGCCAGCTTGGGGTAGTCGCAGGGACACAAAATATTGCCTATGGTGTAGTGAATGTCACCATCGCTTCTTCACCATTAGTTTTGAAATAGGTTCTTAGCGCTCTGTAATCAGCATGTTTCCAAATCGGTACTAGTGCGCTCAGCTGTTGGATCATCAACAACGTATGCACTTTGCAAATGAATTTCTTTTCCGATATTATGGCGATAACGACTGACCTCTTCGCATATTATGGACGGATGAGGCATATTTCACCTTAACTGGCAACGTCAACACTAAAAATTGTGTGCACTGGGCAGAAATGAATCTGTACAGTGTGGCACCAGTACCTTTATACGACGCCAAAGTTAATGTATGGTGCAGCATTGCTGGCACAATTGTTCTCGCCCCGTGCTTTTTTGAGGAAGCGACACCAACGCGGTTTGTAACATGCTCTGTTACAGGATCTCGCTATACAACCATGCTGCAAAATTGCGCCACACCAGAACTGCTGTAGTAGAATGCACTGAATGACGTTGTTTGGATGCAAGATAGCGCACCTCCATTTATAACGAAGCCTGTTTGAAGGGTCATGGAACAGCATTTTGGCGACCGCGTCATCACATTTTCCATTTCCGTAAACAGCACAATCCTCCGACATCACTTCTATGGATTTCTGATTCTCGGGATATCTCAAATCTAGACTGTGCCTGTGCAATCCACAATCTCTGCCGGATTTGAAAAACTCTATGAAACATGAGATTGCAAACATCCCTCATGCTATGTTACGTTCTGCTGTATTGACCACAGTCTTCTGTATGCAGTGCGTAATTGTCTGTGATGGCACCCATGTGGAAAATGTGTAATCCAAATAAAAGTTTTTTTTCCCCGATCTGTTTTGCAATCAGTGATTGGTGTTTTGGCTCTCTAATATGCAAATTTTCTCCGTGCGCCTCGATCGTGTTTTGTTTGGCCGTTCGCAGAACTGTTTTTTGTGCGAGCATAACGCGTCCATTTTTTGTGGTACACGTAGCGTTTCAACGCTCTTTAGGGTTTTCGCATGTGCTAATCAATTTGACATGGGAAAAAATGGGCGTTGTCATTCGAAATTTTCGAGTATCTGTACCTATAACCGTAACCCTGCGCGCCATTTTGTTGAAGTTCACAGTATCTCAATCTCATACTTCTGAATAACTATATCTGAAATCTCATCTCGATCGGTTGAACAGATAGCCGCTAGAGGTCCATATATCGGCAAAGATTTTTATGACCACCCTGTATAACACTTTCTTTAGAATAATATATTATTAGTTATAATGTAGTTTTTTGCGTGGCCTTCTTCCAGTTTTTCTTAAATAAATAAAATTTAAAAGTCTATTGAACGATTAGAATTTATTGAATTATCCACAAATGTCTCGGATCTTTTTGTCAGTAGTTGTGAAATTATTAAAATTCGTCATCTTTGCGCTAATCATCTTTTCCCTTACTAACTATGCCGCAAATTATGATAAACATTGTGATTTGTACAAATAAAATAGTAATAACTTTTACTAAATAATACTATACTTAAATTTTGCTTAAGAAATCGCCAGTTTATAAAAATGAAGCAAACTTAATAATTTCCAATGCAAACGCTTAATTTTGATGTAATATTTAGATTTTTTGGTAACTTATAGCTTCGGATACCAATTATGCAGATTTAAAATTTGGAACTATCGTTGTAATTCAGATTCCAATGAGTGTAGTCTTTTAAGCATAACTCCAAAATTAGTTTGTGGAATGAGCTGTGAATCTAGAATCCGATATTTGATACTTCTAGAAATGGATTTCTATTCAGAAATTTATAAGTTGCGGTTCATGTTTTTATAAGTAAATTTAAAAATGGTACATATTTTCAAAATTAATTTTAAAAATATGAATTGTAATTTGTAAATTTTTTAATGGAAAACGATTTCTAGAAGCTTCAAATATGCAAATTCGAAACTATATTTCTGTGCATACTTACATATAGTTAGACTTAAGTGAATTTAGAAAAATACACCACACACATTTGTACAAAAGTGTTGCGAAGTTTGGCGACAATTGGTCAAATATCATGAAACGTCACTACAAAGACGTTGTTTATAAACAATTTCAGACAAAACAAGATTTCAAAGTTGTTCTGAACAAATTTCGTCAATTGCGATGAGCAACTAATAGCCAATCACAAGCACGGCATTACATAGAATCAAATGCTATTTTCTTATTTCAGGAACGAAAAATACGTCAGACGAAACGACTTTTAAACAAGACATATCTCGATTAGTGGCACTATTAAATATCGTGTCCTAAATATTACAGATTAATTTTTATACACGTGAAATGGATGTTTTTGTTTTAATCAACCATTCTGTATTACTAATAAAATAAAATAAATTTAATCCAAAATTTCGTTTTAATGAATCTCGAAATAACATTCTGTTAAAGGTAACAAACTTAGAATGCAAAAGAAAAGAAACATTAAGTTTAAGTAACTTTATCTATTAAATATGATATTATTAAGTCTAAAGATTCATTATAGATATATTACATAATAATACATATTCTCAAGATGATTAATGTAAAGTTTAGAAAAATATTCAAAGAACAATGATAAAATAAATGATTTTTAACTGTGTGCGTTTTCACACAAGTTTTTTCTGTATCTAGTATTTTAGAAAATTGTTATATCTCCAAAATATATTTACTTAAAATTAATTATACTTTTGCATATGATGTGTGTGCAAATATTCAAATATTTACATTGTACAAAAAGTAATTAATTTAAGTTAGATAAGTATAAAGGAAGACATTTATTTTCTGATAAAATATGAAAAAAGTGATAAAAGTTTTAAATGGATATTTATGAACATTTCTGCATGGATGAATTTTTTTGTCATCGAAGAAAAGTTAAAAATTCAAAGCAAACTGTTTTACTTAATTTAATTCTTTTTTTCAGTTTTGTATTTAACTAGTTTATTTTTATGCATTTTTACAGGAGTTAAATTACACATATTGCTGACGGTATTAAAACTCTTCATTTGAATAAATTATTTTTCTAATACAATTATAATTGCAACACATGTTATCTACAAAGCAAAAATGAAATTTAAGCAATTAAACTGCCATTGGGAGACAGTGGAACCAGGTTCGTTATACGATCATTAAAAACGTGCTTACTGTGTACAAGCGACCAGGATCTAACATAGACTATCTAGAGCTCAGTAGCAAACATGATTTTGGGGGCCTCACTTTATGGAAAATTATAGTGAATTATGATGACGTGACTATCCCTAAACTCCATACCTATTTATTGTACACATAAATTACATACCATGTACTGTTCATATCTTTATACAGGGTATCACAAGAAAGATGAGCACAACTTAAAAAAAATTATAGTTTGGTTGACGGAGGCATTTGTTTGTAAACTTTTCCTTTGCTTATCCATATATGTCACGAGATATTTGAAAGACAAATGCCTCGAATTGGTCATTGTAAATGGTTTTAACTTACCTCGTTATGAGAACAACATCAGTAATGACTTTCTCCGGAAAACAGTGGAATGCCAAGTCGTTATAATAAACTTGTAATCATTAGTTTTCTAATTATATAATTTGTTCTATTTTTTGCAAGGGGGTTGGAGGGGCAGTGGAAGCAGAGTGGAGAACCAAAGAAAAGCACCCTCTTCCAATTTTTTTAATGTAATAATTTTGGTCCCTTTTGGCCAATTTTAACCGTTTGGCACCCTGCTAGTAAATATACTGATTACTTTCATGAGACCCCCAACAAAGAGGGGGGGAGGGGGGGTCTAATGGCAGCTGCCCCGCATGCCCTTGCATTAGTCAGGCCCTGGAAGTAACAATCACTTTAAATACGCGGTACATAAATTTCTCTCGCACGGTAGTTGCTCAATTAGAGAGATATATAAAATTGAGTAATCTTACCAATTTATTATTGAAGTACAGACTTCGAGAATAAAGTGTTCAATACTTTAGACACTGTTTATTAATCAATGATTTAATTGAAGATTGACGCACTGAAAAAAGTCTGTTAGCACCTTAATATAAGAGAATTAGAAAAAAAGGAAAATTAGAATGACTGAATTTATTTATTTATTTATCTTGAACTGTTTCTGAAAAAAAAAATGGATACTTCGATCTAACTTTGTCGCAACTCATTATACAAAAACGTGTCTGGTATCAATCGATTAGAAAAAATGTCTCTAATTAATGCTATAATAAATTTTGCTCAGGATTAACTGTCAGACCGATTTCTGTCAAATAATTCATTGGTTATAGTTTAAAAAAATAATATAAAGATGTAGTAAAACTTATATTTAAATCGTTCTTAAAAGGGTAATATTAGATATGTAATGTTTTTTATGATAAATAACTAATGCCACAACAAACATAGTCATGCCTGTTGAGAGAAAATAATATCTTTTAAATATCAGAAACAAAGGCAAAAGTGGGCTACACTGTAAAAAAAACGACATTTTTTACAGTACAAAGTACGGTTCATCTCGCGCACAAACTCGATCACAGTGAAAGTGCTGTATCTTTCTTTGGTTTCCTGACTATATAAACATGAAAAATACAGTAGTTGCACAAAGTGCACAAAGTATAGTAGTTGCACAACAGCACATTGTGCTGTTACTTTTACGAAACTACTGCATTTTTCATGTTTATTTAGTCAGGAAACCAAAGAAAGATACAGCACATTCACTGTGATCGAGTTTGTTTTGGCAAATTTACAGTGGTTTTTTTTACGGTGTACTTCAGTGTGAAAAGAAGTTTGATTGGGTTTTTGTATATATCAATCAGTAGCAAGCATAGTCTGTGTCGAAAAAAATTTCTTAAAATAACTAAAAGAAAACTGAACATTACCATCAATACTATGGGCGAGGACAGATAAGAATTATAAAATCGATATATGAAATAAATAAATAATCGGTCAAGTGCCAATATTACTCGCGTACAGATGATTTCGTAGAATAAATATATTAATTAGTTTGAATTACAAAAATATGTCATTAAAATTTGTCATCTAGGCTTTAAAAACCGATGCCGCACAGAGCACGACGCCCGTGTTTTTATGTTTGTCCAAATGTCCAAACCGTCCGTGTCTTTAAGGTTTAACATCGGGGCTAATTACCAATAATATTTTTCGAAATTCATTATCAATAATCCTTTTATACTTCTGCGTCGATAGGTACCTCCAGCACTTCTCAATTGCTCTGCTGAACGCCCGCAAGTTGAAATTTATTTATAACTTAAAAATGCGATTTTATCAAAAACTATGTGACCAAGGATAACCACTATAGTTTTCCTGCAAGACTGTAATTAACTTGTACTACCCCTAATTTTTTCATAAATTTAGTTTCAGGAAATTTGGAAATAGACGGAGCGGAGTTAGGACATATTTTTGCATGGCATTTTTGGCTATATCTCTGAATATATAATACTATAAAATTAAAGCAAATGCATTTTTTAGTTCGGCGTTACAAGAGCCTTCACAAGATATATTTGATTTTTTTTCAAGTACCTTAATTAGAACCTCTAAATTTTTCCTAAATATAGTTTTAAATGGTTAATAATCTATAAATATTTGGGTCAATAGCCTTTATTACTTCAGCCAACATGAACATTCCACGTTCCATAGTTTACAAGTAAAATGGCCATGACAGACGGGCAGACTGACGAAGGAGTGATCTTATAATGGTTCAGTTTTTTTAAGTATACGAAACCCTAAAATATGTGTAACAACTAATAGTTAATTTGACAGCATCATTCAGTTCAGTATAATATAGGTAAAAAGTTACAGAACCCGTGGAAAAATATTTTATTTTAAAAAATACTTACGTGATTTAAACTAAGAACATGAACTATATTGAAAGAGTGAATATTCTGAGTACAAAACTGATAAAAAAATTAATATTGTCTGGGAAGATAGTCAATATTCGACAGTTTCCTTGGATGGCTGCACGAATGTGTTTTACTATATTTCAGGCCTATCATCCAATTTCTAAAACTCTTATTTTTTTGTCCAATATTTTCTTCCGGAAATCGATATATTAAGGATTGTTCCGAGAAACACGTGCTTATATGTCCTTATAGAAAAAATGAGAACACAAATCCAGGGACCAAACAGTTTCTCAGTGCTATAGTACCTTGGAAATGATGGATTATTAAAAAAATCCCTTCTAAATGACATTGTTTAAATAAAGACATATCTTTTTTAAAGCTTTAATAACTTTAATGAAACATGTTGTTATGAAATAATGCTCAATCGTAAAAAATCTTTGTATCTGCAAAAGTTTTACCTCAATTTTGCACCAAACAAACGGTTCATATCTGTAACAACAAGAGCTGCAACGAAAAACGAATTTTTTTCACGATCTACGGAAATACTGGCAGGTTTTTTAATATATTCGAAGCAATATGACTATATCTTTTACATTCTTAATTTGATTTGTTTAAATAAAGCACTGAAAATGTACGTTTTAAAAAGAATGACCCATGAGGGTTTGAATGGTGTTATCATTTACTCCTGCATGGTTATAAATGTAAACAGTTCAAATCTAAACTTATGTTAAAATGGAATATGAATTCATTTAAAGTTGTTTCTCGCCTGTTTATCAGTATCTAAAAAAGGAAAAAAAATTAATCTGGAAACGATATGTATCTACAATAAGAAGAATATGACTGGAATGGAATTATTTGTAACCTAGAATAATTAACCTAGAATTATTTGTATGATTAATGTTTTTTTTACACATACTGAAAATTATTCATTTAAATGTAAATATTATGATTAATAAAATTTTAAATTGTATGTGACTATAATATACCATAGTATTGAAATAAGCCTGTCCAAGCATATTCTATATAAATATATGCATATTATAGTTTAGAAAAAGGCTTTATATCCAGGATAATGTTTGTAAGAATAATTATCATTTTAATTTAATGAAATAAAAGCAAAATAAAAATGTGAATTAATGTAATTATTATCATTAAATTGACCACCTTCTTTTGGGTAAAATATAATTAATTTTGATTTTACTGTCATGCATCCATTAGATTTGATATGTTTAACAAATAATATTAGAATTATTAGATAATACATATTATAGGACTATCTGGTTCTTTTCACCTAATAGTAATAAATTTACCTTTGTCATTCTCGGCAAAAGATAATTTGTTAGACGCATACGTTATTAATTAAATAACCTTAATTCAGTCAATTATTGTTATTTTGGTTTTAACACGGAAAACAATAACAAAATGTACTTAACCTGATTATATTTAGAAAGATAAGTTACATGTAGATTATTTTAATAGTCAAATGAAATTATCTTTAATCATAGAAAGTTAAAATATTTACAATTTATAATTGAAGAGCTGAGTGGATGAACATGTTATGCTACATTTTCTAAATTTTTTTTTAACCTTTTGGGTGAAAGCGTTATGAGGTATCCTATCACATGGTGAAGCTAAAATACTAAGAATCCATTTAGTCTTGAAGATTTAAGACATTATTCATTAGTATTTAACATTTTAATATTTAATAATGTTAATAATATTAATAATTTTTAATATTTGAAAATTAAATATAAATAAGTTTTTCTGAGAGAGTTTAGTACCATACCTGTTAATATTTTAAACACATGGTATCAAATAAAAAATAAATCATTAAAATTTACAGCAAAAACTTTCTCTTCAAATGTCATTTTTGTTACTTAACATGTTCTTCCACTTAGCTTTTCATTTGAAGAACATCAGTAATTCTTTTATAAAGTGAAGATAGGTGAGATTCATTAATTAAATACTGTTTTTAAAATGAATGCATCTTAACGAGTAGTTATTAAACATTGTATTTGACGTATTATGGTAAATCTAAAGCCGTTTTCTTGACACATACAGGATTTCCGAAAATTCCTGGACACATTTTAAAATTTAATATAAAATCAAATAATTGTCGCACATGAGTACCGTTCGGACTAAAATTCTTCTCATGATGAAAAGTTTTCTTCAAGTGAATTAAAATATTAAGTTCTAAATTTCGATCATAGATGAGTTTTTTCTGATTTTTATATTTGTAGAACAGAAATATCTGACACTTTCATTCTTTAAAACTAGATACGCTCCACTATTTACATGAAAATATTATTTACCGGCTAATGCATCGTAATCTTGAAAATCAACATAACAGCGTTACTTGCCCTCTAATAAAAATTAAAAACAATAGTTCTGGAGCCATCTTACACTGTGATGACATCGTATTACATCCAAAATCTATCGCCCCCTTTTTCCGCAATCGCCATATCATGCTCGTTTTTCTCTTCCTTCATTGCATAAGTTCATTTCGAGTACTGGCTCTTTAGCCAAGCTCCAGAATTCAGGCGGTCTGTAGAGAGTCTTTATCCTAGAGTAATGTTCGCAAGTCGTAATCTGCGAATGACTTAGTGGAAAGGAATTAGCCTCCCCACATATTAATTTTGACGCTGGGACACAGAAATGATGACTCCTAGTGCTGGGATTTGTCATTTCTGTGTCAAGCGTCAAAATTAATCTGAAAATTAGAAAAAGCATCTTTGAAAGGAAACACACGGACAAATGGCGCCATCTATGATCGAAATTTGGAACTAATTAGTTTCATTTGCTTGAAGAAAACTTTCTATCCTGAGAAGCATTTTAGTCCAAACCTCACTCCGGTGCGACAATTACTTGATTTTATATTGAATTTTGAAATGTGTCTAGGAATTTTTGGACACCCTGTATATTTTAATACAGATCATTGATTAATATTTGCCAAGTATTAATGTTGTATTTTTCTCCAGTTTTCAATTTAATTCAATGATTTTAATTATAGATAACAGTGTTAATGCTAAAGCGAGGTATAACAAAATGTACAAAAAATATTATCTTGATTATTCTGTGAGACATTTCACTCGTATACATTTCAGAAAATAAACAATTTACCTGTATCTTCATAGCCCTCCATAACATGTAGAAATACACATATTCATACCCAAATGTATAATAAGACAAATACATATACTCGTACATGTAGTGACAAATTAAAGTAGCCATACATTTGTATATGCACACACATACACACACACTCACGTAATATTCAGACATGCGCATGTACAATTTACAAAACACTATAATGTTTGTTATACAAAAGGTTCATAAATATATACCTATTATGAAAATACCAATTAAAGATGATGAAACTGATGTAAAAAGATTTTATATTTTGTTTCAGCTATAAAATTTCTGTTTTGATGCATTGGAGTTTGAGATTAAATGCATATGATTATACGTATGATGATACGTATTAAGACCTATTCGTACACATTTTTTAATTGTGTATTTTTGATTAAATCGATGATAGTGACGGTACCTCTCACAGAATTTGTAAACAAGTCAGAATAGCGAAATGTAACAAAAATAATTAACTTCTAAAGCCATTTTATTTGTAATAAATATTTTGTCGCTCTTTGTATTTGATAGTGGAATCGAAAAATACAAATAAACACTGCATACTTTGAATGTGAATTAGTACATAATCCGTAATTTTTTTCTGTACATCACAGCATTTTTTGTGATTGTATATCTCACATCACTATAATAATGTGCATTCTTTTGTAATGCAAGCATGGATGTAGAAATTTTAGTGCTATTAGAGGAGTGACGCATGTAGTTTTTAGTTCATATTAAAGAAAATGTGTCGAAGAAAATATTGAAAGTAAGGTCTTTTCGTTTGGACCTTATTTTCTTGAAGAACTACAAAAATCAAGCACATATATTCAATTCTGAATGAAACACGATTTCCACTTCTTTTGTTATTAGTTTTTACTTTGGAATACCACTATTTATAGGAATATTCGTATTATTTTGTTGCATTATTTCTAGAAACAAATAGTACTATTATTTCTATTCGAAAAGTAGTTTTGTAATGTAAAACGAATGTTACAAGTATAAAGTGCCCGTGTAAACCGTGTAAAAACACGTTATAAATCTATTTCTACATACACTTTTTGGAATTTCGAAGCAATCCAGCACCTCTATTAATTACCAGGGCATTTCTATTTAATTTTGAAATCACCGAATTCGTAGTAGCTTTATTTATTCATAGAATTTCGAATATTTTTCTGTATTTAAATAGAGAGAAAAATTAGGGTAAATCTATAGTCAAATTCTACGAAGCCTGATATTCCGACGCAATTTTTTCTTTGTGATTTTGTGATTTAAGAGTAACGTAGTACTCCGCTATCGCAGAAAAGTTTTTAAATGCTGAAGCTAAAAGAATACCTTGAAAAATGTATGCTTCTCACTTTTGGGGAAATTAACGTGAAATTTAACGTGCAGATACACTTTTTTAAAACGCAACCAAATTTCCTGTAATTCTACCAGCTCCTCACTCATATGTTAAGAGAATTTTGCACTCAAAACTATTGGAGCAGTGGCAGGATCACTGGGACTATTCGGAAAAGGTAAGATACACACATGATCTGATTCCAAAGGTCTCCTGAGCGCTTCCTCCCTTTTCTCCTGCCGTTACCAGATTCCTTACAGGACATGGCCCATTTAGGGAATACCTCCATAAATTCCATTGCTCAAGCTCCTTTGCATGCGAATGTGGCGATTTACAACTCATTACTACTACTCTTACCCACCTACCACAGGCTGGCATATTCGGCGCCCCATAACAATCCCCATAAATTGGCTAAGTAATATCTTATACCGTCTAGCACTTCGTTTAAGTTCGTTAAGCGTTTATGGCAATCTGCTCTACTACATTAATCTGTAATTTCTCTATGTATTTTACGTTTTTTTATGTTTCTTAAAGTCGCCCATTGCTCGCGTTCTCTTTTCCGGCGGTTTGAGTCTGTGGACTCATCGATGTGATATTTTTTAAAGACCTTAATGAAAGTGTGCAGGGGGCAAATGTATGCTCCACAGACGTGGATTTTTAGGTCTGAACAGTTCTCCTTTAGGCCGTCAAATGAACAGGACAACAATACGCTTCGTTCATTTGTTATTCCAAAAACAAATGTTCAGCATGACCTCCAGAACATTCTACGACACAACTGTCGTCCTGTTCATTCTGTTTCGGATCGTTAGCGCCCTCTACATGCGATTTTTTAACTAATTTTTTTTTATTTGCTGCTAAAACATATCCAACTACCTTGTGAGCATTTTCTTGCAAACCGCGTTCCTTTATCATAATTTCTTCCTTTTTTATAAGATTTTAAAGTTGTAACGAACTTTTGGCTCACCCGGTATATACACGGTCTGTCTACGAAGCTATGAGATTGAATTTTTTGTCTACGTTGAAGGCCATAGGGGCGGAGTTTGCCGGCGGTACGTGCGGTGAGAGCTTTCTGCTACAGAGTCTGAAGAAAGCCAGCTGGCCTTGAACCTTTGCAGCACAAGAATTGTTCGTGAAGCAGATACGTATTTGAAAGCGGCGATACGTTTTCAGATTGCAGCGGAGTGTTGAGCAGCCATACGTCATAAAATTTTACGTAAAACTAAACAAATTGGCTACTGAGACGCTCGCCATGTTACAACAAAACTACGTGAAGGAATCTTTCTCCAAGGCTCAAGTTTTTAGGCGGTACAAAGCCTTCAAAGACCGAAGAGAGGACGTCGATGACGTACAATGAGCGGGCGTCTATCAAGTTCTCGAACTTTATACAATGTGGCTAAAATTAAAGCGCTTTTGGATTGTGATGGTCAGATGAGTGTCCGAATGATTGTGGAAACGTCGCACTCTCAAAAATAAAATTCTCACTTTTGACGATTCAGCAATCCTCGAGCTGTATTGCGTCGTTTTTGATGATCATTTCCTATCAACATTACGTGACTTTTAACAAAACGTAAACTCTCAAATATTTGACGAAAGTTTTGCCTCAATCACGGTCAGACTCAATGCCTTTTGAGTAAACAGTTGCTGTACCTCCTCAAATCCTGCGATTTTAGCAAGCAGATATTTGCTTGTTTATGTTAGTCCTGTAATAATTTATTTTAAAACAGCACTTTTTAGTGCTTTTGAGAAAATACTGAAATATAGGTAGTTATTGTTTCTTCATTAGTTATTTTTTTCGCTGTTAAATTTTTTAGGAATGCTTATTATTATTATTATTTATGTTGTTGCTTATTATTATGTTGTTATGTCGTTATGTTTTAATTCGAAAAGAATATATTTCCTGTGTTCAAAAACATCGAAAAAGAAAATTTGGTCAATAAAATTTCCAACTTCCAGGATATCTTTAAAAAAAAATATTTAAGAAGTATAGTCTGTTTTCAATCAAATTAAAAATAAACATAATTGATCCCTCTCCCCTTTATAAACAGTAAAGTGTTAAAATCTTATCCACCTACTCAAAGTGATAAAATCTCATGCAATATGCACTTCACAATTCGTTATTTGTGTGCAACAAATTAAACAGACCATATTCTAACCGTTCATTGAGCAAAGAAAATTTCACTAATAAATGATTTAAGCAAGCCATATTATAATTAATCATTGACCATGAGAAAACCATAATAATAAATTAGCCTTATTTAAAACTTTCAGAAATTATAGCAGCACCGATAAAATTACAATCTATTTTATAAAAACATAAATACGCGGCAGATTTCATTACATCAATCTAAAAGCACATTAATACAAGTCCCCAATAGCCTGGTCGGTAGAGCAAGGGTCTCCCACACCAAAGGCCGCGGGTTCGAATCATGCCGAGGAAAATGAGAACTGATTTTTTTCTTCCCTTGGTACAGGAGCTTCCAAACTGTTTTATAGATGGCACCACCAGCCCTCTTTTGGCGAAACTTTTGAGGAAATTTATATCATGAAGCAAGTGAAGAAAGTAATTTCATCAATTTGACGAAATATTCGCTCGGAGCATTTCCCAAGAAACCGTTTCGTCAAAAACAAGGAAAATTTCGTGAAATCTGAGTATTCATTTCTGAGTCTGTGGGACTTACAAAATCGATTGTGCATGAAATCGTCATGTAAGAACTTCAAATGCTGAAAATTTGTGCCAAGCTGGTATCAACACACCCTTCAAAGTGACTCAGTTCCTGGCAAAACACAGTGTCGCAACACTGTATCGACAACCGTACAGCCCCGTTCTGTGACTGCCGGAGTTTTGTCTATTTCCTTGGTTAAAATCCTGCTTAAAAGGGCATCGTTATGACAATCTGGTGAACTTGAAAATAAAACGTAACGTGTGTTTTAAAGAGCATTTCAGTTGAAGACTTCCAAGCAGTCATAAATGGCTGGCAGAGTCGTTTGTAACGGTGTATTAAGGCAGGAGGAGGCTATATTAAGTGTCTGTAACATTATGTTTAAATAAACGAATATTATGAAATCAGTCTCATTACTTTCTGAACAGGTCCGGTATAGATATTATATTACCAAAAATCTCCAACAGTTTCTAATTTAGACATTTTGTTAAATATCTAGAGAAATTCTTGATGGAATCTTTAGAAACTGCAGGAATTAAAAGAGTATGTTTAACTTCATATTTTTCAGAGAAGGCTTGATCACGAAACCAATTAGGGGACCAACAACAAATTGGAGAAAAAAGAACTAATTTCGATTGCCCTGTTAAACATAATGCTCGAAATAATATGTAGCTCATGTACATGTTTATGCTGATATTGTACAACGTTTGTATTCATTTTTGTAAAGATATAGTATATTCATGGAGATATGAAGATTTCTTTAAAAAATTGTAGAAATTATCGCATGTTTTTTGTCGTACAAAGAACATAGTGCATTTAGAATTTAAATATATTAAATATTTCATGAAATATGGGTATATGTAAGAAATAATTTTTAAGTATTCATACGTGAAAGATACCTAAATATTTTTTTCATTATTTGGTAGTCAGTTGCATGTGCAACTCATATAAAAAGACCACTCGAATATCGTGAAATTCAGAAAGATATCGGCTACAGAGTGAGATGATTTTTAATTGTCCTATAATAAGGGCTCTATAATAAGGGACTTCCATATGTTGTCATTTTGAATTTGATTTTTTTTTTATGTATATTCATGTTTTATTTCTTTTTGGAAAACCCCCATAATGAGCATATTGCAACAAAAGAAGAATTATTAAATTCAAAGCCATCCATTACAAAGACCATTGACATTCAGTAAATACTATATACTTTGTTGGAAATCAATTGATACAAGATGATAATTCGTTGAAAATTACTTATCACCCGGCTATTTATCGAAAGCAACAGAAATTCACCACCCTATATCACCAATTACTTTATAAACTGTCAAGATATTTGACCGGTCTTGTCATATTTGTTGCTTTTATAGTGTTTTTTTGGTATAGCTCGCGTCTGCATAGATAAAAGATATTTTATACAATGCTTATATTTAATCAAATATTTAATATATTTACATTCCAATTTTACTATGTTGTTTCTACAGTATCTTGCAGAATTTTCTGAAACTAGCGTTAAATTTGCTTAAAACACCTCCATGCTAAACATTAAAAACATGCAAAATTTCTTGAATTTTTTTGTAATCGTTATATTTCCATTAATATACATGTTAATCTTATGTAAATGAATAAAAATAATGTTCAATGTCCATATATCTGTGTGCTGAAGCGACAGATCATTAAATGTATTTTATTTTATATGGTGATCCCAAATATTATTTTTTTCTTCAGTTTTTTTAATTCTCCACCTAATTGCCGTTCTTTTCATATCTTAGTTTACAAACATGAGTTATTCACTTCGCTTTCAAATATATTCTTTAGTTCCGAAGAATCCGACATGTATATTTTTAAATATTTGACAAAATGTGTAAAATCGAAAGTGTCAGGGACTTTCTGACTATTTAATGTATATATACATATAGGGATGTTACAAGAACAATACCCATTAAATAATTTCAAGTGTCTCATTCTCACATAATAAATTTTATAAATTAGTTTTCAATTCCACTTATATTCTATTATTTTAGAAACTCACAATTAGTATTTTGCTAAATGCGTCTGATTCGTTGATGGTTCTATCTTTTCTCATACTTTATGAAGCCTACAGTGTTACAAATTGGCAGCAAACTGTCCTGTCATTCGACCGTTTTTATTGTAAACGGTTACATAACTACAATTTAACAATATTCTCATGGTAATATGGACAATAATAAAGACAGAATAGAATTAAATTACGGTTCTGTAACCTTTTTCTGAAAAAATGGTTGAATGACTTGGACAGTTCGCTGTGAATTTTTAACAGTGCACGATTGTATAGGTATTATTTAATTGCTTAAATTTTTTGCGCATTCATAAATATTAGTGTATTTTATTATATCCTTAATTTGTGTAAGTTTCATAAAGTTAAAAAATATATGTTCGTCTTTGTATTCTATGTTCTTTTTCACTTTATTGCTTGATATTTGGGCTTAAGCGCTATTTTTAAATTCATAAAAACCAAAAAAAAAAAAAAAAATCATATGTAATGCCCCCCCCCCCCTTTTTTTTTTTTTTTTTTTTTTTTTTTTTTTTTGAGTTTACAAACCTGGAATTTTTAGATTAAAAAAAAAGGAGAAAAACTTTCTGTAACGAAATAAAAAAAATCTGAAATTTTGAAAGACAGATAGTTTAATTTTTTTTCTTTTTTAGGATTTCGCTAATAATATATTTTACATACAATGCTTTAAAATTTTTATTAACAGGTATTTTTGAATATTTTTAATAATTAATGTTTAATATTATAAAAAATTTTAATGCCTAACCTATTATTAAAAAAGGAAAAATAAGCATTCTTTAGAATATTACATGAGCTAAACTTTTTTTTAACTTTCATGGTGCACATTTAAAAATTAGTTGATTAAATAAATGGAAAATTAAAAAGTATTTCTTGAATAACTTCTGAATAATTTTAAACTAAATCAGAGAAAAGATTGAAAAGAAATTGTGAAACTCAAAATGGTACTTTTAAAGAGACTAAATAAGTGTTTAAAATTATTAAAATGGTCTATAAGAGTACTTAAAACCTTTGGTACGCAGATATTTTAATTATTTGACCTCTTATAAAATTGTCTAAAGCTCTTCAAAAAGTACTTAAAACATAAAGTACCCAAATAAACTGATATAATGTTTTACGTTGACAGAAAAGAACATTTATTTTAAATATATTTTCAAAACGTTTTAAGTGGTATGCATTTTATTTTTATTGAAGGCGTTACGTATTGTTTGCATTGTCATTGAAAAGTATTTCAAATGAAAAAAAAAAAATCTTTTGTGTATATATATGAGAGAAAATTGATTTTCAAAAGTTCTTTTATTATACAGAAATTCATAGAGTTTAAAGAATTGCTAAAATTTGTGCAAATATAATATAAATTGACAGCAAAAGCTTACAGTTGTAATACAGAAATAATTCAAAATTCAAACAAAATAGAAGCTCTTTCTCTATAAAAATATAAATACACAAATGCTTTATTAAAGTAAGATTTACAGCTGAGTGTGCTTAATTAAGAACATTTTAGTCATCATGATTTACACAATTGAAATTGTGAAAAGCAAACATGTATTTTCTTTATCCTTGAAAATATAATTCTAAAAAATATGGTTATAAGTTGTTGATTGTTATAACGAGGGATGTAGTGGAGAGTATACGGCAGCATATGCCATATACCTTCTGAATTTCTTTCTGTATCTCAAATTAAGACATAACATATACTACCTAGCGTATACCTTTTGCCTATAGTTAATAATCTCTGGATTTTTTACGACTACACCACTAGCCAGTAGGTTGTCCTTGCCTCATAAAATTCATTCTTATAAAACTCTGTGGCAATAGTCAATCAAGTCTACCCGAGGCTGAGTGCCTGATACAATTTAGGACCTCCCGGATATTTAGGGGCAGGGATGTACTGTAGGATATACGTCGTATACTTTCTGGGTTTTTTAAAGGAATTCCTTATAGCCTCTATATCTCAAAAAGAAGAGCGCGCATATTCTCTTGTCTATACCCATTGATTATATCGTATCCGCTCTGGTTGTTTTACGACTTCACCACTACTTATAACTCCACTAAATATGTGAAAAGTTAGCTCATATACATATTGCTAACTAGCATATTCACACTTTGTTTGTTTTGTTGACTGCTTATCTACATATTTTATTATTGTTTGAAAACCATATAACTAAACGATAATTAAATCAAAAGCATTAAAAATATATATTCTTTGCATAGTATTCAAAACCAGATGAATTATTTTATTGCAAATATGGAATTGCTTAGCTAGTTCATTAGATGAATTCTGGTTATTTCTTGCTTATCATCGGTATTGTTGTGAGCAGTGGCATCAATTTATATGGGCCTGTAAGGCTAGAGTCCACCCAATAATTTGATCTCTCCGCTCACAAAATTTCCATTGATTTATTTCATTATTTATTTATTTAATCACTGAAAAACGATTGTTTTTATTGAAGTTTTCAATATAATTATGTTTGAAAAACCGTAAGACAATTAGACTTACAGGAGCACTGAAAGTCTCTTCAGCGGATGCAAAAATTATTTTTTCTCAAAAATATATTTCCTGCATATTTTACTATTAGTTTTAATATCGCGTCGAATCGATATAGGTGTCAAAAAGGACGTTTTTTTTTCTTGATATTTAGTTTTTATCAGTTTCAAAAGTTAACCATTTTTATGTTATAAATTTTTATGTAATAAATATGAATATGAATGTATTTAAGAAAGAACTTGTAAGAATATAATGTGATAAATTATTTATTAAATTATAATAATTTTACATTTTATTTAGAAAAACCTTAATTTGACTTCGAATTGTCATCGTCTCGAATTGCTCTTCCTCCGCCCCTCTCTTCACGCACAGGGAAAAATTGTATGTTACTTTACTCAAACATTTTTGAGCCCTCCAAATATTTTTCCAATGTTGGCGCTACTGGTTTTGAAGTAAAACTATTACTGATAAAAAATAAAATAAAAAATAGTTTAAAGTTCAGTATAATTTAAATTCATTTAAATTTCATATGCAGAATGCGATTCTTTAAAAGTAAATTTTTCATGAAATTAAACAAATAAAGGAATTTATTTCTTACATAATTTTTAATTACAACAAGCGATTATATTTAAAAATAATAAGTACAGAGTACTGTATATTCATTTACAAAGCCTACAGATTTCCCAGCTATTTCAGAAGCATGCACTCATAGGTACCAATCTCTCAAAACTCTAAGCTGCATAATCATTTTCAATGATCTCTTTCACTGTCTGAATAATGCAACATTTGGTGAGACTAAGTTTCCCAAATTTGTACCTATGTAATATATTAAAGGTATACATAATATTATACTGACATACCGAGCGTCCCAAAAATGACTGATGGATTTTAAAATTCAATAACTACCAAATGGTGACAGATATTTCAAAAAATCTTGCAGGAGGTTTATGTATGATGTCAGGAGTTTTTTACAGTGATTATTGATTTTAGTTCGAATTTCAAACAACAGATGGTGCTGACAATAATAGGTGCTCAGTTCAGGACCGATTTTTGGTACTTCGGGATTCATGCATTAAGTTTTAATCTCCTTTTTTTTTTGCATGGAAGAAGAAAGTGGCAGAAAAATCGAACCTGGATTAGCGGTTATTGTTTGCAGCGCCATCTATCGATGCTATTTGTAACTAAAATCACAGCATAAAAACTACTGACAACTTACATAACACTCCTGCAAGAAATTTTAATATCTGTCACCGTTTGCAAGTTATTGAATTTTTAAATCCATCAGTCATTTTGGGACATCCGGTACATACAATAAATAAAATAAACCCAAGTGGAGTGAAAAAATAGCCAGAGCCAGGAATCAAACCTGGGATCACAGCGTTCTAGGCTGTTGCTCTACACTGAGGCCTGTATCGGCCGGAGTGGCTCAGTAATATGATGTAAATGATTCAGAATTCGTTCGTTTTCGTGTAATATTCAACAACTAAATTGTCAAACGAAAGTAAAACGCCTAAAATAAAATAAAATAAAATACGAATTTAACAGATATCAAATCGAACTACTCAGAATAATCTAATAAGTATATAAAATAAAAATGGGAATTTCGTTCCGGGTGCATATAACTTGAATTCTTCAGAACGGATTTTCATGCGACTTGCACTATTAGTTTTTCAGGGAAGATTTTAGTGCGTAACATATTGTTTTCTGTTGCTTAGTCATAGAATTGTAGGGAAAAGTTATATAATCATGTGAACCCAATTATGAAAGATTAGTCTTATTACCTGAATGAAAAATGCAGAACTATGTTTATCTCTTTAAGTACTAACGATTACTAACGGTAAGTACTAATGTCACTATGGGCCAAGCCAATTTTATCTAAAAAACGGCTCTAACGATTTTGACTAAATTTTGTATTCTGACGTTTTGGATTACGAGAAGACCAATGGGCTAAATCACATATTAATGAAAATTCGATTAGTGGGTCATTTTTGGGTCACTGTGGGTCAAGCAAAGTTTATCTAGAAACGGCTCTAACGATTTTGACGAAGTTTTGTAATTTACCATTTTCGGACACGAGAACACCATTAAGCTAGGTCACGTGTTCAAGAAAATTCGATTAGTGGGTCACTTCGGGTCCTAATGGGTCAAGGTCAAGCTAATTATATCTAAAAAACGGCTCAATCGATTTTGACTAACTTTTATATCACACCGTTTTTCGGCACGAGAAAATTATTGGTCTATGTCACATTTCGGGACAAGCCAATTTTATCTAAAAAACGGCTCTAACGACTTTGACTAAATTTTGTATTTTGTCGTTTTCGATTACGAGAAGACCAATGGGATAGGTCCCATATTAGAGAAAATTCGATTATTGTGTCATTTTGGGGTTACTGTGGGTCAAATAAAGTTTATCTAGAAAACGGCTCTAACGATTTTGACGAAATTTTGTATTCTATCGTTTTCGGGCACGAGAATACCATCGGGCTTGATCGCATGTTCAAGAAAATTCGATTAGTGGGTCATTTTGGGTCACAATGGGTCACAATGGGTCAGGGTCAAGCTAATTGAATAAAAAAAGGGCCCAAAACATTTCGACAAAATTTTGTAATATATCGTTTCCGGGCATGAGATCACCATTGTACTAAGTCACATGTACGAGAAAAATCGATTAGTGATTCATTTTGGTCATAATGAGTCAATGTCAGGGTAATTATATCTAAAAAACCGCTCAATAGATTTTGACTATATTGTATATCCAACCATTTTTCGTCACGAGAAAACTATTGGGCTAGGTCAAATGATCTATTTACTAATTAGAATAATTGTTTTAAAATTAATCTAGTGTGAAAGCAACATCACTTTCGGACTTTTTGTATTATATTTATTGGCATCTTTATTATATATTTAATATTTTTTGTGTAAAAAAATGAATATTATGCCTTGTGTGACTGCAGGTGCGCGCCATGGATTTCCGATCGAGTGACGATTTTCCTCTGGTCACAAGCATCTCAAACTTATTTAATCACCAAATTCTGTGGAACTCATACCCACATTTAGTTTAAAAGTAGAATTTTGGCAAAACGGCAGTCATTTCAACAAAAAGGTAAATTTTTTGCCTTTTTGTTTACATTTGTGAGGTAACTACGGTGTAGTACTAAGTGGTAAATTTTCAGATTAATGCTATGTTTCTCAATTCAATAACTAGAAGGCTATACGCTTCAAACTGGCGACCAACATTTCGCAGAAGTAAAGATTTTCTTCGAAGCACTTTGGATTAAGAGTATATGGACATATATAACGAAATATTTTAGGGCATTTTATGATATAACTTTTGGACATATTTTTAATTGATAATTCTTATTATATCTTTATTTTTATTTAAATAACTGGGACTTCAATGAGGAATGACATATTATTATTTAAGTCACTATTACTTGATTTAAAATGAAAAAGTAATAAATGTTAAAATTAAAAAATATACATCGTATTTATATCATAAAAGTATAAAGTAAAAATGCGGTCTTATCCATGAAAATAATATTAAATATACGATTTTTATTATTTAGTATATTCAGTTGGTACAATAAGTGTAACTGGAGGTGAATTAACCTACCAGATCTTTAGAATGATTATGTTTTATATGAAATCATAACAGAATAAAACTTAATTTAGTTATTTTATGTAATAAAAATGATAATGAATTATTTGCGCTAGAAAATTCTGAAAGCGGAGTGTAAAAACTACTTTTTAAATTTTTATTGTCGAAATTATAATATCAAATATATTTTAATCCTATAAAATACAAAGAGTAAATATTTTTAATCAAAATATAGTATTAATTACACACTGTTATGTATTAACTTTAACACTTGTGAGAAAAGTAATAAGGAGAAAAAAATAAAGTGCAGTCTGTCATAAATTATTATTTAAATGTTTTTAAGAGTTCCAGTTATGAATCGAATGAACTCAGTATTATCTTTTTTAATAGCATTTAAAAATACATCAAAAATATTATAAGCATGAAAGCATTTAAAAATTTCTCTCAGAAATAATCAATATTTGTCTTTTATTTTTTGCTAAATCACTATAAACATGCTCTAATAAATAAAATTACGTTAATAAACAAAGCTATCACTATTTTAATTTTCAAAGCTCTCCAAAGAAATAAAATTCCTGCATAAAAGATATAATCTTTCTTATCTAGCAGGATTTTCACAGTAATTAATGAAAATTTCCTACATGCCATTATCATTTATTACTAAGCGCAATTTCTTTTTTCTACTTTATGCATTAAAATAAAGGGAAAAAATATAAATTTATAAAATATTTGCCATTGATTATAATTTTCTTTACGATATGTATATATCATGGTAACTTTCCAAAAGAGAAGTAAAACAAAAACCATTACTATAATGTTTATAGTATAACCTTTGATTAAGAACTTGCAAAAGAAATTGAATTATATTAAGAGAAGTAATTTAAATTCAGATTCTATCAAAATATTTCACTTTGGACGCAATAATGATGCCTATTAAAAAGATGAATATTTGGACGCATACCAAAAGAAAGAAAAAATTCACTTTAATATAACGTTTTTTAACAAGATAAGGAAACAAATTAAAAAAAGCTTGAGTAAGAATTATGAGTTTTTAATTTAATAGTTTTTTGAGAATTGAATTAAAACTAATATACGTAGTTTCTTGATCTTATATATTTATTAAGAGAAGAACAGTAAATATAAATATCCAAAATAATTATATATGGAAGCAAAAACTAAGATAAAGAATTAAAATTTATACAAAAAGCGCAAATAAACACAAGAGAATTAACAATATTTAAATAGCTGTTGAGCATGGGCCTGTGAATTGGCTGAAAATGTTTTGGGTTTTTAATGATTTTGAATGTACTTTAAGGTATTTTAATATATTTTAAATAGCTTTATGTTATATGCCAGCAATTGTAGTGCAATTTATTTGTGCGTTTTATGTGAATTTTAATTATTTATTCAAGGTGAATTTAGCTCTAGAATTTCTACTTTCCGTTATTAACACGTTCACGCGGGCTCGGTGGGTGATACCCAACTGTCTCAGAGTTGTCAATTCTCCGGCTTTTTGCACACCACTATTATTTTAGAGAAAATGTTGTTCATCTAAATCGCCCAATTGTTCTAATTAAATAAAATAAATTTTTTTGTATTAAAATACTGGTATCCAAAAATCCGGAGACTTGCAGCTCTGAGACAGTCGAGTGTGATCCACCGCGCCGGCGTGAACGTGTTAAGGTAAAGGATGTTCTACATTTTATAACTGCAAGAAATTTTAAAAATACTTGTAAAATCCGTTGAAAGTTATATAATGATGTAATTTACTTGGGTGTTCTTGATCTACATATCCATTGTCAAAATAATTAAACATAGAAAATGTTAACACAAATTAAAAATAGTAGGATATGCTAATCCCAAAATTTTCTTCTATATCTTACCTGATAATTCTTCAAGAAACGTAAATTTTTTTAAATTATGCATTTTAGAAACAAAAAATGAGAAGTTAACAGATCTATTATTATTTTTTTTAATTATACTTCAATGTTTTTGTCAATAAATGTTTCAAATCCATGAGCGGGGCAAGGGAAAAATACGTAATGAAGCCAAATCAACGCTAATATATCGTAAAGCGTGAAAAATTTTGCTTATTACGAATAGGCCAATTAAATCTAGATTGGACAGTTCAGTCATTCAGTATGATTTTTTAAACTACTAAACGGCTACTGCGGCTTTTTTTAACAAGATAAGGAAACAAATTAAAAAAAGCTTGAGTAAGAATTATGAGTTTTTAATTTAATAGTTTTTTGAGAATTGAATTAAAACTAATATACGTAGTTTCTTGATCTTATATATTTATTAAGAGAAGAACAGTAAATATAAATATCCAAAATAATTATATATGGAAGCAAAAACTAAGATAAAGAATTAAAATTTATACAAAAAGCGCAAATAAACACAAGAGAATTAACAATATTTAAATAGCTGCTGAGCATGGGCCTGTGAATTGGCTGAAAATGTTTTGGGTTTTTAATGATTTTGAATGTACTTTAAGGTATTTTAATATATTTTAAATAGCTTTATGTTATATGCCAGCAATTGTAGTGCAATTTATTTGTGCGTTTTATGTGAATTTTAATTATTTATTCAAGGTGAATTTAGCTCTAGAATTTCTACTTTCCGTTATTAACACGTTCACGCGGGCTCGGTGGGTGATACCCAACTGTCTCAGAGTTGTCAATTCTCCGGCTTTTTGCACACCACTATTATTTTAGAGAAAATGTTGTTCATCTAAATCGCCCAATTGTTCTAATTAAATAAAATAAATTTTTTTGTATTAAAATACTGGTATCCAAAAATCCGGAGACTTGCAGCTCTGAGACAGTCGAGTGTGATCCACCGCGCCGGCGTGAACGTGTTAAGGTAAAGGATGTTCTACATTTTATAACTGCAAGAAATTTTAAAAATACTTGTAAAATCCGTTGAAAGTTATATAATGATGTAATTTACTTGGGTGTTCTTGATCTACATATCCATTGTCAAAATAATTAAACATAGAAAATGTTAACACAAATTAAAAATAGTAGGATATGCTAATCCCAAAATTTTCTTCTATATCTTACCTGATAATTCTTCAAGAAACGTAAATTTTTTTAAATTATGCATTTTAGAAACAAAAAATGAGAAGTTAACAGATCTATTATTATTTTTTTTAATTATACTTCAATGTTTTTGTCAATAAATGTTTCAAATCCATGAGCGGGGCAAGGGAAAAATACGTAATGAAGCCAAATCAACGCTAATATATCGTAAAGCGTGAAAAAATTTGCTTATTACGAATAGGCCAATTAAATCTAGATTGGACAGTTCAGTCATTCAGTATGATTTTTTAAACTACTAAACGGCTACTGCGGCTTTTTTTTAACAAGATAAGGAAACAAATTAAAAAAAGCTTGAGTAAGAATTATGAGTTTTTAATTTAATAGTTTTTTGAGAATTGAATTAAAACTAATATACGTAGTTTCTTGATCTTATATATTTATTAAGAGAAGAACAGTAAATATAAATATCCAAAATAATTATATATGGAAGCAAAAACTAAGATAAAGAATTAAAATTTATACAAAAAGCGCAAATAAACACAAGAGAATTAACAATATTTAAATAGCTGCTGAGCATGGGCCTGTGAATTGGCTGAAAATGTTTTGGGTTTTTAATGATTTTGAATGTACTTTAAGGTATTTTAATATATTTTAAATAGCTTTATGTTATATGCCAGCAATTGTAGTGCAATTTATTTGTGCGTTTTATGTGAATTTTAATTATTTATTCAAGGTGAATTTAGCTCTAGAATTTCTACTTTCCGTTATTAACACGTTCACGCGGGCTCGGTGGGTGATACCCAACTGTCTCAGAGTTGTCAATTCTCCGGCTTTTTGCACACCACTATTATTTTAGAGAAAATGTTGTTCATCTAAATCGCCCAATTGTTCTAATTAAATAAAATAAATTTTTTTGTATTAAAATACTGGTATCCAAAAATCCGGAGACTTGCAGCTCTGAGACAGTCGAGTGTGATCCACCGCGCCGGCGTGAACGTGTTAAGGTAAAGGATGTTCTACATTTTATAACTGCAAGAAATTTTAAAAATACTTGTAAAATCCGTTGAAAGTTATATAATGATGTAATTTACTTGGGTGTTCTTGATCTACATATCCATTGTCAAAATAATTAAACATAGAAAATGTTAACAAAAATTAAAAATAGTAGGATATGCTAATCCCAAAATTTTCTTCTATATCTTACCTGATAATTCTTCAAGAAACGTAATTTTTTTTAAATTATGCATTTTAGAAACAAAAAATGAGAAGTTAACAGATCTATTATTATTTTTTTTAATTATACTTCAATGTTTTTGTCAATAAATGTTTCAAATCCATGAGCGGGGCAAGGGAAAAATACGTAATGAAGCCAAATCAACGCTAATATATCGTAAAGCGTGAAAAATTTTGCTTATTACGAATAGGCCAATTAAATCTAGATTGGACAGTTCAGTCATTCAGTATGATTTTTTAAACTACTAAACGGCTACTGCGGCTTTTTTTAACAAGATAAGGAAACAAATTAAAAAAAGCTTGAGTAAGAATTATGAGTTTTTAATTTAATAGTTTTTTGAGAATTGAATTAAAACTAATATACGTAGTTTCTTGATCTTATATATTTATTAAGAGAAGAACAGTAAATATAAATATCCAAAATAATTATATATGGAAGCAAAAACTAAGATAAAGAATTAAAATTTATACAAAAAGCGCAAATAAACACAAGAGAATTAACAATATTTAAATAGCTGCTGAGCATGGGCCTGTGAATTGGCTGAAAATGTTTTGGGTTTTTAATGATTTTGAATGTACTTTAAGGTATTTTAATATATTTTAAATAGCTTTATGTTATATGCCAGCAATTGTAGTGCAATTTATTTGTGCGTTTTATGTGAATTTTAATTATTTATTCAAGGTGAATTTAGCTCTAGAATTTCTACTTTCCGTTATTAACACGTTCACGCGGGCTCGGTGGGTGATACCCAACTGTCTCAGAGTTGTCAATTCTCCGGCTTTTTGCACACCACTATTATTTTAGAGAAAATGTTGTTCATCTAAATCGCCCAATTGTTCTAATTAAATAAAATAAATTTTTTTGTATTAAAATACTGGTATCCAAAAATCCGGAGACTTGCAGCTCTGAGACAGTCGAGTGTGATCCACCGCGCCGGCGTGAACGTGTTAAGGTAAAGGATGTTCTACATTTTATAACTGCAAGAAATTTTAAAAATACTTGTAAAATCCGTTGAAAGTTATATAATGATGTAATTTACTTGGGTGTTCTTGATCTACATATCCATTGTCAAAATAATTAAACATAGAAAATGTTAACACAAATTAAAAATAGTAGGATATGCTAATCCCAAAATTTTCTTCTATATCTTACCTGATAATTCTTCAAGAAACGTAAATTTTTTTAAATTATGCATTTTAGAAACAAAAAATGAGAAGTTAACAGATCTATTATTATTTTTTTTAATTATACTTCAATGTTTTTGTCAATAAATGTTTCAAATCCATGAGCGGGGCAAGGGAAAAATACGTAATGAAGCCAAATCAACGCTAATATATCGTAAAGCGTGAAAAATTTTGCTTATTACGAATAGGCCAATTAAATCTAGATTGGACAGTTCAGTCATTCAGTATGATTTTTTAAACTACTAAACGGCTACTGCGGCCATCCCAAAAACCGAACAAAATTCACTATATCAGCGTCATCTTCAGGCCGTTTTTCTCTAAAATTTGATACAAAAGTCCGCTTATTACATTAATCTAAATATAAAATTTCCTCAAAAGTTTTTTCACATTCTTTGGTTAATCTGCAAAAAATCAAAAAGAACGCTATCACATAGCCTCTTTTTGGGAATATCGCCATTTTCAACTGTGACCTGAAGTTCATAGGAAAAAGCAGATACAGGATGATTTAAAAAAAAAGTTTACAAAATGACATGGCAAATCAGCCATACACCAAGGATAAAAAATGATACAGGAACATAGTGTTGCAATTCATTTATTTAGTCGCAAATACAGGGTGTTCCATCTTAACGGAAAAATAAAAACATTGCAATGAAAATGCAACGACATGTACCTCGTTTTGTGTGAAATGTCATAACATCACGAAAAGATCTGGAAAAACATGTTTCTGAAGCAATCGATGATACCGTATGAATTGATACTCACAGTACAAAATGTGCGGCGTCAAGGGCATACTACAGGCGCGTATAATGTAAATTTCTACCACTTTTGTTTGGTGTTATCACACGATAAACAAAGGTGAGAATGTCTGTTAAATATTTTATCATAATATACTTCAGTTTTCTCAAAGTTATTGTCGTCAACTCAAACTGAGTTAGCATGAAACAGCCTGTATTTGTGATTAAATAAGTGGTTTGTGACCGTATGTTCCTATGCAATTTTTTATCTTTGTTGTATGCCTGATTTGCCATGTCATTGTTTGTTTTCTTTTAATCATCCTGTATATGAAGTTTAGTTTAATTTTATGCATAACTTCGTTTACTTTCCCATGACACAATAAAGGATGTGGCACAAGAATCGGTATTACAGCAGTCCCTTCTGGCAGAATATCACCATTTTCAACTAGCACTTGCTGATCATAGCCAAAAATATATACATGAAGTTTGGTTCAATTCTATGAATAATTTCGTACACATTACGATATTACAACGAGAACACAGGGATACGCAGAAATTTTGTAAAAATGTGTTGTAAAACGCGTAAATCCGCAGTTCCTTCTGGCGGAATATCACCAATTGCAACTGGCACTTGCTGATCATACCCAAAAACATATACCGTATATACTCACGTATAAGTCGAGGAATTTCTGACAATTTACGGTGAGCAAATTTGGGGGGTCGACTTATACGCGAGTCAGTTAAAAAAGCAAAAACAAAAACTTCGAATACTGCAAAATTATGCCTTTATATGTGTATGAATAAAAAAATAATATATAAAATATACAAATAATAATAATTTATCATTTAAAAATTTTTCAGTGATAAGTTTTTGTTTACTTACTACCTTTTTGCATTGGCAAGTGAAATCTTTAGTTTGATTTTGTGCAAAATTGAAGTAAAAAGTTTGGGGGTCGACGTATACGCGGGTTTTTTATTTTTTCCAGAATTTTCATTGGAAAGTTAGGGGGTCGACTTATACGCGAGTCGACTTATACGCGAGTATATACGGTATATGAAGTTTGGTTCAATTCTATGAATAATTTCATACACATTACGATATTACAACTAGAACACAGGGATAAGCAGAATTTTTGTAAAAATGTGTTGTAAAACGCGTAAATCCGCAGTCCCTTCTGGCGGAATACCACCAATTTCAACTGGCGCTTGCTGATCATAGCCAAAAACATATATATGAAGTTTAGTTCAATTCTATGTATAATTTCCTACACATTACGATATTACAACGAGAATACAGGGAAACGTAGAAATTTTGTAAAAATGTGTTGTAAAACGCATAAATCCGCAGTCCCTTCTGGCGGAATATCACCAATTTCAACTGGCACTTGCTGATCATAAAAAAAACATATATATGAAGTTTGTATCAATTCTATGAATAATTTCATACACATTACGATATTACAATAAGAACACAGGGATACGGAGAAATTTTGTAAAATTGTGTTGTAAAACGCGTAAATCAGCAGTCCCTTCTGGCGGAATATCACCAATTTCAACTGGCACTTGCTGATCATAGGCAAAAACATATGTATGAAGTTTGGTTCAATTGTATGAATAATTTCATAAACATTACGATATTACAACGAGAACACAGGGACACGCAGAAATTTTGTAAAAATGTGTTATAAAACGCGTAAATTCGCCGAGAACCGGAAGTCGAAAAAAGTTTCCATTATACAGAGCTTTCTTCTATTATAGATAGTGAAAATATAAACATACATATATACTTTATAAACATATTTTATATAACTTTTATTTCACTTCAACTAATATACTTGTCACGATCATGATCTCAAGATTCATTGATAGGAGCATAATTAGATGGAGCATCAATTAAAAACAATTTATCACTACAAAAATTAAGAACGAAAGGAAAAGCGGTACGTAAATTAAATCAATGCAATTAATATCATAATTTTAAATGAATAATTTATAGTTTCATTACTTAACGTTTGATCATTGTTTGTTAACGGTGAAAAATAATTTCCTATAGTGCAGTTGTAAATTAATTGTTTTCAAATTAAATTTCATTAATAACATGTTATCGAATTTTCGTTTTGGAAACATATGTGATATTAATCATAGCTTTATGATGTAAGCTGTACATTTATGTTAAGTAAATGGAATTTGAGAGTAATTAATCATGATATTTATTGAACAGTACTGTCATTATTTTACTTCATGTATTTGTTTAAATACAGTGCAATTAAGAACGATTTTATAAATTAATGTTTATTGTTTATTTAAATTCAAATTGTGAATAAATAGTTGTCATGCAGATAAAAATATATTATTGTGCTTTAACTAGAAGCTATTTAAATTTTAGCAATAAGCAATTAAAAAAATAAAACGCTCCTTCTAGACTATTTTTCCTTAGTTTTGCTAAACTTTTACTTAAAAGGTTTATAATAAGCAGAGGAATTCAAAAGCCTTGAATCACTCATCAATAAAGGAGTTTTATATTATGGGGAAGTGGCCAGTAATATATGTATATTTCGTCTAACATACTATAAATCCTTTAATAAAATAATGTAGATATCAATTATACACATGTTACTTTTACTGTAAATAAACACTGTGATGGTCGTTTACCCTTGATGTGAGATGTATACTCCTAGGCGATATTTTTTTGTTTTCTTATATAATGTGGCTGTATGGCCTTTCATATATCACTAGCTTTTAACATATACATTGCGTTTATTTGCACAAGCACAGAAAGAATTTACATAACGAGCAGAAGGTATACTGATAAAACCGACGACACAGAATATGTACAAATATGTATGAATTTCAGACATGAGTGCACCACACTACCTCATTATTTATCCTATACACATTAATCTTCACTTTACTATACTACAAAAATTTGTTACATTACCGTGCCCGTAGCACTTGAAAACATTTTCGTTTTTATATATTATCCGCCGGCACACATGCACGGCATCTATCTATCTATCTCAAACGGAATCTAAACTTTTCTCTTCCACGCCCTCATGTCATGTGACCAACTGCTCGCCAAATCAAAGCGAAAGACGTCTCCAGACATCACAAACACGGGTGTTTATTAATCTGTGAAAAGCTAATGTAACCACGTACGAAAATATACAGTAAACTTTCCTTTGTTACTCAAGATTCCGAGAAGTCTTTTGCATCATTTTAAACATCAAAAACAATTTTTGTTGAAGTTTAAAGAAGAATTTATAAAATGTAGCTTCTTTTACTGAGGTCGATTTTAGGAAACGTTTCAGAGAAGTTTGTAAAGTGCATTTATTAGTTTCTCAATTAAACATTTTCAGCTGCTTAAATAAATTTATACTACCAAAAGGAACGTAATAATATTAATTTTAATGATAATGAGAATGGTATTCATTTATCATGTTTGTCTGTAAAACATGTTTGCTGAATATGAAAATGTTTATTTGAAAATTTATAATATCCTAAAAAACGATATTTCAGTTTCAGAAAACTGATTAACACACTATGAAAACTACTAAACAGTGTTTCTGAAAATCAGAGGCAGCAAGCGAAGCATTGTTTTTAAAAATAAATCTCAAAAAGTACATTAATTTGGGAGATTTTTCAAAATGAAGATCTTCGTCATGGAACCGAGATATGTACTTTTGACATGGTTTCGGAATATTTTCTTTTCCACCTCGTTTCGAGATATTTTTTTTTCCACCAGAATTTCGAGACAAAGGGAACTACACGCAGAAAGTCTTTTTCCGGCTATTGTGGTGTTGCGGTCAATTACCAAATATATTATACCACCATATATTATAAGGATTCGGAATATCACAAAATCACTTTAGGACAACAATTTACGCATTTGAAAGATACAAAAAATACAAAAAGAAATTGAAATTATTGATCCAAAGAAATAAAATTTCCCTTTAAAAACATTTAGTTTTCTTAGTTAAAAGAAACAGTTTTGAAGCAAGAACCTTCTGTGTAAAAAGTACCCGAAATTGCTAATTAAAACACAAAAAATTATTTTCGAATCTTCCACAAATTTTAGTTAGGTAAATTTTGGTATGGCCTTTAGTTCCTTTGGCAAATTTATGTTTATGGCCTCAATTGATACAAAACATTTTCCTCGAAGTGATGATTTTAGCTTTGTGAAGAGGTAAAATCCATTCGAAGCACATACCAGGCGAGTACATTCCATTTTCGATGATATTAATTGCATTTTTGGCCAAAAACTCTTGCAGGAAAATAGAAAAAGAATTGAGCTCTTTTGAAACCACTTGTGTGGCGATGTGGTTCATGCCCAAAATATTATTCATAATGTTATGAACGGACTTGGATATATGAGATATCTTAAGCCAACCGATTTTCAAGTACTAGCTTCTTGATTTTTCTATGTTTCAGATACTGGTCGACATTGAAGGTCGTTCAGAACAAAGCAAATCAACTGCCACTTCTCGACCCTATTTGAATGCTTTAACTATTCATACACTATATGGCCAAAGGTGACCGGTCACTTCCAATTTTAAACGTTTTGTTAAATATCTAGAAAAATACTTGAGGAATTAACCTAAAACTACAGGTGTGTAAACAGTACAGTATAAGTCATATATTTCCGCAAAGATTTTTTCCCGAAACCCCATAGGGGACCGTCAACATATTGAAAAAGAACGAATAACTTTTGGATAGCTCTGTAAAAACTAATATAGCAAATACGTTCAAACTCGAGATTATTAATAAGTGGCTTATTGTAATATATTTTGCTCATTTTTATGAGAATAGCATGTATACTCGTAGAGAAATTAAGGTTTTTATAAAAGCAGTCCCAAATTTTGCCAAGTTTTTTGCTTATGATTTGCAGAGTTCTTAATATAAAAAAAGCTCTTTTCAGAAAATATGACAAACGACATTGCACATAATACACTGCAATCATAATTAAAAAATAATAAAAAATGTATGAAAAATGAGCAGGTTTACTAAAAAATGTTTCACTGCGCATGCACAAATGCAATCGAAATATAAGGCACATAATGTATTTGCTAAATGTATTGAGCAACTATTGTGAAAGTCTCAAAAACATAGTTTGAAAAGCCTGATAATAATCGTTTATAGAATAAGCTCAAAATCCGTTATTCCCAAAAGGAAGCAAAAAGATGAGGGGATGTATCGAAATACAATATTGTGTATGCTATAGTGACACTAATCAATGGATATATGGAATCAACCCCCCATTTTTTTGCTTCATTTTGGAAACAACGGATTTTGATCTTATTCTATAAACGATTATTATCAGACTTTTCAAACTATGTTTCTGAGACTTTTACAAAATTTGCTCTATACGTTTAGCAAACACATTATGTGCATTATATTTTGATTGTATTCGCGCATGCGCAGTGAAACATTTTTTAGTAAACCTGCTCATTTTTCATACATTTTTTATTATTTTTTAATTATGATTGCAATGTATGGTGCGCAGTGTTGTTCGACATCGACATATTTTCTAAAAAGAACTTTTTTTTATACTAAGAACTCTGCAAATTATAAGCAAAAAACTTGGCGAAATTTGGGACTGTTTTTATAAAAACCTTCATTTCTCTACGAGTATACAGGCTATCCTCATAAAAATGAACACAGTATATTACAATAAGCCACTTATTAATAATCTCGAGTTTGAATGCTTTTGCTACATTAGTTTTTACAGGGTTATTCAAAAGATATTCGTACTTTTTCAATTTGTTGACGGTCCCCTATAGGGTTTCGGGAAAAAATCTTCTCGGAAATATATGACCTATACTATACTGTTTACAAACCTGCAGTTTCAGGTTAATTCCTCATGTATTTTTCTAGATATTTAACAAAACGTCTAAAATTGGAAGTGACCGGTCACCTTTGGCCATATAGTATATATATATATATCTGTATTTATTAAGATGCTACTTGGCGCAGAATGATATAAATTTAAAAAGTAACGTTAAAAACGCCAGAATAAGCAAAAATTCCGCAGACTAGTTTCGCTAGCGTTTAGCGTACCGTCCTCAGTGCAAAGAATAAAGGAAACATGTTCATTTATATAGAGGATCAGCGGATTCAACTGAGAAGTTCATTAACCTATGGGGAAACAGGAAAACTTGGGTACCGGCCAATGTGAGAATAGTAAAGGAAATGCCACCAGAAATGTGAAAAAAAAAATGGTAGTGATTAAGCAAAAGCGGATTTTATGAAATATTTCCAGCAATCTGATAAATTGGGGAATATCAAATTCACTATTAACAATATTGTCATAATTTTTGTAGATATGAAATGCTTCAAGAAAGTTAAGTTCGTGTACTTTTACTTTAATTGACACCCCTCTTCACAATATTGATAATATCGTTAAAATTATGAACTCAATCGATAACGATATACAATTCACTTACGAAACCGAAAATAACGGTTCTCTCCCGTTTCTGGATATTCTTGTCACACGTACTGTGGACTTTTTCTCTATATCGGTCTATCAAAAAAGTTTTGCAGTTTGTCTAACCCCACATGCTCGCTCTTGTCACCCTCGCAGCAAGAAAATGGCAGCCTTTTTTACTTTCATAAATCGTGCCATTCATCTTTGTTCTGATTCTCACTCACTTAATAGTGAAATTCAATATCTTAGAGCCATTGCGATTGGCAGAGGTTACAGCCCTTCTATTATGGATACTGCTTTACGTAAACTACAGCAACCACGTCCCACTAATTCAAATCAGTCTCTTCTCTCTAGAGAAGCAGCATTGTGTTACCTCTCTTTCCTAAATCCAGCTTTCCTATTGCCAAAATTCTTAGACAGCATGACTTCAGAATAATTTTTACCCCTTCGAATAAACTTACCCTCTCAAAACTCAAAGATCCTATTGAGTTATACAACTCATGTGGTATCTATAGCATTAACTGCCAGTGTGGTCTTTCCTACATTGGACAGACCAAACGGGGTTTTAAATTTCGTATTAAAGAACACCAACAATGTATTCCAAAACAGGAAACCAATAAATCTTCAATTGCTAAACATTGCTGGGAGATGAATCACTCTTTTGATTTTAATTCAGCCAAAATCATCTCTAAATCCACTTCTGTAGACGAACTTAACTTTCTTGAAGCATTTCATATCTACAAAAATTATGAAAATATTGTTAATAGTGAATTTGCTATTCCCCCTTTATCAGATTGCTGGAAATATATCTCAAAATCCTCTTTTGCTTAATCATTACCATTTTTTTCACAATTCTGGTGGCATCACTTGTACTATTTTCCCATCGGCCGGTACCCAGGTTTTCCTGTTTCCCCATTGGTTAATGAACTTCCCAGTTGAATCTGCTTCTCCTCTATATAAATGTGCATGTTTCCTTTATTCTTTGCACTGAGTATGGTACCGAATGCTACCGAAACTAGTCTGCGGAACTTTTGCTTATTCTGGCGTTTTTAACGTTGCTTTTTAAATTTATATAATATATATCTGTGTTTTTGGTATGTATGATTCACCGTAGGTCTTTTGCAACATTTGCACTTATTCGATACACGAAATTTTGTTTGATACACAAATTGTAACGCAAACTATGTTGAACTAATTTGCCATTCTAAAAATCGTAGAGTACGTCTGAAAAAAAAAAAAAAACAGCTGCTGTCAACACAGAGACGCAAATGACTCTCAAGCATTTTAACTGTGCACAGTGGTCCGAAATTACAGGAGAAAAAAATTGTCGTGATATCTTTTACGGGTGTCTTTTAAAAGATAAATTCCGGGTAATTTTACACAGAACGTATTCCGTCTCTTTTTAATACATGAAAAATAAGGAATACCCTGTAGGATATTAACCGTTATGTGTCATTCTCCCAAAAGTGTACATTTTCAATACAAATTTTCCCGTAAAAAATTTTTGTTTTTCAAGACAAATGTTATCCTTTTTAGAAACTTATCACTTACTGCAAGTAAAAAACTGCCATGGCCCAGCTACATTATATATATTTTTTTCAGAAACACAGTTTTTTAATTAACATCATGCACGGAGCTGAACATTATGCTACAGTTATGTTTGTGTAGTGAGACAAGGTATAAAAAAACTATTTATTCTATTAGCTATATAGCTAAGGAGAAATTCTATATAAGAATGCATAATGAATTTATATGAAATGAATATAAAAAAACACAAAGAATCCATCTGCCATCTGAAGCTTCTTTTTATCACCCATCTTTTATATATTATTCAATTCTTCTCTTTTAAAGTTTTGACACAATCTTTTTTTTTATTTACAATCATTGCAAATTATTGTTAACCATTTATCTCTGAAATATACATTTTGAAAATTAAGAGATTCACAGAGATGAGGAACATGCTCTAAATATTAAGCTACATATTTATTTTTTTAAACTTTATTTTTTTGTTCTTTAAATCAACATCTATTGATATAATTATATAAGCAATATATAAGCAAATATCGTAGTATTCATTTAGCCACCTGAATTACAGTTCACGGATGTGAGAATCTCTAATAATCATGGTTGCTTTTTTATAACAAAATCGAATAACCGAGTCTAAAAACAGACTTATTATTGCTGTTTATATTATTGTTACCTATAATTTAATAACAGCAAACATACTGGTTAACTTTAGCATCATGGGAAACAAAATCTGATGATTATTTTGCCATTTTGCAACATAAAAAGACAACTTAATGTTTGGTTCATTGAGGTGAGAATTTATAGTGTGACACACCTTTTCGTAATCAGAAAACAAACAAAAATACAAAGAAAGTAATTAACTATGCTAAGTTACTTTGCTCTTGAGATAGTAGTAGCTAGAATGATAAATTTTTAACTATTTTATTTTCTTTTAAATAAGTAATCAAATATTTTCCTTAGTAACATTGGGTGTGGACATGATAAGGAGGTGAGATCTCCCATACTGCGTAATGAGAAATAAAAACATAAAGTAATTATAAAAAATGTATGCACACAACACATTTAGTCTTCCTTAACTTTCAATAGAAAACATAAATTAATTCTAAAATGTTCATGTCAACTCCTGAAAAAGGCTTTGTGACTGGAATATTACACTTTTTGGAGAATGACCCTTATAAAAACCGTTCAGGATATAGACATTCCATATAAAGAACTTTTGTAATGCTTGAGATTTTCTTTCCTTTATATTTTCCATGTAACAATGAAATGTGACTTTCTGATTTGTAAATAAAACCTTACATTGTTTGTCCTATTTTTAAAAATTGTCAAGTTATTTAAAATATAAACTTAATATTTTATATTGCATATGAAAATCAGTTGGCATATTAAATATAACACTTTGCAAAAAAAAAAAAAAAAAAAAAAAAAAAAAAAAAAGCTTATTATAATATTAACATTATTTAAAACTTTTGTATAAAAAATAAAAATCATTGTAAAAATGTTTTCTATATCTTCGTAAAAATGATGATTAAATTATTTCAGCAATCATTATGTTTTATCAACAATTAATATAATAATTGCGTACTGGCTATTATTATTATTAGACACGAATAAAGATACATTTGACATTAGATTTTAGAAAGACTCATTTCGAATCATTTTTTTCCTAGTACCGATCGAGGTACATTGATAAAATGAAATGATTTGTGTCGCATTTAAGGCAATGTTTAATTTCTTTGCCTTGGAGCGGATATCAATATTTCCTTTTTTCTTTTATTCAATGTAACAGTGAAACAAAATAATCTGTCCAACCTCGGGGTAATTGTTTTGGAAGGTTTTGCAGTCATATTATAAATAAAAAATATTTTGTAGTAGATCAATTTTTCGATATAGTTTTTTTTTTTTTTTTTTTGTATAAATATGAAATTGGCATCAGAAAAATACTTTTTTTTTCTTCAAAATGGTCAATACATTATTGCAATTACTGTTACATTATTTATTTTACGTTATTCTTTTGCTTGTTAACAAAAGATAAAAAATATAAATTTGTCATTTGTTTTTTGAAAAACTTCCTTGAAAGCCCCATTGTATCTGGGAAAGTTAGAAACAAAACAGCGAAATATTGATAAAACGGAATACTATATTTTTATTCAATACAAATTTTAATTCTTTAGGCTTTGAGCAATTATTGATCTATTGTTAGAATGTTTTCTATGGAATTAACTTTTGTACCTTGTCCTCGGGTAATATTTCCAAACAGTTTTATAAATTTATATTAATTTTGAAAAACATTAAACTACTTTGATCATTAAATAGCTTTATCTTTGTTTTATAGGATGTTATTAAAATAATTATTATAAATAAAGTTTAATTAATTTCACATGTGTCGATTTCTTAGGTCCGATGGGAATTTGAAATGATTACAGAAAGAAGATTCTAAAATGCACTTCCATTTTTTTTTTCAATTTAAATGTTTACATACGATATTTCATAATTTCAGCGAAAAATTTTTTTTTTAAAGTAGTTTTATGTATAAAATAGTTACAAAAAAATTTATGAAAATTAAAGTTATCACAAAAATATTTTGCATTGGGACAAAATTTTTACTTTATTCTATCTTTACAAGAAGAAATTACTGGATTCGTAAAATTTTTCGAATTCCGGTTTTCCACGGATATATACGATTTAGGGATCAGAAATCCCGAAAAACATGTTTTTACAAAATGTTTCTATGTGAGCCCGTAAGTCCCTTGTGTCTCTGAGTCTGTGACTCTGTGACAGAGTCTGTGACAAATTTTGTGGTCGCTCTATCTCAAAAACTAATGAATGGATTTTAATAAAACTTTAGATTCAGTTAGTCTTTGATGTAGTTTGGTGCTGATTACTTTTTGGTGTAAATCGCCTAACAGGTGCCGCTTCTATTCTGCATTTTTCATGATGATCGTAATAGCTCTATCTCAAGAACTAATTCAACAATTTACATAGTTTTTGTTGTAAATCATCAAACAGGTGGCGCTATTATGCTGCCTTTTTCACGATTTCCGCAATAGCTCTATCTCAAGAACTAATGCATAAATTGTCATCAATCTTCTGATTCAGTTAGTTCCTGATACATATTAGTCCTGATTAGTTTTTGGTGTAAATTGTCCAACAGATGGCACTGTTATGCAGAATGTTTTACGAAATGCACGGATTTTCACCAAACTTCAGATTCAGTTAGAAGTTAATCTAAGTTGTTGCTGATTATATTTTGATGTAAATCAGCTAACCGGTTTAGCTGCTATGCTGCATTTTTCAGGAAGTATTAACGTGTATGAGATAAAAGAAAGTTTTGGGATTGCCACATCCAACTTGTTTAATGTATTTTGTGTACTGAGATTCGTTTAAAGCATGAACACAAGTTTCGCAACATAACTTACGCAAAACTTTCATTTACTTTATCTTATGTTTATTCTATATAAATAAGAAGAAAAAATATTGGAGTCGTGAATTGTTTATTCTATATACATATAAAAAGAAAAAATGTTTGAATCGTGAAACATTTTTCCTTCTTTTATGGATTTAAACATATTGAGTATGTCCTAAATACCATTTGAATGTTTTTGGAAATAATCTGTTACTCTGTATTCTGTTTGCGAAATTTTGTGGCCGCTCCATTTCAAGAACTAAATGTCCAACAGCACCAAACTTCATGTTCAGTTAGATCTTGGCATAACTGGCGCTGTTTAGGTTTTGATGCATATCGTACAGTATATGGTACTGTGATGGTGCAATTTCCCCGAATTGTGCGATAGCTTTTGTCTCAAAAACTAATGCATAGACCAAACTGCACATTCTGTTCGACCTTGGCATAACTGTAATAAGTGCTGATTAGGAGTTTTTTTTCGCTATAGCACGACATGTTTATTTTTCACGATTTTCATGATAACCATATCTCAAGAACTAATGCATGAAATTTCGTGATGGCTGTTATACGTTAACATAAATCAGTATTGATTAAGTTTTGGTACTTATTGCCAAAATGTCGCAGCTATGATATGTCGTTCACGACCTCTGCGATAACAATATTTGAAGAACTAATGTGCGGAATTTCATCAAACCCCATTTTAGACCTTGAAAATATTGATGCTGATTTACTTTTTGGTGTACATTGTCCAACACCTGGTACTGCTATGCTGTCTTTTAACGATTTCCATGATACCTATATCTCGAAATCTAATGCATGGAATAGACATTAAGCTGCATATTAAAAGGCAAACGCTTTAAAAGAAAATAGATGCTGATTCAATTTTGTTTTGGTCACTAAGCAAAGAGGCGCTACTATTGTATGTCTCGGAAAAATTTCGTAAACGTGTTTAAAACCATTGGTAGCCAAAGTGGATTGCTTTATACTTAATTTCATTATTGTAAGAAAAACGATTGTAACTCTCACAGTCTTTCAAAACATATTGTTGCCGTAATCACTTATTTTTTTACATCACTTTACCTGTGAACCCGTAGAATATTAGATGCATCCATTTGTGATGAAAATTATAGCTTTATCTGATTTTCTATTGTGTAGAAATACGCTAAATTTTATATTTTAGGTTTATAATTGAAAATATATATCTTGTTCTACTTTTAAATTTTAATACCTTACAGGCAGCGCCTTCTATACTTCTTCTTTAATACTTCTTAAATACTCTTAAAAAGGATCTTAAGCTGATTAGAAATATTGCTTTGGCCATAGTTTCCCAGTTAAATATATTTATAGCATTGTAAATAATAATAATAATAAATTAAATAAAAAAAATAGAAGAATAGGAATAAATGGATAAATAGATGAATAAGTAAATAAAGGAAAAATAGAAAGTAAAATAGAAATCTTTTATTTCGTTTGTTTTTCTTTTTATTATTATTATCACTTATTTATATATTTATTTGTATTTGTTTTTTAAATTTACTTTTTGTTATTTTATTTTGTTTATTTCTTTTATTTCTTTCGGTTTATTTTCTCTTTTGTTAATTTTTTCTATCATTGTGGCAACAATTTCCTCTTCTACATGTGCTCTTCTGTGATTGGTATTTAAACTAATACTTTAAATATCCAATAATCCATCAAAATGAAATAATAAAACTATGATTAAATCACCACAAAATCTAAAGAACACACAGGACGCGTTTCAAGGTGGAAATTATAACAGCCCGTCATCAACCAATGCAAACACGTGGCCGTAAAAGGACAAGATCACAAATGAATGGAAAGGTGAAAAAAGACAGCTTATAAAAATTTCGACAGGTGGCTCTAGCTGGAACAGTAACTACACCAATCACAGAGGAGCATATGCAGAAGGAGAAAGTGTTGCCACAATGATAGAAAATTTTAACAAAAGAAAAAAGGAAATAAAAGAAATAAACAAAATGAAATAAAAGCAGTGAAAAAAAAATGAATAAATAAATAAATAATAATAATTAGAAAAACATACGAAATAAAATATTTTTATTTTTATATATTTTTTATTTTTATTTTTATTTTTAATTTATTTATTCAGTTATCCATTTATCCTTAATTTTCTTAGTATAAAAACTATCCATTAAATCATAAGCGTTATCCATTAAATATCATAAACAGTCTACAGCTTTATCTAGATTTTATATGGATAACTAGGGGGCTCTGCCCCCTACAAGCTACGCTCGCCAACCCCCGTTCAGACACCGCAGAATCTAAAATCACGCTAATTTGATCGGTTTTTAAAAGATTAGAGAAGATTGAATTATAATGAAAAAACCTATAGCGATTTCCTTGTAAAATTCCCTTTGATTGCGAAAATTTAAGGCCGAATCAGTTGCTGTTAAGACATTCAATGGTTGTTTTCGGGTTTGATTAAAGAAGATCAGTTAAACATTCGAAAAGAAGCTAAAATAAAACGAATTAAGTAAACAGAGTCTTTGCCGACCAGTATTGATAATAGCGTTATAAAACGATTGATATAATACAATTTACTACAATTACTGCAATTTACTGCTTTAACCCCTTTAAGGGCGGTGGTTCATTTTTGGACCACTTAATTTTAATTCTTAAATGCCACATTGGCAACAGAATATTGGAATGAAATTTTTTCTTTTATTAAGTAAGTGAACAAAAGCATTTTCGTATTTCGAAATTTGTTTGTAAATTCCGGTGACATTCACTGATTTCAACATTTGACAAATAGAATTACCTTGCCCCTGAAAGGGTTAAACGCATATTTATTTATTTATTGTTTTAAAGTTTCCTTTCTCTTTTAATATTCACGTGTAAATGCAATTTTCAAGACATAATTTTCAATACTTTCCTGCTTTTAACACGTACTCATTTAACAGTAATTATAAAGTTTTTTTTCTGTTTTTAATAGTCATGTGTAAATAAATTTGTAATCGTTAGGAAGTATTATTCTTTGTGCTGTTTTTAGAATTGAAAACAATTTCTATAATAATAGCCTAAGTAATGTGACTATCATCAACAATTCCTTCGCTTTTCATAAGAAAGGTTTCCATTTTGATTAAAGAATCAAAGTTATTTTTTCGAATAAAACTACATAAAAGTTGCCATGATCGCAAAGAATTCTTGCTACTTTTATGTTAGCCGGGTTCAAATCTCGCTAATAGCTTTCTTTGGTACTTTTCCGTTATACGGACACCATGCCAAAATGTATGCTAATGCACCAATTATTTCAACCCTGATCGTGAAAAGGATTTTTGGTACTACTTAGTTATCCCGTCGACCAAAAATCTAACGCCAAACTATACAATTAAATGCCAATAATGGTTGATCGTAAATGTCACATTCACATGACTTTAAGCAAGTTACACGTGTTTACGTCATCAAGTGATTTTTATTTCGACGATTTATTTGTTTTTTTATTAATGTTATACTAATTTATTTGTTCCTTCGTTATTTAAAATAAAAATTATGTCAATTTGTTAATTTGGCGAGTGGTTTGGCGATTTATATAATTTGGCGAAAATGGTCGACGGGATAACTAAGTAGTAATGGATTTTTATTGTAAACCATGCGAAACATTGTGATTTGCTATACTTTATTGTATAACAGTTATTTGTTCACTTATTTTAAGTATATATTTGTGATTAGTAAAATAGTTCGTAAAAGTCTGTAGTTTCCAAATGTTATATTTTTAAAAGGCTCACTTTATTATCGACAGTGTTTTTTCTTTTATTTTTCAAATGTTTCAATTCACATGATTTTCATTATGCGCCAACTATTACGCTTGGTGACAATGGTGTCAGTATAACGGAAACGTACCATTTTTTAACTCGTAAGTTAGCATTTTTTATTTTTCGATTGGTAAATTAAAACGGTACTGCTTGGTTATCCCATTGACCAAAAAGCTATCGCCAGACTATAAGATTAAATGCCAATAATGGTTGATCGTAAATGTCACATTCACTTGAACACGAAGTTAATGTGCTTACGCCATCAATTGATTTTTATTTCGATGCTTTATTTGTATTTGTATTTTTATACTCATTTATTTGTTCTTTCGTTATTTAAAATAAAAATTACGTCAACTTGTATAATTTGGCGAGTGGTTTGGCGATTTATATAATTTTGCGATATTGGTCATTTGCTTTGAATTTGAAATTAAATGTAATGATTTCTTGCATTACTTAATATTTAACACAGATGTCATATAAGCACCGGGTTTGGCGTGATATTTTTTACGACAATTTGGCGAAAACCTCGTTTTCGAATACCAGTTAAATTATTTATTTTAAATTATTTTCTATTGTTTTAAATGATTTTCTATTATTTTTAAAATGAAATAACAATAAATAAAAAAAAATTAATTAATAACTATAGAACAAAGCAATTTGTAACTGTTTTTTTTTTTTATAAAAAGAAAATAAATGTAAATAAACATTTATTAATGAATAAGCAAAAATAGCCGGGTTACAATGTCAGGCAAAATAACGCCATTTTGGCGCCAATTAGGTACCCTGGTGCGTATATGACATCTGAACCTAATATTTTTCTTTTCGTTTCGCTCAAAAAGAAAAATAATAATAATAAAAGAAAGAAGTGAAAGCCACTGAATTGAAAGTGAATTTTAAATGTTTCAGTTTTAAAGGAATGTTTTGTTTTAAATAAAATGATAACGAAATAAAAGAAAAAAGCATTTTTCTAAGGAGATTTAAGAGAGGCCAAACTGGATTTAAGGGAGGCCAAAATGGTCACCAAATTAAGTTAAAATTGTAACCTTTTCTGAAATTTGAAAAAAAATATCTGTTATGGTTGAAATTTGAGTTGCCATCATTAGAAAAAAGTATTTAAAATTAGAAAAAAATTAATATTTCGAAAACTAATTCGAATTTAAAAATTCTAATACCAGTTTTGAGATCTGTGGATCAAAACGGATTTTTGGTGTTAGTTTCATCGCAAAATATTCCATATTTCAGGAGAAATCGCTGTGAAACATAATCAGTTGTTTAATCATAGAATCGTTACATAAATTCGTTTCAATTCAGTCGTTTCATTAGGATTTTATATATATACGGTAGATATTGGCTCCATAATTGATTTTGAAAATGCAAAGATTATTGTACTGAGAAATACAGCGCAAAGAAGTTAAATACATCGAAGTCTTAATGAGGGGAGGGGGGGGGGGTGAAGTGTGAAATTATTTTGCGTCATGTAACATTGCTGTAATTTCGATGAATTTATTAAAGTAACAGTTTATACGTATAGATGGCGCTTGCTGTCCGTCCACTCTTCAATTATCTTGATGCTGATTGGTCAATCTTCGTGTTTTGAATTCTCGGACATAGTGAAGCCGAAAAACATTTAAAGACATGATTTTTTTTTTACCATAGATCGTGATGATGGCCCCAAAAAAGGATTGAAACAGTTGTTTTATATGTTTTTAGTGTAATTTAAATATTTAACGCATTATTTAACGCATAATTTTAACGCATTACATCATTTATCAACGTGTATTTTATCACATTTTATCTAGTTATTTAAATTGTGCATGCCTCTGTAATGTAAATGTAATGGTCCATGCCTCTATAATACCTCAAATCTATTGGTTTATGACGTTTCGGAGAGTACAAGTACGGTTTTTGAAGTCGTGGGTAACTTAGAAGAGATCATGGTACATTTGTAAATCATTTTAAATTTCATAGTATTTTAGGAAATATCTGTCTTTTCCACAGTATAGCCTGCAGCCGTATGTTCCCAGGTAGCACAGCAATATCGGCCCGACACTGCCCAATATCGGCCAGTCTTGGTGTGCATCGGCAAAGACCGGTCATTTTTACCGACATTGGCCAGTATTGATCGATGTTGTCCGATGTTGGATTTGTGACATTAAAACTTCTGGAATCATGAATATTTAAATTTTTTATTCACATATTGTACTTTTTGTGGGAAGGTAGAAAACAGGAAACAATTATAATAACATTTTAAGTTCTGTAAATCCATGTAGAAAAACTCACATTGACCAATATTGCCCGATATCGGGTTATATCGGGAGCAATGATGCACAAGGATGTGCCAGCCAGCCAACCAATCAAATACAAGACAAGTACCCAACATGGCCGCTCTATTTTCTCGCTTTCTTGCCGTATATCTACCCTACCTTCATGGCTGTTGCAGATTAAAAACGAAAATATTTATAGTGATGGTAGTATAGAAAAGTGAGGTGTGTCATTCTTGAAATCCGAAAGTCACATCTTTATGTGAAACGGGTAAGTGCTCTTTATATTTCATATAATGTTTGTTTATTGAATACATATAATCAGACGCATTTCATATATTCAAACTTGTTTTTTAAATATTGTTTTCTGTTCACATTGGTATTATTACTTGATTAGTTATCCATATTCTTGTGTAGTGTGTATTTTCTGTTCATATCATATTTATACTTGTCTCGGAATGTATATTACCTTTAAAGATTTTCGTCACTAATGATTGTAAACAATGCATATGAACTTTTGGTATAGTGTTTGAGTCAGTATATTATTTAACCGTTTAAGTAACACCAAAACACTTTTTCATTGTTTATATATTAAAATTGTCCGTTTACTTTATTCTTGAAATAATTATTTATATTAAAACGTGATTTTCTTTTTTTATTGTACGTAACTGAAACGATTTACTTACTTAAATGGCACAAGTACAATTAAAGTTGTGAGCAATTTATATAACCTTGAGGTCCTTTTTATCAGAATTTGGAATAAATATTTCAGATATCCTAATTCAAGTGTGAGAAATTTTTTTTTTCTTCTTTCGTTATAAGGGAGAGTATAGAACTTTTTGTTTTTGTTTTGTCATACTTGCTACTTTAAACTTAATTTTCCAAATATAAAAATCGTTAAAAGACTCAAGATCAGTCATCAAACAATTACAATCAAAGGTTATTTATTCTTTTTATATTTTCTTTGTTATTTATTTATTTATTATTTTATTTTTTACTCCATCCAAAAATAAAAATTTGATACAGTTAAAGCTGATTCCTCTTATTTAAGTTTAATCATTTGTGATTTTTTAAAAAGATTTCTACTGATAAATTATCTGGTGTGTGTGTGTGTGTGGGGGGGGGGGGGGTTAAGATTTCAAGATTCTGTATAACGCTTCTTCCTACCACCAATACAGTTAAAAATCTTTAAACTCCTTAGTATTTTGTTTATCTTTAATTTGCATAATGTTTTCTTATTTAAGTCATATACAGAAATTTAATCATTTGGGAAGAGTTCCCTATCTTGTGCACTTGGTGCGACTGGCAAAAAAGTAAGCAATGTTGTCAAAAGTCTGTTTAGCATCTTACCAAATTTCTATTTTAATTATATTTTATTAATATTATATTAATATTCGTAATATCTTATTTTTAAATTTACCAAATCATCTTACCAAGCGCCAAAAGACTGTAACAACCACATCCTAAGCAGTTATCGCCCAAAATAACTTTCAAAGTTTTCTGGCACATTGCACATGTTATGGAACTCTTGTCATGAATTTTATAATGGCTATGTTAAAGCACTATTATTTATCTGCTGTCTATTAGGAAACCATTAAAAAATGCAAATTTCCCAAAAATGTAAGGTTTTTTGAATAAACTATTTCTACCTGTTAAATTCCTCTTGGGCAAACTAAATGTAATAAGTTCATCATTGAATTTGGGTTAATTTGAATTCGTCTTCTATTATGTAATGTTATTTTTCACAAAATTTTGTTTCACATTAAACAGGCCAAAAGAGGAAAAACCTTGCATTGACCCTTGGCACGGAAATGTTTTTCTTATGCAACCTCCAATTTTAGTTATTAAGTAATAATTACAAGAAGAAAAAATTTGTCAACTGATATTGAAAAATTAAAAGTGTATAAGATGCTTTTTGTGTATAAAGTTTGTTAATACAGTAGACTCCCTCAAATTGAATAATTGAAGGAAAATGATCTCATTTTTTTTGTGCATATTCAAATATGCATTATTAATTATTTACTTGAACTTTACTTTTAATACTTTAATCAGTTTTTAAATTAGCTTACTTTTTATCCTTTTAGTGTATTACTTTACTTATTTTAATATTTTACAATATCACAATCATTCATTATAATTTTGATTGCATTACTGCATTAAAATTACTGTTTAAAAAATGTAAACAAAGCAATGGCCAGAAATCCGCACAACTTCTGGTCTCAAGCTGTGTGGATTTGAAGGAGTCTACTGTATTATATTGAAACATGTCAGTTTTTTAATCATTCATACATATATTTCCTGGTTTGTGTGGGCCCATAGGGGCAGAGGGGCTTCTGCCGGAGATGCCCTCAAAAATGGTGTAAGATTGAGTGTTAACGCACATAGCATGGGTCTCTATATTGCAGTCAATGTTGTATTTTTACACTCTTTTATTTAGCTTGGTTTTTATATGTAAAGAAGAAATTTTGTAATTGATTTTTCACTCTTTTCTTGATATTCTAGAATTATAAAAATTATGCCTGTGTATTTCTAATGACAATATGCCATTTTAATACTTTAAGAACTTCATTATAAATTGATTTTAAGGCATTTTTGTCGTACCTAGCAGCAGGTGATAAATCTCCAAATAATCTTTATTATTACAACTATTTATGAGTTACAAAACAATGCAGTTAATTATGCACCAAACCATTTGCATTAAAATATGTTTAGGGGCTGTGAAACTCCAACAGTGAAATATTTGGAACAATAAAAATTAAAAAATATGAAGAATATAGCTCTTTATTTTTTAAGTTTCCTAATTTTTATTGATTATTTTTAATTATTAATAATAATTTATTTTATTAATTTAATTTTAATATTTCTTTAAAAAAATCCTTGTTTATAATTTATTACTGTATATATTCTCATATTAGTCAACCCCAAAATTTGAGAGATATAACATGTCCATCCGTTTGAATAACAATATTTAATAATAGACAACAGCAATAGATAGTAATCTTGGTTTTAATTTAATTTTGATCAAGGAAGATTAATATGAATTCTGCAATAAAATAGGGCAATGAAAACTATTCCAAAATACTGATAATAAAATGGAATGATTTTCATTCCTTTAAAATTTTGGTGTTTATTTACACGTGAGTACATATAGTAATTAATTTATGATTATATGTTAAAAAAAAATAGTTTAGAAATCCTGTATAACAGTTTAAATAATAATTTTTTCCCCTGTTACTATATTTTAAAAGATAAGTAGAACAAATATTATATTTTAAGTAAATTCACATGTTCGTGCTATTTATCAAGTAATACATCAGAGCAGTGATTTTTCAATAGTTGGGCTCTTTGTAAAATTAATGCATTGTAACAGATTTTTTTTTTTTTTTTTTTTTTTTTTAACGACATAAATTGCAGTCATGAAATTTGGTGTGATTCTCAAGATAAACATTGAATGCTTATAAAAGTGTACTCTTTTAGAAACTATTTTTACTTTTATTATTTACGGAAAGAGTTTTAGTTTTAAAAATTCAATTTAATTCGAAAATGCATTTTTGAATATTATGTTCAAATTTTGTAAGAGGAAAAAAAAACTGAGGTAAAATTTTAATATTGTAAGTTTGCAGTTTGTAAGTTAAGTAGTTGGTTCGCAATTTTGTTTTCTGATTTATAAAACTATTAAATAATAAGTTGTGAGTACTGTGTGATTTTAGACTAACTATTGGATACAGTAGACTCCTTCAAATCCACACATCACCGAATATGTAAACAATGGAACTTTCAGTTCAGATGTAGGGATAAAATTAGACTTTTTTATTTTTATATAATTCCATATGTAATTCTTGTTAATGTGACTAAACTCTTGCTTGTTCATGAAGGAAATAGTATAAATTTATTTCTGAAAAATTCAAGATATTGCTGATGGCAATTCAAGATATTGCTGATGGCATTGGTAATCAGGGTTGCAAAAAAGCCGGCTAAAATTAAAAAAAGCCACGCCGGTGGCTTTTATTGGTTTTAACCGGCTTTGTTTGGCCAAAATTGGCCTTTTTTGGCCAAAATTGGCTTTTATACAATGAAGCATTTTAATTATATATGACACATTTTTATGTGTTTTTTAATTTGTTTTAAAGACATTTAGTTGAGGTAGAAATCAATATAACCCAATATTTATCAATAATGAAGACATTAATATTGGAATAAAAGGTCATACCAATTGCTTTGTCTGGTTTACAGGTTTACACTGACCTTAACAATCTTTTTTTAAAATTTGTATTGCTTTATATAATTAAAAGGGACAATGGTTGCTTAGTTATACATTTTATTAACTAATTTTAAGGGAAGTATTATTTTATTTCTCATAAACATTTATTTAAAATTGCACATAGTCATTTAATAAAAACATAATTTTTCTCTATTAAAGCAGTATTATGAATAACATATGCATTAATTTATATGCACTATTTTAAATAGTAAATAGCTTTTCAAAATTCTAATTCAACAAGTTTAATTTGGAGAATTTTTTTTAATTGTTCTCTTTATTTTATGCACTTACATGTACTAAAATTTCCTCAAATGTTATATCCTTTCTAATTTCTCTTTCAACATTGTTCATTCTACTATTTTAATCTGTCCATATGGACATATCTGGAATAAGTTACATAACAGCTTAGTAGCAGAAAGACTTTTTACATATATCATTTTTATAAGTATTTTTTATATAATGATTGCTTATTTACTTATTATTGCTCAAGTATTATATAAGATAATTTCAGTTATTAAATACATATAAGCTATTTAGCTTTAATCAATTTTAAAAGTAAATATCAGATGTAAGAATGTTTCTATTTTAATGTGTGACATTTTCTTATTCTTTCATATAAACTTTAAAATGTGTGGTATATGTAGAGCCACGATAAAGAATTCCAAACCAATACTTTAGAGTCTTAATTTAATGTATTCTTCTGAATATTTATAATTTTTTTTCAGACATAATGCTTTCACAGTTGCATTCTAACAGTTATAAGGTCTTATTTATTTGACAAAATTTAATAGAAGTTAATATTTTTTTCATAGAAAATATTTATAAGTGTATTAAAAATAAATTAATCCAAAGTTTATATAAATTATCTATAAACCACCTTTTTGAAAAATAAAAGCCGGCTTTTTTCAATTGGCTAAAACCAAAAAGCTTTTTTTGGCCTGGCTAAAAGCCGGCAACCCTGTTGGTAATTGCAATCTTTTTACCAAATATATTTATGTATTAATCAAGCTTTTTTGGTTATTAAGTCTGGCTAAACCTGAAATAAAACTTTCTTATTTTATGATTTTGATATAAGTTAGTAGTGTAACTTTGTGAGGCAAGTTTCGTTGAATAATTTAAGAAAAATGTATATAATCTTTATTATGGATTATTATTTACTTGATGTTTACTTTTAATAATTTAATTATTTTTTAAATTAACTTAATTTTTATTATTTCAATTTATTATTTTACTTAATTATTTTAATATTTCACTTAAGTAAGCATTCATTATAATTTCGATTGCATTATTACATTCAAATTATTGTTTAAAAAATATAAATAAAGAAAGCAATGACCAGAAATCCGCACAATCTCTGGTCCCAAGCTGTGCGGATTTGAGGGAGTCTACAGTATTAATATAATGAAGTAAAAATATTTCATTTTCAAGCTGAAACTTTGGTGAATAAATTCAAATCTCCCATTTAAAATTTGTTTATGAAAAAAAAAAGCTATAGCAAATTATAAATTGTTAAAGTACTTGGTCGGATTTTAATTTTGGTTCATTGTACTTTTCTAGCTAGTGTGGAAATGAAGTTTGAAGGAACAGAAGCCATTGCTATCTCTAGTTGCATTGGAAAGGTCATGGCAGAATTGACGACAGGGATGGAAACACTTTTCAAAGGAGAAGAAGATGACCAACAAGAAATTGATGATTTGTCGAAAACATTTTTGTTAAATAATAAATATGATTAATAATAGTTTGTAAATAAAAAAAAACATTCAATTCTTTTTGTGATTAATAAATTTTGTTTGTTATACATGGTAAGTTTTTATTTAAATTCTAAGAATTGACTTCTAATTTCTGTTTTATCATTTTTAAAACTAGTATCCAATGTTTAAGATATTTCAATAAAATACAATTTATAAAATTACAAACTTTTAAAATCACCTTGTAAAGTTTCTTAGAGAAAAACAGTTGATAAAAATGGACTCCTATAAAAGCTATCTAAAATTAGAATTTTTAACGAAATATAAATTATGATGATATTTAAATGCTAAGTTTTTAGATTTCTAATTATTTCAAATGCCTTACTTACGTGCACTTGAGAGAATCTATCAATTTAAATTTCTAAAATGTATTAGCTTCACCCCCACCCCGACTCAAAAGAGAAAATATATAAAGAAAATAGCTATTTTGTCCTTTTTATAATTTCTGATATTTTCTAAGTATTTTTTATCTATTAATTTTTTTGAGGGGGGGGGGGGGATGTCCTGAAATATGTTTTAAAAAGTTTCTACCTTCTATCAGTCACAATTTCTTTCTGCTTACATCAACTAAGTAGGTATTGTAAATTCTGAAATGGAATTTCGATAGCCTTAATGTCATGTTAGTCTACTTTTTGTAGGGTATTTTGTATAATTTCTAGAAAGATTCAAATGTTGGGGAAAAAAACATTTTTCTGTAAATTTTCTTTTTTCTTTTTTTTTCTTTTTCTTTTTTTAACAAATAAGTTTTTTGTTGCTAAACTTTCTTTGAAAATGTAAAATAATATGAATTTATTGAATATACGTATGTACATTAAAAATAAAAAGATTTTATTTTTACTTCATATGAATACATTACAAATGGAAATATCAAACTTACTATTAAAATTCTAGTTCCAGAATAGATTTTCTCGCTTAGTTTAATGACATTGTTTGTAACATACTTTTTTATTCTTTTAAATGGTCATTTCAGTTGCACTTTCAATTTTACACTGCCATGAAAACTTATAAATTTTGCTCAATATTTGCTGGCAATTGTTTTTTTTTTTAATGAAAAAATTCCATCAAAGTGTTTATCCCCCAGTAGTATAGCTCACACTCTCATTCAGAATGAAGGGAGTATAAACATAAAATGTAAATTTTGTTTTAAATTAATTGAATATTTAAAAATTTTGAAACTAAAAATATAAATTAATGTTTTACTAATTTTTAATATAGGAGTAACTAAAATAAAGTTGGTTAAATGAATAAAAAAACAACAACAGTGGATTTACTGTTTTCAACCAAATTTCGCTTGCATTTTTTGGTACTTTTTGGTTAGCCGGACACCAGTGTTATTTTTACATACATATATATGTACACACGCATGCGCATATATGTGTATGTAAATATAACACTGGCACCTGGCTAACCAAAAAGTACAAATTTTTTTTCAGGTGTGGTGGAGAGAGGGAGTAACATTTCATTTATACAGAAGATCTTTATAATCCTATATAATTCACAGTTTCTGAGATGTAAGCAATGAATTTTGTACTTAAGAAGCACCTGTAATCCATATTGCAAAAATATTGACACCCTTTAGAGGATTAAATTTAAAACATTATTTCATCTTTATTTCCTTAATTCAGATTTTTTTTTTAATGAAAATATTGCTATTATTAAATGTAAAAATTTTGGGATTAAGTAATGTGATGATTTTATCCCATCATGTTTGGATACTTTTTATAGGCGATTTAACAATATGTGAAATGATCAATATTATGCAAAAATTTTTTAACCTGCACAACGTTTGGTCCTAAGTAATGCAATATAAATATCTACTGCGATTGTTTTGTATATTGCCCTATTTACAAGGTATGTTTTAATGTTGTGTGAAATGACCTATATAACGCAAAATGTTGCATGCTTTGGTTTGCATTGTAAAGATCTTCTACTACATATAAATACTATGTTAACGTTTATTGTAAAGACATAAAAAAAAATCATTTCATCTACATTATTTTTATTATTTTTTTTATAATGGTTAAGTGTTTATTGATTATGTGAAAATAAAATATGGAAATCTGCTTATGATAAATTGACTTTTTTAAATATTCAATTTTTCAACCTCGCTATAACCACAAATTGGTATTACGGACATAATTTTACATATGAATTTTTAATGAGGAAAGTAGCATTTACTTATGAGTTTTTCAAAAAGTTAATGTTTCAATGTAGAACATTGAACATTGGAAAGAAAAAAAAAAGAGAAACCACCAGAATGTAGAGTGAACATAAGAGAGAGAGTATTCATCTTCCAACACTACAGAATCGGTAAGTTCATACTCTGATTCAGGATGATGGTCTGGTCATACAGATAAAATATAAATTTTCTTCTGAGTTAATTGGGTAGGAATAATTAATTAAAGTTAAGTTTGAAAAAAGAACAAAGGTAGAATTTTGCATATGTAACTTAAGAGGACACAGTATCTTTTAAACTATTTTTCAGTTTTCAATAGTATTGTAATATCTGTGGTGGCACTATGTTTAATACTATAATGCAAATATATATATATTTTTAAATCTTACAAAAATGCCTATTTAACTAAAATTTAAATTTTTTGAATAATTTTTAACTTTTTAAAAATCCCTACTACTTTTTTAAAATGAATATTTTTTGCTTCAGAAATTTCTGTAATCCTTGATTTTTTATTATACAAAAGAGAAAAAGATTTATATTAAATGTAATATCCCATACATCTAAAAATCCATGGCACAGTTTTATGTAGTATAATCTAAGGAATGCGGGAAAAAAAATTTGAAACGAAAATATTGATATTTAAAAAATCAGTTGGGATTTTTTAAAAAAAATTATTTTTTTTAAATTTGAATTTTAGTTAAATAGAAATAGGCAAGATTTTTTGAAATTACATGAAATTTAATTTGCTTTATAGTATTAAATATAATGTCACTACAGATATTACAGTATTATTCAAAATTGAAAAAGTAGTTTAAAGGGTACTGTGTCCCCTAACATAAATTGTTTTTGACTAACATTTACTAGTTTTGTTTTTCCTTGCAAAATTTATACATCAATACAGTTAAACAAATTTGAACATCTATATTTATGGTAAAGGCAGAAAAGAATAAATCATTTCAGTTAAATATTTTTTTTAATTTTAATATGTTTAATATTTTTATTGATTATATTAAAAAAAATATCAAAATTGCTTACATGGTAATAAAAGTTATTCAAATAATACAATATAAACACTTTTCAACTTTACCATTTCCATAAATTGGTATTATAGATATAATTAATTTTCGTAAAAAGATACACCTTTTAATAAAAGAAAAAAAATTCTCAAAAATTTTTGGGTTATTTCAGAGTTACCACTTTCAACATAATCATGAAAAATTTTTCTTTTAAATATTTTTTTACATTATCAGGGCAGTGAACTTAGCTATGATTTTCCATATAAACAATATATAAATATATATTTCTATAATAGCAAAAAAAAAAAATTGAAATAGTTAAAAAATATATATTTATATGCATATGTTTTCAAACCTGGATTCATCAATATAAAATGGCGAACTTTTCCCCCTAATATAAAGAGATATTTATTACCAATACTATGTCAAGACAGGTAATCAATATCTCCCTATATTAAGAAACAAAAGTTTTGTCGTTTTGTAATGCCGAATTCAGTTTGATCAATATCGGCCGGTCCAATGTTCACCGATATCGGCCGGTCCGACGTTTCCCGATATCGGCCGGTCCGGCGTTTCCCGATATCGGCCGGTCCGGCGTTTCCCGATATCGGCCAGTATTGGGTCCCGATATCGGCCGGTATTGGGTGCCGATATAGGCCAATATTGGAAAAAAGTTTGCCATGCAATATCGGCCAATATCGGTATACCGATATTGGCCGATATTGCGAAATCGCTGTTCCCGATATTGGCCGATATTGCTGTGCTACCTGGGTTGGTGAAACCTGGTACCAACATTTGGAGATCCTGTTGGACCGATATATGAGAAACTTTTACTTGCAGCTACTACTGCACCAAAAGCTGGTTCAAGCTTGCAGAGAATTTCTAACAGTGCATTAATTAAATTTAAATATAATATATTGTAGCGCAGTTTTGTTTAGAATATGCTTAGAATCTTTAATTCTACGCTTTTTAAAACTTATGACTTTCAGTAGATGAATTTTTTTTTTCAGTTTACTGTTATAAAAAAAAGTTGTACATTTGTAAATATTTGTTCTTTTAATCTTACTAATCAGGATAATATGAATTTAACATATTTTATACGATCCATATACTACTTTTTTTTTTTCATTTCGGAATTCAGAAACAAATTACTTTTATCTTTAAAAATTATTAAATTAGTTAAATTATTGTCATACCGTTAAATGTAAAAATATTCTTAATTAACATAGACGTACGGGTATCTGCAGAAAATGTACACTGCTCATTTAACGACATCAATTTTATCTAATTTATGTACGAATATTGTAATTACATATTCAATAAAAAAAAAAATAGCCTCATGAGATAAAACTGAACTAATTCTTAAAAAGTCCATATTCCATTACATGTTTAATTTTCGTTATAGCTTTGGGATATTAAAGGATTAATTATTTACAATATTCTCAATTAGAAAAGGAAAATTATCTAATAACACATAGCGATAAAAAAAAAAGCTGCGCGGATTTTTTTTTTTTTTTTTTTTTTTTTTATTTTTTTTTTTTAATATGTCTTGATAGAAAAACCTAAAAAAAAAAAGATAAAAAATACCAATGGCAATTTTTCTTCACTTTTGCTTAAATCGGATGCATCAGATACATATATTTGAAAATTTCGTTAATTTAGTGTTTCAATAGAACCTCTTTTATCGAAACTCTTTTAACCGAAACTCTCGGTTAATAGAAATCCTTTTTTTTTTTTTTTTTTTTTTTTTTTTTATATATCGCATTCTTTGTGTGCCAGCTGTCCTTTCCGAACCACGAGTACAGATAAAAATTTTGGATCTTATTTTATAGAACTCCTTTGAATTTAAATTGAGCTCCCATAAACTGCGGAGTGAACTAGAACGCAGTTAGAGGAGGGAAAACCGGAATGTGTGAATGGTGTTTAGCAGGCGAAGAAAACGAACAAATTAGCAATTCTAAAGCTTTTAAATGTTATGAAAAAGATTTGGCATGGCTGGAGCAGCACAAAGGCTCTGATACTTGTGAACTAATAATATATTTATAAAATCCCTTCGTGATATAGCTGCAAATCAAGGCGATAAACAAAACATTGTAAAATATGTAAAAGGTACTTAATTTCAAAATTAAAATTCAGGTGATTTATTCTTGTTTCCATTTTGCTATTGCTTTATTTTTATTAAGCTTTTTTGTATCATAATAAGAAAGACCGCATATATTTGTCCTTAATCTTAAAATTGAAGTATTCTCGATCATCTGGAAATTTCGATTTTCCAAAAGATAGCCGGTCTCACTTACTTCTGATACTCGAGGTCCTGCTAAACTATCAGAGGTGTGATTATTTTGGACTACGTGTTTTTTCTCACACATAAGATAGATTGTACTACTCAAATTGGCAGACCTCTGCGTTTTCCTAAGTATTGCTAACAAACAGAGACGCGCACATATACAGAGAGAGAAAAAAAAACTTTCTTTCGTTAATACAGATCTCTTGTCTTCAGATCTTGCATTTAAAACTCTATTACTCATGGTAGCATTTAATTTACCATCAGTGTTACCGATTAAGTGAATATTTTTATTCTGATATTCCGAATTCGTACCAGAAAATTAAAACAGTAATCTTTACTTTATTTAATAACAGATATTTCATCATTCAATAATACGAAATTTATTATTTCGATTTTCTTGTATGGGTTTGTATTCTTTGAATCACGGCACTGGTAGAATGCATTCTACCATGGTCATTACAGAGTATGACAAAATAAATTGTTGCTGGAAAACAAAATCCTTTATAAAAAAGTGTATAAGGAAACCAAAGTATTTCATCTTCAAGTATGTTGTGAAACTGGATAGAAAACTCGCATGAAATAATACTAAAGAACCTAGATCCAAAATTATTTGATTCGTGCATTTACAGGGTGTCCTATAATGGACTGAATGTTTGTAAAAGTCAGTAGCAAGTATAGGGTGACAGATTTTGGAGTTTTTCTTGTTGAAGATTAACGTTCGACGTTAAGAATTTTCGTACTACGTGACCGTTCGTTGGTTTTAATTGAGGACTTGAATTTCAAAACTCGTCCTATGCAGAACATCAAATTTTGGGAAATCGCGAAAAACCTCTGATTACGTCCTTTGGTTTTCATTGTAAATCAAGATTTTATAATGTCAGAAACAAACGATAAAACTTGCTGTTTTGCAGATTGTAGTATTTTTTTTTAACCAGGTTCACAAATAGAGCAGACGGATATTTTTTTAATTTGGGGTAAGGCGAGTTTTGAAACTCATGTCCTCAATTATTAACGATAGATGACTTTGTCTTAAATTGAAACTTTATTCAAAATAGCTTTGCGATTTAAAAATGTTTCAACAGCTAAACAGACTGAAGGTTAAAAGCTTTTAAACTTTGATTTTTTTTTTAATGTTTTAATTTAACCATTCTAACAGTTTAAGACAGCACAGTAAGATCAATCGGCTAAAACAGGGTAGCTCAATAAAGATTCATCTGATTTCTTATATTAATTTTCTTCAAGAATACGTTCGATATCTGTCATCGCTTACTTGTTATTGAATTATTTTGTTTGTTGTTAAAAACATTCATTAGATTTTAGAGAACCCTCTATCATACTTATGTTTACGTATTAATATTCAGTAGTGTAGATTTTGTACCTAGGGCAGCTTTTTGTTTAACGAACAAAAGCTAAACTACTGCCCACTTTTAAAACTTTTTATGGAATTCACTATTTACCAAAATTCTAGCATTTAAGCTTTTTACATAAAATGAAAATATTTTTTTCATGAATTATTCTAAACGTATTGAAATTTTATCGACGTCTAAAGGAATCATGTTACCCTAGGTAAAACATTGGATGAATTCGCACAAACTGGGCTTTGTTAAAAAATCCACATGATCCAAGTGATATATTTCTTATAGCATTGAATAATTAAAACACTTATTAAAATTACGTTTTGCGGTATTGTAGTTAAAAGAAAAATATTTTTCGTGTCTTTGAAAAATAAAAAACAATTCAGCTGCAAAATTTTATTTTTGTGCTTTAAGAACATTTTCCACCTTTGTTTTCTCAGAAGGTCATTCTTCTGAAAGTCCAAATGGCTGCAATAATAACTGGTGTTGCCATTCACGTAGATAAATAATAGAACTTAAATTCCAATATTATTTAAAATAAAGGCAGTAGCGCTAGAAACATGGGTGCACAAGTCACCCCTAAAAGTGCCCAATTATTTAAAAAGTTCTTAAATCATAAAGGATATTTTAAAATTAATTTATTGGATCATGGGTTACATAAAGATTTCGAATAAATTTTTGCTAACGTTTATAACAGAAAACAGCATTTTTATATGAGCTGAAAAAAAATCGAAATAAGTTTTAATTAAATATCGTTCCAAGTGTGACCTTTTAAATTGAAAATATCTTAATGATAGGAGGGAAAGAAGAATAGGAATTGTGTCATATAATACTTTTCTTAAAAGCAGGAGAATGTAGGGCGAAACAAAGTACCAAAGGCTTTCCAAAATAAATCACTAATAAATCAAAAATGGAGTGAAAAGCTGATCATTCATTTTATAGACCTATTCTATTGAGTAATAAGGCATATTGATAAAAAATATATGTGTCCTGGAAATTTGATTAATATCTTTTAACCCTTAAATGCCTGATTTTTCAAAATTCTTTGTAATAATGTTTTTCGGCGTTCATTTTTTAAATAAATCATGGGAAAAATACATTTAAAAAATCATATTTTGTTTTAAGTATGGTTTACGGCTAAAAAACAGTTTATTACTAATCGGCAATAATGGTCTTTAATTTAAAAAATAATTTTCCTTGATAAAATTCTATAATATTAAACACACAAGAATTTTAGGAACTATAATAAGAAATAAATTATACTTTCTCACTGAAGAACAAAATAGGATATTTCGCAAGCTTTCAAACAAAACAAAAGAACAAGTAGCAACAATTGAAAAAATAAATCTATCTTTATTCTGAAACAGCGCAAGTGTTGCCATCTGCATATTGAAAATTGATTTAATAATATTTTCAGAATGTATTTTATTGGCAACATTAGGCATTATTGTTCAATAATATTCTAATAGTATTTTAGAGCCTAAATTGGGTATGTTGTCGAAAAGCAACACCCAGCATTTAAGGGTTAAATATCTTTGATAGGAATTTAGTTATGTGCAGGGAAAAATGGTACTCACTGAAAGTTCAATTTTCCAGCTTTAGAATCTTAATTCTGTAAATTTAATGAAGAATTACATTAGAAAGTGTTACAGTAAAATTAAGAGATTCAGATATAGCACATTTTATAAGTTAAACTCAAAGTTTTATTTTATGACACTAGGAAGTAATCTTCATCTCCTTCTTCCTCTTATTCTCTATCACTCTGATGAACACATTGTAGGTAGAAAAAGCACTGAATACATATATTCACAACACCTGGAGAAAAAAGAAGACTGAGAAATTAAAAAAATGTTATTCATTAAAATTATTAAAAAATAATAATATTTTGGCACCTGTTTCTTCGAATACTCCATTGCAGAAAACGGAGGCATGTATGGTGTTGCTTTCGTCTTCTGAACATGATGAGTTCTCCATCGTTCAAGTCTATTTAATCTCTTGTGTATTCTTATTTTTTCTGGCCTCTTTTTGCGGTATCAAAACTTTTTATCTTTCGTATTTTCGTCTGTTTGCCAGATTTTACCATAACGCACCTTTCAAAACAAATATCGTTGTCTCAAGAATGCGTTGACATTATCACCTTCACTTAATTCCATATTGTTAATTAAGAGATGGAGAAATCAATGTAGCAATACTCATTGTAATCTATTCACTTCTACAGAAGTTCACATCGCCGTTCAGAGATCCGAAAAATCCATAGTTATTTCGATAATACTAGGTTGAGCAAAAAGTTCTGGGAAATTTGTAAAAGTTGCGTTGTTATGCGCAAATTAACAAAAAAAGCAACAAGGATACTTCTTCAAAGTAGAGACCATCATAGTCCACAACTTTCTGTCATCGTTTTGCCAGATTCCGGATTTGCTGAAAGTACCATGGCAGCTCCTTGGAATCGAAAAACTCTTGACATGCTTCTTCCACTTCATTAAAGGATTCAAATCGACGGCCCTTGAATAAGTGTTGCTTTGACAGAAAGAGGCCATAATCAGACGGAGCCACGGTCTGGACTGTAGGCGGTGTGTGGAAGAATTTCGACGCCGTCCAAATGTGCAAACTTGTCCTTGGTCCACTGAGCCACGTGCGGTTTGGCTTTGTCCTGCTGAAACACAGCGACGGACCAATCTTGGATACTTCTGCACCAATTTGTCGTAGACGCGATCCAACTGCTGGCAATAGAGCTCGGCATTGATGGCACGACCATCATATACGATACAAATTCTGGTAACAATTAGATTAAAAATTTCTCAAAACTTTTTGCTCAACCTAATACTTTTTAACACCTCAAAGCACTTAAAATTATCTAATCCTCCTGATTATTGTAAGACAATTGATGTGAGAGGAAACGAAAGTCGTATAGGGCGTAATACATCATGTAGCAACACTTTAGTAAGAAAGTCAATGGTACGCTGTTTCACACTACTGCCCAGTTTTTTCCTGTTTTTCTTTACGCAAAATTAAATTCGACAAAAATCCTTCTTATAGGGTTGTAGATTACCTAAATAATACTTGATAGATCTTTTTATGTAAAAGAAATGGCTTTGATCTCATAAATGTTTCATAAACTTCATTGGGTCAAATTTGACCACACGGGATGCTGAGAACCGACAACATTACTAATTTTGTGTCCAATATTACTTTTTATTTTACCAATCGGTTGAATTGGAACAAAAAACAAATTTTTCATCCTTTAATCATGGGACCTTTATAATATACAAAAATAACTTTAACTATGTTCTTAAACATAATATCAATTAATTTGTAACACAATTCATACTTTTTTCAACATTTCTTTTGTGAATAATTTATAATAATTTATTTATTTTTGTCTATGTTTCTACTTTGGAAATATCTCGATGTGCAATGACTTTTTTAATTCAAAAGTAATGAAAATAAGCTGCGCTTTTCAAAAAGTGTGGATAAAATTTAAGAAAGAAATGTCTTCATTACTTTTAACTATCTTCATTAAAACATATCAGGGTAAAAATTCATCTTTCTTATTGGACATTAAATGAAATATTAAATTTTAATGCAAAGAATGCATCATTTCTATTCGTTTGTGTGGAAAAAATTAACTTCAATTTAAAGTATGAATAATACATGAATCATTAATTATCTTATTAATATAATATTCATAACTTTTTTATCTTAATTAGTAATATGTTGCTTTACAAAAAATAAAATTTGAATATATTTGTCTTCGTCAAATGATAGCTGAAGTTGTGATAGTTAAAACTTCTATTGAAAATGACAAAGATCTAATTTCAGACTTTTTTTAGCATCAGTCTAACATATTACTATCTGTATAATTAGTATAAAATTACTTTTAGAGCCAAACTTCGTACATTTATTTATTTCAAAGGAGTACCTTACTGTTAACTGTATAGCATGCCACAAATATCGAACCTATATATAAGTGCTTATAATATGTTAGTACAATTTACCTTTACATGCACTTAGATAATATAATTAACAACATCTCACTCTCTTTTTTTTTTCTCCAGACATTCTATATTTTTCTTTTACTAGTAATTAACAATTTTCCGTTCTTTCATTAACTATTATAATTTTAGTTCAATCTAAATTTACAATTTTTAAATAACAATTTGACACCCTTGTCTCTATATTTTCCAATATCTGTATCTGACCCAAATTTCTAATAGTGTTATTTTTATTTTTAACCTCCTGGCTTGTGTGTAGCTGGTATGTATGTGTCTATCAGGTATTCATTTCTAACCCTCAGATGTTGAGAAAGTTTTTCTTCGGGTGTTTCTTCTTTCCCCCATTTTCGATTCATATTTATATAATAGAATCTAATACTTATTTGCAGTAATTGATGTATTATTACTTGGATAACTACTCTCTGATAATGAGAGTAGATAATCAATTGCTATCGAAACTGTAGTCGTGGTTTGTAATCATTATAAGGAGAAAAATGAAGATGTACGCAGCATAGTAGAAAAGAGTTTTTATCCGACTGTCGGTCTATGCTCTAAATATCTTAGATACATATGTGTGACCACGAAATCGATGTAATTTTTATGTTTACTATAGAATGTTCCCTATTCAAAGTGGAATGTTTAGCAGATAGAGTTTGTTTAGAAGGATACTCAATAGAATTAGGGTACATTATGGTTTTTAAGCAATAATTGTTTGAGAAAATTTTAATTATGTTAGTCAACTTGGAACATTCCAAAATTGGTATGAGTTATTAATACTGCCTTGTAAAGGTTTGATTTTTAAGACTATATTTAAATATATATATATATATACTACATTTATTTCTTATAGGTAGTGGTTGTTTGATGCACAGCGTAATGATGTTGTACGATATCTAATATAATTAAATTAACGTAAGTTATAGAATTATACGATAAAACTATCTCTATATAAGATAAAGTAAGTATATTTTAATATTCTTTTGCATGGCTCCACGAAATATATAAAGCACATTATTATCGATGATAATTCGTGGAATAATGTTTGCAGTTGTTCTATGAATATCAAACTTAAGTATATCGTATTACATTATTCATTGTTATCACTCCTATACTTCATGTACAGACTCATAATATACATCACACACATTGCACAATGTATCTGAATAAATTATCCTGAAATACAGTAAATCAGTTTAATGTATGTTTGAAGTGCGTTACGGGTTTTGTAAAATGTTTATTTTGTTATCTCTTTTCATCATTTGAAAAGTTGAAGTTTTGCAAAAATACTCTCGTTGTATTAGAAAGGTTTCATAATCTGTGACTTTTCTTTATTTTCTATGATTTGTCTGAGAATTTTACTTACAAAAAATAGTTATATTAAATCACCTGTGCTCCATTTTAATGCACGCTATGTGAATTTGCCTAGCTGCGATGTATGTAAATTTCTTGATTTCTAATACCATTTTATATTTTTGACCTGTCGTTGTGGAAGTTTTCTGGTTTGGTCAAATAGCTTGTGACTGAAATTTAAAATATAGCAAATTTAAAAAAATAATAATGATTTCGATGATTATTTTTAAATTCCCATAGCATGAGAAGAAAACTGAGTTAAATAAACAAAATTTGAGTTTTCTTTTGAAGATGCAGTAGAATTTCGTTATTTGGATAACGGGGTGTTACTGACAAGTCCCCCTCAAAAAAGTTATAAATCAATACTGGTCCCCTGTGTTGAGAATATTGACGTGATTTGAAAGTTTCCTTACTGTTAAATGCCCTAGGTATCAATGAGGCGCTCAAGTACGTCCTAGCACTTCTTGCCTTCTTCTAGTTGAGTGTATGATAATTTGTATTAAAAAGAAAAAGATTTTGGGGCTTAATAACATCCATCTCCCCATCTTTGCTCACAGCAGTCAGATGCACATATAAGGTAAAGAGAAACTTACATTTGATATTTAGTCTTAAGGAAATAACATCAGTGTTAGGTTGACAGAAAACCACTAAGCACAGTAAAATTTACAAGTGAAGAATAGTGTGCTGATAACCTAAAAATAGGATAACTAACGTCTTTTTTATTGGTTACGCATATTAAATGTTTCTCTCAAAATAATTTTTAATTATGGCTTTCTTGTTAAATTTATTTCAATTTATTTGCAGGTGTAAACTAAAAACATCAAAATTACAAGAAGCACACCAAAAACAGGTGGTATACGGATTTTAGGCTAAAAAATTAGAAGAATGTTTAAATACTATAATGTTGAGAGAAATATCTTAGAGAGGCACATGTCAGGATTTAAAAGAAAAAATATGTAAATAGATATTTTGCGATGTAAGTGGCGTGATGTAAGAAAAGAAGATTCATCAACCGCAATAGATAAAAGTAATTTTTTTTCAGCTCCAAAATAAAACAAATTTTCAGGAATTTTTCTCTTTTTAGGGTTTCGTTCGTCTCACGAAACCCTATTCGTCTCGCTCCTCTGTCTGTCTGTCTGTCCGTCTGTCTGTCCGTCACAGAGCCCGTTCTCAGAAACTATACATGTTGGAGACATGAAATTTTGGGTACTTATAGCTGAACACCTCACATTATACGACAAATGATAAAATTTTGAAAAAGTCGTATATGACTTTTTGAGCTCTCGCATGTGTATTTTAAACAATTCTTTTTAAGTGAGCTCCTAATTAATTTGGAGGCGTGAAATTTTGCATACTTATAGCGGAAAACCTCACATCAAATGAAAAATCAAAAAATTTTGAAAATGTCGTACGTTTAACCTTTTCGGGTCCCACATGTGTATTTTAAACAATTCTTTCTAAGTGAGCCCCTAATTATGTTGGAGACATGAAATTTTGGGTACTTATAGCTGAACACATCACATAATACGACAAATGATAAAATTTTGGAAAAGTCGTAGATTTAACCCTTTGGGGTCCCGCATGTGTATTTCAAACAATTCTTTCTAAGTGAGCTCCTAATTAGTTTGGAGACGTGACATTTTGCATACTTAGAGCTGAACACCTCACATCAAACGACAAATCATAAAATTTTGAAAATATCGTACGTTTAACTCTTTGGGGTCCCACATGTGTATTTTAAACAATTCTTTCTAAGTGAGCCCCTAATTAGGTTGGAGTTGTGAAATTTTGCATACTTATAGCTCAACATCTCAGATCTCACGTCAAATAATAAACTTTGAAAAAGTTTTATGTTTAACCCTTTCAACTCCAGCTTGTGTATTTTAAACCATTCTTTCTAACTGATCCCCTAATTAGATTGGAGATTTGAAATTTTGCATACTTATTGCAGAACACCTGAACACAGAACACAGGCCAGGCGAAAAATCATAAAATCTTGAAAAAGCCTTACGTTTAACCCTTTGAGCTACCACATACGTATTTGAAGCAATTCTTTCTAAGAGAGTCCCTAATTAAGTTGCTGACATGAAATTTTGCATACGTATAGCTGAATGCCTCAGACCACACGACAAATCATAAAATTTTCAAAAAGCCTTTCATTATTTACCCATCTGGGCACTAACTTGTGCATTTTAAGCAATTTTTCTAACCTCCGCCCTTTTAACCCGGGGATAAATTTTCCAACTTTTGCCGACACCCGTTTGACCATTCTTTCATATTATGCACCATAGCCTTACATATTTTAGTTCCATTTTTTTCCGCCAGGTGCGCCTACATATCTCGGGTGCTATGGGTCCAATCCCCTCGACTAATACATCTACGGATAGTATGTAAAACGGATTTTCGTTCGGATGCAGGTTTGCTCAGAATCAAGTGCGCCCCCTGGTTGTGAAATGTGGAACTAACAGATTTTTCAAAGGGATAAAGTGTTTTGAAAGGAATATTAAACGAAACCCTCTGTGCGATCTGTGATCACACTTACCCACTTGTTTTAGACGCTAGTTAGCAAGATATAAAATGCTTCTAAAATACATTATTCAGCATCACACAATTTTATATGCATTTTTAATGCATTCTGGAATTTAATTTTACGTTAAAAAAAACATTCTTGTTGTTATAATGATTCTACGTATGGTATTTTGAAATTCTAAGTCTGGCTTGAGTTTTTCGCTTATTTAAACTGCTTATTATATCCTTATAATATTATAAATGTCAATGTGTGTCCGAATGTTTGAATGAAGTCAGCATCTAAACGGATGAATTAATGCTTTTGTATTTTTCTGATATAGATGGATTACAACCCGGAAATGAACATAGGCTATAGTTTATTTAATTTATTCAAATAATTATCTTAATAATTCAAAATTTCATTCTTTTTCATACAGAATCAATTGACATTTTCCCGATAAATTTAACCATCTTTCTTTCTTGTTGCCAAGAAAAACTAAATCTGGAATAATAACTTCTCCTCTACAGTTAATAAAAAATTAAAATAAAAAGAATTCAAAAGAAAATAAATATGACGTCATACTTGAAACAAAAAAATGGGGTATTTTTTATTATGCATGAAGGATGAATATCTGTTACGTTAATAAGGGGTTTTATGCCAAAAATGGTGTCATAATTAGAAGGAAAAAGAATGAAAAAGAATAATATTATTAATAAAGTTATTCGATTGGAAAAATATGACGTCAAATTTGAAATAAAACAGGTATTTCCAAATATTCGTTAAAAATACAATGGGCATCAATATCAGTAACTAATGAAAATAGATAAATAATGACGTCATATCAAAACGAATAACAAATATTTTTTAGAAATGGACCCTATTCTCGCTTTTGATTCGAGGCTATAAAAACCGCTATTTTACCAATTGTGACGTCACAGGAATACTGTCCATACTGATTAAAATGTTTGAATGTAAGTTTCATACAAATGAGAGTTTTCTTTTCAAAATTCACGTTATGATTATCAGGAGAAGATATTTTTGGTGGAAAAAAGGGGAATTAAAACGGATTAATATATTTTTTTAGGCTATTTCCTCATTAAAATTAAAAAGAATTGAATTTCAATTAGTGTAAATGGTGCAAAAACTTGATTAAACTAAATTTTCCAAAATTGAAAACATATTTACAAACATCGAAACTTCATGAATGAATTTATTCCACAGAAACAAAAATCGTCTGTCGACATATTGACGCAACCAAGGAATACATATAACTTCTGTGCATTTAAGTGGATAGTTATTGCCCACTATTCATACGAATTAAAATTAAAATCAAGACTCCCTTATCAGGAGGCCTTGATTAAAATAATCATATACTATTTTAATTGATTAATTTTAAAAGATGGCAGTTAAAACATGCCACAAAGGTGTTTTTAGTAAAAGCTTTTATCGGTTAAAAATGATGTAATATTTTTTCATAGAAAACATTAATTTTAATACGAAAACATTAACATAGATTTATTTTAATTTCTTCAAAGCGATGTCGTCTTCATTACACCAGCTTCGAAAGTTAAAACGAAATCTTAAAATAACAATATACTTTTCAGAAATAAAATTTTGCATCAAAAGTCGCATTCTTTGAAAATGAAATTTTAGCTTATATTTTAAATACATTTTCTTACATGAAATTTAGTATATTTAAAAAAATTATTTTTCAATGTTTTTCTAAATGTACAATAATATTGGATTTCATTAATTGGTTTCCCTTTTTTTAAATAAATTAAAATGCATAGTTTTAAATGATTCATGAAGTGAAAGAATGTATATATATATTTATTTATTTCGACAAGTAACATTCCGTAGGAAAAACTAACCTAGTGTCGTCATATTTTAAATCATTAAACTAATGCCAGGCGGACGTCTTTCTGCACGCTTTTTTCCTCACGTATATGCCGCTAGCATTGTGTAGGGATAATACGCAAGGAAAACAGCGTGCAAAAGACGTTCGTCTGACATTAGTCTTAGCTGCTTTTCTTTCAGAAATATTAGCATTTTATAGCAATTTTTATACAAAATGGCGTGATTTGCACAGAATTTAACAATCGCAAATATATAAGTTTAACATCCTTTTACAGTACAATCTCCCATAACACTGGTTTCAATAAAATTTAATAAATGGCACAGGAAAGTCAACTTAAAAAGTTTAGCAAGTAATTTCAATTTGAGATTAGGCTTTACATGTGACATCATTTACGTGTACACAAAAGCCAAAACCTTAACTAAGCAATAAATTTGCTTTTCACTTCACATCCCTCTAATGTATAAAGGCACCGTGTTTATCGAAAAGCGCAAAGGAAGAAGGGAAATTTTCTTTAGATTTTAAATTATCGAAATCTATAGTTAAAAATCTCTCTGAAACACAATCTATCACTGTTATCCCATTGGAGCATATTCCTGCAAATTTCAAAGCTTTCATAAGCCAAAATACAACACACAATAGATATGAAAATGTTTATTCATAATTGTGGTGCTTTTACATAAATCGAATTATTCCTCGAAAGCAATAAGTAACTCTATTGCTTTAATAATAAGTATTTAGGCTCAAGAGCCTTTGAAGCGTGATAAACATTTTTATATTATTGGTAGATCTAGAGCTCATAAAAGTGTGGTACCGTGAAATTAAAATGTAATAAATATTTGAAAGTTAAAGATATTTCCCGTGCTCTTATTATTTATTTTTGAACTTTGATTATTTTTTTACTTTGAACTTTGATTATTTTATCACCACGTTTGATTATTTTTTTAATACCATTTAACTTTTTTTTCTCTTCCAATATGTGATTTTTTGGAATATAACCATAATGGTGCATGTTGATTTTTCGCTTATTCTAATCACATCAAAGTCACGTCTGGAGTGACCTACTAATAACCACTTTCCTTTAAAATTCTTTATTAATATATATTTTTAAATAATATTTTTTGTCTCGAAAACATAAATTAAATCAATATCCTTGAACGGAATAAATATAAATAATAAAATAGAATAACAGAGATGTAAATTTATTCCTCATTTAATCTTAGAAAAGGTGTATGAAATTTCATGCTCACAAAAGAAATTTAAATGGTCCTATAGCATAAACAAAAATAAGCAAATTGGGATCATCAGAAGCGTTTCTACTATAAAAAGTGATAAAAGGTTAATTATATATGCTTTTAAATATCGAAATTTTTTGCGTAATTGATGAATTTCTTCTTCTTTAAATGTTACGTGAACGCAGTGACGGGTAACAGCTAGTATATATATATATATATATATATAACCCGGTCTTTATTCAAATTCATATTTAAGTAATTTATTACATGCTTGCAAATTTTTAAATTATCATTTGAAATAGAACGAATGTTTTATAGAATTTTCAAAAAAGTAGTAAAAATTTGTTTATGAGCACAATTAATGTTTTTTAGGCTGATAAATACTTTTCTAACTAGACAGATATTTTGTAAAATATTATTGAAGTTTTGTATTATTTTGTGTAAAATGCTTCAAAGTTAATGGTTCCGGAAAATATCAATTGTATCTCCTTTTTGATGTTAGATATCAGTCGTTCAATAAAATTTTTGTTTTCTGAAATTGAAACGAAACAGAATCTCGTTTTATGTAATAGAGTGAAACGTAGATCATTCCTCATATTTATTCAAAAGATGATTTTTTTAAAAGTTATAGTTTCTGAGTAATATGCTGTGAGATTTGAAGTAAAGGAATAAATATAAACAAAAATAATAAAAATCTGGAGCTACGTACCTTTTTTAACGATACGTCTATGCAATTTTACTATATATATATATATACATATATATATATCAGAAAGAAAAGTATGTCTATATTCGTTTATGAAATAATCTATGTAACTTCAGATTCAATTACAATATATGAAAACATATTTCCTTCGACTGTCAAACATTAAATTGTTTTAGACGATGCAAAATAGTTTGTCATTTTAATATCGGCTTGATTTAATATCATAGTTTTTAGTACATAGTTTTAGTATACTCCAGATAACAACAAAAAGTAGATATTAAAAACAACAGGTTATTATTTTTTTAATACCCCAGTATCAGTACTATCGTTATTTAAAGGATGGAAAACGAAATTTTTTGAGCTCATTTTGGCTCTGTCACTCTTAGTTTTCTATAATCCTTGACAATTCGCATGTTGTTGACCATACATAGCGTCATAAGACTTTGATTTTTATGGAGTTGATATTTTTATTTTTATATAGTTGATATTTGAGCTGGTATGATTTTTTTTACAACAATCACAGCTAAAAACTTGAAAATAGCTTAAAAAATTTACGGGTTTTCTTACTGATGCTTCATTTGTGTAGACAAATATTTTAATCAAGCTATAAAAAAGTTATGTAAGTTATATAAAGTTAAATAATATATAGTACATGAAAAGCTATTAAGATCTTTTTTTTAAAAAGCTTAAAAATAACACTACATAATCAACTTAGAGGAAAATTTGAGAAGTTTTTATCTTTTTTTTTTTTTTTTTTTTTTTTTTTTTTTATCAAATCAAAATGACAATAGAAATATCATTTCATGTTTTGTGGCTTTTTGTTATAGCTAAATTTTATTACAGTCTTAAATTAATGATTTAGTATTTATGAGTAGTGTTAACATAAAGTTTTTCATAATGTTTAGTCTAAAATGTGAGGTTCAAACACTAGTAAAGAAAAATAAGTAATTGCATTCCATTGCTGATTAAAAAAAAAAAAAGAAAAATAAATAAATTTAAAAATAAACGAAATAGTCTGGGTCGGATATCGCACTTACAATCAGGTATTTTTTCAAAAAAACTTTTGCCATTTATTATCAGAACATAAAAAGACATTTCACCCTGATTTTGATCTCGAATTACTTTAATTCATTTTTTAATTGATCCCTCAATTAAAGACAAAATAATGTGCAAAAATCTCAAAATTTAAAATTTAATAACTGTGTCAATTTTTGTAGTACAGATATCAAACTTTTTGTGTTATATCTGTTATGATATGTGTAAACTTTTACTAAATATAACTATAGGGACTGGGGGACCGTATAAAAAGTTAAATTTCGTAATTTTTATAAAATTTATTTTTTACTTTAAATAATGCCACAACATGAATATTTGCCTCATTTGAAACGTTTTTGCAATTGGAAGTATGCGTCTACGACCAACGGTTGAGAAATTAAAGGTCGGCGATATTGCACCCTGTATATATATATATGCATTATATACCTCTTTCTCGTATCCCTCCATTGCTGCAATTTCTCGCTCTACCTAAATAAAAAACCGTATCTATAAGTCGGAGCTTTTCAATTCCCCCGTGCCTTATTTTTCCAAAGAAATTAATTTACGCGATCATGACATGCCAACAACAACAAAATTCAGTGGATCAAATAATAATGAATCAAAATTACTTAAAATTTTTTTGGAGGATTAAAAAATATATGGGATAATGTGGTGTCTGAACTTTAGAATTTGGAATCTGGCTTTCCAAAGAAGTATAATTTAAAAAGTGCTCTTCCTGTTAATGAATCATAGATGCCAAATAATTGATATTAGCTTCGTAATTAGTTAATTTTAAGAGTTGAATTGGACTTATCTGAAATGAGGATTTTACTCGAGTTTTTCATATTATTGATTTAAAAAAAGGATGACTCGCAGAAAAAAGGTCAAAATTTAAAAAATTTCTTTAAACAGTTAGCTCTTCGTGCTTAAAATTGAATTTTAAGTCGCCATAATTTGGAATCAGTATTTTTGCTTTTAATACTTTATAATGTTTCCTTTTCCGTAACTGCCTAATTATCTCTTAATCTAACAATTTTTTGAACTGATATATTGAGTTATATTGCGATTCGTTAAGTTGAATTTCAGTTTCTTCAATCTATAGAACAACGATAACCAATCAAGTCAATCGAACTGAGAGAAACTCAGTTTGTCTACATTCATGTGTGTTGTCCGATTTCACTATATTCTGATTTAGAACCTGAATTTATGAATTGGTGAGGATAATCTGCCAGGTGCCGCCTTATGGCACGTGTGCCGTATATTCGTCATTCCTTCTGTATGTTAAGTACCTGAAAAATTAACAATCTTTAAATGCGAGTGCGAAATAAAAAATATATATTATTTACTTAATACTAAAATAAATAAAGCTTCAGTTATCTTTTAAACTAATATTCGTATTTCAAACTTTAAAATTAGCGCACAAAAATTGCTATTTCAGTATGCTTTTTAAAAAAAAAAGATTTTGATGTTTTTGGATTTGATGTAATGTTTCGCATATTGATACTTAAAAGGAATGCTATAGACCAAGAAAATTATTTTATCTATTCTTTATTCTCTTTTAGAATACTTAAATATTTTGCATTAAAAATAAAAATGAAATATAACAGGCGTTTAAGAAAATTGTGCCTACATTTAATAAGAAATTAATTTTAACTAGGAAAACAATTTCAAGAAAAGTTTACAAAAATGAAAATTAGTGCTAATTAATTATCTTTCATAATTCCATTACTCGGTGTACAATTATTTCGTAAAAGATAAATATGCAATGAAATATTTTTTCGTTTCATGTATCATACGAATAACTTGTGGAAACAGACTAAAACAATAAATTAAGTAATCGAAGCACCTCAGTATTTTAAAAATTAGTTGATATGTATAAAAATTATTAAGTTGAACATAAAGAATGATTCAATTATTCTCACTTTAAATGAAACCAAAAAGTTGACGAGTTTATTTTCAAATGTTAATTAGTAAATTAACTTCATGCATGTTATACAAATAATTTTCTTTTCCAGCTCATTTAGTCATTTGTCAAAACCCAGTATTTCCATACCTCGAAGTTAATTTTAGCAATTACAAATATAGCTAGTATTTCCATATCGATGGCACATATATTTTATCAGCTCAGACGATAGTCTAATTGCAGAAAATGTAATTGCTGTTTAGCGAAAAAGGAATTTAATATTTTTAAATTTTACAGTTGATAGAAAAGAAGCGTTCTGTTCTACTGAATAAAGTGATTAAATAAAATAGGTTACAATCGAGCGTTTTCTGCTACTGAATAAAGTTATTAAAAAAATAGTTTACGATCATTGTTGTTATTGGGTTTGGAAATTGAGGACAAGATATATTTATCAATAAATCACAAATATTATTTAGGATGTCAGCACCCCTTTGTATATTCGCATACAAAACATACATGCATAATAATAGGGAATTATAAGATGCTAAGCCGTTGAATGTAGCGAACCACGAATGTCTTAGCAGAAATCCCATTGCGAACACTAAGAAAAATAGGATGGGTTCTGCCACATCAAAGAAAAATGGTCTAAATATGGCATTAGCCGTAAAAGCCAGATGGTGTTTCATCTACCAGTAACATACTACCAGATGGTGATTTTAAGTGAAAGCAGTGGTATTTTGGGAATTTCTTTTGTCAAATATCTATAATTATGTGTGCACACTTTTATTTTTCTAATTATAAAGTGTAATTTAAGCAAGGTGTAGGTACAAATTAGCATGTATGACAAGTTTGCATATTTTATGACGTGAATCAATGGTAAGTTATTGAAAATCAGTGTTCATATAGTTAAAATTCCTAACTCTAAAACAATATACATTTTTTTTTCTTCTATGATAACTTATGAAACTAGTAATGATAATAATAAAAATGTGAAACCTAAATTCCGTTTCCATAGTGAATTTAACTTTAACCTTTCTCAACAGACGGCAGCACTGGACAAAGTCTGCACAAGACCTATCGTGACGATCGATGTAGCTTGGCGTTCATTTCCTGGAAGATAGATTCAGAGAAGGTGATTTTAATAAACCGAATAACTCAAGAGAAGGCATGTTGAATGAGTTAAAGACACAATATCACGCTATGTAAATAGCCTTCGTGTACATAATAATACTGGAATGTGCTTTTTTCATTACATAGCAACTAGTCGTAAATTTAATTTCAGTACTGTCCTTTTATTCTATGTAGTGTTAGTATAGGTTTCTACAATTTGGTGTACGGAAGAGGGACTGATTACACTCGCGAAGAAATTTCCCACGCTCGCAAAGAAGCTGAGAACATATCGCTCACCCGCAAGAAAAGTGACACATCTCGACAAAAGTAAATTTCACAGGAGAGGCAAAATGGGGGGGGGGGGGGGGATTTGCATGATTTTACTGTAACATGAAATTATAGCACTTACCTCTGCATGCTGGAATGAAAATTTGCATAAAAGTATAAAGCCCTTAAAAATGAAGACGTAGGATGAGGTTTGGATGGTTGGATAATTTTACCTCCCCACAAAATCCACCCCTCTTCTGTGGTCACAAATGGACATATGGCCTAATAAAGGAATTTTCCTCATAGCGATACTTATGAAACTGTTTGTGTAGCAAGACGTACCTATGACAGACGTATTAGTGGAATAAAACGCAAAATGAATTTTTGCGAGACGTCTCACTTTTCTTGCGGGCGAGCGATATGCTTTGAATTATTAAAAGGCGATGACTAAATCTTTATTTAAAGAGTACTAACTTGGCATGTGTTAATTAATTCCAATATATTTCAAATGGATGCCAAATAGTTATAAATAGTGAATACGTATTCAGTAATACCTCGACTTAAGTCAGCAATACGTTTCAAGACTAGTGACTTAAGTCGAGGTACATTTAGATGAGCAAAAAATAATAAATAATAAAATTTCTCCAAAATCTAATGAACATTTTCTGTTGCATTTAGGGATTATGTTAGATACTTTTAACATTAGTAAAAAAATGCGTTTGGAATACAAGAATTTGGAATAAATCAATAAGTTGTTAGCTTACAATTTATTGTTCTTCTAGTTGACCTGTTCGAGTCGTTGAGTATGTGAAAAAATCTTGCAATAAAGTTTGAACCGACAATTTTTTCTTTTTTCTCTTAGAAGCTTTTTGTAACAGTAGAGTGAGTTTTCTAAGTTTATTTGTAGTCGTTGCTACACTTTGCTCGTCTGAATCCATATTTTCAAGAACTGCCATTCTAACTTCAATAAAGTTTCCTTGGGTTAATTTTGCAACCGTCATAATCTTCCCTCTTCGCCCTAGGCTCAAGATATTTATTTTTTCGACAGTATTTTGCTTCTTTAATTCGATAAATTGTCCGATGGTTAATTCCGGATCAGGGAAATTTATGAGTTCAACAACATCTTCAGTATCCAATGTCTGAGTTGAGTTCTCTTCCACTTTCGACGATTTCATCAATTAAGAGAGATACAGAATCACAATTTTCAGATGTTTTCTTAGTCTCTGTGAAGAAAAAGGGGCACAGATTTTTCAAGCATCTTCCATTTTCGTCTTTTTTCTGAACTTCACCGAATGAATCCCCTATAACTGTGACTACATCTGAGATGCTAAATTTCTTCCAAAAAATTTCAAAAAGTTCTAAGTGTGTCTTAATCAAGAAAAATGTTTTTTTCCAGTCCGTCCTGACGACATACATGCGTGGCGACGTAAGTCGGGGTATTATTGTATTTTTATTTACGTTCTTGACGCGGATCGCTGATCACACTACAATAGTAACAAGTCGGAAATTGTACGTCAATCGTGGAAAATGAGGTGCGTTTTACTATAACTAATTTTATAATTATTCAGATCTTGGTACAATAGCTGTTGAATCTCATTCAAAAATGCACGAATACAAAAATTATTCCGATATATTAAATTCAGTAATTGGGAAATAATATGGCTCCATATTAAATAGGACGCAATCACCATGACAACCTAGAATCATTATGTATGATGGAGTTTAATAGAACGAAGAAAACTTTTATTAATATCCTTTAAGTTTTGATTCGATTTTCATAAAATTTGAAATGACTCGACAAAATTCAGCTACGATGATATAGTATATTAAATTTCAAACCATTCGGTTGGGTAGTTTTTACGCTGTTGCATGCAGAAAGACGGACAGACAGACGGACGGACCCGATGACGACTATTAGGTGCTACTTATTTATATAATTACGAACGCACCTAAAGTAACATTATTCTCGTGCAGGATAAGAATTCATTTTCATAATATTTCTGTGTTTGCTATTTTTTGGTGTAACAATTTTCCATTGTAGAAGTGTAAAAGTGAAACTTCAATTCTTATCATCCGAAAACGTATTATGATTTACAGAACTATAACAGGTTAAGGCTCTTTATTTCTTTTTTTGCAATTTCATATAACATATAATTAAAACTTCACTTCAGTTTCGGAATTACAAAATGCATCTTAAAAGCAGTTTCAAATAAGGTGTTCATTAGATATGTTTTTGGTTATAAATTATAAGATAAAAATAAAATAACATAAAATAAAATGTTTCGGCTTGAAGAATTTAATCTTTTTAAAACAAAAATTGATAACGAATTATTTAAATAGCTAAAATAAATTACGTAAAAGTTTAACATGATCAAATATTTACAGATTCATAATTAATTTTATCGTTAATTATGCTTATATAAGTTAAATATGTTTGCTCATAAATTAAAGAATTTTCTTAGAATAATTGATGCGTAATTTATTTTAAGTAGTGGGTATTAAATATTTATGTTTGAATTGATAAGGAAAAAAATATGAAAGTTAAACTAAAAGATATTCTGTGCTTTTAAGAGGTAAACAAGTATTGCAAGCCAAAACTGAAACCAAAACCATTTTCGGTTCTTCCTGGAGTTTCGGCCCAAATCGAAAATGAAACTACCCCATTGACATTTTAGGATATTAATACATACATACAGAAAATATAAGTTATTAATTATTCACAAGCACACATAACCATCTACAGATACACTTTTAATCAACCTATTTGTGCCTGAATTTTTGTTTACTCAAATTTGTTGGTAAAATCATTTTAAAATGTTGCAAAATGAACTGAAAAAAAAAATTACGCTAAAATATTTTTCGTAATTATTTGATAAAATGTAAACTTACTAAATATGGAAATATGCATAATATTTGTAATATGCATAATTGTATGTTTTGTCTATATTTATATAAAATAAGCTTTTAAATTGTGTATTATACACTATAATTAGTATTTTTATGAATTACTAAAAAATATATTTATCTCTTTGCAGAGACTAATAACATTATATATATTAGTAATCATAAACTAAGAATAATCGTATTTGAGGCTTAAAAACAAATTGTTTCATAATCATCTTAAAAAGGAGTTTACATAAATAACTGTCTCCTCAATGTCTGATAAAAATATGTACCCTTTCTTGCCTAGCGTCCTATATTTTGTACGTTACGAAAATGCATAAAAAATAGGCTTGAACATGTAATTTCACAATTAAAAAAATACGTATTTCAAAGAAGTCTACAAGCTAAGATTATGACTTATTTATTTAGACTCTTGATAAAAAAAACACAAATAAACTTATATTTGCATTTCGCCATATTGAAAAATGAAAAATCTATAAATTCCGAAAAAAGCTTTCATTTTAAGCAAATAAATGTCTATCTTTCGGTAACAGTTAAAGACATTTATAGATAATTATTTCATACAATTTTCATGTTATAAAGTAGAAGAAAATTATACAAATTTATTAAAATTTGAAGCGTCCCAAAAATGGGATGTTAAGTATAAATGTGTTAATCATAACTGTGAATGTGTGAAAACGAAATTTCGGTCGACCTCTTCTTTTAAGCATTAAAAAAAATTAATATTTTTTTGACCATTCTTAAATATACTTTGTTGATTTCATAAAATACATAGTAGTAGAACAGTTTCTGTAGCTGTGCTTTTTACACCACAATTTGTGGTTTATTTAGTACGGAAAGATTTTGACTAGTTAAGCTTTTACATTAGGCCATATAAAGAAATCCTTATAAATAAATCATTTATTAAAATTAGATTTACAAATGCAAATAATGAATGGATCATTTACATATAAATGCATAAACTGACAGATTGCGCTAATTTCAAAAACACTTTTATATGTATATAGTTAATTTGCATCTCGTTATATTTTATTTATTTATTTTTATCTAATCTTATTTACTATCATGCTCTATTTGTTTCGTTACTGTTTGAGAATAATCTGACGGTAGCTAAACTATTTAGTACAAATTAAATATATTTGTCTGATCGTATATACTATTTAAAATATAGGGTAATTCCGGGATTTATGCCGCCCATTTTTTTGAATTTGTGTATAAAGTCCCATGGAGGACATAAAAAAAAAAAAAATCATGCTGTGCTATTTAATGTTAAATATACAATGCGTGTACTGCGACAAAAAATATCAAAACAAATTATTAATATTTAAAAAAAAATTCTAAAATATTACATTGCGGCGCGTCACCCGTTCATTCAGGCTGAGACGACGCACTTGTGCGGTAGTTATACCGCGCTTGTAATAAGAACAGAATGAAATTATAAATAAAAATATTTAAAAAAAATTCATATCTGGACTATAATTAACGATGTAATAACAAAATGAAACTAAATGAGTACAATGAAACGTATTAGTAGATTCAAATTAATAACTGTTGCCTGCTTTCACTATTAAAATTATCGAATTATTTTTTTTACATTAAATTTTAATTGCTATTTCAGCAACAACATAACATCAATGTATTAGAAAGGACAAAGAAAAAAGGTAAAATTGTGTTTACATAATTTATTTGTTAACCCTTTCGGGACCGGTGGCTTTTACACAAATTTTATTCGGTTGATACCACTTTTTAAAAAGAATTTACCTTTACTTAAATAATCATGAAAATGCTCTAATTAAACAGAGCAAATATTACTTTTCTTTTTTACTGATGCCAGAAACAAATTTTGTAAGCTCTTTATGAAGGTGCTTATATGCACATATGGTTCCGAATGGGTTAAGAGACCTGTTTTTTAGACTACAATCTGCAGAAAAAGTGTCGAAAAAGTACAGTCTTTATGTAACTACACATGATGCAACGAAGCCAATTACACTTCCTCTGTTTATGGAGTAGTTTTCTAAACATTCCTTGCAAAGAACATCTGCTCTGCGTTACGCGTAATCCAATTTTTCATTATTATCATCTTGACTTGCATCTTTCTTGCTCTTCTTACTTTTTATTTTCCCCTGCATCTTTCTTGCCATTCTTACTTTTTATTTTCCCCTTTTTCTTCATTGGTTTTAGTAAACTTGATAACATGCCTAACATGGTTAGTCTGTGCAAAAAGAAAAGGAAAAGTTGATAACACTTAATCAGCCCGTACAAAAGAAACTGCGGCATGTATACCGGAATAGCAGTGAGGCATGTATGCCATTTTGCATGGTGCAGACGTCGGCCATCACAGTTACCTGCCATCGCTAAGGGGAATGGCGTAACCATACACACAGTACTCTATACAAACCCTACACTTAGTTTTGACTTCGAAATCATGCATGCATTTAGTAATTAGTGTATGAAAAGTATTTAAACATAACGTGTTTAAAAGTTTGGATAGTGAAGTCATGCACTTACGTCAAATTGAGGATTGTACTTCTTTAAGTACACATCGAAATGGGATTCACGCTATACACTGGTTAAAATAATCTCATTGCGAACCTATATTGTACGTTTGACGACAATCCATCGATGATTACAAGAAATACAAGGGGTGCGGCATCTATCCCGTATGCGGCGACTCTCCCGGAGTTACCCTATATAAAATAAAATATTTTTTCTAATTGTAATTATAGAGTTTCATAACTGGATGTTGTAGAGATGATGGGATGTAATTTTCTTCTTTCTTCGTTATCTTAAATGATGTCAGAGAGAAAATACAAAATAATACAAGTATATATTATTTATTTGTAGAAATTTATACATTGGGATATCAAAATAATTAAAAAAAGAGGAAAAACTATATTAATTATAAATTCATAAACTATTTTTTAAATATTCATGAATTGAAGCACGGTTTTTTTTAAAGCATCGGAAGCTGCACAGTCAACCCCCGGATCAAATATATTTCCCCACTTCTCATCATTTTTGCTATTGCATGCATGCTCAATATAGCAAGTAAACAGTTTATTTATGGATTTCCTGGTGCGTATTGTTATTCGTATTATCAAATTATTTTTATATTATTATTTTAATACCTTTAGCTGTAATATCATGCAATTTTCAAAATATGTTGCGCAATTTTAACACAGTTCCAAACACAACACGACATAACTAGAAGATTGAGCAATGCGAAAATGTCTTTAAGTTATATAAGAAATGATTGATGAATGAAATTGCAATGAAAAATTGAGTGAGATAAGGAAATATGCAGATTCATATTTTTATTTTCAGAGTTTTTATCAAAATAAGTAACTATACGACCCCTAAAGAAATTTGCACTATAACAGGATTGTTGAACATCATGAACAAGAAATGTTACTCTAAGCAGTTTTATTTTCAGACTCGAAGACTTGGAATTACGACTATTGCAATTTTTTTTCTTTTTTCGGAGTGTACGTTTTATTTTCATTAGACAACCTCTTCCGCTTTAAATAATAATAATTAAAAAACAAGATCTTGTTGTGCCTACGCTGTTTGAACCAGAGAATATATTGACATAAATTATTTACTCAAACTTCGTCAAAATACAGCTTAACGAAATTTCAAAATCCTATGCTTCATTGAGGGTTATTTGGTAATTAAAATTATTTCGTCGCGATACAAGAACCGAAGAATGCCAAAATCTTCTTCAACATCTTATTCACTGTTTCCTTTAATATTTACAACAGCGTGAATTAGTATTTTGAATAGTATTTTTACGAACATATTTTTTAAATAAATGATTTAGAAAATTTACACAAGTAAAATATTTTCTGCGACATATGCTTGTATATTTTTCTTTATTTATATATTTTTCAAATTTTGCGAGCTATGTTTTTTTAGCTTATTGGTTTCTATGGAAATGAACACCGAGTTCTCGAGTTCTGTTCTTTTAAAATTTATCATAAGGGAATAATTAGAAAATATATTCTATAAAAAAAAATTCTGTTCAGTGATTTTTTTTAAAGCTATCCATAATTAACAAAATACTTGTTGTAAATAATGTATTGTAAATAATGTATGTTGTAAATAATAAATTCTAAATACAAATATATGTTAAGCTTCGAACAAAACGTTTAACATATTGTTCCATCGTAACATTTAAAAAATATATATAAATATATAGGGGAGAGTAGCCATATTTGGACAGCCGCTTTAAATGAACCGCTGCAATTCTGTTGTTAATTATAACAGAAACAGACGCCATCTACCGCTGAAATCCTACTCATCGGAATCCCATCATTTATATGTAGAAGAATCAGCTGCCTTCTACCAGCTGTTTTCAGACAATTTTAAAATAGAGAATACTTTAAAACTAAGGTAATTTGTCATGTTATTATATACATATCGAAATTAATGTGTTTATGGCGCTTGTTTTTCACGTGGATTTATTTAATTTCGTTTTTATTCTTACCCTTCAGGTTATGTGTTTTAAAATATAGCGCATTTGCGTTAACTGGGCCAATTTCAGTTGCTTGAATTAGACCAGATAAACGATCATCATTTCGAAACTGCGTCATCACTTATTCCTGATGAGGATTTAGGCACTGCAGACAGTGTCCTTGACACTCCTGCTCGTGAGATTTCGGAGTCAGAGTCAGTAATAACGAAACCTATTAACACTAAGAGAGTAAAAATATGATGAAAACGACACAGACAAACTGGAAGAAAAACATCAGTGACAGCAAAAGTTATTAAAGATAAAGTAAGCGAAAAGGAAGAAATAAGTTGTGAAGAGATTGAACCGCAACAAGGCTGAAGATACCCCCACCTCCAAAAAAGCCAAAGAATCAATAGAAATGTTATCTCCCTTGCTAAAATCAGATAAGTCAAAGTGCAGAGGGAACAAAAAAAGAGCTATGTTAACATCTTTTCCATATAAAGTAAACCCTAATATGAAAAAAAAAATCCCGACAGAAAGGAACTCTCAAAGGACAAAAGGATTGGAACTTTAGTTTTAAAAAATGGGCATAATTTAATTGGAAAGAAAATGATGAAAGGGAAGAACTACTGACATAATTTAAAGAAAACTTTAGTTGCAAAAAAATTGTCTGATGATTCAGAATCTAAAAAAGAAGAATCAAGACAGTGATGATTGGTTCTGCCTAATTTGTAAGAAAAATAAAATAACAGAAATGAGTTAAGTGCTCAGATTGCCAAATATTGTTCCACGTTGTGTGCGCTGGAATAAAAAAAAAGGAAAAATTTCATGTGTAAGCCTTGCATCACTTTTTACATGATATTCAAGTAACTTGTAATTCGTTCCTCAATTTCTATTCTTAATTACTTATAACTTTGATATATATTTTGAATATATTGATTTAAAACAATTATTCTCACTTTCAGACATTTGATTTCATTATATTTCATAGCTGTTGTGTTATTTGATTGTTTCGTTAATCGCAAATTTTGCTTTTAATAAAATTAGTTCTATTCCCTACTCATTAAAACAGCCTAATATTGTTTGGTCGAATTTAGGAGATTGGGGATTCAACTCAGGCGACCAGTCGCCGAATTTGGAGACTTTTGACAAAATTTTCAAATGAATCTATACAAAAAAAAAAAAAAAAAAAAAAAAAAAAAAATGCAAAATCTTGCAAAAAAAATTGTCTGATGATTCAGAATCTAAAAAAGAGGAATCAAGACAGTGATGATTGGTTTTGCCTAATTTGTAAGAAAAACAAAATAACAGAGATGAGTTAAGTGTTCAGATTGCTAAATATTGTTCCACGTTGTGTGCGCTGGAATAAATAATGAGGAAAAGAAATTCATGTGTAAGCCTTGCATCACTTTTTACATGATATTCAAGTAACTTGTAATTAGTTCCTCAATTTTTATTCTTAATTACTTATAACTTTGATATATATTTTAAATACATTGATTTAAAACAATTATTCTCACTTTCAGACATTTGATTTCATTATATTTCATAGCTGCTGTATTGTTTGATTGTTTTGTTAATCGCAAATTTTGCTTTTAATAAAATTAGTTATAGTCTCCACTCATTAAAACAGCCTAATATTGTTTGGTCGGATTTAGGAGATTGGGGATTCAACTTAGGCAACCAGTCGCTGAAATTGGACGACTTTTGACATTTTTTTCAAATGAAAATAAAACTTAAGTTTTTCAAAAAGAAATTGTTCTAAAGATTTTTTATTTTTGCTATTAGATGAATACATTGACCACGTGTAGTAATATTTTATAGCTATTCCAAAAATGAAGTGAGTTAAACTTGAAATAAGTGAAGTGATCCAAATTCGCCTACTCTTCCGATTAAAGTTAAGTACAATATTTCTTTAACCTCTTTAAAGTTGGTGGTATATTATTTATACCACATAATTAAGACAAGTTTGGTACCAGAATTTTTGAATAAAATTTTAATTTTATAATTTTGGTGAAATATATGTAAAATTTTCTTATTTTTAAATTTTCCTTATTAAGTTATTTGAAAACCTGGTGTGAATTCAGTATTACAGAAATACAATAACCTGCAATGAAAGGGTTAATTGAGGAGCTCACAACCATAGAATACCAAGTCAATGAAAAAGAAAATGAGATAGTCCATTTAGAAGGTGCATAAAATCTGTTTTATCCACTCCCACAGTGAACAAAGTCTGTTTTAATCATATTATTCATCATATATCATATTAATTTATCATATATGTCATCTGTTTACAGACTTTGTTAACTGTGAGTGTGGCTAAAAAGGTTTTATGCACTTTCTAAATGGACTATCTCATTTTTTTTTTTCAAAATGGACTTGGTCTACTGTGGTCGTGAGTCCTTCAACTAATATTTTGTCAAGAAGGTTTATGATACCATAATAAATATGCATATATATTTTTTCCGCTTTTTTAAAACTACATTTAAATTTAAATTTTAAGATATGTAAATTATCAGTGTTTGTAATCTTTAAAAATGCAAATCTAAAAAACTCACGTATGTGAAAAAATAGTATGAGCCATAGAACACTGCAAAGAACACTGAAAGAAAATGTATAATTGGAAATACGGTGAAATTGTCAAATTTTTTAAAATGATCTCGTAAAGATTATTTTGTAAAAGCTGTAAAATTTTATAGTTATGATGTGAGTCATATTTTCATTACATTATTTGGCCCCCCAAAACTTTTAATCTTTAAAAAATGCAAAGTTAAAAAAGCTACTTATGTGAAAAAAAAAATAGTGTGAGCCATAAAACACCGTACTTGTCAAATCTTTCGGAAGGAGGGGGGAAGGTCCCCCGGGACACCCCCTAAGTTCAACACTGACAACTATAGTAGTGTGCTTTAGACCCACGTGACTGCTTTCATCTTTCTTCAAAGTTGCATTTCCTGAAGCTCTGTTTTAAAGTATTTTTTTTTTTTTTTTTTTTTTTTTTTTTTTTACATTTGAAGTTGTCAAATATCTTATACAATATAAATAATTAAGATATGTTGTAGTTATTTATTTGAAGGTTGAATATTGGTAATTGAAATGATTGAATATTAACCATTGTGACAAAATAATTTCTGTGGCATAACGGCTAAAAATTGAAAAAAGGCCTCATGGGATGATTGAGCATTTCAAATAGGAATGAATGGGACTGTCTCTTTCATCCCTAGAGATGCTGAAAATTTTATTACCTGAATAATATTATATAGGTTGAGAAATTGATAATTTATATATAATATTTTTATGTTAAATATTAGTATTAAACAGCACTCGTATTACATAGGTTGTTTATTGTTAAAAATTATATTGAATCTTAATTATTGTATTGTAATAAAGATTAAATAGTTTATCAAAAAAATTGCTGTTGACTCTATATAAAAAAATATAAAATTGTCTAAACTAGTATACGTTTAATGATCAAACGGGAGAAATTATACTGAATTTTGAGCTTTTGCTTAAATAAAGCCCAACTCCCCGTAACACAATTTCATTTGTGCATGATATCTGAGATACATTTAATTAATATTAATTAATAAGTTGTGAATGAAAACTATTAACTATGCCATATTTCAAAGAAATTTTTTACTTTCATTTCATATCTAAAATATCTCGTAAATGGGATAAAAGGAACACAAAGACAGCCGAAGTTTGCATTACAAGTTAAAACTGCAGTAAAAGAAGTGATTACCAACGCTAGATATAACAGCCATATTATAAGATCATATATTACAAATATAATTACACATAAGTTTATAATTATAAATTTTAATTAGGTAACATTGAAGACAGGAAGGAAGATACTTGTGTCTCATTCATCCCTATTAGTATCTAATTCATCCCTGCTATGGGAATGATTGGGACAAAGAGGCACTTTTTTTTCAATGTTATAATATTTTATGGCATAATAATAATCTAGAATAACTATTGTGCATAGATGTAGTCAAATAAGTAATGTATGAAATGTGATATATAATATTAATAATAGCTTTAAAAAGTACTTAAAATAAATATTTTGTGAAAATATCCCATTCATCCCCTATCTCCCCTACATATGTTATATGAAAGAAAATGTACTATTGAAAATACGGTAAAAGAACCAAATTTTTTAAAACAATATGCAAAAATTATTTCGTAAATACTGTAAAAATTTATAGTGAGCTGAATTTTCATTAAATTTTTTATCCCCAAAATAATAATTTTAAGTTTTCTCCAAAATAAATATTATAACGCGCTTTTATTTTCTTATTCTGATAAATCATTTAAAACTCATTGAACAACATCACTAATGCTAAAAATACATAAAAATTATCTTTCACCTTTTAAACACTATGTTTTAATAAAATATATTACAAAAATTATGTTCTTTTTAATTATGAAAATAGTTCATTAAAAATGATTAAAAGATCTCCATGATATATTATGCTTTTTTAGTTAATGAACACTTTCATTTTGCATTACGTTCAAACCATTAGAGAAAGACGTAAAAATATTGTTTCATTTATGATATTTTATAAGATATGTTTTAGTACCTGAATTTTCATCAGAAAAAAGTAAGAAAAAGAAACGTATGCTATTAAAATAATGTTCGTATTATAAGCAAGAATAATAACCTTGTAAAAAATGTAACCCATTAAAGAAAATGAATGTTAATGTACAAAAAAGAAAAGAAATTATGTTGTTTAACTTCAGTTTTTAGTAATAAATTTTACCTAGAATACAATAGCAATGCACGTTTCTCGTGGCATACGTCTCGGGGCTTAAACATTAGAGGTATGCAAAAAATCGTAATATGCCATTTGCAGTTTAAACGGGTTTTAATGGTATGCTTATATTTAATGACATGGGAAGTAAAAGCAAATGCCTCTAAAAAATGATAAATTTACATTTATAGCTTCGTATTAGAATTTAATTAAAATTAATGTGATTTTTCTATATACGATGCAGATATGAAAGTATAAGAAAGAATAAAAAAAAAAAGTAATAAGAAAGAATTAAAAAAAAAAAAAAAAAAAAAAAAAAAAAAAAGTATTCAAATATGGAAATTAATGTGTGCAGACGAAAAGGGAAAAAATGTGTAAGGTCTTTGTGCCTAAATTAGATGCGATTCCCCATAGGCATTTAGGATATATTTGAATTTTATTAAATGAATATATATTTTATTAACCCCTTGGGTACAAATGAAGATTGAGACTGTTCATGCAATTAATTCGCAATTGCAGCAACTGGCGATTATTTTTATATTCTATTCATACCACAAGTTTTAAAATATTTTATTTATCTTACACTTCTCTTGGAAATTATCCTAGCAATGCATAATAAAATTTCTGGTTTTGAAAAAGTGGTATTAGAATTTAAAAAAAATAATTGGCAGTTGCAGCATTTTCTAATCAAAGATATATTCGTACCCAAGGGGTTAAGCAGAAAATGATGGAATAGTGTTCCTTTACTTCAAAACTTTTTTTTCTTTTGCAGAATTTGTATCTGTAATATAACCAAACAATATACAATTGTCGCGTTTAGGTCATTTTTGTTGCGTTTAAATTAGTTAAAACCTAAATGAGACGTCCAAATCACCGAAAAGTGACAATGCATTTCATGCATCTCAGTTCATTTAAAAATATTAATTTAGTTGATATCAATTTTTCAAATACTTAATAAAGATTTCAAATGCATAAAAGTGAAAGTTGAAACATTATTGAGCTGCTTAGTTTATTATTAACTGAATAATAACTTAACTTATAAAATAAATTATTTTGAGACACATAATATTGAATATATTGTAAATAAATAATGAAGGCTTTGACATCCATACTTGTTAAATTTAACCATGTATAGAACAAAAAATAACTGATGAATATCCAATACAAGCTAAATTTTACGAAAACAATGTTTATTACTGTATAGCTTAAGCAAACATTGTGATTTACAGTTCACCTTCAACTCATTTTTGCTTTTTGTCTTCTGCATAGGTTTTAATACTTTTTTCTTTGTTTTCGGCAGGTATATGGATCTAGAATTCACTGGTTCCCATACATTTTTAGGCTCGTAATCATCTGTAAAATTATGATGCGCACTCCCCTTTCTATATGACACATAATTCTTATTATTTTAAAAAAAGTCTCTCACATTTTATAAGTTTTATAATTTTTTAATACAATTAATTGATTAATTAAGAACAAGTGAAATTTCATGGACACTAAGATCACAATATATAATAAGCATTTCTGGATTATAATCATTATCAATTTTAATTAACCAGTTTTCTTTCCCACCATAATATTATAACTTCTAATATAAAATGTTTTCCAAATTAAAAATTGCGCTGGAGGCTTTTTTTTTTTGTCAATCGTACCACAATTTAAAAGAATTCGTTGTTGTTTATTTCTTTTTTAATATCCCTATGTCGGAAATTATTTTTGAAAAAAATTGTAGTTCCAATTGAATTAAAATATACTAATCCACTGTGATGTATATGTCCTGCAAAGATGAATAATAAGTTGAAAGCTGCAGCTGTGGTCCGACATTTTCAGAGCTTCAGGTGAACAAGTAAACAGGTGATTTCTTTGATAGGGTACCAAGTAGTAGTGCTATTTCACTCCCTGTAGATGAGCTATTGTTTATCATATCATAGAAGAGGCATAAAAATAAAGTATATCCATAGCACAATACTTGTATTATAATAAAATTAAGATAGGATAAAGGAAAAAATTCATTTATAGAGAAAAAGAAGCGATAAGAGATATAGGAAACGTTTAAAATTTGTGATTGGATAATCCGATATAAGGAGTTGGATCTACTTGGAAATCCAAGATACGCGACAAGTAGAGGATTGAAAGAATATATTTTAAAAAGACTATGTATAAAACATAGTCCCAACATTTCGATGTATTTAATTTAATAAATTCAGTACTTGAATTTGTCCAGTGGCATCTTATAATTTTTTTCCGTTCGTAAATTTTTAAACCGTTTCAATGTCAGAAAGGGTCTAGGGACCTCCGAAGGTCGGAATTCGTGGCGTCCAATGTCCTTTACATTTTTAAACACTGACAAATACAACGGAAAAATTTAAACTGTTAGATTCTTTAAATTAAAGTCCTCGAAAAGCGAAGTCAAAACTTTAATATGTAGTTGATTCATTAACAAGAAAACCATTGGTGGAAATCGATTTATTGGTTGGAAAGATATCAAAGTATAAATCATCGCACTGTCATCAGCCAAGTGATTGGTGTATATATTTCGTCTAGAAGTAGTTATTTAAGTCTTATTCCTAGATCTGAAATTTTTTGTGATGCTAAAGGGCATTTAGAACAGAAGAGGATTCTAGAAAACACACCGATTGAATGGGAAAATGCTATATTTTTTTAATCCATTTGAAATTTATGTGATTTTATTTTATACTAGTTTTTTTTCTTTTTTTTTTTTTTAGAGCTTAAGTCGTGTAAGAGTATTGAACAACCCAGTGGTTTTATCCCCATATGGTTTTGTTATTTGCTTAAATGTACTTCAAAAATACTATTAATAAGTCATGTATTTGATTAACATTTTTAAAGGCATGTATATTTCTATTTTGATTATTTGAAATATATATTTAAGTACCCTGTCAAAGAAAAACATTATTGCATGATCAAGAGGTAATTTCGATTTTATTAGCTAAATAAAGTGTAATTAAACAAAATTTATGCTTTAAACATAATTTTACTACAATATTTTAAAATAACACATAAATCTACCTCAGTAAATCTCCTTAAAGTCTTTCTGAAAAATTATGCTTTTGTGAAATTATATACAGGGTGATTTTTAATTAACCTACAATTTTTAACTCAGATAATTGTTCAGTCATTGCAGATAGCACAAGAAACATTTTTTTATTGAAATGAACGTGGAGAAGGAATTTTATAAGTGAGGTTTTCAATGTGAGAACTTTCAGAGCTGATACAATAGGGAAACGTAGTCACAAGTTGTCAGTAACAAAATCGGGCATTTTTTTACTATAGAAAATGATAATAATTGTAAATTTGTAAGTGGATGAAAAAAGTCTGGGTCAGGATTCGAATCAGGGATGTATTGGTTGAATTCGCCAATGCTGTACCGACTGAGCCATACCGGGCGAATCTGGAGGATTATTTCACCAAACTTAACCTTTCATGACCAGAGCATCTGGTCTGATATCTGAATCAGCTCAATAGAATAAATCGAAGGTTATGTTTTGGAACTCCAGTAAACGCTGCATGCGAAATTATATTAGGCTAGATGACCCTCTCGGCGTTGCCCGGGGCTTGTAAATAATATCCTTAAATAAAACTTAAGTTTGCATGATTTTATATCTTTGGAATTTTTTTAAATGAACCTAATTTCAGAGGCACGATTCATTCCCGAAACAGCGTGAATGTCAGCACCTCCTATGACCTTTCCTGCCAGTGATCCCTCACCGTAACCGGTACGTGCGAAAGGCCTTTGTCAAGGCCACGTATGCCAGTAGCATTTACAGGTTAGTGAAATTTATCGGAGCTTACCTGACTGCTGCAAGGCAAAGATGGCTGAATCTGGAGCTGACAGAGGTAATATGGCTTGTTGTTCAGGCGCAAATCTCGGTCCACATAGTTCCAATTTTATGTAGTCCCGGATCTCGATCCACCTATGAAGGTGGTTTTTAGAGGGCTTCCTAAAAGTATTAAGGTTGAAAGCATAAAAAAGGAAATTACGAATTTAGGCTACGATGTAATTAAGGTAGTGCAGATGATCAGTCGTAAAGACCAAAGGGTTTTGCCCCTTTTTCTTCTGCACTTACCACGCAATAAAACTTCGAAGAGCATTCTTCAATTAAAAACGTTATTCAAAATTCGTTTTGAAGTAGAGATTTACAGGACACCCAGAAAAGCTGTGCAGTGCTGGAATTGCCAAGGATTTTTTCATGTATCTGCGCAGTGCTTCATGGAGTCCTCGTGCGTCGGTTGCGGCGCTGCTCATAAATCCCCGGATTGTCCCCGAAAAAAACTTCAAAACACAGAGTCTGAGGAAAAAACTGAAATTCCGCCGCCGTCTTGCAAGAATTGCAATTCGAGTCATCCGGCAAATTATAAGGGGTGCAAAAAATACCCGTTAAAACCGCAATTTCGCAAAAGTTACGCGGATATTACCAAAAACGAAAAGGAAAAACTAAAAAAGAAAGTAATTCAAAATCAACCAATCAATCCGGTCAAAAAGAAAAGTGCGCAGGCTGATCCCAAGAGGGAGCCACCTGCCCCGGTAGAGCTATACCAGCTGAATGAGTTAGATAGTGGTTTCATCAAAATCACTGAAATTATAGGAAAAATTAAAAAAGAACTTAACATTGAATCATTTTCTGAATTAGCAGATAAATTTGAAAGAGTTTACGAACGCATTGTAGCGCAGCAAGATGCTGCTAGAAAAACTTTAGTATTTATGGATCAAATCACTAAGATTTCACAGAATAAATCATAGAAAAAAAATAAATAAAAAAGTAGAAAATTTTGCAAAAAAAAAAAAAAAAAAAAAAAAAAAAAAAAAAAAAAAAAAAAAAAAAAAAAAAAAAACGTTATTGTAGTTAGAAAATTTATTTAATGTAATGAAAATATTTGGACCTGTGGGGCCTTTTTTTTAAGTGCAAGGTTTTCCCTTTGCCTACCTGAACCTTAAAAGTCATATCCTTGAACGACCAGCTGAGTCTGTCAATGCTCCGTGACAGCTGTTCTACCAGTGGGAGGGGCCTTCGGGTCTCAACCAATGGGAAATCAGTTGCTGCTCTCCGTTCCCACCAACTTCGAAACTCACCTTTCTGTTTCTTCTCAATGTCGTTGGAGATTAAGCGGGAAAGCTCTATTTCCTGTAGGCGCTCCGAAGCTCAGCGTCGACTTCAGAGGCACCACTGTCTTCCGCAGCGTCTAGTGTGTTCCCATCAAACTTCTTTAGAACTTGTAATCTAGATCCCCACTACATAGGGCAGCATTTACCGGAAGTGCCCGCACGTGCCGGAGACAAGCGAAAACCAAGTTGAGTGAGCCAAACCTCGTAGGAATCAAGCCCATAGAAAAAAAAGAAAAGAATGCACCATTAATGTTAGAAAATATTGGTTACTAAAGCCTAAGATAAAATTTCATAATACAGAAAGTAGCTGAATTGGAACCTAAGTTGAAGGAAGGAAACCCGTTGAAATTGGGCCCTTAAACCCGAGGGAATAATGAAAAAAAAGAAAAGAATGCGCCATTAATGTTAGAAAATTTTGGTAACTAAAGTCTAAGAAGAAATTTCATAATACAGAAAGTAGCTGAATTGGAATCTAAGTAGAAGGAAGCAAATTTCATTGAAATTGGGCCCTTAAACCCAAAGTAATAACGCGCCACCGAGCGGTGGAAGATGCCCCCTCACCTTGTAAATTTCAAGAATTACTGTTAGTATTAACACGATATTTAATAAACGGATGAAATCCCTTATCTAAAGTTACATTTAAAGTAACGCGATTTTTAATTTATGTCCGTACTGAGTAGACGAGAATTGATGCTGAAAAAGGAGATTAATGTTCGAAATAGGTGGTAGCTGAGGTATAAGAAAAGACCGGGCCCTAGGGACCAGCGTCTTAACTGGAATGTAATTGGGTATAAGATAAATTTTTAGGGGTTTTAAAGTAGCTGCAAAACGTTAGAACTATGTTAAATAAAATTGCAATAGAATAGGATAGCTTTTAAAGGAACTGTAACAAAGGCCCCAATAAGACAATTAATATTCGAAATTGGTGGTAGCTGAAGTCAACGATTTATTTATTTATTTATTTATTTATTTATTGTCGTTCATGTAGTAGCTGGAGAACCTATGAAGTTGTTAGAAGAAAAAAAAGCTTGTGAATCGGATCATTTTTAAGGGAGCTATAACGGGCGCCCAAAAGGGCCCAACTGATAGTTGAGAGCAGGGCCCTAACATGAAAATGTTTTAGTACTTAGCGTTTTAGATCTTCAATTAGTCAAAATTAATCATAGGGTATGAAATAATCGTTAGAATAATATTTTAAGGAAATGCGCAAAAATGGGGTAAATGCTTAAAAAGGGGCCCTAGAGCCGCAATAAATATATGAGGGTGTTGGTCTAGGGTGAAGAGTCCAAGACTCAATTTTAAAATTATGCAATGAGAAGGTGAGAAAATTCGGGTGTAAAAAATGCACAGCACACAAAATGTTCAAGGGGCCCCGGATCGGGCCCTAAAGGACTCTATTATGCCCCAGGATTCTAACTGGAATATAGAAACTGGAGAATAACTAAATGATTCCAAAAATGAAGATCAGAATAAGAGGGGCAATTTATTAATAATTTATGGTGCAAAGCTTCAAGAGGCCTTGTAACGGGACCCATGGGGGAAGGGACTTAAGTGGCGTGTAGTTTGGTTTTTAGTAGTTTTTAATGTAATTAGAGGACGCTAGAACTACGGTAAAGAAAATCGTAAGTAATTTGGGTCATTATTAAAGAAGACACACCAAGGGCCACAAGAAGACGATTTATATTCAAAATTGGTGGTAGTTGAAGTATAAAATATTTTTTTGTCGTTCATGTAATAGCTGGAGAACCTAAGATGTTGTTAGAAAAATAGCTAGTTAATCGGACTATTTTTAAGGCAGTTATTGTAGGGGGCCCAAAAGAGGCCAACTCATAGTTGACAACAGGGCCGTAACATGAAAACATATTAAAACGTTTTAGTACTCAGCGTTTTAGAACTTCTATTAATCAAGATTAAGTATAGGGTAGGAATCAATCATTAGAATAGAATAGAATTTGAAAGAAATGTACAAAAAATTAGGGAAATGCATAAAATGGGCCCTAGGGCCCCAATAAAAATATGTGAGTGTTGGTCTAAGGAGAAGAGTTCAAGACTTAACTTTAAAATGACGCACTGCGAAGGTGAGAAAATTAGGGTGTGAAAAACGCATGGCACACAAAAAATTTAAGGGGCCCTGGACCGGGCCCTATGGGACTCTAGATGGACCCATGGTCTTAACTGGAATGTAGAAAGGGAAGAATAACTAAATGAAGAAAGTATGACAAAAATGAAGAACGGATAAAAAAGAAGCAATTTATTAGCAATTTAGAGCACTAAAACTTCAAGGGGCCCTGTACCAGGTCATTTGCAAGGGTGCCCGAGTCTTAACTGAAATGTAGAAATGAGGTAGAAACTGAAAGGAGAATTCACCCCAAAAATGAAGAAAATAGGATAGAAAAGGGGCATGTTATTAACGATTTAGTGCACTAAAACATCAAGGGGCCCTGTACTGGGCCACTTGAAAGGGAGACAGGGTCTTAACTGAAATGTAGCAATGGGACAGAAACTGAAAGGAGAATTCACCCCAAAAACGACGAAGATCGGATAGGCATGTTATTAACAATTTAGTGCACTAAAACGTCAAGGGGCCCTGTACTAGGCCCCTTGCAAGGGTGCCGGGGTCTTAACTGAAATGTAGAAATGAGGCAAGAAACTGAAAGGAGAATCCACCCTAAAAACTAAGAAGAATGAATGGAAAAGAGGCATGTTATTATCAATTTAGTGCACTAAAACTTCAAGGGGCCCCGTATCGGGCCCCTTGTAGGGTGCCAGGATCTTAACTGAAATGTAGAATTGGGGTAGAAACTGAAAGGAGAATTCATCCCAAAATCGACGAAGATCGGAGAGGCGTGTTATTAACAGTTTAGTGCACTAAAACGTCAAGGGGCCCTGTACTAGGCCCCTTGCAAGGGTGCAAGGGTACCAGGGTCTTAACTGAAATGTAGCAATGGGACAGAAACTGAAAGGAGAATTCACCCCAAAAGCGAAGAAGGTAGGATAGAAAATAGGCCTTTTATTAACAATTTAGTGCACTAAAACTTCAAGGAGCCCTGTACTGGGCACCTTGTAAGTGTGCCAGGGTCTTAACTGAAATGTAGAAATGAGGCAGAAATTGAAAGAAGAATTCACTCCGAAAACGAAGAAGATCGGATAGAAAAGGGGCATGTTATTAGCAATTTAGTGCATAAAAACTTAAAGGGGCCTAGGCCCTTAAAAATTAAAAATCTGAGCCGCAGGTGCATCAGGACCTGTCTTGGGCTAATCAGTCCTGAATTTTCAGACTTCTACGTGCCGTAGATTTCGCTAGCCATCGCACAGAGGCAGAAAGAGCGATTTGTTATTTTATTAGTATAGATTAATTGGTCAGTCGGTAGAGCATTGGCGGCTTAAGCCAACACATCTCTGGTTCGAATCCTGGCTCGGACTTTTTTCACCCACTTGGAAGTTTACAAATATTATGATTTGTTTACCAATTGAATAATTGTGTTAAAAATTAGTTTAACATAGAAAATGAGTCAGTTATGGAGGCTAAGAAAAACTGTTGGCTACTTTTTGTAAACCAAATCTTTCATATGACGCCGAAGATAGAAACCGCATGGATTCATATCTGGTGAATTAGGTGGCAGTGCAACGTTAATTGCAATACAACGGGATAACAAATTGGGTATTGATACGCGATAACTCGGCTTCCAAACCTAATAGCGTCAAAAGAACTGCCTGTTCTATGCGGAGGGGTATCGTCATGCATAAACCATTTTTCATCGATGTTCATTAAGGTGAAGTGAAAAAAAGAAAGTTAGAATTTTATTTCGGATAGCACCTAAAAGTTGCCTTTTAGTACCTCTAATATATGTGCGATATTTCATGAATTTTGAAAAACTCCTGCAGGGATCTACAAGGTTCTTTATATTTTGACTCTTTCAAACAGTAGGTTCTTAATATAAATTATACAATTTACAGGGTATTTTGTTATTCTCGTTTGACATTTCTATAATTAAAATGCTTAGTGTAACTTCTTTTATCATTTTTAAACTTTCTAGATTTTAAATATTTGAAACGATTTATATACTTTTACAATTAGTTTGGTCTCATTTTTAGAGTCGAAATGAATACGAGTGGATGCAAACCGGAGTTTACCATTATTAGAAATTCAGTGGAATGTCCCCTATTTGGTGCTTTTTCAAAGCTAAATAAAGTTGTTTTTCCAACAATAGTAAACGTTATAAAATATGACTCATATACAAGACAATAATTAAAACACAGCAGGATTGGTAAATATCCACCAAAGCCAGAGATAATTAAAATACAAAGAAAAAAATCTGAGAAATTTGGAAGAAGGCATCAATTATTGTAGTTTCCCAGAGCATTGATCAAATGATAGACAGCATTTTTTCTGAATACTATAAGATTATTTGATTCCCCAAATAAAAGACAAAAATAATTACACGAAGAAGGTTCAGTTTCTCAAACCTGAAGCTGTAAGTAAAATAATAGACATTTTAGCATGCAAATGAAAGACACTTCCTAAGTGTACCTGTGAAAAATCAAAGATGGTGCCTCTAAAAGAACAAGAATTTATTCTTGACCAAAGGACAACAAGAAAGGTGATTATTGGTATGCTCGATAAAGCTAATATACAAGTATATTGAGAAAAAGGGAAGACACGAAAACAAGGGACTCGATCAGTGCTGAAAAGGAAAGTTTAAAATCTGCAGCTAATCAGGACAGTACAGTTGTTATGTGTTGTAACAGTGGTGATGAAGAAACATGTAGTACAATTTCATCAGGGTGTGAAGAATCCGTATCACAAGCATCTACTTCTAAGGAAGAGTAACAAATACAAATGAGATCATACTTTTATTTTAACACAATCAAACTGACTGGTAAAGTTATCATACGAATTGAATATTCCCAACTGAGCGAAAAATGCCCAGGCTGGGAATCGAACCCAGATCCTTGGCTTACAAGGCCAATGCTTTTCCGTTTAAGCTAACTGGGCCGACAACCAGCCAGCATATTTCGCTCAGACAATCTTATTGGTAGGAACATCTGGGAACATTCCCAGCCTGGGCATTTTTTTGCTCAGTTAGAAATATTCAATTCGTATGAGAACATACTTGCTTACAGTTTCAAGGTTCAAGTATGAAGTTTCTGATAGATACGTGACAGCAATAACTTTTGCAATTCTAAAAGATGTTGGCATTGTAACAGATAACTATTAATTACATATAATTGACACGTTACATTATCTTCAAGATCAGGAAAGCATATTGAAGAAAGCATATTGAAGAAAGCATTTTGAAATACATAAATCTTGAAAAACTTATGGCTATAGGCTGTGACGGAACATCTGTAAACACTGGGAGAAATAATAATGCTATTAGATTATTTGGAACAAAGATTAGTCGCCCCTTGCAGTTGTTAATATGACAGCTTCACGCAAACGAATTGCCACTGTGTCAGTTATTTTCTGAGCTTCATGGACAAACTACCCTCCCACGAGCCTTTTCTGCTCCTATTGGAGAATTGTTGGATCAATGTGAGCAACAGACAACTGTGGAATTAAAAAAAAACCCTGCTTTTGTCTTTCAGAAATGAACTCTGGAGAGTTAAGTACACACCAAAATTATTTTTATGACATGTGCCAAGCAGTTTCATCTAGCCAATGTTCTTTAAATCTGGTAAATCGTTATCTATGAAGAATGTCCCACTCTAGATGGTTGACAACTATCAATCGACTACTTAGACTCTACATTGGAAGTCAGAATCCTTTCCAAAATCTGAATAATATGGCTCATTTTGTAATGAGATTATAAGCGCCTATGTGGTTTCACATTAAGAAAGATTCTTCCCGCAAAAGTGGAGCTCATATTTGGGGAAAATAGCGACTGTCTCCGCATTACACCAAACCTTTCAAATTTTCTTAGCAGATCGCTTACTAGTGGTCTGTAAGGCTTAGGCCGGTTTCTGAATGTTGAAGACCACCTCCGTAAAAACAGTGTTGCATTTTCACTACATAAATACCAATTTTCAACAATAAAAATGCGATCTTCGCTTGACTATAACGCTTTGGGATACATTTTCAAAATTGCGTCGAACTGACACTAAACACATTCCTTTTATGACTTATCTCACTTTATGCATTCGTGCCGCCATCAAATAAGACTCGATGAAGTTGTTTCAGTTTAAAGTTGTAGGTTGATTAAAACTCACTCTCAGGGTTGGCACAGGCGACTATTTTTCTATTCTATTCGCACCACTATTTAAAAAAACAAACAGATTTTGCAGTTTATTTTTCTTGCAAATGTTCTCGAACAGTATGCCAATAATTTTTGTTTTGAGAAAGTATTGTGAAGTAGAGTTAAAAAATAGTCGCTGTGGCAGCCCTGCACTCTATGAGTTTATTAATTTCATTATGCATTTTATTTTGTATTTTGAACTTGCAGGTTTTTTACTGGTTTATAATTTATGTCGTTACATATTGTTATTATTCTTTTATAAATTAAAACAGTAGAAAAAAAGTGCTTACTAAATGTTTTTTGCGGATTACCGTGAGTTACATGACGCTTGAATAAGAAAAAATTGTCTTGGAAATCTCCTGGTTTTCCGAATAAGTGTTTTGCTACAACATAATATTTAAGACTATCAATGTATTTATTTGTTTTTAAGATCTCTAACTTAACGGCAATTGTAGTTTTCCTTATGTTACTAACTTTTTAAAAAATAAGTTAAATCTTTTGTGATTCTCAGAAGTTTTAATCATTTTTAGCACAAGTTATAGCCATAATATCCAATTGTTTATTTGTAATTTAGTATAAAATACAGTTTAATAATGCTACTGGATTTTTTATAAGTGCCTTAAAAGCTGGGAGGATATTTTAACAAATTATGAAAATTGATGTAGATGTGATCAGCTGTTATAAACTACACTGTGATCGGTTAATGACTATTCGGTTTACGAAAATGTCGGTTAATGAACTATTCGGTTTACGAAAATGTCGGTTAATGAACTTTTCGGTTTACGAAAAGGTCGGTTAACGAACCTTTTCGCGAGAGATTTTTATATTCGGATAACGAACACATGTTTGGTTAACAAACGCTTCACAAAACAAAGCGAAGAAGAAGCTATGCTGTGTTTCTGATTTGCCGAGCTGTGTATTTAATTGGATATATTGTCGACTTAGAGAACATTTTAACAGTTGTATACGTTATGGCCTAATTAATTCATGGGCAACCGGAGTTTCGGGCCCTACATTTTAGGGCCACCAAATTAGTATGAACAGATCAGAAACATTAATTTTTATATTTTGTGTCCCTTTTTAAAGAAATATTTTTAATTGCAAATTAATTATTTTAACACTTAAACGACCGAAAATTTTACTCAAGTTTTATAAAAAATATTTTACACCTGAATTTTTATTTAAATCTGTTTAGCATATTTATTTAACATTTTCCTTCTTTCAGTCTTTTAATCTTATTTTACAAAGAAATTTCTGGTTCGAACACATATATATATTCATGTGAAAGGGGTCGAAATGACTCCTCGTGGTCTTTTTAGTTTTATTTAAAATTTAATTCACAAATCATTAAGAGGCTCTAGGCTCCACTTTAGATTGCTCCCTGCAATAAACACGATCTTTTAGAGAAGTAAGGAGTTTTTGAAAGGTCAAGGTGACAAATTGATATGATGTTATGCCGTAGTCAATGAAAGTAATCCTAAAAGTTTTTACAAAGGGATGTCATTTATTTATTTTTTTAAATTGGCAACGACACGAAAAAATGCCAGCAAAATACGATATGTTCATATTAAATAAAGACGTATATTAACCCTTTTATAAAAGGAATATTATTTTTTATACATTATTTTAGCTTTTAAGAAAGAAATAATTGATTTCCCATACAAATCAATACAAAATCTATGAACGGTTAACGAACAATTCGGTTACCGAACACTATTTTGGAACGGATTAAGTTCGTTAACCGATCACCCACTGTAAACCAATTACGAACAATTTACCACTGTAGAATTCAGAATAATAAGTAAAGAAGTTAATAAATTAAGACAGCGTAAAATATATCGCTCTTCTGAAGTAATGAAGGAGTTCAGTACTTGATATTTGATCATTGATTGTGAATGATGGAAAGTAATTTCCTTAAACATCCTGTGTGCGTTAATGGTTTTTGAATCAAATTTCATTAATTACATGATAATGAATTTTCGGTTTGAAAGACACATAAACTATTCAACAAATGTTATTAAACAAATGTCTTGTGGATGGAATTTAGATGTAAGCAGCACATTTATGTTAATTTGAAGAAATTTTGAAATCATTCATCATGATACTAATTGAATAACAATTGCGTTGCTTTAGGTGTTGCAGCATAGTTTTATTGAAATTAAGAATGGTTGTTTCAAAGAATACTTTTTGGTTATTTATTGAAAATGCTTTATGGTTGAAATATTTGCAATTTAGGAGAAAGCTATACATTTAATAGTTTAACTCGAAAATTAACCATCTTTTAATGATTCAAAAAGGTGGATTTTATAGGACAATCGGAATAAAATTGATCACAAAATTTTATTTTAAATGTCTTTAAATCTTTTGAAAATAAAACATTTTTGTATAGTTGTTTCTTTTGAAGCTTTGTGAAAAGTGTGACAACGTGGTTTCTTAAGTTCTACAGAGCGAGATTACTCAACGGTAGCGCGTAAAAAAATTATAAAAGAACCGTATACAGTCGGACCTCGTTATCCTGACACCCGGTTTTCATGTCACTCCGATTATCACGTCCGTTTTTCAAAGTCCCGATTTTCTATATATGATTTTAATGTAAATAATCTCCGGCTTTTATGTCGTTGAATAATTTTCAACTCCGGATATCCCGACGGTTTAGGAAAAATGAACAGAAATTAAGTGGTAAGAAATGTCTTAGCCAAACTTTTCACAATAGTGTCTAAAATATCCATTGAGATAAATGTGAAATTTTATTTCAATGCTTTATCTCAGTAAATAAACCCACACTATGAATGACCCGCTTACGCTCTAGATAGAGGTATCAGTCTACTCGCGGTCTTTTTGTTTTGGTCAGGAGGCACCATGTTGTGGTTACACAGCATTTTTCGTCCGACTAAAACCGAAGCATTGCATTACATTGAAACGATCAGAAATTATCTAACATACATTTCTGAAACAACGAATATTTATTACAATTCATTGTATAATATTGAAAAAAGAATTGAAGGAAGCACATCAAGGGATAAGCAAACCTTAATTCATCAATATTTCATGTAACAATAAAAAAACAAATCATCATAAATCTGATTTTTATTCTTTTCAATTTTTGTGCTTATTTTGTTTAAAAATAATGTTTTATTGCTTAAAACTGCAAGAACAGCTATGATTTTAAAATTGTCTTCAATTAATTAAGAATAATGCTTTTTTTAAACATATTTTTCTCCAACTCCGGTTCCCGCGAAACTTCGCTTATGACGACACTTTTTTCTGGTTATTACAGTGTCAGGATAACGGGGTTCGACTGTATTATAAACTACCTGTTAATCATAACGTCGTTCATGTTGTATTAAAACAAAGGTAAATGCATTATTTAAGCAAAACATTTCCCTCCCGATAATTAAAAACATACATAATTAACCAACTCTTAATCACATTTATAGGAGACAATATGGTATTTCTTATTTATAGGGGCCTTGACATAAATGTCACAAAAAAAGGAATTTTTGTGCCAAATAATATAAATAATCGCGAAAATGAAACCTCGACCAATGAAAAAATGAGGGCCAAGTAAAATCTTAGAAATCTACGAATATCTCTTCGTAAAACAAACTAGTACGTTGTGGCCATCACAAAACTTTCTTCTATATAAATCACGTCAATTAAATCATTTAAATAGTACAAGAAATTACATCAATTTAGCACCAATTTATATCAAAGTATATCTGAATTTGAAGTTGGATGAAAATTCGTGCATTAGTTCTTGAGATAGCGCTATAGCGGAAATTTTGAAAAATGTAGCATAGCAGCGCCATCTGTTGAGCTATTTATACCAAAAATAAACAGCACTAAATGATATCAAGGTATACCTGAATCTGAAGTTTGTTGAAAATCTAAGCGTTAGTTCTTCAGATAAAGCTACTGCGGAAATCGCAAAAAATACAGCATAGTAGCGCCACCTGTTGAGCGATTTACACCAAAAATTAAACAGCACTAATTTATACGTCAATTCATGTCAAGGACTAATCACTAATGACTAATCACCCACTCGTGGACAGCCAACCTTTCGGTATAGGAGCTGATTAGTCCACGAGGGGAAAACACATATCCCCCTTCCCGCTGAAACCCCAGTACCCGCGAACGAGCCCAGAAGTCCCAGCAGGTTGGAAGACCCTGCTTAATGAAAATTATTAAAATGACAAAACAAACAGAATGACTAATAAACAGTATAACAAAATGTCAGGGCGAGCGCAAGAGAACAGTATATTAAAAGTAAATATTTAAGATTAAAGTTAAATTGCAGCATAGCACTATTTTTATATAATTATAGGTTAATTAATAATGAATAACTTTTATAATAAGGAATGGAGATAATAATAGATTTTGTTAATTAAAGGTGAATGCTAAGAGATAAGGAATTTAATACGAAATTCCCCTCCAATGCCCTGGCTAAATAAATAAGATAAGAGAGATGAGTTATAAATTTTTAATTAGCTGTTAATAATTAGGGAAATTAATGATTTAGCATACTAGCAGGACTACAGAGGAGGGAAATTTCTGTCATATCCTTTAAAGTTAAATATTTAATAAAAGGTAAAAGTATTTAAAACAAGACAATTTAGGTTATTTAAATTTTGAGATAACACGTAATATAACAATTAGTTCACAGATGAGACTTTCACAGACGACACCTAGATACAATTAACAAAATCACATTCAAGAAGTGTTCTATTTACAAGTCATTTTCGGTAAAGCATTATAGTTATAAATTACTGTAGGTATGATTATTTTAAAATTGAACTATATTCTATTATTAGTTTAATGGTTCTGAGTAAATTTAATGTTTTAATGTGTAGAAGTTCTTATTGTAAAACTTGTTGTGTTGAACATCAATGTTATTATTTCTACTGAAATATTTAGAGTTATTCATTCATATAATTAAAGAACTTCTATTAGTATTTTAGGAATGAGATTCATTTCTGATTGAAAGTTGATATCTATAGATCGGACAAGTTGGTGAGTCTGCAGAATGTGGCAAATAGTTTTCCATCTGCATACAGTTTGTACATTGTCTTTTTCCTGGATCTAATTTATAAGGGCAGTCCGTTGTTTGATGGACTCTAGCACAGTGCGCACAGATTTCTCGCTAATTCATGTCAAGGACTAACTAAATCTGAAGTTTGATGAAAATCCGTGCAATAGTTCTTCAGATACAGCTCTTGCGGAAATCGTGAAAATGCAGCACAGCAGCGCCACCTGTTGGGCGATTTACACCAAAAATTAAACAGCACTAATTTATATCAGGGACTAACTAAATCTGAAGTTTGATGAAAATTCGTGCATTTTTTCTTGAGTTAGAGCTATTGCGATAATCATGAATAATGCAGCATAGCAGCGCCACCTGTTGGGCAATTTTCACAAAAAAGTAATCAGCACCAAACTATATCTTGGGCTAACTGAATCTGAAGTTTTATAAAAATCCGTGCCGTAGTTCTTGAGATATAGCTATTGCAGAAATCGTGCAAAATGCCGCATAGCAGCGCCACCTTTTGGGCGATTTTCACCAAACACTAATCAGGTCCAGTTTATATCAAGGTCTAATTAAATATGAAGTTTTGTGAAATTCCGTGCATTAGTCTTGAGATAGAGCGCCCACAAATTTTTTGTCACATACAGACTCACAGAGTTACAAAGTGACAGACAGACTCACAGACAGACATTTTCTAAAAACCATCAAATCGTGTTCTGGGCATTCTAAAACGTATAAATCCGTCGAAAACCGGAAGTCGAAATTTTTCACGAATCCAATACTTTCTTCTTGTAAAGATAGCAGAAAGTAAAAAACAAAGCGCGGAGATATTTGGTGGGAAATTTGCATATGTATGCACAGCATCTTATAAGACTTTACAAAAATATATTATAACAAAACATTAAAAAAAGCTACTTTTTAAAATGGCAACATATATTTTCTATTTTTAAGCTAAAATTAAACGTTAAAATTTTTTTTCGCATTTCTCTCTAAAACTATTAATTTTTTTACATTTTTATTTGATACGAATGATTTTTTTAGATTTCTTGATATCTTACTGGGTTACTTTCTATAAAAACAAATCCTAATGGTACTTGAACTTGTATATTAAAGTAGATTTCTAACTACTAAAATATGCAAATTCAAACTGGTATTTTTAATCTGGCATATTCCATCTACTGCTCAACAGCATGCAGAATGACGGGCTGAAACGGTATGAGAAAAAAATCCACCCATTTCTATAAAAGTATCATAACCTTATAAATCAAAAGTCACCTAATTAGATTGTAAATTGTGCTAGTGGGTTTTTAAATCATTTAAATACGTTGTAAAACTATGTTAAATGTAAAAAAAAAAAAAAAAAAAAAAAAAAAACTGTTGGATATCACGAAGGAGGGGGTAAAAATAGGATTTTCTAAGCTACTTTGGAGAGTGAAGACAAAATATATTGCAGACAAATAATATATTGCAAACAAAAAGAAGTGGGTTATAAAAGTATCAATACACCTTATAAATCAAAAGTCACCTAATTAGATTGTAAATTCTAAAAGTGGGTTTTTAAATCATTTAAATACGTTGCAAGACTATGTTAAATGTAACAAAAAAAAAAAAAAAAAAAAAAAAAGAAAAAAAAAAGAAAAAAAAGAAAAAAAAAGAAAGAAAGAAAGAAAAGGAAAAAAAAACCTGTTGTATATTACGAAGCAGAGGGTAAAAATAGGATTTTCTAAGCTACTATGGAGAGTGAAGACGAAATATATTGAAGACAAATAATATATTGCAAACAAAAGGAAGTGGACTTTAATTTTCTACATAATCACCTAGGACATAAATCCATCTGTCATAGCCCCACCAGTGGCTGAGATGTTCTGCTCTCGAAACTGGCAGACGGGATGTGCTGCGTCCGAACCCAATCGCGCCCGTCGGCCTAATCGTTCGGAGTTCTCCGTGGTTTTCTTCGAACCTTGGATTTCCTTGTGTAAATACGGGTTAGGTTATTCCCTTAGAAAGACCCCCTCGGAGGGCACCCCCCCCCCCCCTTAGGGCCTATATCCCTCGTATTGATAATCGACAGTCATAAACAAAACCAACCAACCATTTGCCATAAAGCTTAAAAAGACGATAAAATCTTTTTTGAAAAGATGCGTGTTCTTCATTCCGTAGAACTATTTTAATATTCTCCCTTTTATCAGAGCAAAAATATTTCATATCCGAGTCTTTTTCAATTCCTATGAGAGTTGGATTGCTTGGATCTAAGTCGTAGTTTGCAGCATTTAGTCATGCCACTGCACCCTCCATCAAAATTCCATTTGCAATGACACTTTGTCTGTTTAGCCCAAGTACTTCTATGAGCTATTTATGGATTTCAACCGATAGCAACCCATATTTGTGCTTTACAACTGTTCTCACTTTATTCTTTGACCACGATTGCCAAACATGTCTATTCTTCACATATCCTATATAAAAAATGGTCCCACTGACTAGATCTTTTTCATGGCGCATAAATCACTCAAAAAATAGTATTTAACTATTATTTTGTTTTTCCCAACTCAAATCAGGTGGTTGCGTTATCTGTAATATTAGGAGCAAGTGGAACTAAGGCCTTTGTTTTGCCTTTAAACATTGTTTCAATTCTGTCGATATTGTAAAATGATCATAGTTCCATTGATTTTTACTTTCTTCTATCTTCAATAGAAGAAAGTATTGTAATCAAAATTTTTTTCGACTTCCGGTTTTCGACGGATTTACACGTTTTAGGGGTCAGAGATCACCAAAAACATATTTATACAAAATGTCTGTCTGTCCGTGTGTCCGTATGACCGTGTGTCGCCATTGTATCATCAAAAATTCTATGAAGTTATGCATAGAACTGAACGAAATTTTTATTTTAAGTTTTTGCCTATGGCAAGCAGGTCCTCCATTAATTTGGAAAAAATCTGCCGGTAAGGGGCGCTGTAATAGCGATTTTTGTACATTTTCAATATTGTACCATCGAAAAGTGTATGAAGTTATGCATAGAATTAAACCAAATTTTTTGTGTATGATTGTGGACATGGCAAGTAGATCCTCCCTGAATTTGGAAAAATTCCGCCGGTAGGGTGCGCTGTAATAGCGGTTTTTGTGCGATTTTTGTGCATTTTGAATATTGTATCACCGAAAAGTGTATGAAGTTATGCATGGAATTGAACCAAATTTTTGTGTATGTTTCTGGCCATTGCAAGAAGGTCCTCCCTGAATTCGGAAAAAATCCACCGGTAGAGGGCGTTGTAATAACGATTTTTGTGATATTTTTGTACATTTTGAATATTGTACCATCGAAAAGTGTATGAAGTTATGTATAGAATTGAACCAAATTTTTTGTGTATGTTTTTGGCCATGGCAAGAAGGTCCTCCCTGAATTTGGAAAAATTCCGCCGGAAGGAGGCGCTGTAATAGCGATTTTTGCAATTTTCAATATTGTACTATCGAAAAGTGTATGAAGTTATGTTTATTTCTAATAAAAATACTAATAAAACTAATCAAAATAAAATATTGACATGAGATAGAAGAAAGTTTTGGGATTGGCACATCCAACTAGTAGATATTGTATTTGAGTACAAAGTTACAAATTTTTATGAACACATATATGTAGCAACATATTAATAGAGGAAACTAAAAAGATTTAGTTATTGAAAAAATATACAAAACAGTCATTTAAGTTACAGGCAGCAATGCGCATTTTGTAATTAACATTAAAAAATTCTGTTCAAACGATAATTTTTTTATTAAAAATAATATCTTAAAAATACAATGAGCTTTATACTATAAGCACAGAAAAAAAAAATTATTAACATGAATTAGTTTGTGATTTCTACCACAATTATCGTGAATGGAAAGAAATTGGAAATAATATTCCCCTTCTCCTGCTTAATCGATATCCCCCCCCCCTTCCGCTCCCAATATCTGAAGCATCTACATTCTGATTTTTACTGATATTACCTTGAGTTTATGCGAATAAAAAGTGGAATCACAAGTGTTGTAGCAAGTGTAACAGGTATGCTTACACTTTCCTCAGTGGTTGTGCTTGCACATGCCCTACATTCAATATTGAAGGAGTAAGTGAAACTAGCGCTGTAAAAAAATATTAAACCTTTGTTACTCAACAAATGCGATTTGAAAAATATCTATTCAGATATTAGACTACATCATTTTAAGCATGAAAAAAAAAATAAAACAATAAAAAGTTATCTTTTTTCACATCTGGAGTAAACAGAAAATTACACACTTTTCAAAAATATTGTCAATTTTATACTACGAAATTCTAAAGTATATGAAATTACCTTTGTAAAAAAATTATTTTTGGATCACTGCAGCCGCTTTAATTTTATAAAATTTACGAAGTTCATTTTATCAGTAAGGATGCAAAACTGTTCAAACGATAATTAAAACTTTGGCTTGAAGAATTAACTCAGTATCGCCAACTGTTGAGAATTCCATAAACAATTTATATTAACTGCTGTGTTGGAAAATTGCTGCAATAAATAAAATTGTCTTGTAACTTCCACTATATAAGTAACATTGCTTTTTGGGTATGTTGCAGATATGGAACGCCGTGATAAAAATGATTAAAATATTAGTGAAAATATGAACACATTTCAAAAATGTATTTTCTAAAATAACTAAGAATGAAAAAATCAGTGATAAGACAAACTGAGAAAGCCACAGCCATTCAGCATAAAATATGCAGACTCTTATGTTTAACTCAACCTGTTTTTTTGTATGTAAACATGGAATTTTATAATCAATTTTTCATTCATTTTTGATATGTTAGAATAAAAATAAATAATGAAACAAGTGTGTTTCCGATGTTAATAGAATACTTTAATAATTTTAGATTTTACTTACAAATTAATAAATTAATTTTAAGGCATTTTTGCGTTAGCCGGTTGCAGGTCATAAATCGCCAAATACACTTTATTATTAGAAAAAATTATGCGAATTACAACAACATTGGATGTAATTATGAGCCAAACCACGCCAGGTAAACTAGGCCAACAGGCTGTGAAACTGCAGCAAATAATTATTTTAAATAATAAAAAATAGAAAATAGAAATACGAAATAAAGACTACTATAATTTTATAAAAGATATCCTTTAATCAATTAATAGTTTCCTATCATTAAATTATGATTAAACGTTAATAAATGAATAAATTTTCTTAAAACATAGTTTAAATAATGTTTAATTTTTTTCTTTACTGTTTCTATATCTTAAAAAAGAAACGGAGCAAAAATTATAATTTTAAGAAATGAATTGACTAGATGTTTCTTTTTTGAAAACGTAAAAAAATTTCAGAATCGAGTTCTATAGTGACACAAAATTTTGGGAAAAAACATAAATTGTAGTCATGAAGTTAGGTGGGATTTTCAAGATAAACATTGAATGATTATGAAAGAGTGTTAAAAAAATATTTTTATACTTATTTAAAAAATTTTTAAACAAATAAGTGGAGCTTTATTCGACTACTATCAATCAAATATTGAGGTAAAAAGATTGGAGAACCATGCTGGTTGGTTGCTTAAAATAGCATTTTAAAATTTACTAAAATTTACTAATAATTCAGGTGTTACACTAGCCCCTTGATTATATTTAAACCACTTACAATTACACCATTTGATAGTCTGACGAAATCTATTCTAAGTCTGACGAAATCTATTCTAATTTTTTTCATATGAAGTGCAAAAATTTATCCATACCTTTGAATGAGAAAAAATACTAAATTAACAAAAATATGTAACTTTCAGCTAAATTACGTCCTACTTTCTTAATGAGAAGAATGTTATCTTATTTACATTCGAATCTTCTTATTGCATATCCAATTAAAGCACTTTTTTTTAACGCCTGAAGGGATTAAACATAATGTTTTTTCAAATGGTACATTTCCTATTACATCTTTATTTATGACATTAGGATATTAAAGGATTAATTATGCGAAAGATTTTCAATTAGAGAAAATGAATTACAGAATTTGTCCTTAATACTTTATTGCAATAGAAAAAGATAGTATTTTGCTTTCTTCAATTTGTGTTATGTTAGGAAACTGCTTATGAAGCGAAATTTAAAAAAAAAATCACTGTCAGATTCATTAAAAAAATTTAATCGAGACACATACAGTTTTTTCATAGATTTCATAATGTCGTTAATTTGAAGTTAATAGCTACTAGGTCAAGGAAGTGGTTTTTCTCAAAGTTATTGCTTTTTACTTCGTTCATTAAGGAAAATAAGACAAGGATAACGGTAGCATATTAAATGTTCATTTTAAAATTAATTTTACAATCACGGAAAACTATTAAAATTAATAAAATAAACGACTTCTAACGGTTTATTCTTCGGTTAAATTTAAACTTAACACATTTGTTGAATTATTTAAGTAATTGAGATAAATATACACAGAAACAATCTAAACCAATTTAATTTTTAAGTTGTTCGTAATTATATAAGTACGTTGCACCTATAATCGCCGTCTGGTCTATTCGTCTGTCTGTCTGAATTTTATGAAAATCGAATCTAAACTTAAAAATTTATTAATAAAAGTTTCATCATTCTATTATATACTATTATACGGTATTAATTGAACGATATCCCATGATAGGTAAGGATTTTAGGTTGCCATGGTGATTACGTCATATTTAAGATGGAGTCATATTATTTCAGTATTACTGCATTTAATATCCCAGCAAAGAAGGAATTGCTGGCCAGCATCAAGATATGTGCTGGCAATGATAGAGAAGTGCTGTCTAATGGCCTACCACTGTATGACATTGTAAGCTAGCTTCAGTCAACTTTGCTGTTGGAAATCATCAGATAAAATTCTGATGGGCCTCCGTTTTATCTCTTGCGCTGGCACGCCACACCATGCAAGTGCACGAAATTTTGCAGTATTATTGTTAGGAAACCTTACGCTAGGTTACGCTAACTCCCCTAAGTTAAAAAAAAATCAATAATTGTAATTTTTATTGAAATATTTTAATCTGAAGTATAAAAATATTTAAACAATTACGTTTCAAGTTTAACAAATAATAATTTATTAGACTTTTAAATATTTTGTCTAGTCTATATTAAAATAAGAGTTATTTTTATCACTCTGTGGCAGATTAATGAATTTGAACACAAATCTGAAATGAATATCTTAACGCAATTTAAGCTGTCAAGCTATATATATATATATATATTTTTTTTTAAACTGTAACTAATATAGCACCACTGCCACCAACAAAATAAATAAGTAAATAAATAAATGAATAATTAAATAATTGCTTTATTACAATGTACTTTTTTTTCCTTCTTAAATCTGGTTTTACTAAGTTTTAAAGTATTTCGGTTTTCGTAATTTACACAGTTGAGAATCAATCATCGTATAAAATATATAGGACTTCTGTACAATACAATAATTTCTATACAAGTTTAATGATTGGGAACGCAAATCACAAAATAAACAAACTTAAAATAGCATAATGAGATCATGAGAACAACGAGCGGTCGTAGAATACGCTGAATGTACTTGTTCATGTCCGATCACGAAAACCAAACTGCACGGAGCGCGGTTAGTACTTGGGAGGGTGACCACATAGAAACAGCTGCAAGGTCAAATATTTCTATAGACACTGCTATATCTGTTGGTGAAACTAGCTGATAGAAAAAAGGGCCTTTTTTCTATACGTTTTTTATAGAATTCCATAAGAAAATTTTGTAATGGAAAGTGCTGGGCCAGCAAAGGAATAGCAGTAGGATAGGTGCTAGCACTGCAGGAAAAGTGACGGATTGAAGTAATGTGATGGCATACTAATGCTGGCCTGCTGTAGGCCATCAGTGATGGGCCAGCTGCATTCTACACGGACACTTTTGTACTGGTTTAAGTAATGTCACCATTGCACTTTACCACTAATGTCAGTGCTGGCTGCCATCTTTTATCCAGCTGATAGTCCACTATTTTTTTCTTTGCTGGGATATATATAATCGTAATAAATTTTATATTAATATATTTTTGCAGAACAGTGCAACAGCTATTGCACCAAGTTCTGAATATTTATAAAACTACTTACAGTACGAACGCACTTCATTTACCACGTATGACGTACAATTTCCAAATTGTTTGTTTTGTTAGAGAGCTACTTATGAAAAGAAATTCTTAAGAATTAAGAAAAACATTTGATCGTCAGGTTCATTTAAAAAAATTTAAATGAAGCATGTAATTTTTTTTTCATTGTTTTGATAAAGTCGTTATTTGAAGTTAGTAGCTGCTAGGTTAAGGAAGTGTATTTTTTTTTCAGGTTATTGTATTTGACTTCTGATACTAAGGAAATTAAGGGAAGGATAACGGCAACATATTAAAGGTACATTTTAAAATTAATTTTACAATGATTGAAAACTACTAATATTATTAAAATAAACTACTTCTAAGAATTTGTTTTTCAGTGAAATTAAAACTTAGCACATTTTTGAATTATTTAACTAATTAAGGTAAATGTATTCAGACAATATCTAAACTGACTTATTTTCTTAAAAAATTTAGTGCAATGATGATTTAATAAAAAAAAAAAATGTTTTTTTTTTATATGTTTTTTAATAAAATGTTAAATATTGAGTTATAGATATTCAAATTTTAAAAGTTGGATTATAGTTGACTCGAAATATCCTATTTTTGTAGCAATGCACATTATTTTTTCTTAATATAAAATAAGATTGTCTCATTCTTATTTTAGAGGTTACCTTCAACCAAAAGCATCCTTAATGTCTTTCGAACATGTCTAAAGCTTTTGTTATATCATTTTCAGTTTATTTTATACTTTTTAATCTTTTCTTCAGTATCTGGTATTTACTTTAATAAGTTAGCAACTTGATTACACTTAGCCCACTTCACTTTAAACCATTTGCTAACTGACGAAAAACATTCTCATTTTCTTCATAAAATGGACAAAAATTTATCCATACATTTGAATGAGAGAAAATACTAAATTAACTGAAATATGTAGCTTTCAGCTAAGCTAAGTCCTACTTTTTTTTTTAATTAGACGAATGTTATCTAATTTACATTCGAATCTTCACTGTAAAAAAAATTCCGAAACGTTCCTGGGAAAAAATGGGCAGCTGAGTTGCCCATTATTTCCAAGAAACATTTCTTGAAAATGACTGGTACTTTACTGTATATGTTAAAAACTTTCTACAGAAATGCCAGTAAGTTTCCTGCGAAATACCAGGAATATTTCTGTTGACAGCAAAACATTACTGGCATATTCAAGGCTGGAGTAGCACAAGAGCGAAAAATGTCCAGACCAGGGATCGAACCTGGATACTTGGCGTGCCGTGCCAATGTCTTACCTGTTAGGCTATCCGGACCGATATCTGGCTGACATAATTCACTCTGGATGTTCGTTCCCTTCATTATGACATTACTGACATTTCACAGCATGCGGGATCCGCAGACGATTTTTACATTTCCAGTTGACAATTTTCGCTTTATTATCATTATTTGTTAGAATGAAAAAATATTTTGAAATTGACATCAAAATTATTATTTATAATTTACACGAAAAAATAAATTTTCAGTTAAAATTCAATAAAGTAAATATATACGTGATATATTGTTTCTGAACTTTACTTAAAATATAAAAATATATAAATGTAAATAATAATTAGAAAAAAAATCTAGACATAAAATATTTTGGATTTTCGTCAGTAATTATGTTAGTTTACAAGTTAGATAAAATACATATAAATTTTCATGAAAAAAAAAAACCTAAACGTAATTGTATATTTTTTCCGAAAATAAAAAAAATTCAAATTTGCAGCAATTGAAAGTGTCAAATATATGTCAAATTTAAATCAAATTGTAATAAAGTGTTAAAATATAAAATTAATTAAAAAAGAAAAAAAAAAGTCAAGAGGTAGCATCGAACTCGGGCCGTACGGGTGGCGTGCGAGCTTTCTGCGTCCACACCACGAAAGACACGTTGAGAGCTGCAAACTAATGGGTATTTGAAACGTATGCTAAAACTCGGCATCTAATTTCTGAAAATCTAAGGTCCATTTGAAGAAATCTTTTCACAAGAATAATTAGAGATAAGAACTCTAAAACATACTTTAAATTAATCAAAATAGGTGAGAATCATATTTGATTGTCCCCTGGTTAATGCAGATCCAAATCATAGGTGTATTTTTTTTACACAGTCTGCTCGTTAAAGATTTCACAGACAAGTACGAGAGATAATCTCTTAGTGATGTCACAGAGGTATTGTATTTTCATCTGAATTATCTTGACAATAGAGACGTAAAGGATTATGTCGTCTATTGATTTATTTGCATTCCATATTGATTTTTTTACATTCATTTAAGGAATTCGTTTTCGACACTCGCGCGCGAGCAATGGATTATAGGAAAAAAAATAATAAATGGCGGCCGCAGCGTTTTGCTGTTTCCAACTTTTGTTCAGGAACGTTTCAGATAAGAAAACCAGAATTTCACAGGAAAGAGCTAAATTATTCTGAAAACCTGATAAAAGGCGAAACGTTCCTGGATTTTACATGGAACGTTACCATTTTTTTTTACAGTGTTCTTATTGCATATCCAATTAAAGCAAATTTTTTTACACGCCTGAAGGGATTAAACTTAATGTTTTTCAAATGGTATATTTTCCTTTACATCGCTATTTATGACTTATATATCCGAAAGATTTTCAATTGGAGAAAATGAATTCCAGAATCTGCTTTTAAAATTGTATTGTAATAGAAAAAGATTAGCTTTTTCTTTCTTCCTTTTCTGTTTTGTTATTGAGCTGCTTATGAAATGACATTCTAAAAAATTAAGAAGATATTTCACTGCCAGATTCATAAAAAAAAAAAATTAAACGAGAAACGTAATTTTTTTTCATTGTTTTAATAAAGGCGTTAATTTGAAGTTAATGTCTGCTAGGTTAATGAAGTTTTTTTTCAGGTTATTGCATTTGATTTCTGTTATTAAGAAAATTAAGGCAAGGATAACGGCAACATATTAAAGGTACATTTTCAAATTAATTTTACAATCGCTGAAAAACTTAAAATAAATTACTTCTAAAGGTTTGCTTTTCAGTGAAATTAACACTTAACAAATTTGTTGAATTTTTTAACTAATTAAGGTAAATGTACTCAACAATCTAAACTGATTTATTTTCGTAAATACTTTAGTGCAATGATGATTTAATATATTTTTTTAATTGTTATATGTAATACAGTAAAATTTGAACAGTTGAATTACAGGTATTTAAATTTTAAAAGTTGGATTATAGTTGATTCCAAATAACCTATTTTTGTTGAAATACATATTATTTTTCATTAATATAAAAATAAAATTGTCCTATTCTTATTTTTGAGATTACCTTCAGCCAAAATCATCCTTAATATCTTTCGAACATGTCTAAAGCCTTTGTTAAATCATTTTCGGTTTCTTCTTCTAATTTTTACAATTAACTTCAGTCTCTGGTATTTATTTTAATAAGTTAGCCCCTTGATTACACTTACCCCACTTCACCTTGCACCATTTGCTATTTGACGAGATCCATTCTCATTTTCTTCATGAAATGGGCAAAAAATTATCCATACCTTTGAATAAGAAAAAAATACTAAATTAACAGAAATATGTAGCTTTCAGCTAAACTACGTCCTACTTTTTTTAATGAGAAGAATGTTATCTAATTTACATTCGAATCTTGTTATTGCATGTCCAATTAAAGCACTTATTTTTTACACGCCTGAAGGGATTAAACTGAATGTTTTTTTCAAATGGTACATTTCCCATTACAGCTTTATTTATGACTTTGGGATATTAAAGGATTAATAATCCGAAAGATTTTCAATTAGAGAAAATGAATTACCGAATTTGCGCTTAATATTATTATTGTAATAGAAAAATGTGATCTTTTTTTCTTTCTTTTCTGTTTTGTTAGAGGGCTGTTTATGAAATGACATTCTAAAAAATTAAGAAAGAAAGTCACTGCCAGATTCATTTTAAAAAATGTTTTAAATGAGACACGTACATTTTATTTTCATTGATTTGTTGATATCGTTAATTTGAATTTAATAGCTGATAGGTCGAGGCAGTGATATTGTTTTTCAGTTTTTTGCATTTTACTGCGGTCATTAAGGAAATTAAAACAAGGATAACGGTAATATTATTAAATATTCATTTTAAAATTAATTTTTGAATCACGGAAAAACTAGTAAAAGTATTAAATGAACTACTTCTAACGATTTGTTTTTCAGTGAAATTAAAACTCAATACATTTGTTGAATCATGTTACTCATAAAGATGAACGTGCTCAGAAACTTTAGAAAATGACTTGTTTCGTTTATATTTTAATGCAATGGCTGTTTATTAAGAAAATGTTTTTTTAATGTTTTTTTTTAAATTTTTTATATGTAATTTAGTAAAATTGTAAAAGTTGAATTACAGGTATTAAAATGTTAAAAGATGAATTATAGTTGAGTCTAAATATCCTATTTTTGTTGCAATACATATTATTTTTCATTAATGTAAAAATAAGATGGTCCTATTCAAGTGCTCATAGACGCCATCTAGTGAATAAAAAATATAACTTCTCGTTTCAGGAACATACCGTGCCAGCACATGGCTTTGCATGCATTTTTAATTTGTTCAGAAGGATTATTTTTTGCACAATTTCAGATTTTATAAGACATTTGCGCTCTGTGTTAAATGGCAAATTAAAAATTATCCAAATTTGAAAATCTAAACCTCTCACACGCATTTACAATAAAGAATGATTTCAATGCCAATTTATCATTATTTAAGGGGACAAGGGACCTTAAAATCCTTAAAAATAATTTTTTTTATTTTTTGTAAATTTCACCTAAATATTATTCAAGGATACATTATATGCATTATGGCATGCATTTAACACAAAAAAAAAATTTAAAAAAAAATTATTTTTGAGAAAAAATGGAATTTTACGCGTAGTCTTAGAAATCTTCGAAATGCCCCCTGCGTTCTCCATATCAATGAAAATACCCAATATTTTTTATAAAAGTTTGATTTATATATATAAATAAAATAGAGCATCGAATTTTAAATATTTGAATTTAAAGGTAAAAAAAAAAAAATATTAAAAATTTTGAAATTTTTTCGAAAAAATTTCAAAAATTTTCAATTTTTCAATTTTTTTTAAACTTTAAAATTCAAATATATAAAACTTGATGCTCTATTTTATTTATATATATAAAACAGACTTTTATAAAAAATATTGGGGATTTTCATTGATATGGGATGCGCAGGGGGCATTTCGAAGATTTCTAAGACGACGCGTAAAATTCCATTTTTTTCTCAAAAATAAATTTATTTTTTATTTTTTTTGTGCTAAATGCATGCCATAATGCATATAATGTACCCCTTAATAATATTTTAGATAAAATTTACAAAAAATTTAAAAAAATGAAAATTTTTGAAATTTTTTCGGAAAAACTTCAAAATTTTTAATTTTTTTTTTTTTTTACCTTTAAATTCAAATATATAAAATTCGATGCTCTATTTTATTTATATATATAAATCAAACTTTTATAAAAAATATTGGGGATTTTCATTGATATGGGACGCGCAGGGGGTATTTCGAAAATTTCCAAGACGACGCGTAAAATTCCATTTTTTTTGTCAAAAATAAAATTTTTTTTACATTTTTTTGTGATAAATGCATGCCATAATACATATAATGTACCTTTAATAATATTTAGGATGAAATTTACAAAAAATAAAGAAAAAATTGAAAAACTTTGAAATTTTGAAATTTTTTCGAAAAAATTTCAAAAATTTTCAATTTTTTTTTTTTTACCTTTAAATTGAAATATATAAAATTCGATGCTCTATTTTGTTTATATATATAAACCAAACTTTTATAAAAAGTATTGGGGATTTTCATTGATATGGAAGACGCAGGGGGCATTTCGAGGATTTCTAAGACGACGCGTAAAATTCCATTTTTTTCTCAAAAATAATTTTTTTTTTAAATTTTTTTGTGATAAATGCATGGCATAATGCATATAATGTACCCTTGAATAATATTTAAGGTGAAATTTACAAAAAATAAAAAAAATTATTTTAAGGTCCCTTGTCCCCTATTTAAAGGTACCAGTGTCCAGTATCGCTGACTGCGATCAGCGCCTCTATAGGCCGTAAGTCCTATTTTTTTTCTTTTTTTTATGTTACCGTCAGACAAAAGCATTCTTATTATGTTTCGAACATGTTTAAACACTATATCATTTCCAGTTTCTTTTATTTATTTTTTCTTTTTTTTTTCTTTTTAAACCTTTATTCAGTCTCTGGTATTTGTTTTAATAAGGTAACACCCTTTATAAATTAATTTTCTGCGTTTCTTTGTCAGTCACTTTATTGACGTGATCCATATTACTCTTTTTTCGGAAATATGATTTTAAAAATTAAAAGATTCATCTTTTATATATTTTTGCGTTACTATAAAATTTAATGTATTTTACCTTTTTCACCAGTACGTGCAAAGTGCAACAATGACAGTTTCATTACATCCGATCAGTATAAAATGTCTGATTAGAAGAAGTAAATGTGGCCTTTTATATAAACTGTCATACAATATTTTGTCACTCCTGATATTTGAAAAAAAAAAAAAAAAAAAAAAAGCAAATTAAGTAAAGTTGTAAAATTAGCTATGTGCCTTTACATGTACACTGATTATCTTTTTATTTTCAGATTAGTTTTTATAAAATCTTTTCCGTGCCTGTTTATCAGATCTCGCATTCGACAACAGCATGTAAAATATAGCTTCAAACTAAAATTATTCACGAACAAATTGATAAATAAATAATGTTATTCATTTACATTAGCAGTATGGAAAACCAAATTTTAATGTGAAGAAAAAAACTAGATGTATTAAGTATAAGAAAGCAGAAATGATTATTTTTAAATTTAAATGACTATCTTGACATGCAAATTTATTGAATGACAATTTTGGCATGCAGAAATGATTATTTTCATCTTTCTTAAAATAATTACACAAAGTACAATTCTCCTCCTTTCTATGTCTTTCTTAATAATTGTTTTCGCCTTGATTTGTATTCACATTCAAGTCTGTCTGACCAACTTATCTCACATTCACATAAGTGTATAACTCACGGCTATAAAACAAAATGATATAAACAAAAGAATGTATTCGTACATCACGATGTTACAAAAACTGAATAGAAACATGAATAAAATAACTATACAGCATAAATAGACTTAATACCGAAATAACTGTTTGCTGAATCTGTTATTCTCAAGATACAGAAAAGAAGAATGTTTATTTTCCTAGCAATTAATTTCCTGATTTATTCCTTTATTTATCATTATTCACACCCTGTTCTGTCCTGCTTATAATACCTGAACAACTGATTTCACAGTAAGCAGCAAAATGTAATGCGCTGATCGGAAACGAAATTATTTACAAATGAACTCGTACACAAACAATTGTATTCTTATATTCAGATATTGTACCAGACTGGATGGAAAAAATGAAGAAAATAACATTTAAGCGCGAGGAATCATAACGCTGAAATAATTGCTGTCTATATTTGTTATCCCCATACTTAAATTATATTATGAAGGATTTTTTTTTTAATACAGTATTTAAGGGCATAAAAAATATTTGAGCGTCTGAAATACATTGTACGATTTTAAGTATGACTAAAATGAGAATTACATCTACAGAAACTGAAGGACTTAATTAAGCACTATAAAACATAATGTCACTTTAAAAGTGAAAATTAAATGTGAAAGTATAAATAAAAAAGAGGTATAAAACTCAAAAACACTGATTGAATATTGTAATGTACTATACGATAATAAAGAAAGTATATAGTATTTTACAAGTAGAAATTTTCAAAGAAATAAAATCAGAATGCGTCTGAATATTGTGTTTAGAATATACTATAAAATATTTTACAATATGTAGTGTTATTGTATTTACAATAAAAATTAAATAAACTTTTCAGAAACGTGTGTGAAAATACAGGTCGTTATCAAAATCCTGTATGGAAAATCCTGTGAATAAAAGAGACAATTAGCAATGAGCTTCGTAAGCGTTAAAATGTAATTCTAGCTACCAGTTTTCTTTCAAAATATAAACAGTGTGTGTCATGGTAAATAAGGTAGCTTTCGTGAAGTTCTATACGTCTCGGATATATGTTAGACCTCGCAGACTTTCAAAGTAACCAAATTACAGGGGCCCGACTAGCTGAAGCATCTGTGACCGAAACATCCCAGCTTTTGGGCGTGTCTAAAGTAATGACAGCGTACTCACATCGTGGCAAGACAAGCTCGGCAAAGCAAAATAGCGGACGGAAGGAGAAGCTGAGTCAAAGAGACCGAGCGTACGTCACGTTGTCTATTCTCAAACAAAGAGAAGAACTGGTCGAAAACGATAGCCCTCACCACCCAGCAGGATCAGACCAAGCCCTTCGCTTGGTGCCGATCCGGTTCACACGGACGACCCGCAGGAACCGAACATCTATAAACGAGTCGGGCCCACGAGCCGAGACCGAGAATTCCCGAGCCGGTGTTGCTTTCGGAGGGCTCTCAAGATCAAATACCATATTCCGGCAACGACATTTTTGCGAGCCAACCGAAAGGAAGGAGGAGGTGCCCTAGCCGGGAGCCCCGGGCGGACGGGGAAATCCCCTCCTGACGCCACAGCCAACTTATCACTCAGGGGATCACAAGTAGGTGCCTCTAGCAGGCGCCGAGGAGACAAGGAAACTCCTCCCCTGACGACAAAGTCCTCTCCTCACTAGGGCTTTTCGCCCAGTCTCTCCACTACGACCTGCAAAACACCTCGTAGCTCAACGCAAGAGACACAAGAGACCAGACTCAGGTGTCGTTAGCGACCCCAAGAGGGCATGGAAAGTTCCTCCTAGACGGAGTAGAATCCGCCTCGCTAGGGGGTTGGAGATTCCGGAGTCCCTCTAGGCCCCCAAAACTCGACCCCATCCGAAAGTAGGGAATCCGCGGGAGACAGGCAAAAGCCCGGGTCCCGCTACCTGTTAATTTGAGGCATCGCTAGATCCTCACCACTGGGCGCGGCAACCTCCAGTAGCGCATAGATACGCATGATCTGAGACGTACCGAGATCTCATCTGAGATTCGAAGCACCGCCGCGTTAGTCGGCGAACCTCCCGCCCGGTTCTCTCATGGGATGGAGCTCTATGGCGGACCTGCCGGCCGACCCTCTCCCAGGGGAAACGGCACGACATCAGGCAACCAGAGCCAAACTGGCCTCCCTCTGCGATCGCTCCCTGGTCGACGAGGGCACCAGCAAACCCCACCCACCTTGGGGTCGTCTCACAACTACCCTAGTTACTGGAAACTTGTCAGAATGAGGCACTTGACGCAAAAAGTACATCAGGCGCTGTCCGAACCACCATCCTTCGGTTGCTCCGGCAGACCGTGCGTGGTAATCCCGCGAGCCCCTTCGTCACCAGTGAGCACCAAGGACAGTTCTTCAAGGTCCGCTCTCTCCTCTCAGGCTCCCTCTCGATCAATTGGTGGATGGGGACCTACCACATTAGGTAATATTTGCTCAGCGACACCGTCCGGCCCGTAGACCGGCACTGAGATCGACATATGGACCGCCGCTATCCGGCTTGCCCAGAGAACCCGGGTGCCGGGGTGCGCAATTTCGTTGGACCCGAAGACCTACGCCCCATACACAACGTCCGTTACCCGTGTGACCACCGGACTCAAGGCTTGTCGACCGCGAGCCACTCGTGGAGGCTGTGGTTCCTCCCCATCCGGCACCCTCGCATTCGTAAATAATGAACTGTTTCGGTCTCCGAGTCTCTTCCCCCACTCAAGGGGTCAGTTTCGGACCACCCGGAGGGCGGTCACTAAAGAAACTCTATTTCCCATCTCTAGGTAATTGATATATGTTATTGAAGATTACCATGATATGTCCGGTTTTGAAAATGAGATATGTAGAATTTATAGGTCGTTTACAGAGACACTCAAAAGAATTCCGTTACATTACAGTTTATAAAGAAAAATTGTTTGCAATGTACTTTAATGATACTATTTACTATTTCAAGCATATTGAAACTGATATACATCACTGACTAGCACTACAAGTGGCTTACTGTATTACATTGCTCAAAAAAATTAGGGGAGCAAGCAAAAAAGTGAAGAGAACAGTGCAAGACAGGCATGTATGGGCATAAAATGGATAGTACACGTGTATTAATCCGCAATACAGAAGAAAAGACGCAAAAAATTGTAAGGGAGCTTTTATTCTTTGAAAAGATGAGAACATGAAAAGATGGTTTAGGTCAACAATTTGGTTTCATGTAAATGATAACAAAAAGTGTTGTTTAGAAATTATGCAAGATTTTTAATATGGCGTGTGGTCTCCCCGAAGAGCTAAGACTGTTGCACACCTGTTTTCCATGGATGCGATGAGGTTATCGATAAGACTTTGGGGAATACTGTTCCACTGCTCAAGAATTGCAATCTCCAAGTCCCGAACAGTAAAAGGAGGCCTCGGTCTCGCAGCAATGCATCGTCTGAGTATGTCCCAAACATGCTCGATCGGATTTAGGTCAGGAGAGCATACTGGTCATTCCATACGCTGTATTGTTTTAACTTCAAGCGTGTTTTGTACAAGACGAACCGTATGAAGTCTAGCATTATCATGCATAGAAAAAAAGAAATCACTAATTGCTGCAACATAAAATATGACATGGGGTCTCAGTATCTCGTCTGTATAACTTCGGACCGTCAAAGTGCCATTCCGAATGATATGCAGGCCCGTACGTACACCTATGCTGATTCTAGCCAATAGCATCAACCTGTCTCGTCTGTAATCTGATCTTTCACGAACGAATGTGGGATTATTTTGAGTGCCTCTTTCTCTCCATGCCAAAACACATCAGATGTCACATCCAGACTGAATCGAGATTCTTCTGTAAACAGAATTTGACTCCAAAAACGTTGCTTCCAAACTCGATATTTAGTTCCCCACCTTCTTTGGGCCGCACAGTGGCTTGAGGTCAAAGAAATTCAGACCATTGGCTTACGTGCATAGAGACCACCCTGATGAAGCCTATTTCGGACTGTTTTGTTGGACACTCTTCGTTCTGTGGCCAAGAACAACTGTGTTTGCACTGAGTAGCATTGCCTGTTCCGTCTCGACGAGCTGTTAACAGGATATACTGGTCATCAGTTTCTGCGTTAGCACATTTTCGACTTTGAACTTGCCGATGACTACCATTCCATGTGTCTTGGAATCAATTCCACAGCCTTTCATGGACACTTCTTGCGACTCCAACAGCGTCCTCTACACTTCGTTGTGTTTCCCCAAATTCAACTGTCCCGATAACACGCCAAGCCATTGAGTGCGGTAAATCATGTTGTTGTGACATTTTCAAGCCACCTTTTCTCAAAACACAAGCTGAGCAATTGAATTTTGCAACTGAGTCAGTGAAACAGACGTTTCTGCAAAATCCCAATTTCTGCACTTATCTCCTTTTTCTAGTTTTGGACGTCATAAAGGACGTCACTTTAGTTTACATGTGAAGTTTTCTTTATCTGTTTTCTACAACACTTTAAATTATGGATGTTTTATTTTACGTTACTTATCGGTGTAAATATTTGCATAATTTTGTTAAAACCATGTGCTCCCCTAATTGTTTTGAGCAGTGTATATAATGTAAATAGCATTACTCGTTCATTTACACATACAAAAAAAATTGGGATACAGTATTGTCTATAACCGATTTTATTGTTGGAAAAGCATTTTAGGTTGTAGTATGTAATCTTAAATGTAACTAATTGTTTGAATATAATCTATAAATTCTATAGATCATATACAGGGATCATACAAAATAGATCATACAAAATAATTTATCTTCGTTTATTGACGGAAATAGCTGACAGGGGATTTTGAACTATATTATGCGCTTCCCAATTGGACTGAATGATAGAGTACGTACACTTATCTATAGATTATATACAGGGCTTCTAAAAAATATTTTAATACATTTCTGATATTATATATTATGTATGAATTCTATAGATCATATACAGGGTTGCACAAAAGAATTCATCTTCGTTTATTTACGGAAATTGCTGAAAGGGGATTTTGAACTCTATTATGCGCTTCCCAATTGGACTGAATTTTAGCAATGTACACAAATCTATAGACAAAAACTTCACAAAAATATTTTAACACTTTACTGACTACAGATGGTTATTGCTAAAAGTGGGTTTTCAGACGTACTATATGTTTTTCAAAATGGTTTCATAAACACCATCTTTCACGTTAATAAACGGTGAAATTTTGTTACAGTAGTAATGCGTTACAGTAATGCGTTAGAAAGTGTTTCATAATGTATGTTTGATGCACGAATTTTCTTCTCTTTTTCTCAAACAGGCAGAAAAAGAAACTTTTCGTTTCAGAAATTCTTATATGATTATCGGAACTCTCTTGGTTACTGAAGTTTCTAGAGACAAAGGAACGCTTTTCGAAATCGTGGCTAACTGCAAAGAAGTAAAGTTATATCTTCGTTAAGTTCTTCTAGAACTAGAAACATTTCTCCTTTTTACAGGGTTGCATTTTGTGGAGGTACATGAATTAATGTTTATGAGTGCGGCCCACTGTTGCCCAAAACGTAGTATTTATGCAACTCAACTAGGATTTTCATGAAATAAAACCATGTTAAAGAGAATTTGAAAAATTATTATCTGCCGTCGGTAGAAGCTCCTTGATTCTTAATAATTTTTATATTGCTGTCTAACCCAGCAGGACAAAAACACAGGTTTTATACAAAAATACTGGGTTTACATCGGTGTATATTATTGCAAGACTTTCCAGAATGTAGACGCACATTTCCAAGAACTTTTCTCTGTTTAAATAAAACATTTCTACGCGAGAGCTCTCATGATTTGTTAATATAAGAGAAATACAGTATTTCACGAATAAATCGTCTTCTTTTCTTGGAACATTTCACTCTCTATGGACGAATTCCTACGAAGAATTCTCATCCTTTTCAGGATAAGAAAGATAGAGTATTTCAGATATAAATAAACTTCAAAGGAAACCATTCCTACGGAGCGTTCTCATCATTTACTAGTATTTCACCAACAGATCGTCTTCTTTTACAGGAATCTTCACTCTATAAGAATGACATTCCCACGCGAGAGCTCTCATCATTTCGTAAAAGAAAAATATAGTATTTCACAGATAAATCGTCTTCTGTTTCAGGAATTCTTCACACTCTAAAGACAAAACTCCTATGGAAGAGCTTTCACCATTTGTTAACACAAGAAAAAAACATATTTCACCGATAAATCGTCTTATCTTTCCTCCTTATGATGTAAATAGTTTTTTTAAGAATATTTTTCGATATTTGATGATTTATTGATCAAAAAACTATGATTTTGCATGTCTCTCCCAATTTTTCCTTGCTATATGAAATAAGAATTAGAATAAGTTTCAATTTAAGAATTTTCTTTTAAATCCGTATTTCAGTGTGTTTAATAACTATGTGTTCCGAAAAAGAAAACTATTTCATTTCTCTTGCTGTAAAATAAAATTACTATATCTGATATAACCTGATAATTTCACCATTTAATTTTGTTGTAACAACTCGATGTTTACAAAATACAAGGTTTGCAGAAGTTATTGACACATTTTAAAATTCGCAAAAAAATCTAATTTGCGTAAAGAGTGCTTGGTATTTGGATGAAAATCTTGTTATTTCTTTTCATCAAATGTTTTTGTTTAAATCAAATTAAAAAATGTATTTCACCATAGATAAATTCACTATAGATCGCACTGCACATTAAAAACTTCTGAAAACATTAAAAAAATAATGCAGTTATTATACATTTATTTCGTGCTACCAAAATATTTCAATGTGTCCGTCTTTTGTAACTTGAAGAAAATACAAACAGTATTCAGCTGTATTCTACACGTTGATTTATGGTAGAAACTTATTCAAAAAATAGTCTGTAGTTGCTTATCTAGCGTTTGTGATGCTTATTTTGCATATATACTATCATACTTTTGCTATATACTATCATTTATGTGAAACTTTTGAACTACAGATTTAATTTACTTATGCTTAAGTTTAAATCATCAGAAGTACTTTTTAACGATTACACTCTCGTACTCTAGTTATTTTCATTTTCTTATTATAAAATGTTTTAAGGACTTTTGGCTCATCATGTTCTAATTTGCATAAGAATGACAAGGTGATAATTGAAAATCAGCTAAAATAACATCACATTATATACTGTTTACAAAATAGGCTGATAAGCACTTTAAGGGGGTAGGATACCTTTGAACATGTCGAAAATGGAAAAAATACCACTATGTTCCAAGCTTCAAAACTTGTGTAATAAGTCAAAAATAAAAATCAAACTTCATTTAAATATAAAGCTCATATTTATATTTATATTTAAAAATATATGTATACTTGTAAATTCATAAATAAATATTGAAATGATAAGTTTAAAAATATATGATGATAACAGCAAAAAATCTTGCGCGCACGATAAAATTTGAAAATATGCATACAAAGAGGAAATTTTGGTGAAAATAAATACATAATACTGTTACCTTTATACTAAAACCAGAATATTTCTAAAAAATGTTGACTAAATAAAAAACAACAAAAAATTAAACATTTTCACTTTTTTAAAAACATTTTCAAAGTAAAAAACAAAAAATAAAATAAAATCTTACCTTTTTCTGATTTTAAGTTGTAGATAATACAGTAATGAATAGGTGGTGAAAAGATTTTTTGATTGCCATGCATAGTTTTTTAGTAACACTGCGCGCAGTATCAAAATTTATCGTTTTGAATAAATGCAATGCAAAGTTTAATTATCCTATGTAGTCTTAATATATAGTCGTAATAAAACTGCCCTAATTATTTAACTAAAGGGAATTTTTTATGCATATTTTAATGCAATTTTTTGCATATTGTTCAGAAATTATTACGGAATCAAAATATGTATTAAAAAGATTTCGAAAATTTTGCATGTTCAAAGGTATCCTATCCCCTTAATCTGGTGAGTTTCTTTCAACAGTATTAACGCGCTAATACTCATATTAAGAAAAAGAAATCAAACTTAGTTTTTTTATTCGAAAAAAATTTAGAAACAGTTTCCTTCCGAAGAGAAAAATTGCGTATTTTTAACAGTCGCACTCGTATTATTTGCATTTTAAGTAAACTTTAAAAAAATGTTTGATACTATGTTATTATAATTATAATGGTTTAACTTGAAACAGGCTTTCGTTCTTATGCATTTTTAAAAATTATTTTTTAAACTGTACATAAATATTTATTTTATTAGTTTGTAATGCAATATTGTCTGTCTAAGTTTTGTTTTACTGTTTTCTAAATTTAAAGTAAAATAGTTTTTTGTTTTAGTAAAATTAAATATATTACATATTGTAAAATAAATAATAATAATTCAGAAAATAATTCTTTGCTTTGTATTATCTTCATTAAAACCTGCCTTTTTAAGTCATATTTTTGCTACAGATGAAAAAGGATTCAATTATATTTCGAAAAACATATAATTCTTATTTATATATAACCAGTAAGATATTTTTTCTTTAAATTGAAAAAAAAAAAAAAAAGATTAGAACGTGAATCATAAATCATTTCTCAATTTCGAAATCATAAGTTTTTATTTTGTTTAACGACATTTATTTATTTTAACAGTAAACCCATGCTTGCCACTTAATTTAAAATTTTCATTTTAAAAGTCTTCCAAATACGATAAAAGCCTCGATATCATGAATTTCGCTTATAATTATTATTTTTCCTTAATGTCTAAAGATTGCGAACACTTAGATTAATTGAAATTCATGCTATTTCAAAATTCATATAGTGAGAACATTTAAAGCTCCTTTTCTCATTCATTTTGTATGCTTTTTCCATTAGTAAAATGAAAATCGAAATTACGCTTAGAATTTATCTCTTTAATGGAATTCGACAAATCCGCCATTGTTATATATATTTAAGGTATTTTGATCATTTTGAAACTAGTTGACATTAAGATTAAGATATCTATCTGCCTTCGTTGGAAATGAGCAATTTCCCAAAAATTATCGATTTTGTTTTCATTATTTCATTTGAAAGTACAACTTTTTGAGATTCTAAAATGGCTTTGTTTTTGTTCCTACCATGTTTTAGAAGCAGAAGTTATAGTCAATTTATAGTAAAAATAAATTTAACGTTCAAATGCATTTTTCTCGAAGTTGATTCTACACAAAATTAACCCACTTCAAAAATGATAATTAAAAGTGTTATTATCATTATTACAGAAGACTTTGTAAGCTTTGATTATATGGGGCATTCTCACAATCTTCTGACTTTCAGGAATAAAAATCTGGTGAAATTAAATTTAACAAAATAACATTTTAAACTAATAGACGAATGCCTTAATGATTCAAAATAAAGAAAAAATGGTCAGCAGCGAATTTTTTTTTTACTTAAATGAGGTTTAAGTTAAACTTACGAGTTTAATTTTCCTTATATTTTTACCCCTATAACTTTTACTTTCTTCTAAATTTTTACTTATAATGAATTTGACATTGAAATAAGAAATAATAACAATGTAGTATTTTTAGTACAAAATTTTGGTATAACATTGTCTTAAAGGGATGTTAAAGAAGGGACGGCAAGGTAAAAAACAAGGAAGGTATAAGGAAAAAAAAAGGGATGGTAAGGATGGGACGGTAAGGAAATTTACCACCTATGTTTAGGCAAATCATGTTAATACTAAGTGATAACCACAATGTTCATTGATTTTTAGAAACAGTTATTTATATTGGATTAAATAAAAAAAAAAAAATTAATTTACCTCGAAAAGTGCAGGAATAAACCTTGGGGACGGTAAGACTAACAATAAAAACACGATGCTTAAAATTGATATTTAAATGATGATTTAAATTGTGCAGTAAATTTCCTGACAAAGATTTATAGCCATTTTTTCTCTATTTTACTTCTGCATGAGAAAAATGTTGAAAACAATTCTGTGGCTTCGTGTGAAGTGATTTTCTGTATAATTTTAGCAAGTGGGAAGGTAAGGAATCTAAAACCTAGGGACAGAGTTAAAAGAAAAATAGTAACAATCGTAAAAATGTGCGCAGGTTAATTTTTTGCTGCATATTTATATAAAACAATAGTCCCAGTTTCGGAAAAAAAAAAATCATCGAATTACTTTTATTGAAACAATTTTATACAGACAGCTCCAAACTTAAAATTATGAGTCAGGGACACGGGATGGTATAGGAATTTCCTGGTATATTTGGACCCCTAACGTCATCCAAAACATATTTATCTCGTTAATATTATTATACAGTCATGCAATGGAATGTTACTCAGTATATGATAAAAAAAATCCCACAAGAATATGTACTAAAAATTATTATTCAGGGACTTAAAAAGTCAAAAGAGTGTGAGAATGCCCCATATATTGCTGTCTAGTGCATCTACGCAAAGAATCCTAATTGCATACGTATTTTCAAAATTATGGCCTGTCATTTGAGAAAAAAACATGGTAAAACTGTTTAAAATGTTATAATCAACTCTTTGATCATCTCTAAAATTTTATTTATTAAGATAACGTTTAACTTGTAGTAGGTTGTCTAGATAAAAGCTTATAGTTTACCTTAGTAGTAATTTTTTTAAATAAGTTTATTTGTTTTTCCTGCAGCCTTTGCAAGCTTTTTAAAAAAATTCTTAAACTTTCCATATATATTTAACATATCTATAGAGTCAAAATACTGTATGAAAAAACTAGTGTCGTGAAGGAGATTTCACCTTGTTATTAACATAAACTTTAAAACATACTTATAATTACTTAAAATGTGACACAAACATAGATATATATTATTTATTATAATTCTGAGATCTTTCAAATGCACACGCGTTCATTTTCAAAGGGAAAAGATAACTGACTACAACAGAAAACAAATTTAAAAACAAAACAAAATACTGATAGCGCGCTGGTTGTAAATTAAGTAAAACTCTGTCTCGTCAATAACTCAAAAACACATTAAATATAAAAGCGAACTGTATCACACGCTTTTAATAATAAACCCTCTTCGTTTCACATTCTCTTAGAATAGAATAAATTACATGTCAACAAAAAGAACATTGCCAATTTCAGAAATAGACTTACACAAAAATGCTCGCATTGAGCCTTAGCTGACGATAAATTAATTTCGAACTTACACCCCCAGCCTTGAAATCTTCAAGGAGTACAAATAAAAGGTATAATATATGTCTTGCTGTTAATGAAATGGCAGAGGATATAAAGGTCTCGAGTTCAAACAGACTTCAATTTTTGACAATGATGTACAGAATTCTTCAATTGTAAATAGTGAATTTTCCATTGTACTACGTAGATAATATTTCACAGATTTTATGCTAGCCTCTCACAGCCCACCAAAATATGGAGCAGAAGGGGGATTAAAGTTCCAGATGATACCTTCATTAACCACATAATTCTGTAATGTTTGATCCTTAATAATGGAGGATACGGAATTGTATAGCTCACGCAATTCCCTACTTGCACCTTTGAAATTTCCTGCGCAATCACTGACCAACTCAGCTGGTTTACCTCTAAGGGCAACAAATCACTTCAGAGCAGCCAAAAGTGTGGAATCTGTCAAATCCGAAACCAATTCAAGATGAATAGTTGAAAAAAAAATAAAAGTAGCAATATAACTCTTAAACAACTTAATATTTTTACGATTTCTCTCTTTACACATAAATGGACCGGCATAATCAACTCCAGTCTTTGAGAATGGACGACTTGGCGTAACATGTAGGGCTGGAAGATCCCCCATTATTTGGGTGCCAACAGATGGTGAAGCATGAAAACACTTTGAGCAACTCCTCACTATTTTTCTTACTGCATCTCGACCACTTAAAATCCAAAAATTGTTTCGAAGAACAGCTAAAAAAGCTGTGGACCAGCACGTAAATAAGTTATATGATAATGTTTGATAATTCATACACTTATATGATGTGTCTTAGGGAATAGTATTGGGTGTTTCTGATCTTCTGAACATTAGCATGTTTCAATCTTCCACCAACACACAAAATACAATTATGATCCAGAAATAGGTTTAAAGACAAAAGTTTACTTGAAGATTTTAAAGATTTGTGATGACTTAAATAAAATATTTCAACAAGGAAGCACTCGTGTTAGACTATTTTCAGAATTTTCGATGTGGAATTTGAAAGCTCTAAGACTGAGAGCAAACCATTTACCCGATTTGATAACGATTTTCTTGCATTATCTACAAATCTTAAGCACCACGCGATGATTCGTACTAGTCTATTCCAAGAAGAATATCTGAAAATAAGATGATCATAATTAAGTTTAGAAATATTTACAACACAATTTCTTTTTTCTTCCTTTAGGATAATTTCTTGTACATCCTTGCTTTAAATGAATCGTTAGACAGTTTATCCCACAGCTCTCTTAACCATTTAGGACCATGAAGCCATAGCTCACAATTCACTAATTCCGATGGTTGCATACCTCTTGTTCCGCAATCAGCTGGATTTTCAAGCCCGCGAACATGATTCCACGAAATATTAGGAAGTGTTTCTTGGATTTTAGCAATACGGTTTGGTACAAAGTTTTGCCATCTATGAGGCTCTGAAGAAAGCCATGCCAACGCAACTTTAGAATCAGTCCCAGAGTACTTCACTCTCTTTGAGATTTAAGTTATCCAAAACAACTTTTAGCAAATTTGTCAAAAGAAGAGATGAACGAAGTTGAAGTCTTAGGATGTCAAAAGTTTTCATGTGATTTGTCATTCTGAGAAACTGAACGCATATATATTACTGCACAATATGCTTTTTCAGACGCATCACAAAAGGCGCGAATTTGAAGGTCTATCTTATCTGCAGCTAATACAAATCTCGGAATTTTTAACTTAGAAATTACCTTTAAATCGTTCCAAAAAGATATCCACCGTTTACTATGTTTTTCACTAATTGGCTCGTCCCACTTAAGTGAAAACTTCCATAAATATTTCAACAGTACCTTCATGAAAACAACACAGGGTGAAAACAAGCCTAGTGGATTAAACACCTTTGCAACGTCTGTCAAAATATCTCTTTTATAATATCTGTCCTTTTTCTCATGGTCTAAAGCAGTGAAACAAAAGAAATCACCCGTTAAATTCCATTGAATTCCTAAAATTTTTATCCCACCATCATTAGTCAAGAACAATGATTTTGTACTTTCCTCATATTCTTCAGAAATATTCTTCAGTACTCCAGGTACATTTGAAATCTATTTCCGTAAATTAAAGCCATCTCGTTTCATTAATAATGTCAATTGACTAATTAGTTCCACAACTTCTGCTCATTCTGACCGCCAGAGAGAAAATCATCTACATAAGAATCTTTCAACGCGGCTGAAGATGTCAAAAGAAAATCATTTTTCTCATCTAAGGTAAGCTGATGAAGAGTTCTAGCAGTTAGAAACGGGTTAAGGTGCCGTACCATAAGTGACTGTTGTTAAACGATATTCCTCAATAGGATCCAGGGAATTCTCTCTCCAAAGAATTCTTATTAATCTCTATATTCTGGATTAATCAAGATTTGCCTAAACATTTCCTCTATATCTGCGCGTACAACAATAGGTTCTAAATCTTAAAAGAATTGGAAAATTTTCATGTTGTATGCGGGATCCAACCATTAGAATATTATTCAAAGACACACCAGAGGTAGATTTAATAGATGCATAAAAAAGAACTCTTAATTTTGTCGTCGTACTTAATTCACGAATTACGGCATAATGAGGTAAATAAAAGCAAATGCAGGCTTATATATTTTGAAGATATTTTAACTAATAAAACTATATTTTCTGAAATTGATCTTTTTAAGGCTTATTTTCATATTCCTGCCTGAAAAAGTAAAAGCAATATCCATTTTTAGAATATCCATTACCAGAAACGGTTTACGAATTCCGTTCATTCTTAGGGATGCTAAATTTCTATGGAAATTACATTAAAGATGTCGCAAAAACTCAAGCTCCCCTTCATGAGTTTTTAAAAGGAGCAACCGAAAAAGATCGTCGAAAAATCCCACGGACCGATGCAGCCAAACAAAATTTTGAAAAATATAAACAAGATATTCCTCAAGTAGCATTGCTGGCCTATCCCAATTCAAATTACCCTCTGGCACTTCACACGGATGCTTCTGATTGGGCTATTGGATCAGTTCTTCAACAATATGGAACCAATGGATGGAAACCAATCGCATTTTTTTCAAAAAAGCTTAACGATGCTCAAAGGAATTATAGCACTTATGATCGAGAACTTTTAGGTATATATTTATCTATCAAACATTTCAAGCACTTAGTTGAAGGTCGTAATTTTACAATTTTCACCGATCACAAGCCATTAATATTTGCTTTTAAACAAGAAAATGATAAAGCTTCTCCCAGGCAGTTAAGACATCTACACTATATCTCCCAATTTACAACTAATATGCAGCAAATAAGCGGTCAAGAAAATGTAGTTGCAGACACGTTATCTAGAATCGCAAACATCGATTCTCCTTTCATTGATTATGACCAAATGGCAGATGACCAAATAAATGACGATGAGCTTCATCAGCTTAAATTACATACCAAATCATTATGTTTTAAGCAGCATCAACTTCCATCAGGGAAATCTTTGTGGTGTGATACATCTACTTCGAATATTAGACCGTTCATACCCAAAGACTTTCGAATGAGATTGTTTAATACAATTCATGGTTTAGCTCACCCTGGAATTCAAACCACTGTAAAGGAAATGGTTAAAAGATTCATTTGGCCAGAAATGAGAAAAGATGTAAGCCAGTGGGCACGAACTTGCCTCAACTGTCGGAGAAATAAAATCACAAAGCATACAAAAACAGAATATGCACAATTTCAAGCTCCAGATGAAAGATTTAGTGCAGTGCATATTGATTTAATTGGGCCCTATTCACCTTCTAATGGATATATTTATTGTTTGACATGTATTGACCGATTTACCTCTTTGATGGAAGTAGTACCCTTACAAATCATCACTGCCGAAAGTGTTGCAAAAGCTTTTTTACGAAAATTGGATTACTTGTTTTGGAGTACCCTCTTGTGTCGTTACTGATAGAGGACAGCAGTTTAATTCTGCATTACTTCGAAATTTAACCTCATTATGTGGTGCTCGGTTGAAACACATGACTTCGTACCATCCTCAATATAATGGTAAAATCGAACGCCTTCACCGTACTTTAAAATCAGCTATTACATGTCATAACTTTCTTCGTTGGACAGAGACATTACCAACAGTTCTTATGGGTTTGCGAGCTGCTCTACATGAGGACTGTAAGTATACAATTGCTGAAATGGTTTATGGTAAAACTATCAAATTACCTGGTGAATTTTTTGAAGAATCGAAATCGCCAATATCTACTGATGATTTTGTAAATAACCTTCGAAAAGAGATGGCTCTCATGAATCCCTATACGTCCAAACGCAAATGCAAGCAAAACATTTTCATACCAAAAGATTTGTATGCATGCTCTCCTGTTTTTCTACGTATTGACAGAGTCAAAAAACCATTAGACCCCCTATATGAAGGCTTGTGTTGCAAAGAACTCCAAAATATTTTCAACTATTAATTAAAGGAAAACAAATTAATATCTCCGTAGACAGATTAAAACCTGCCTATATGTTGCAGTTTTCCGATAACGAAATACTGCTTCCTACTTCTAAGATTGATCATACATCTGTTTTCATGAACAGCCAGACTCCACAGCCAACGACGACACACAGTGTTGTGCCAAGTGAAAAATTAGAGAAATCTGAGAAACGGACACGCTGTGAAAGGCAAATGAAACTTCCAGTTCGTTTTAATGACGTTGTAGACTATTCCTGATTTTATTAAATATATTATATTACTTTATTATCATATTTTTAAATATTGTTTAATATTTACTCAAGAATTTCGCTATGTTTTCTGTTTATTTATTTTGTATATAATTTGTATTTCTATGTATAATTGCATTAGTATATATTAATACAATTACATCCTACCATGTTTTCAAAGTAACGTAACTTCGTTACTGGTAGGGGAGTAATGTAGGTGTAAATAATCAAAATATTATCAGCAACAAATATAGTGTCATGCATCTGGCAACAAAAAAGAAGTGGGTAAAAACATATTTTTTATTTAGTGTTCGACTCAAAATGTCAATAAAAGCTTTCTGACATTAAATTAGTAAATGTTATTAAATATTATTTAAATTAGTAAAATGTAGTAGTAGTTTAAAAGTGTTAGATATTATTTAAATTAATAGATATGAAATAGCATTTAAAGAACTCACGCAATAAATCTTCTGAGAAACAGTTACCTACAAATCTTATAGTTTGGTGATAGATTTTTGGTGGACGGGATAACTAAGTAGTAGCAAAAATACATAAGTAACTGGTATTCGAAAACGAGGTTTTCGCCAAATTTTCGTAAAAAAAAAAAATCACGCCAATTGTCACGCCAATTGTCCAATGCGTATATAACATCTGGACAAATATTGAATGATGTAACAAACCATGACATTTAATTTCAACTTCAAAGCAATGTTTTAATTTACCACTCGAAAAATAGAAAATGCTAACTGGCGTGTTTAAAAAAGCTATTGGCGAGATTTGCACCCGGCTAGCTTAACAGTATCATGAATTCTTTGCGGCCATAGAAAATTTTATGTAGTTTTATTCGAAAAAGAAATTTGATTTTTTAATTAAAATGGAAAAATTTCGGCACAGATGTCATATACGGACCCATATTGGCGCGATATTTTTCTGACGCCAATGTCATATAAGCATCGGGTATTTAACTGGCACCGTAGTATCGTTATTTTGCTTTATTCTGTAAGCCGGATGTTGTTGTTTATGCTGTTGATGTTTTCACCAAATTAGCGTCGGAAAAAAATCGTGCCAATGTGGGGCCGTATGTGATATCTGGGCCAAACTTTCATATGAAAAGCGAAGGGATCAGAGCGTATTTATTTATGGTAGTTACATGAATTGGGCTATTATAATATAGATGAAATGATGGCGGTAGAATAATATTTGACGTACCTATCACCTGCGCCTGGCTAACATTAAAGTACCAAAATGGCACCTGGAATATAAAAAGCGAAGTGATCCGCCAAGAACTGTTGATGATAGTCATATGACTTAGGCTATTGTTATGGAAATTGTTTTAAAATACCGGGAGACAAAGGCTCCGTACGTTTAAATCATTTTATTTTAGCTTCTTCTCAAATGTTTAACTGATCCTCTTTAATCAAACACGCAAACAAACATTGGATGTCTTAACAGCAACTGATTCGGCCTTAAGTTTTTGCAATCAAAGGGAATTGAATGGAGAACCGTTTACAGGGAGATCTGCACAGCTTTTTTCAGTATAATTAAATCTTCTATAATATTTTTAAAACCAATCAGATTAGCCTGTTTTTAGATTCTGCGGTGTCTGAACGGGGGGTTGGCGAGCGTAGCTTGCAGGGAGCAGAGCCCCCTAGTTAAATATAAAAGTGAACTGTATCACACGCTTTTAATAATAAACCCTCTCGGTTTCACATTCTCTGACAAGGAGAGGGCCAACCTTGTTAATCACAGATTTTGATTATTTTAATATATGTTGTAGGGTAGAGACCCCTTAGTCTCAGGTTCAACTGATTTTATCGAACGCTCCTTAGTTCTTGAGAAACTGAGGGGTCTAATAGTAGTACACAACTTAAATACTTATTTTGTAACTAAAAGGATAGGTTGGTCGTAGCTGAGTTTGTATGGTGTTTCCGGCTGATCCGCGGGCCCGCGTTCGATACTGGGACGTGCTACATTTATTTTTCTCATTTTTTGTTTTATAAATATATTTGTAAGTATAACTTAATAATCTCATTGTCAACTAAAATTGATAATATTGCATATCAATTATAATTTTAACCTATTTAATTTTTTACTTTTAACTAAATAGATGTATAAAGCATAAAAAAACTGTTAATTTTTCAAAAATATATTTCATATATTCTTTATCGATGCAATGATATTGAGCAATTGTGTCAATTCGTGATTTTAAAGAAACATCATTTACGCATTGCTTTGACAAAGGAAATGAATGCGATAATACTATTATTCTGTTTTTAAATTAACAGTGTAATTATATTAAAAATTAGCATCAGAATTAAATTACAACCGATTTTTTGCATATTAAAGGTTTTTAAATTTGTAATACGTATGATTGCACTTTCAATTATTTTGCTTTCTCCTTTATGTTCCTTCTGCTTTTATTTTTATTTATTTGAATATTCTTTTATTTTATCATAACTAGATGGCACCACAACAGGATTTGTCACGATTTAAAAATTTTCATCATTCAATAATAGAGTCAAATTCTTTTTAAACCTCTAAAAGGATGAGAAATAATTGTTTAAAAATAAAAAAATGGTAAATTTAAGTTTGTTAACATTATAATTAATGTATGATATTAAATTTTTTTATTTAAATTATTAAATTATAATTAAAAGTATATTTATAAAACAAAAAATGAGTTTAGCGCGTTCGGGTACCGAACCCGTGCCCGCAGATCAGCCAGCAAACGCTGTACCAACTGATCTACGACCAACCTATACCTTTTGTTACAAAGTAAGTATTTAAGTTGTGTACTACTATTAGACCGCCTGGTTTCTCAAGAACTAAGGAGCGTTGGATAAAATCCGTTGAACCTGAGACTGGGGTCTCTACCCTACAACATATATTAAAATAATTAAAATCTGTGATTAACAAGGTTGGACCTCTTTTTGTTAGACTAGAATAAATTACATGTCAACAAAAAAGAACTTTGCCATTTTCAGAAATAGACTTACACAAAAATGCTCGCACTGATCCTTGGCTGACGATAAATAAATTTCAAACAAATACTACGCATGCGCAGCGAAGTTCAGTCCATTGCTCTACAGACGGTTGAAAAGGTGAGTTCATATTTTCAGGAGCTTTTGATATATTTAGGATATCATACCAAATCGCGGGAATAATATGAAAAAGACAAACATTACAAACAGTATTATTTCTAAGTAAAATCCAGTGTTGAATTCAGACACTTTCCTCCGGGAGGGATTTCTGTGGCTCCGGGGGGACCTCATAGTGTTCCGGGGGGGAGGGAAATTACACTTTTTGACCATTGAAAACACAAAATCTCAAATCTTCCGGGGGGGACATCTCATTGCTCCGGGGGGGAATGTCCCCCCCGGGCCACCCCCTGAAATCAACACTGGTAAAATCTCTATGGATTCACGGATTATAGAAGAGTAATGGTTAGATGTTGAAGTGATCATTTTAGCTTTTTCGAAGTTTATCTTAATATTTTCTTTTTGATGCAATCTGGATAAAGCTGTACTTGGTTTGTTAAACTTGATATAAGATAAGTGCTCTTTTAACCTTTCTTTAAAATTTCGAGATTATAATATTATATATTTAGGAATTCGATGTTATAATTCTTTAAACAATTATAAGTATGCTTTAAAGTTTATATTTAACATTTCTGTAATAAAAAAATGTGAATACAATGTTTCTTTGCAAAGTTAAAAAAAAAAAAAATCTTCGAACGTAACTGGATACCTTAAAAGAGAGAAAAATTGTAAAAGTTGTCCATTTCAATAGAGAAAATAGCATTTCTACCAGAATTCTTTTTAAATAATATTTTTTATTATAACTCTTCAATATTATATAATGTTTATGTTAGCTTCAATCTGATTAGTGAATGGCGCTCGCCACTCACCAAATGGTGAGTTGAAATCTAGGTATAGAAAGTAAATTTTGTACATACCAGCCATTGTACTGGCGACCTCTTCGTTGACGCTTTCTTAACTTAAACTGACGTTTTCTTATTTGGCATATTGTGAGCGGTCTCTTTCCCTTAACTTACTTTCTTAAAATTTAAGTACGAAATTATTTTCAAAATATTCTTTTCTGTCAAATCGTCTGCCGTAGACAGTGATTTGCACTTATGAGACCGGTTCCGAACAATGACGTCATACATTTAAAAATCGGAGCAGGCGTTGTTGTAGAAAATAATTTATTTTTATCTTCGAGTCAACAATATCAAAATCATGTGACAGCATTCAGAAATAGACCCTTGGCATCAGCCTCATCCTGTTGATAATGCCTAAGACTAAGAGCTTACTTATTTTTGACGTCAAGGGAGATCGATGTATCAAAAGGGTTATTGGAACAATTATATGTCACTACTGCTACAACTGTCATAATTGTTTACTATTGATCTAATATTTTAAGAAATAATTTTTTGCAACGTTTAAGAAGTTAAAAGTTTAAGGGATCTGGTGGGGAAGAAAAAAAGTGGAATCCTGTGTGGAATCCTATGGGAAAAAATAGTTATCCTTCTTGTTCATTCAAATTTGGAAATTTCAAAAGTATTTTTCCAGCACATACATGGGAAGGTTCTTTATATCTCTGTAAGCTCCAAAGTGTTATATATTTTTCCCGTCATAAGTTACAAATGAGTAAAGAATACTTTTGATGCTTTTGGATTTTTTAAAAACTTTAACACAAAATTTAAATTACTCATAATTATCTTTAAATTATTTTAAGCTTACAGCGGGATAAAGAACCTTCTTATCTACGTGCGATAAAAAATATCTTTGAAATTTCCGAATTTGAAAGAACAAGAAAGATTAAGTACACCTTTTTTCTTCCCCAATAGATATGTCCCGAAGTAAGGTGTTTTCCAAATAAAATATAAACTGATTTAAAATAATCCAAACTTTGAAACATAAAACAGTTTTAATTGTTTGTAGGATGATATGCATTTGGAATGTAAAACATATACATTTTATGACTAAAAAAAGCCCAACTTGAGAGCAAACTTGGGTATTTGAAACATAAAATGTAAAATTTGCTAGTTCTCTTCTTCTTTACAAAAAGTATGAGTTATCTCAGAAGAAGTATAAGTAAGTTTAATTTTATCTCTTGCACATAAAAAAATCAATAATTAAATTTTAATTTTTGCATCTTAATATCACGAAGATATGAGTATTGTTGGGTTGGTCTGTTTCAGTGCAGGTCTGATGTACATTGTACTGCATTTAGCAGAGGTCTAAAATTGTGCTTTTGGAGATACCCGAATGTAATGTTAAGTGTTGATTTAAAGTCAGTGAAAAATAAGATTTTTGGTGACCACATTTTAATCAATTTCATTCAAAATAAAATTAAAATTTATTTAAAAAAATCTTTAATAACATCTTCCAATTGATTTTCTTTCAGAGAAAAACTTGAATAAATAACTGATTAAAATTATCTTCTATTAACAAGAATTAAATTTTGTCATAGCTTGAGCTGAGCACGATTCAAATATGATTTCAGGTTAACATGGATTTTTAAAAACAGTCTATTGAAATGTTAAAAAGCGGTTTTTAAAGCGATCCTAAATTTTATTTTAAATCATAACTAAAATAATTCATTAAATTAAACATTATGAAACTTCAATTTTCTTGTTGCAACTTTAAATTAATACATTAAATAGTCGATTACGGAACAATGAATATCGCGATTGAGATGCACATGCTCAGGTCCTGACGCTTTAAAAATACTTTATGCTTTAGAAAGCAATTTACATTATATTTTATGTAAATAAATTATTTTTACTGAAATAAAGAAGACCTTTAAACGTAAAAATATTGCAAAGAAGCCTATTAAACAAAATGTAAGTTTACGTGAGTTTTTAAACCCATTTTTAGTCCCAAGTGACAAGTAAAACCGGCTGATTAGGTAAAATGTATGGCGATTCACGGGGCCATTGTCGCTTGCTAACAAGCTGAGTTAACGCGTCTTGTGGAAGCGAGTGTGACAAGCGTAAAATGCTTAGACCAGATTAAAATGTTAGATGTACAATTTTAACTCCTTCGTAACTATAGTACATATATGCATCTTCAAAAGGTGCACGCGGAATTTGTTTTTAGTACCATTCATAAATAAAAGTAATATTTATCTTTTCTAATTAGAGCATTTTCGGTATTTTTAAACAAAAGGTAACTGTTTTTTTTTTTTTTTTTTTTTTTTTTTTTTTTTTAAAGCAGTGTAATTAGTGTAGCAGTTTAGACTGGCCATCTCTCCTCTATGGCCATCTATCCTAGATTTACCCTATATAAATCAATGTATGGCATACGTTTCTTATACAAATCTACAGTTTATGATCGATTTGCACGAAAGTTGATATTCATATGTTTTATAACAAGAGTAAAATTACCGGCTTTAACAGTTTTTAAGACCGTTCTTTTTCCCTTTTGTTAACTACTGCCATAGTTATTATTCTAATATAAATCTATCTACAGTGAACAAAAAAAAAGTATTTGCTCAGCAGGTGAATTTTTGTATCACACATAAATAAATACAAAATCAACTACGATCTAAAACTTAAAAAAATACATTCACAAAACAAATAAACATATGTAATATTTCAATTCATATTTATAAAAAAATCAGAAAATATATAAAAGTAACATTTGTGATGCCAAATCTATTTGCATATTAGCAGTGAGAATAAAAATATAATAAATATTTAAAAGTAAACAAGTTGGAAATTGCTCGTCAAACGTGGCAAATGAGGTGCGTTCGTACTATAACTAGTTTTATAATTATTTTTTGCACCCCATATTGTACTGAATGTATTTTTTTTTTGCACTTCATAAGTGCATAGTCCGTAACATCATTAAAATGCACTTGCAATATTTTTTTTTCCCATTCCCCGTAATGCAACGGAAAACTTTTGACTGTCCCTGTCATTAAACTATACATCCGATTTTCATAAAATTTGAAATGGCTAGACAAAATTTTACAGCAATTATATATTTAAAATTTCAGACCATTCGTATTCTGTAACATCATTAAAATGCACTTGCAATAATTTTTTCCCATTGGCCGTAATGTAACCGAAAACCTTTGACTGTCCCTGTAATTAAACTGTACATCCGATTTTCATAAAATTGGAAATAGCTCGACAAAATTTTGCAACAATTATATATTTAAAATTTCAGACGATTCGGAAGGCTGTAACATCATTAAAATGAACTTGCAATAATTTTTTCCTATTGGCCGTAATGTAACGGAAAACTTTTGACTGTCCCTGTAATTAAACTATACATCCGATTTTCATAAAATTGAAAATAGCTCGACAAAATTTTGCAGCAATTATATATTTAAAATTTCAGACGATTCGGAAGGCTGTAACAACATTAAAATGCACTTGCAATAATTTTTCCCATTGGCCGTAATGTAAAGAAAAACTTTTGACTGTCCATGTAATTAAACTATACATCCGATTTTTATAAAATTTGAAATGGCTCGACAAAATATTGCACCAATCATACATTAGAAATTTCAGACCATTCTGTTGGGTAGTTTTTGCTCTGTTATATGCGGACGGACAGACGGACGGACAGACGGACAGACGGACTGAACGACGACTATAGGTGCTACGTATTTATATAATTACGAACGCACCTAAAAACAGTGCTAGTATTTAGTATGCATGCCCTTTGCTTCAATTACTGAGTGTAATCGTGTGGGTATTGATTCAATCAATTTGTGGCGCATTTCGATGCTGATTTTTAGCCGTTCTTCCTTAAAAGCTTGCTTAAGATCAGCTTTCTTAGAAATTTGTTTTTCCGTACTTGCGTATCCAAAATATGTCACAAATTTTCAATAAGAATGAGATCTGGTGAATGTGGTCGATTGCAATGGACTTTTTACAAGATACAGCAACCGTAATCTCGTAATGTTCATCATGTGTTTGGGATAATTATCTAGTTAAAAATAATATGAATCAGCAAATCCCAACTTCAGAACACTATTAAATAAATTATCTTGCACTATAATAATATATTGTTTTCCATTCATATTGTCCCCAATAAAGGTCATTGCACCAACACCATTAAAAGACATGCATTCCAAAATTATTGTATGACCACAGCAATGTTTTACAGTTGGTTTCAAGTTTTTTATTTGGAGGGAAGTATTAGGCTTTAGCCACACAATTTTCTTTCCATCAGAGCTGAAAATATTAAATTGACTTTCATCGGAAAAAATAACATTTTTCCAAAACTCCTCTGGTTCGCTAGCATAAGCTTTGACAAGTTTACTCAGCCTATTTGTTTCACTAATAAATAGATTTTTTTAGATGGACTCTTCCTCGAATATTTACTTCATAAAAGATATTTCTAATAGTTTGTGGTGCAATTACTGTTCCTAAAGCTGAGGCGACTTCCGCAGCTCAAATACACACGTTCCAATAAACACGGCAATACTGAATTCCATGGGGCACCCTAAATAACTTTATATAAATTTTGAACAAAAAAATAAACAACTGATTATTGATTGGGATGTAAATTTCCAACTGGGCGAAAAATGTCCGAAACAGGATTCGAACCAGGGATCTCTTGGCTGAAATCGCCAATTCTCTATGATCTGAGATATCCCGGACGAATCTGGCGGAACCTTTTTCACCCAAAAGTTATTGATTAGGTTTACTGGGTCTAACTAATAAATAAGGTTTGCTGGGCGAAAAATTTCCACCAGATTCGTCCGGCATAGCTCAGATGGTAGAGCATTGACGGCTTCAGCTAAGAGATCCTTGGTTCGAATCCCGGTGCGGACATTTTTCGCCAAGTTGGAAATTTATATCTCATATGATTTATTTACCAATTAGAATAATTGTATTAGATGTAAATTTCCAACTGGGCGAAAAATGTCCGGACCAGGATTCAAACCCGGGACCTCCTGGCTGAAGCCGCCAGTGTTCTGCCATCTGAGCTATCCCGGACGATTCTGGTCGAACTTTTTCACCCTTTTTGTAATCATCAAGGTTAGCTGGGTGAAAAAATTCGACCAGAATCGTCCGGGATAGCTCAGATGGCAGAGCACTGGCGGCTTCAGCCTGGAGGTCCCGGGTTCGAATCCTGGTACGGACATTTTTCGCCCAGTTGGAAATTTACATCTAATATGATTTGTTTACCAATTAGAATAATTGTGTTAAAATTAATCTAGTGTAGTTTCGTATCCAGCGATTTCTGGAGTTCCATTACCTGAGATTTATTCTGTTGAGCTGAACCAGGTTTCAGACCAGATGCTGTAATCACCAAGGTTAGCTGGGTGAACAAATTCGACCAGAATCGTCCGGGATAGCTCAGCTGGCAGAGCACTGGCGGATTCAGCCAGGAGGTCCCGGGTTCGAATCCTGGTCCGGACATTTTTCGCCCAATTGGAAATTTACATCTAATATGATTTGTTTACCAATTAGAATAATTGTGTTAAAATTAATCTAGTGTAATTTCGTATCCAGCGATTTCTGGAGTTCCATTACCTGAGATTTATTCTGTTGAGCTGAACCACGTTTCAGACCAGATGCTGTAATCATCAAGGTTAACTGGGTGAACAAATTCGACCAGAATCGTCCGGGATAGCTCAGATGGCAGAGCACTGGCGGATTCAGCCAGGAGGTCCCGGGTTCGAATCCTGGTCCGGACATTTTTCGCCCAATTGGAAATTTACATCTAATATGATTTGTTTACCAATTAGAATAATTGTGTTAAAATTAATCTAGTGTAATTTCGTATCCAGCGATTTCTGGAGTTCCATTACCTGAGATTTATTCTGTTGAGTTGAACCAGGTTTCAGACCAGATGCTGTAATCATCAAGGTTAGATGGGTGAAAAAATTCGACCAGAATCGTCCGGGATAGCTCAGATAGCAGAGCACTGGCGGCTTCAGCCAGGAGGTCCCGGATTCGAATCCTGGTCCGGACATTTTTCGCCCAGTTGGAAATTTACATGTAATATGATTTGTTTACCAATTAGAATAATTGTGTTAAAATTAATCTAGTAGAATAATTGAGTTAAAATGAATCTAGTGTGATTTTTGATTGATTAATTGTCCCTACATTATTTTGAAAAATTAATAAAATACGCTATATGATAATAAATATGCAATAAAATATGTTATGAAATTATGCTTTGTGCAAAATACCTTTATTGACTAATCATCGGAAAATAATTTTGTTATATAAAAATGTTAATAAACGAAAATTATTTAAATAAATAACTTTTAATAACGATCATTATATTCCTTTATCAAAAATAAAATACCTTTAAAATTCCAATTATCGGACTAATCTATTCTTGAGTGCATACGAATATACAGAAATCTGAATGATTTAGGCAGTTAAAAACAAAAAAAAAAAAAACAAAAAAAAAAAACCCTCAAGATTTTGTTCATAAATAAAAAAATCTCTAAAATCGGTTTATTTAATAAAAAGAAAACATATGTTGTTAATAAGATCATTCTTATATACACTGACGGAAAAAAAATCCCAACACCAAGAAAGACTTGTGTTAGATAAACGAAATTTGGTAGGCGTGTTTATACATCTGAAAGATGACATCGATTGAAATGTCGGGCTTCGCGCATAAGTGTGGCGGTAGTAGCGCCACTCAGAACTTGCAGATCAGGTTTACTTTAAATGCGTGCTGTGAAGTTCGTAGGCGTTATTTAGCTTTGAAATGTGACGTATTGAGTTGATGTTAGCCAAGAATGCCTTTAAAAAGACGAAGAAGCCACTGTCAACAGCTTACCGAGTTGGAACGAAATCGCATATTCGGGCTACGAGAAGGTGGATTTTCTTTCCGCGATATTGCAGAAAGACTTGGATGGAATTTATCCACTGTGCATGATTGTTGGAAGCAGTGGTCAAGGGATGGTACTACCTCAAGAAAACCAGGTTCCAGGCGGCCACGTAGCACTCCTGAGAGGGAAGATCGCCGTAACCGGCGTACGACTGTGGCGCATCGTAATGCGTCTGCGGCAGAAATTCGAGCTGCAGTTGATACCACAGTGACACAACAAACTGTTAGAAATCGATTACTTCAAGGGCAGCTCCGAGCCAGGCGCCCTGTAGTGTGCATTCTACTGACTCCAAGCCATTGCCGTTTGCGACGCCATTCCTCTCAAGCCAGAGCTCATTGGTGGGCGGAGTGGAGATGTGTTGTGTTTCTTTCTCATTAGAAAACACAACAGATCTCCACTCCGTCCTACAATGAGCTCTGGCCTGACACCAATGGCGTCGCAAACGGCAATGGCTTGAAGTCAGTAGAATGCACGCTACAGGGCGCCTGGCTCGGAGCTGTCCTTGAAGTAACCGATTTCTAACAGTTCGTTGTGTCACTGTAGTACCAACTGCAGCTCGAATTTCTGCCGCAGACGCAGTACGATGCGCCACAGTCGTACGCCGAATACGACGATCTTCCCTCTCAGCAGTGCCACGTGGCCGCCTGGAACCTGGTCTTCTTGATGCAGTACCATCCCTTGACCACTGCTTCCAACAATCATGCACAGTGGATACATTCCAGCCAAGTCTTTCTGCAATATCGCGGAAAGAAAATCCACCTTCTCGTAGCCCGAATATGCGACCTCGTTCCAACTCGGTGAGCTGTTGACAGTGGCTTCTTCGTCTTCTTAAAGACATTCTTGGCTAACATCAACTCAATACGTCACACTTCGAAGCTAAATAACGCCCACGAACTTTGCAGCACGCATTTAAAGTAAACCTGATCTGCAATTTCTGAGTGGCACTACTAGCGCCACACTTATGCGCGAAGCGCGAAATTTCAATCGATGTCATCTTTCAGATGTATAAACACGCCTACCAAATTTTGTTTATCTAACACAAGTCTTTCTAGGTGTTAGGATTTTTTTTTCCTTCAGTGTATATTTAGATTTAGGGTTATTGTTTTGCAATATCTCTTAACAATAGTAAACTCTACTTACTTTTCGGTTAAAAGTCCAGTCACACTTTTTAAAATACAAGTGAATCCTTCAGATTTCTTTATATTGAAATAATAAAAAAATACATCAGAATTTCAGAAATACCGAATTATTCAAATATAGATTCTACAATTACGAAATATATATGCGTTTACGCACTGGTTTAGACATGAATTTCCTTTAAATTTTGTTTTGTACAAACAATTACATATTTAAGTATGTTTTTTTTTTTAATGTAATTTTGTATTTAATGATATCGGCCCGAATAATTGGCTAACCAGATCAGTGGAGTTCACATAATTAGAGTCTTATTTGAATTTTTTTCCAATAAAAATACGTTTAAACTATAACAGATATAATCCTTTAAATGAAATAAAATTTTCGAATGATTAACTAAAATCAAATTAATTTATAATTATTTATGGTAAATATTTTTATGTTGATATGCTTTTCCAAATTGAATTGTCTTAATAATTATGAGGAATTCCGCTTCATGTTTCATATATATAGTAATAAAATGTCTATGAAATGTATTTTTTCTTTTACTGAACATATCCACTTATTTTCTACAGACGAGATTCCGTTAAATTGGAGAAATATTTCTTTAAATAAATTCTCCATTAGGTAATGGGAAAATTTTAATTCTTGACCCTGGAGGCAATCCTGTTATAATTGAACGATGAGAGATTGATGGAATGTAATTTCTTGTTCTGCCTTAAGGTAATGTGTAATTTCCCGTGGCAATTCTTATTCTCATCTCATCAATTCTCGAAATTCTTTATTTTAGTTTAAGGTAATGTTTAATAGGGTTGGGGAAATAATAATTTATATTGAAGGGCATAGATGAAGTTAAAATAATTTTATTATCTCCGACACAATGTCAATGTTTTGGAAGTTTTTTCGAAACTCAGCTAAAATGTGTAATATTTTTACCTTCTATTTTTTTTGGGAGTAATTTGTTGATTTTCAACAAATTAATTTTGACTTCGAATAGGGTATTTAAAAAAATTTTTCATTGAAAGATCTTGGTATTTATTGTAAGCTATTGGAATGCGTTTCTCAATCTATTATTATTTTTATTATTTCTTTGGTTAGCATATTGTGAAATATTGTAGGATAGGTATAAAAAATTCCTGCACAAATGATTCAGTTATAAGTATCGATAAATAAAGCAGTTTATACAAAAGTTTCTTTGCCTGGGTGTTCTTCGCAAATGAACGAAGTTATTGACTATCAAAATTACTCAATATATTTTTGGCAGACGATTTGGTTACCCTATTCACGCAAAACATACACAGAAAAAAGCTAATTTAAGGTCTAAGTAATAATAATAATGTTGCGAGAGTCTAATAGGCATTGGACTGAGTTTGAGTTCTATAAAGTAACTTTTCCGGAATACATTAGTTAAACACTCGATTATCCTCGTATCTGTACGATTCAGGGATTTTTTCCCGAAAGCTTGATTTTAAAATGGAAAACAAAAACCTCAAAAAATTAGTCAGATTAAAAAAATAAATGCAGTCTGCACACCAGAAGCTTCTATATTGTATTATCTTTTTAAAAAATGATTAAATCCCTATGTATAGTTTTTTCTCCTATAAAACTTTTTTAATGGAACGATTTTGACCAACTTTAACATTAAATATATCTTAAAATAATTCTTCTATTTAAAAACTTTCTGCATCAGAATGTTTATCAAAGACTTCTCTATAAACCACCAACTTTCATATTTGTGTATGCAGTAGTTTTTTTAATATTAACACAGAAAGATCCGCTTTCACAAAAATTTATTGACAGCGGCTGTGGCAGCGTTAGTTACTTTTTTTTCTAGAATAAAGAGATAAAATAGAAAGCTATTACTTTTAAAGCATTTAACTAAAATTAAGTTTGGGAGAGGACAATCTGGTATATATATATATATATATATATATATACAGGGTGATTCATAAATATCGAAACAATGGGCTATTTTCTTAAATATTGCCCCTAGACCCATACTTCCAATTGCAAAGTTTCATAAAAAAAGGTGCAAAATTTAATGACATAAGTTGCAACTCCATGGAGGGATCTATTTGAGAAAATACAAAAACTAAATTTTTATACGGCCCCTGTAGAGTAAAATTCCCAATTAGGAAATTTTCCCTTATCCATCCCTGAATTAAACACAAAAAAATTCATCTCGATATCTTAAAAATTCGCAGAGATATCAAAATCCAAAATTCGTGACTTACACCATTTATCCATGCCTCTGACCGACGAGATTTTGACTCATTTTCAATGCAAGATAGGAATCATCCACAAATTGTACATAATTAAATGTCGATTTAAGACAGTGCCTTTCCTTTGGGCATAAAATAGGCAGCGTATAGATTTTACGTTAAACCTACTTTCAAAATATGCTGGTGGTCCACACTAGAGGTCTGCACGGGTCAAAATATCTAAGTCCGGTCCGGAACCGACCCATAGGAAAAAAAGTTCGGCCCTGCTTGGAAAAAAATTCAAATCGTAGCCTAGCTGAATTTCTACATAGTGTTTTACATCGATAATGTTAAAAGTTGTTTCGTATGGAAGAGTTCTGACCAAAAATACTTATTATAGCTTTTCTTTTTTCATGTGTATAATTATTATTTTTAAAGAAGCGTCAAAAGCTGTGATTATTTGTTTTATTAATGAATCTCTATTGATGTGCAAATGATTCACTTCTCCTTTAATATCGTTAATCCATACTCCATGTGTTGGAGACATTGAAAAATGCAGTAAAGTAAAATCTTTTAAAACGGAATCACGTAGGAAAGAAAAAAAAAGCGTTATAGACACGTTCCCTTCTTAGGAGTTGTAAATGTAGTATATTTTTTCTCAGGTATTATTATATTCATTTTCCATGTATCAACAGATTTTTCCGTTGAAGAAAGGATTCCGTCATAGGCAGATTTTTTTTCGCTATTTTTACTGTATTTTAATTTTTTTGCCTTAAAATCTACTGTCCTTTAAAAACATGAATTTTAAAGTTTTATTGTAAAATAATGGTCATTTAAAAATATATGAATCTGTTTTAAAAGATTTTGTGCTGAGCCAAATGTTACTTATTTTTGCACGGGTTAGGTCAGTTAGAGATAATGATTTTAATACGGGTTGTCTGGAGACCGGGACTGATAATTTTGCACCGTGGAGACCTAGGAATAAGAAAGCCAGTCCCCGGTCTGGCCCGGCCCGCCCCGGCCCCGGAATACAGACTTTTTTAACGGCCTCACCAGGACGATAAAAAGCCTGAAGTTCTGAGGGTTAAAATTATGAAAAACTCTTAATCGGCTTGTTAGAAAAAGCAATATTTCAAATTACACATTTAACATTGCATATTTATGGACATTTAAATAGAACAAAAAGGAGGTGAAAACTGCAAAAGTTAAACTGAATCGGAAGTTTAAGCCACACAAAGAAGTTAATTGTACACGTGCAATTTTTTAAAAAGTATTTTATTTTTTTTAAACATTTTATTTGGAGCCAATCTATGTTTAAAACTTTAAATGCGTTTTTCTGCATGATGTTTTTTTTTTATTTATTTTATTTTATTTATTTTTTTTTTTTATTATTTCTTGTTTTTAAATTCATATAAATCAAGAATCGTAAATAAAAAAGGTGCAAATTTGGAACATGTCTTTTTTGATTAGTTTACATTAATTTTGTTTCTTCAAATTAAAAAAAAAATACTCTTGAAAATATGATTTTTTTAAAAATAAGTTAAATAATTTTTTAAATAAATATTTTCAATATTTTTAAAATTAATATTTAAAAAATCCTGAAACAAAACTGAAATTATGGTTTCCTCTTTAATTAAATGAAAAAAAAAATTGAAATCCGATGAATAATGTTTCGAGTTATAAAGATTTTAAATTAAATTCGCTTAAAAAATACTAATCATTCATTCTTTTTTTTTTTTTTTTTTACTTTATGAGAAATATTAGGATGTGATTTTTTTTTGCAAATGACATGGTTAACCATTACAAAAAAGGAAAAAAAATCAAAATTCTAATTCAACAAATATATTTTTTACATGTTTCCTAGAACCCTTAAAGTAACATTGTTTCTTGGATTGCACGCATTTCAATTTGTGTCTAATCCCTTAAAAACTGATAAATTATTTAAGTGGCCATAACTCTGCAAGTTTTGCAGATATGAAGATGCAGTTTTTTGTGTTTAATTCAGGAATGGATAGGGAAAGTTTTCCTAATTGGAATTTTTACTATACGGGGGCCGTATAAAAATTTAATTTCCGTATTTTTTCAAATATACCCCCCTTGGAGTTGCAACTTATGTCATTAAATTTTGCACCTTTTTTTATTAAACTTATCAATTGGAAGTATGGGTCTAGGGGCACTATTTAAGGAAATAGCCTATTGTTTCGATATTTATGAATCACCCTGTATATATTGCGTTTAGAGGCAAAATAATATACATTTTTTGTTAATTTCTATCTTTTTCCGTATGAGCCCCCGCAAATTGAAATTTGTATGTAACGGATAAATGCATTTTTCTCACAAACTATGTAACCTAGGGTAATTGCTGTAGTTTTGCTGCAAAGTTTAAATTAACTTCTACTACCCCTAATTTTTTCATAATTTTAGTGTCAGTAGATTCGGAAATAGAGGGGTGAGAAGCATATTTTTGCTCTGAATTTTCGACAATATCTCTGAAAACTTAATACCAAAAATTAAAACAAATGCATTTTTGAGTTCGGCGTTACGACAAGTTTCAAACACGATACATAAAAAAAAAAACTATTTTCAGGTAACTTAATTAGTCCCTTACATTTTTACTAAATTCATTTGTAAATGATTAATAACCTATAAATATGTGGGTCAATTGCCTTTATTACTTCTGCCGAATTTGAACTTTCCACGTTCCATAGTTTAAGAGAAAAATTACTGTGACAGACGGACAGACAGACACACGAGTGATCTAATAATGGTTTCGTTTTTACTTTTCAAGCACGGAACCCTAAAAATGCAAAATTATTAGCGAAATAAACACTTGAAATGTGCATTAATAGGAAGAAATTTAAAAAAAAATAAAATACATTTTATTTTTCAGTTAAAGAAACAACTCATGGTTTCATTTATCTTCATAAAAACCATTCTTACTAAATTTTTCTTGATGATCAATATCTGGAGCATTAAATTTTAATGTTTTAAACATGTCATTCTCAAATATTTATACTTAAAGACATACTTCTCAAGTTTGAAATAAATGAAAAGTGCAAGATAAATCATTCTCTTAATCTAGTGTTTGTAGGTTTATGTTCTCATATATTATTATACTGTTACCTGAAAAATATGAAATGTGAACTTTTGTCTTATGTTGTTCAAAAAGATTATTTCAGAAGTGAAATACGTGAATCCATGGATTTCTACACGAAGAGGAATTATTAGAGAAGGACGACTTATACTTTCATCAATCTTTATTAACATCTCTTTTATTATATCTCTCTTGCTCAACACTATGTGAAATATTATATTTTAGCCAAATGTGTTTGCGTGTAAATTAATTCCCTTTTCAGCAATAAAATAAATGAAATATCCGCAATAAAAACTTCTAAAAATAGTATTAATAAGGTTTTATTTATTATTCACGATCAATAGCATATTTTTTTTTCGGAAAAAATTAGATAGGTAATCCGTTATGTTTGGTTGTTTCGATATTTTAAGATTATTTCATAAAATAACGTCTTTATACCAACATTCCGGCAATTGTTTCATTATTAAATCAGATATCACTGTTTCTTATATTCACCTATTTAATTTTCAGATTACATTTAACAGATTTTGTGATTTTAAATAAGTCTTTTTATGAGAAAAATTACTGCAAGAAATTACTTAAAAATGTATATTAATAAAATAAAGAGTTTTATTAATATAAAACTCTTTGTTGTATACACTCTATAATATCCCTGTATCTATAATATCTTTGTACTCTATAATTCGTCACTTCCGAGCAACTATATGACATCTAATCGAAAATGAGTATATGAGTAAAATGCGATGTTTGATTTACTGCTTTGAAAAACTGTCTTCATCTAGTGGGACAGTAAGGAATTTTTATAAAACATATCTGAGATATAGTATCAAACATAACTTTGTGCTTCAGAAGTTATTCCATTAGATGCAAACACAGTTTCTGATAGCAGTAAGTCAGATATCTCATTTTTTATTATTACTAGATGTCCTACTGTTTCTCTGAAGCGACTGTACTCTGTAATATCTGTACACTCTCATTCTGTGATGGATAAAACAGCGCTACGACACTCGGCCCGAATGTACTCTAACGTGTACTCGATTCAAACTTCGATTAAATGGGGGGAAAAGAAAAATCATGTGTCAAGCATAGATTAGGAAACACTTTCCAACACATTCAGAGTGCTACAGTAGAGAGTAGTTACCATAGCAACATTGTACAGATTCCGTGTTATGAAACGAACCCGATTGTAAAATGCACACCTTCGAATTTATATTATTTAAAATTTTTAAACAAAAGTATATCCAGAGAGAGTTGAGGCCACCACTGGCTTCGGCAGCGTATAACGGGCGTGGTACGCACACTAAGGTCTGTTTTGATTGTATATTTTTAAACAAAAATATCTTCAAACGAACCTATAGTTTTTAGAATTTTATCCTGCAATTTTTGGTAAAAATTATGCTCGTCTTTATTTAAAGCAATGACAAAATTATAAAATTGTATTTCTGAATATTATTAGTTTAAACTATTTTTCTGTTTTATATTAAGCAATAAAGGTCTAATAATTTTATTCCAAAATTTGTGTTTTTAGCATTTGAGGATTAAAATTAACTGGCATATATAATATCCAACCGTCCTTCAAGGGAGAACGGCCTTAACGGTCAATTTGACTTGGCAAAAGAAATATATTTCAATTGGAATTAAAAATGGATTAAAACAATAAATGAAACGCATACAAAACAGAAATAAAACCACGTTAATACACTATTTATAATGTACCGGCTGTGTGAGATTGGTCACAGGCACCTCAGAACCAAACATCTTCAAAGTCAAATAAAATAATTAAGTTAAAGAAATAAAAATAAGCATTAAATAAAATTCAGGATTAAAGTATGTTTATATAAGTTAAGTTAAATTTTCGGCCGTTCTATCCGTGGAAATAGAAGATAATTGAAATACTGGTTACTTTTTTATGAAATAAAGAATATAAGAATCTTTTTTTTAAGTAATGGATGTTTCCACTTGTAAATTTTTTAAAAGCACAAAAATACTATAAAACAATTATTTGCAAAATACAAGTTTTTTCTCTTCATTTATTTTACTTTCTGCTCATATCTACAAATTTATGCTTGAGAAATTTCTATATTGAATAACCTGTGCTTCAAAAAAAGTAACATTGACTTTTTTTACGTGACAAATATAGTATTATTTCGTTATTTATATTTACAATAACACCTAAAAAATTTTCGCAGTAAATTATGCGCAAGATTTATGCTTTCTTTTTAGCATTTTCCATTAAATCTATTTTTAAATTATTCTATTTGAAGACTTATCACATTTTCTTCTTTTTGATCGAATATAAATATCAGCTGTTGCGGCTGTAAATCCTTGTCTTTTATGCAAAACTTATATTTAGACTCAATTCGAAACGAAAATAAATAATTTGATTTAGATAATACTATGAAAAATACATAGCGAGGCATTTATCCGAGTTTCAGCGTTACCATTTTAAAACTATGTAATAAACTCAGTAATGCACCAACAATTTGAATTAGTGGGCTAAAAGGTAAAATAAATAATAGAATTCGTGTAATTTGCAGCGTATTTTACAGCGTGCATTTTACTTTTTCAAAGAACTGGCAAAATATGTATTTAATGTTTAGCATATATATAAAAGTAATAATATATTTACTATTTTCCTGCTATTGATAAAATTGTTTAAGACAGTAAAACTTTTTTATCGTTCTAAACATTTTATTTGATGATTAATATAGATCTAACAAGTAATAATAATATTTTTTCCTACATCAAAATTACGGGAAAAGCAGCAAAATAAATTGTTTCACACTGTATTTATTTATTAAACTGCAAAATTTTCATTTATTATTTTAGCAAAGAGAGAAGATTAAGACATCTCTGCATAGAATAATGTCATTCACATACATATTTAAAATATGTATTAACAAAAACATATAGTCAAAGTTATTCTACATCGCGACATACTCAGCTTGCGCTGAGATTCGAAATTTTTATGCTACAATGAAAGTCTACGTTATAGGTTTTTGGGCAATACTTTTGCTTCTTGAACATTTTAGGTAAGTATTCCACTTTATCATAGGCTATAAATAATTTCCATAATGCATGTGTGGATTCATATCTGATACATGTAGTCCAGAAACAAATATTATCGCAATGATGAGTGGAGGTTTGTTTTAAGTTTTATGTACAAAAAATGCCTCGAGCAGCAACCAACGCCATATTTTCGACTAGAATGGTCTAAAAAAATTCTCAAGAGGGAAAATATTCTGTAGATATAAAAATAGTAATGATTTACTTTAAGGTACTGAAATGAGAAAATAAAATTTAAGGTACCTCATCATACCAATTCAGTCACTAAAAGAGTCTTATTAATAAAACCTTCTGATTAATAGGGATTCCATATCTTGTTCTGAGCGTAATTTCAATGGGCGTTTTTCTGTAAACGTCATTGTTACAAAAACGCATTGAAACGTAATTGTTGCAAAAACCTACCACGATTTTTTTTCTTTAAAAATACGAATAAAAAACGGGCCAGTGGGAGCTCTGCATGTACTTGACTAGATTGCATCAGACGGTAACATCCTCAGGAAATTAAAATGAAATTTTCTTGAGATTTTTCATGTTATTTTCTTGAGAATATTGCCATCTTATGCATAACATGTCGAAATGTAAGTACAGTAGTACCCCGACTTAAGTCACACCGCATTTACGTCGTCTGGCCGGGAATTTTTTTTCCTTAACTATGACGCACTTTGAACTTTTGTAAAGACTTTTGGTAGAAATTTAACATCTCTGATGCAGTCAGTCAAGTAAATTCATGGGGTGAATTTCAGCAGAAAACAATCAGAGATGATTGAAACAGACTGTATCTCCTTTCTCTTCGAAAAGACAAAGAAAATATCTGAAAATTGTGACTCTGTATTTCGCTTAATTGATGAAATCGTCGAAAATGGAAGAGAACTCAAGTTAGAGATGGATGCTGAAGATGTTGTTGAACTCATAAATTCCCGTGATACGTAATTAACCATCAACGAACTTACTGAATTAAAGAAAAAAAGTACTGTGGGAGAAATAGATGAAGATTTTAAGCCTAGGGAGAAGGGAGGGGGGGGGGAGTTATGATGGTTCAAAATTAACCAGAGGACTAAACCTTCTAAGCAAAGTGTAGCAACGACTAGAAAAATCTTAGAAAACTCACTCTGTTGTTACAAAGACCTTCTAAGAGAAAAAAAGAATAACGTGTAGGTTCAAACTTCATGGCAAGATTTTTTTTCACATACTCAAAGACTCGACCGGGGCAACCAGAAGTAAATTGTAAGTTAACAAATTATTGATTTATTCCAAATTCTCGTATTGCAAACTATTATTGTTTTTGCTAATGCTAAATGTATGTAACATAATCCCTAAATACAATAAAATAGTATGTTCATTAATTCTTTGTGATTTTTTGTTACTTTTCCTTTTTTGCTCATCTACATGTACCTCAATTTACGTCGTTTTCGACTTACGTCGCCAGTCTTGGAACGAATTGCTGACGTAAGTCGAGGTATTTCTGTAAATAAAGATATTTTGCCTTTTTTTAAATTTATGTTTATCACTTATAGCAATTACTGAGTTCAGTATTTTTATATTTTGACGTGATTTTTATATATAGTTTATGAAATATATATATTGAAAAAGAAAGAAAACATTAAAATATTTAAATTACTACGTGCGAAAAGCATTTGATTCTGTAAATTACGTCAAATTTAAATTGGTATGTACATTTTCAGGTGTTGGAGAATTTTTTTATGATACATGGTACACGCGGATAGCAATACATAAAGTAAAATTTCAATGGTTATGGAGTTTCTACTTTTGCTGCCACTTTATTTTTTTGCTATTTAAAACAAAGGAGAGGAAAACATGTTTTTAGAAACAGAGGGATCTCGATGAGTGTCCGCTAGCGTAATTCATAGAAAGCAGATCCATCTAGCGGGTAAAAAAATACATATATTATTGACGTTTCCTACCATTTTTTCATTTTATAGCTTTTGAATTGCTTTACGGATGTTCTTATCTATTTTTTTTGAAAGAAAAAGGATCATAAATTGTTCCACTTATAATATAAAAATGTGTGATTTATCTCATATTAAAAAAGACCTTTGCAGATTACATATTCATAGATGCATACCAACCTGAATTAGTGTCATTCTCATTTGGAAATAGATCATCTCGAAATACAGCATTATATGAACAGTAAAGTATCACGCAAAAAGAAAACCTTATGATTATTTATATGTCATTAATGTTTCCTTGTATTCCAGTGAAAGTTGTTTTATTCATGTTTTCACATCTGCTCCAAACAGCCACTTATGATAGGAAAAGATTTGGCCTATTTCACAAATCATTGAAGAAATACCTCATTATATGTCTAATTTTAGTGTGGGATTAATTCTTGATGAGGTGGAAAAACGATGAAACGTGGCAAAATCTTCAGAAATGGTTAATATCTTTGCGGTTAATATCTCTGTAAAAATAATCTCCGAAACGGCACCATTCTAGATTTTTCTTATCTACAATTTAGGTTCAAACAAGCCCGAATTGGATAAAACGGTACCCATTTCAGGTCATTCAGCAAATTTCAAAATGGTAACTTCATGTTTCTTTAAAATGTTGAATAGTTCGCTCTAATGTTCTGTTGTGCGATTGTTTGATATTGAAGAGAAAGTAGTATACTATGCAAACTGTTCCAGTAAACGTTTCAAGCCCATATTACTGCACTATTACTAAGCACGTAGAACGTAGAACTGCAGTATTTTATTTTAATTAAAAAAATGTCCTCGATAGGAGAATGCATGGGTAGAATTTAAATTATTTGGAAAGTTATATTTCTTTTTCGGTAATTTATCGGGTGGTACATTTGTTGGTTCTTTTTTGAACTATGAATACTTCATTGGTTGGTTGTGTCAGCTGTCATGTGTCATGCATGTATGAACTGTCATAACTATGCCATTTGTAATTATGGACTCGTTGACAACACAACAAAGGTACAACGGCACACACTGCTCGCCAAACCATTAATTTATTGAATGGGAAATTTCCAGATCGCGTAATTTCAAGAAATTCTGATGTGAATTGGCCGCCAAGATCGTGCGAATTAACCCCAATGAGACTATTTTCTTTGGGGTTTTCTGAAAAGTAAATTGTACGTCAATGCCTCCCGCAGAATCCAAGATCTCAAACGTAACATCAAGGCTGGAATTTTGGCCTTGGATTCGATCATTCTGCTAAAATTCATCGAAAACTTTGATGTTCGGATGATGGCATGTAAGCGGAGCGACGGTGGTCACATGTGTGATATTGTATTCCTTACATAAATGGTATAGATCCATGTTCAATAAAGAATTTCGATTCTCACTCATAAAAAATGCGTTTTCATTCATAATAAAAAAGAACCAACAGATGGACCACCCTTTATAAGTGTTTTTCAAATATATAAGAAGTCGAAACTGAACATTCAAAGTTTTGAAATATAAATATTCATATTACAAATACATAATGCATGTTTTCTTATTTAAAATACATTAAAACTAGCAATAAATTTTATCTTGAATCCTTAAAAAGATTTTTTTAATTATTAACTTATTGATCATTTAAGTTAAAGTATTCATAATAAACCAAACATGGTATTGAATCATTTTTGCCAGCTTACGAAAATTTTTTAATGGACTTATTTTTAATGAACTGTACTCTGGAAAATAAATTATCGTTATGGGAGTTTAATATTGAAAAATAAGTACTTATAGCAAGATATTATAATATTAAAGATACGTGTACTTCCAGAGAAATGTAACGACAATATTTTAAGTATTATAATTTAAATGCATTATTTATTTTTAAGTACTACTACTATAATTGATGTCCGTCTTTCGTATAGTGTAAAGGTACTATTATGACTAAAATATTATATTCAGTAGTATTTAAATTTTAAAAATAAGTCTGTAAGTAAAATATAATTGCCATATATTGGCTTTTATAAGATAATTACTTTCTATTATTACCTTAAAGAAAGTCTTAATAAATAATAGAAAGTATTTTATACATTGTGGCCAACTTCATATTTAATACAAAATGCAAAAATTATGCATTATGTTAATAATATTTAGATATGAATTTCTCTTATTTATTTGTTTAAAGTTTCACGTAAATGTTGAAGATAATTTATAAAGAAAATTACTGATTTAAATCATATATTTTAGTCGTGAAACTCTTTGTTAAATTCTTATTCTAAGTAAAAAAAGAAAAAAATATTTTTTTATGATACAAATTCAGTTAAATATTAAAATTTTATTTTTTATGTTAAAATTTTCAGTCTAATACATGTCTTGGTCCTAAAAAAATATTTCATAATAATTCCAATAATTATTAGCAGCTAATTATGGTAATTCAGTATCTTTAGTAAATGATGTCATTCTTTGCAAATATTTTGTTTCATTTCCTTATAAAATCGCGGTATATGTTTTTGTTTCATCATTATTTCGTAAAATTTACCTTTTCCAAGATTTTTGGAACATCAACTACGTTGAATTTTTAATAAATAGTGTGTAAATTACAAAAATTATAGTTATGAGACATATACCAGATTAGGTTAATTCCTTAAAACTTGGGTTTGCTAAGAAATTACTAATAAATTAACAGCAAACACGGACACACCGGTACACATTTAAGAAATGGATAATATTAATTACTCCTGTTTACTTATTCGTTGATTTGCATATGATGCTCAAACGTTTTAATGATTATTGACGTTTGAAAACATCACAAACTTAAAGAAACTGATTTCTTTTTTCATATGAATCTATCAAATTAATCTTATGACATTTAAATAATTAATTTATCATTTTTTAGAGACTTTTACATTTAATAGGATTTGTACACTGTAAAAAAAATCTGTAAAGTTACTAAAGTTTTTCTAGGAAACTGGGATTCCTAGAACATTTTATGTAACGGCAACAAGAAAAATTCCTGTAATAGCGTATGTTACAGGAATTTTTCTTGTTGCCGTTACATAAAAAGCTCTAGGAATCCCAGTTTCCGAGAAAAACTTTAGTAACTTTACAGATTTTTTTTTTTTTTTTTTTTACAGTGTAATGTATATATTTAAAAAGGTGAAACAATTCTTGTCTTTCTAGTAAAAAAATCTTTATACTGTTATAAAATTTCAGAATTCTTTAACTTATTATTTTATGGAATATTATCACACATATTGTTTATATTTAAAAAAAATATATAAGTTAATAAAACTTAAAAAAAAAAATTAAAACACTGACGTAAAAAAATTTCAGTTTTACTGTATTTTTGTATTAAATTAATCTTTTTATTGTTTAGGGAGAAGATCTTGTACAATATGAGATTCCAGCTAAATGCCCATGTTGAAATACATGATAGTACCAGCAACAAAAATAGGTTAGTTATTGCTATGCATTGCTTTGTCTGCTAGAGTTTCATGTTATATGCTTTATAATGCTAGTATAGTAAACAAATATATAGCATGACTTACTTTGGGTGTTCTACAATTTATTTCATAATGAATGTTTGCTATAATAATATAAATACACCTGTCATTGAACTTGGAGGGATGAGATAACAGGCTCAATGGCTTTAAAAATAATTGTCTTTTGTACTGGAATATTCAGTTTATCTTTATTTTATCTGTGTATAAAGCTTTCTAGATTTTCAGATTATTGCTATACGGAAATTGGTTGACAAATACTCATAAGGATTAATTTAATCATGTATTTTCTTTTAATTTATAGACTTTAAAAATTTTCTAGATTTGCATTTTTTTTAATTGAATTTTATTTTGTAATAAATTACAAGATGAAAAAAAAATAACGGTTAAAAAGTTTTCTTATTTTATAAGTTTTCTGAATTTTTAAAATAATATTTTGTGAAATATAGAAAAATATTATTTTTACCCAATTGAAATAAAAATTAATAATCCTTTCACAAAGTATTAAAGCAATAATGTTGACAAATATAGTTTTATAGCATTTTTAGCAGTATTAAATCAAAGTTTAAGTAATTTAGATAGATAAACTTGTGTAATATGAGCTTCAAAATGACCCAAATTGACTTGTAAGATATTTGATTATAACAGTATTCTAAATATGAAAAATAATCTGTTTACTATACAAATAGGTTTTAAAAAGGTGTCCATTGACGGTTTAATTAAATGGAATTACACCCAATAAGATATTTTACAAGAACTTAAATTTCTGCAATCTTAAGTTACTGGTTCTGAGTATACCCACAATGGTCCCAATTTACTCACTTTGGGTAAATACTACAAGTAAAAACAATAATTTAATTACATACAGTAAGGTATTTTTGCAGAGCTTAAATTTGAACTCCAAGTAAACTCAAAATGGTTACAATTTTCTCACTTTGAGTAAACTCTGAACTCCAATTTGTGTGCTGTAATAAATACAAAATGGACACTTTTTTACCCATTTTGGATCATAAAGAGGCTTTTTTCATTACGAAACATTGCTGCACTTAGATTAGGTACAACCGTTGCCACCGAAATACACCAAGGCCTGAGGACACGAGTTGTAACGTCATCACTAATCGACCGACTTCTCACTAGTGTCGGAATTCACACCGGAAAATTTTGGATAGCAATTTTCTCTTATTTTATTTGTGGAATATCTATCATCGTATAAAACAATACTAACTACTTAAACTTTCTGGTGAGAATTCGGAATCCCAGAATAAAAATTTAGCCAGATGCGGAATACCACAGTGCTGCCGCATCTGGCTGATTTTTTATTGGGGGATTCCGAATTCTCACCATTAGTTTTAAATAGTTATTATTCTTTTATAAAATAATAGATATATTCTACAAATAAAATAAAAGAAATTTGCTATTCAAATTTTTCCGATATAAATTCCAACACTAGTGAGAAGTCGGTCTATTATTGATGACATCACAACTCTTGTCCTCAGGCCTTGAGAATTTCAATGGCAACGGTACAACCCAATTTGGAGGTTTTTTGTTCCGTTTATTTGATGTTTTTTTAGTCCAGCGTAAGTATGTTTTGTTAAGTCTCAAATAGGTAAAAAAACACTTTATTGTGTAATATTTTCTCTCGCATTCAAGTTAGGACATGGAGTGTTTAGTTGAGAGTTTGATCATTTATTGATAAGAAAACACTTGTGAATGTGTATGATGTTTTTTGACTCGGCGTTTCGGTTGAAATATTATTAAAGTTATTTTTGTATAAAATCTATCTGCGGAGGGATATAAAAATCTACTTATAGAAAATACTAATTATTAGTATGTAATATATTAAAGTTAGTCTGCTGTGTTTCATACACTATATGGCCAAATGTGACCGGTCACTTGCGATTTTAAACGTTTTCTTAAATATCTAGAAAAATACAAAAGGAATTATCTTGAAACTCCAGATGTCTAAACAGAATAGTACACGTCATATATTTCCGTGAGGATTTTTTTTTTCAGAAACCCCATAGGGGACCGTCAACAAATTGAAAAATAACGAATATCTTTTGGATAACCCTGTAAAAACTGACGTAGCAAAAGCGTTCAACTCAGTAGATTATGATTAAGTGCTTTCTTGCAATAAACTGTGTTCCTTTTTATGATAATAGCATGTGTATTCGTAGAGAAATTAAAGTTTTTATAAAAAGAGTCCCAAATTTTGCCAAGTTTTTTGCATATAATTTGTAGAATTCTTAATACAAAAAAAAAAATCTTTTCAGAAAATATGACAAACAACATTGTACACAAAACTCTGCAATCAGAATTTAAAAATATTAAAAATCGTATGAAAAATGAGCAGGTTTACTAAAAAATGTTTCACTGAGCATACGCGAATGCAATCAAAATATAATGTGCATAATGTATTAGCTGAGTGTATAAAGCAACTTTTTTTAAAGTCTCAAAAACAAAGCTTGAAAATTCTGAAAATTTTCGTTGATAGAATAAGCTCGAAATCCGTTGTGTCCCAAAATGAAGCAAAAAGATGAGGGGTTGTATCCAAATACAGTAATTTAATACTTGTAATTTAATTCAGTCTCCTTTTACAAAATTATCCAAATTATTCTCCAAATTATAAGCAAAAAAATTGGGGAAATTTGGGACTTTTTAGAAAAACCTTAATTTCTCTACGAATATGCATGCTGTTATCATAAAAATGAACACAGTTTATTGCAATAAGGCACTTAATCCTAATCTACTGTGTTGAGCGATTTTGCTACGTTAGTTTTTACAGGGTTATCCAAAATATATTCGTTGTTTTTCAATTTGTTGACGGTCCCCTATGGAGTTTCTGGAAAAAAATCTTCACGGAAATATATGACCTGTACTATTCTGTTTACACATCTGTAGTTTCAAGTAATTCCTCCTGTATTTTTCTAGATATTTAAGAAAACGTCTAAAATCGCAAGTGACCGGTTACCTTTGCTATATAGTGTAACTACTCTTCCTATAATATGGAACACAGTGGGAGGAAAATTATTCCAGTTATCTGTACGGAATTCGAAGTTATATAAGCTCGCGGAATTAAAAAAAAAATGAATTATTTTCCGAGCAACTACTTTTTTTTCAACTTTCATCGAAATTTCTTTAAAGATGGCAACTAAATCACTCCAGTGTTTTTGCTATAAAGTGGAGAAAGGAGAAAAAAAATTATTGTAATATTTTTAAAGCGTGAATTATTTTCAATGAATGTATGGTGAAAATAAGATTGAATTAAATTACAAGTTCTAAGAAAATTAGAAAATATGAAACGTATTTTCACATATCCATGCTTTACGTTGAACCAAGGAGGAAGATTTAAGCTTCTTGTATTATGAAGACCCCGTATGTACAAGAAACTAATTTAAAGAAAAAGCAAATACTTTTTTCAATCAGTTACTTTTTGAAAGATGTAAGGAAAAGGGTCTTACAAGAGAAGTAAAAGTAAAAGGATTCATTGGGTAAATATGAGAGAATTATTTTCTTGTGCAGCCTCTATTTTAATTCAAAAAGAAGAAATCGCCGAAGATTTCGCTATTTACAGCAGCCATGTTATTTCTGATTATTTCAATATGAATGCGCCTAGCTAGAGAATATAGTTTTCAACCCTTTGTTACATACTGTCCACCACAGTGGACAAAAATGCTATCCCTCCCCCATCCAAGCTGTTTCATTTACAGATTTTATTCGAAGCGTATGCTATTCTGTGACATCTATGCTTTTAGTAGAAAAATCTAAATAGTGTCACAAGTCGTGTAACTTATCAAATATAAAACAGCAAATTTAACATTAGGGATTTGCCAATTTTAATTTATGCAACAAAGGGTTAAATTTGTGTTTTATTTATCTCATCGTATTTATTTGTTTATTTATTGATGAAATTTCAATTTTTTTTATGAAATATCGCCCAAAAATAATTCTGAACTATACATATTGCTTTAAAAACAAACGGTTAAACCGACCGTAATTGGGTGCATGCAATTAGATCTTTTAATAGATATTGCTTGTAAATAATTTTCAAATTATAAAAAAAGAATGAGTAAATTCAGATACCTTTTCAAAGAAATAATATTTGAAAGTAATATGAATTATGTATTCGAATAAAATTTTGGAATTTATTACAAGAGATAAAGATTTTCGAATTTGCCGCATGTTAGGGGTGCGTGAAGGAATCCAAAGAAATTGCCAAAATTAATATGCCAAATGGCAAGAAATCCCTATTCAATTTATTTCATCATCCTGTATATTCTTATTTGACGGTATACGAATTGAAATTTCGCGATATTTAGACGTTGAAAAGATGCAATGAGTGCGCAATTTATTGAACAGGTCCTTGCCACTATTAATATGACAGCAGCGTTAATCACGAACATGTTTTTGCTTTATAATATATATATATATATATTTTAATGTTTAATAATATTGCGTATGGTTTGCCTCAAGAATTTAACAAATCTTATGTAATGTTTTGCATGCAACACATCGGTTTGCAATAAAGAAAGTATAGTATAACAAAATCTAATTCTCTATTTGTATATCAGTAGTTTTCTTCTTATAATATGCAATGTTGGGTAAGAAAATTAATACTAGTTATTCGCATAGATTCGAGGATATCACATAAAGCCTCAGAGTTTTAGAATTTAAATATGTTTCCAAGATATTAATTCTTTTGTAATTTTTAATAGCGTTTTTGTAACGTTGGAAACTGAATTACTCTAGTTTTATGGATAAGAAAAATAGAAGATAAATTGATAGGGATTATTTGATTTTTCTCGACACCATTTTTCAATTAAATTTCGAAAGTAAATTTTTCTTCAGCGCAAATAGATAGAGAAAAGAGAAAAACTTTATTAAATTACATATTTCAAGTACATTCTATGACAAAAAACATATCAATCATATTATATCTTCATGAATCAGTTTATTCTGAAATTTAAAAAAATCATATGACGTCGAAATCATTACATCAGAGATTTTTCGAATTTATTATTCGACCAAGGAGATTAAACAAAGCAAATGTAAGATCCTTAGATTTTACTAGAGAATTATTGCTGCTTATTTAGAAGTAAAAAATTAAAAAGAAAGAAACATTATCAACTAATTATTTCATAAGTATGCCTATTAAAACTTTTCAGAAAGCTCTTACAGGTGGTATGGTTCGGCAAGAAAAATGACATTTATGTAAACATTTAAATCAATTCATAAACCTGAAAAAACTTGTAATAGGTTCGACTAAATAACATATTTTTTATTTGACCAGATTTGAAATTGTAAACAAAATTTTGGAGGAACCAAATGTCTCTTGTCAAATGAAACACTGCTAATGTACATTGCGAAAACAATTAACCTATATTGTAGTTATGATTAAATATTTAACATTTAATATTTAATCAAATTATATTTATTTTTCTAAACGTAGAGTAAAATTACATGCCCCTTTTCTCTAAAAAATCGCACGATTTCGTGTAATTTAAATGTCACCTATCGGATTACTACGCCAACTAGTGTTTTTTCAAAATGGTATTATTTTGAATTCACACACAAAACAAAGAGTTATACTCGCGTATACTCCATGGTTTAAATGAAAAAAAAAATAATTTAGTGGACTATAAAAAGAGATTTTGCATAAATATGCAATGCATTATAAACTTACAATGCGGAATATTTTCAAAACACAATTATTCGAATTGTTACGTTCTTCATTTAAATGTTTTTTTTTTCACACTACATCATCTAAAAAATCGAATAAATTTACAAACAGACTTTTTCTGGAAATCATAGATTGGAATTACAGCTTTATATGCATGCATTAGTAAAATAGTTCTGTACAAAATACATATTTATACTGATATAATTCTAGTTGAATATTATCAATCCCATTTCTAAACGAAATATATGTTACAATTTCTTATTATATGCACAATAAAATAATAATGATGTACCATTTTTGATGTTTCTTCATTATTACTACTTCACGAGTTTATGCTTCGTTATTTTCTTCACGTTCGGATTGCTGTTTATATAGCTGCATTATGTTGATGGCTTTGGACCATTTCACCAATTACCACAAGCATTATCTCATACTCCATCTTATATTAGCTTACTGGGGGATTTTTTATTTATGAATGAGAGAATAAGTGTGTGACCAAGCGTGACAAAAGTTAAGATTTAGTTAATATCTTTGTGAAATGTGCAATGATATTATGTTTTGATGATTCTTGTAAAATTTTTGCAACCAGGGTATATATTAATTTCGTTTATTTCAAAAGCATTATTATTAAAAATATAGCGGAAAGTCCAGCTGTTAAAGATTCTTCAATTAAAACTATATTGATGAAATTTTATTTTATTGAAGATTACAAAACAATATATGACGAAAACTTAGTCACTGTTACTTTCATTGTTTAAAAGTGTTGTTTTAGGCATTGTGAGTATGAATGCGTTTATTGTAAGTTGTTGTATACAAGCCTGCTTGTATATTGTATGTATACAAAAATGAATGAATGTTGTAAGAAGCTTTGTTGTAGGTAAATAAATTGTAAATGAATAGATGCATATGAGTTAGAAGGTAATATGTGATAAATAGGAAGTAGTAAATAAAGAGATCAAAACTATTAAAGCATGTAAAAAGGCTAATATATTTCTAACTTTATTTTTAACCCTTTCCAACAAAGTTGAAAGGTGTTTATGAATTCGGTTTGCCTGTCTGTCAGTAGTCTAACTCGCGTAAATATAGTCCAATTGCCATGAAGTTCTTAGATGTTATTGGGTATATGGCATGATTGGTATTGCAAATAAATTGTATAGCATTTACTGTCCATTTACAGAGACACTCAAAAGAATTCCGTTACAGTACGGTCTATGGGGAAAAATCACTTGCGGTATATTTTAAGGATATCACACTATTTCAAACACACTGAAATTTATATACATCACTGAGGTATACTACGGCACTTACTATAAAATATGTTATGAATAGTGACATATATCATTTATTTACAGCGACACAAAAAATAATTTGTCTAGAGAAGAAATTTAACTATTGAAATGTGTGAACAATAATTGCTGGAACTGCGTTTTCAGTTGTGGTACACGTTATTATATTCAACTATTTTTAACACTTTCCAACATAGTTTAAAAGTGTTTATGACTTCGGTTTGTATATTCATCTGTACATCTGTACGTCTTTCCGTGCTGTAACTCTCGCAGATATGCGCGGATTGCACTGCTATATATATTTTTTTGTTATTGACGTTTACTATAGCACGATTATTAATGAAAATAAAGTTTGTACCATGTGTAGTTCATTTATAGGACAGTCAAAAGTATTCCGTTATATTACGGCCAATTGGAAAAAAAATCGTTTCAAGTATATTTCAATGATGATTTTAAATCCTTTCAGACATGATGAAATTGATATGCCTTTATGAAGTGCACTAAAATATGAATTCTGTAGAATATGCGATGCAAATAATATTTATTATTCATTTACAGGACCACACAAAAGAATTCGTCGAGTTATTAGTTATCTTAAATTCGAAGTTATGTGTGAAATTATGATGTTATGTTAAATTCGAAGAATTATGTTAAGTTATTTCATATATAATGATATTGATATACGTTGCTTGAGGTTTACTAGAAGTTTCTTCCTGTATAAAATGAAGCGCATAGCATTTACAGGGACATACAAAAGATTTTGGATACTATAGTGTAGACCGGGGCACGTTTACGCTGTGCACTTTTTCTAAAACGAGTTATGAATGGCCCGCCACCAGTCATGACATATTGATGCTGCTCCCTAGTGGGTATTCTCAGATATTTTTGAGCGTCAGTCGAGCTTCGGTCGAGCATGATGAAAGGATAATCTGTTTTCTGTCAAGGCGAGTAAATTTTGTGTTGAACTTATTGAAACTTATTGTGAACTAATAATACTTAGTTAATGATAAACAAATATATGAACATTAGCAGAATTTTATCCATTTTTGAGAACTGTATTTGTATGAAGATAAATGTTATTAATTTTCGTTTCACGTTAAAAATAAATCCAAACTTGGCGACGGGGCACGTTTACGCATGTTCGAAGAGAAGAAATTACATAAAAATTTACTAGTTTCTATGGAAGCAGAACAAGAAGACGGCAAAGGGAAAAGTGTGGAACCAAAAACTGCAAAACGGAAAAAGTTTGTATACTCTGGAATAAAGAAAATAGCGAATGAATCTGATGACGAAGATGAAAACTGCGTATCTATTTATTGTTTGAAATCATACAATCAATCCAAAAAAGGTCAAGACTGGGTTCAATGTCTTAGATGCAAAAGGTGGTCCCATGACAAGTGTGCAAAAGGAAATACTTTATTTTTTGTTTGTAAAAACTGTAACAGTGATGATGAAGATGACTAAATAGTTTCTGTTTTTAATTAGCAATAATCCCTATGTTTTCAGTTTAGACTATAAAATGTTCTTTAATTAATTCTCTTTAATTTTTTTAAACAATGATTTAAGTTATAAATAAAACATTTCAATTTGATTAAATATTTATTTTACTTACTCCTTGGTATCACTTATAATATTGTGAAATTTACAAAATTACTCGTTTCCGAGGCAAGTTTACGCAAAAGACTTGGACCTAAAAAAATTTTTTTTACGGTTAAAAACACAAATAGGGCAACAACTGAATACACAAATTTTTACTTTATTAACTGCTTTATAAAACTACAATATTTAAAATTTCCTAAGTTAAAACATAAAAATTAGAAAATGCATTGAATAAAATTGCGTAAATGTGTCCCTGGTCTATCCTACTGTATCCGAAGTACTGTATATTACCGATGATTGCTAGAAGTGCATTTTTAGTTGTGATATCAGATTTTAAGTGTGGCTAAATTTTTGCATATTATGTTGTGTGTATAAATACTGTAGATCGTATAGAGGTCTACACAAAAGAATTCGAAAGGGTCATTGAGTACGTATGAAAATAGCTTAAAGGTTGTTTTAAAATGAATTATGTATTTTTACGCTGAACTGTATTTCTGTCAAATTTTTATAAAATTTCAATTTGCAAGGTTGCGAAATCTTAACTCACCTGCCAGCTACTATTTAGAAGTACTTGACTACATGTGAAAGCTTCATTGTTATTACAGTGGGTTACGCACTGACAGCAATCTTTGCTGTGTAAATAAGTCACCCTAAAACTGCGATTTTAGATGGCTGTGATTTTCAATACAGCTTCGTTATCAGACTTAACGAGTTCTTTGTCTGTATCAAATTAAAGTATCAAACAATAATGATAGTACAATGCACGAAAAAGGTTTCTTTCCATGAAATAATACCTTTTAATACATACATGTACTTTTTTCAAAAGCGCATCCTTAAAAATCTAGTAATTCAAATGCCTCAGCACCTTTCTTAAAAAACGAAACTTTGACGATCCCCTCACTTGATTGCAGAAATCCAAACTCGAGCTATATAAAAGCACCAGCGAATGATGAAAAAGAAATTTTAATTGAATTTACTCGTTAGTGCAATAATAGAGATCAAGACGCATGCCAATGTCACCCTGAACGTTGTGCCTATTCTTCCCCAGCATACATCTATGTTTTTAAAATGAAAGTAAAAAAACTGAAACTGAAAAACTAAAATTTTTCGTCTAATCTAAAAATAGCAATACATGCATTATTCATATTCACTTAAACATGCTTGTAGTAATTTTTTTAAACAATACATTTAACACATTTAAAATCCATATCAAACAATTTTTTATGTAACCAAGAGGAATTTAATCAAAATTGGTACAAAATAACATCAATTCTAAAGTTCCGGAACAATATTAACTTTTTGGAAAACCACATTTATTGCAACGAATCCGCTTAACATTTCAAATAAGGTCCAAGAGGAAAATTGAAATAGTCCAACTACTTGCTTTTCCTCCACATTTTATTGAAATTTTAATTTTAATTTATAAGTAACATCATCACCTATTTTTAATTATGTCTGTGTCTTTTAGGTTAGTTAAAGGCTCCTTGTTCCAGAAGACTTCAATGAAAGATGTCTTATCCGCATAACTATAAGGAGAGGTTAACTTCTGGCGTTTTGACTTGAAGTCTTGTTCCATAAGGTTGGCTATAGACCATGTCTTGTCTGAGCAATTGGCCCTCTATACCTGGAATCCACAAAGGAATGCTGCTGGAATATTAAACTCAATGTTGTCTCACGAAGACGAAAAAAAGCTTAATTTTTGTGTTTTTGAGGTGAAACTGACGTCAGAGATGAAGGCAGAGGCAGTTTCGAAGGCACACGTCTCTTCGGAAGCAAGCTTTTAGAGTTATTGCTTAGAGTTTAAGGAAACAATCATGCACTACTTCGAAATTTGAGATCAAGACGACATCCCATGCAATACGAATAAACAAATTTTAGTAATCAGGAAGATATTGTACCAGATTTACATTTACACTATATTTATACTTAAATATTTTCTTAAACATACATGTAGCGTATTTTCAAAACAATACATGTTATCACATTTATAATGCATTTCAAACAACATTTTATAGAGCAAAAAGTAATTGCGTCAAAATTGATTCAGAAAAACATAATTTATAAAATATTTTCACTCTTTTAAAAAGCACACCAGTTCAGTGAAGCCACTCGAAGTTTCTTCCTTCTCAATAGACTTAAACATGTGTGCGTGGGGAGTGGTGATTCCGCCTGCTTCACGAAAGGCGGCGGCCCCTCTAGGCTGCTCTTAACGGTAATAAACCCGATATCGGAAGATCCCACTGGATGAAATTAAAAGCTTAATTTAATACGTTTAAGACATCGATTATCGGGTCCAGCAGGGACTGGACATTTAATACATCTCACAACCGAGGCGGCTTCGATTTCACTCATAGCCCTCATTCCCTGTATGAAACAAGTAAGAGTGAGGGTAATCCCAAACTGCACGCAGTGTTCTTAAACCGTTACAAATTAACTGCTGCGTATACTTAAATTATGATTATATATCAAATTAGATTTAAATTGAAATACATGGATACGTAATACCCATATATTATTAAAAACACTGACAATTGTCATATGATCCCAATTTTAAAATAGAAGCAGACGTCTTCGTTACATTCTAAACTCAGAGTGCATTATGGGAGTGAAACTAGAAGTAGAAATCCATGGAGTCGCAGCGTCGTCTAACTTAACTATTTCCTTTATGTTTATCCCCCACCAGATTTCTCTTCTAGGGTTCATTAATCATAATTCTTATGAAATTATTCTATCAAATATATATATATATATATATATATTTAAGTTCATATCAGTGATTAAGAAATGTAAAACAATTTTAAATTCAGATACACAATATATGAAATTAAAAAAATATTATTAACTGTATTAACTAAATATTGTGCTATTGCACAAAACATCCTAAGGACTAATGTAATTATCGTATATTCCGTCGTCCGCGCCTAAACATTTAGGCTTCAGTTTTCTATTTTTTTAATGAAAAATAGTTGTATAGCGAGCACCACCTTTTTTAAATATACATGTGAAATCTTCTTGAGATATGTATTAAAAAATAAAATAGAGATTGCTGTAAAGCAAAATAACTATTACTTTTCATGCTATCTGATAGTAAAAGTTATCTTTTTATTAATAAACAGGATGTTCATTAAATTAGAAATCTTAGCTCTGCTAATCATCCTTCTTTCATAATTTTCAACATTTCATTTTAGAATTGGCTTTAAAACGCCCACCTGTAAATTTTGATCAAATTTTCTTGTATAAAATATGCCGGAATATGCGGTAATCGTATTGTGTTATATATTGTAATTCTTTACTTCTAACTCTCATTCAAAATACTTTTTGATGCCATGGCGATAGAAATTTGGTTGTCTTTACGTAATGAAATCGTTGAACCTGTTTCTCAAGTCCACATCGAGCGAAAATGGAACGCATATTGTAACTGAACGGAATGAAAGTGAACGGAAATATAGAAATAATATGAATCCAAGTCCAGGAAGGTATATTGTAGGACTTTGCGATACTAAGTATGGGAGAACGTGCATTGTGATTTTGGACAGTGGCAATTAGTTGTGTTGAATCACTCTATTACGCCGATTCATTTCCTGAACGTGGAGATCTGCATTAATTTCCATCGTACCATTTTTCACAAGAAATTAGTAGTGAATGGTCCTATCCAATGCCCCGCACATACAACATGCAATTTATGTTGCATCCCGTTCAAGTAAAAATTACATTCTTGTCCTCATTAATGATGTGGAACATATATATTTTTTCGTCGCAAATTGTTGGTTTTCGTATCTTTCAAATTCCTGTTGAAAGCGAATAAAAAAAAAGTATCCAAAATGTGCATTTCTCTAAGCTGACATGCCACTTCATTGATCTGAAAGAGAACAAATCGGAAGTTGTGCGTTGAACGTAGAAAATGAGGTGCGTTTTACTATAACTAGTTTTATAATTATTCAGATCTTGGTGCAATAGCTTTTGCACTCTTATGCAAAAACGCATGAATACAAAATTTATTACGATTACATATATTAAATTCCCTAATAGGGAAATAATATGACTCCATCTTAAATAGGACGTAATCACCATGGCAACATAGAATCATTAACTATCATTGGGTGTCACTGTATTAATTAGGTATAATAGGATTTCATGGAATGAAGAAAACTGTTATTAATATCTTTTTAAATTTTGATTCGACAAAATTCTGAAACGATTTTATAGAATTAAATTTCAAACCATTCGGTTGGGTAGTTTTGGGGCTGTTATGTACGGACAGGCAGGCGGATCGACCACTCGACGACTATAGTTGCTACGGATTTATATTAGTAAGAACGGATCTAAACAGCTTAAACCAACAATATTATCATGAAAAACAGCACTAGTAATGTAGTGATTTATTTCTCAATAAAATAGCATGCATTTTAACTCTGAAAACTGAAATCGAATTTCTGTAATTGCTTTGAAAGAACGTCAATTTTATAGTCTATTTTCTGTGAACCTTGCAATTAAGACTCTATTCTTAACCCCTTCGCGACGGGAGCCTTTTACGAAATGTTTATTACTTTGCTACCGGTTTTAAAAAACAGAAGTTTGTGCCTATTCAAATCGGGAAAATACTCGGATTAAATAAGGCAAATTTTACAGTAAAATTTTACTGGTGAGGATAAACGAGGATCCTTAGTCCTATTTCCGGCACGTATACGTGTCGCTCGTTCCCAAGGCGTTAATGGTCTTAATTGCAAATGATGGACGATGGATAAGAGTAAAGGAATAATGGACGATAATTAGATATATACTTATAACTAATAAGAATAATGGACGACGGATAATTTCGTCGAATATTCTTAAATGGACGAAATTATTTTAAAAGCAAATCCTTTTTAGGTGCGTTCGTAATTATATAAATACGTAGCACCTATAGTCGTCGTTCAGTCCGTCTGTCTGTCCGTCCGTCTGTCCGTCCGTCTGTCTGTCCGTCCGCATATAACAGAGCAAAAACTACCCGACCGAATGATCTGAAATTTTTAATATATAATTGCTGCAAAATTTTGTCGAGCCATTTCCAATTTTATGAAAATCGGATGTATAGTTTAATTACAGGGACAGTCAAAAGTTTTTCTTTACATTACGGCCAATGGGGAAAATTATTGGAAGTGAATTTTAATGATGTTACAGACTTCCGAATGGTCTGAAATTTTTAAGATATAATTGCTGCAAAATTTTGTCGAGCCATTTCCAATTTTAGGAAAATCGGATGTATAGTTTAATTACAGGGACACCCAAAAGTTTTCCGTTACATTACGGCCAATGGGAAAAAATTATAGCAAATGCATTTTAATGATTTTACAGCCTTCCGAATGGTCTGAAATTTTTAATATATAATTGCTGCAAAATTTTGTTGAGCCATTTCCAATTTTATGAAAATCGGATGTATAGTTTAATTACAGGGACACCCAAAAGTTTTCCGTTACATTATGGCCAATAGGAAAAAATTATTGCAAATGCATTTTAATGATTTTACAGCCTTCCGAATGGTCTGAAATTTTAAATATATAATTGCTGCAAAATTTTGTCGAGCCATTTCAAATTTTATGAAAATCGAATGTATAGTTTAATTACAGGAACAGTCAAAAGTTTTCCGTTACATTACGGGGAATGGGGAAAAAATTATTGTAAGTGCATTTTAATGATGTTACAGACTATGCACTTATGAAGCGCAAAAAAATATACATTCAGTACAATATGGGGTGCAAAACATAATTATAAAACTAGTTATAGTACGAACGCACCTCATTTGCCACGTTTGACGAGCAATTTCCAACTTGTTTTACTCTAAGCTTTGCCATTTTAATTTAATATGCATTGGTAACATGACTCTTTTTATTTAGAACAGGGAATTTAAAATTAGACTTTATTTAAATGTACAATAAAGTGAGGTTTTCTTCCCTTCCCTAAAATTTAATGATCTGGTACAATGCAAATACAACGGGTTTCTCTTCAGATGATTTTTAATTACATTTCGTATTAGTTTAAATTCCGTTTTTAATGAGAGTATTTCATAAAATTCCTTTAACGAAAATGTCAAATTTACTTTGAATAATTCATTCACGAAAACAATTAAACCGACATTACTTCCTTTTGTAAAAAGTTTTTAATTGTCTCAAAGGAAGTGAATAATACTAAAACATTTCTCTTCTGACGGAAGTAAGAGAGAAATGTGAAAATTAATTTTAAGACATCTCATTTTAACCATTAAAGAAGTAAATTGTTTCTCAGCAAACATTTAAAAATGGAACGACTTTCAAGAAAGTTTACACTGGTTCTTTCAAGATTAAAAGACAGAAAGGCGCAATTAAGCTGAAAAATTGTTTTAGAAACGTTAATTACAATTACGGGAGATTAAAATCTTTCGTTTGCTTTAAAGAAATTTTGATGAAATGGTTTAAATCTTGCTTGTGTAATAGAGAACAATTAATAGAAAAATACATAAATTATATTTCCGATTTCACTTATATTAATTCAAATTCACTTTTTTATTCCTTTGTATTAACCCTTTATGCACTGAATTATGAATTCATGAAAATTTTATCCTATAAAGCATTTTTCGGAATTTCTGAAAGTACATTACACAAATTTACATAATTATTTAATAAATTTTAGAAGATTTAAGAAGGATCAATTAAGTTTGAATTTATAGGGATTTTGTGCAATATTTATAACTCCACTCAAATCTTTATTTTTAAATCTTTTTCTTAGTATTTTGTAGAATTAGGAAATGTACAAATATAATGTTCTTACAATAGATATATGAAAATATTTCCGAATTTCCGAATTGAAAATTCTACAACCCCACCGCAACGCCAAGAAAGCTGAAAAGTTGCAAAGGCAAAAGAAATTATCCTTTTAAAAATATTTTTATTTTGTGTAACCAATATTGCTTTTGGAACAAGATAAAGTAATGCATCTATAACTTATTCTAAACTGTATTACTTTTAATAGATGTATTAAATGAATTTTAATGATCTGGTAGAGTCAGTGAATGAGTCAGTAGATGAAATGTTAAACAGATTTCTTCATTTAATAAACTCGTGAAAACTTTTTAACTCTTTATGCTGCGACTGTACTTTAAAATACCACTCAAATAACTTGTTATAAAATTCATATAATACATCGATTAGTAGTAATACGGTTTAAAATGAGTTACAGGTATTTTACTTTATCTTGTTCCAAAAGCGTTATTGATTGCACAAAAGAAAAATATTTTTAAAAGAATGGTTTCTTTTTCATCTGCATCTTTTCAGCTTTTTTGACGTTGAAAGATCATGGGGGATAAGTTTCAGTTCGGAAATATTTCCAAATTTCTATTGTAAAAGCATTATATTTGTACATTTTCTAATACTATAAAATACTAACAAAAATTAATAGAAAAAATGAATTTATTTAAATTAAGTAAAACAATTAATTAAAAAATCAATTAAAATCGGTATTAATTAAAAAATTAATAACAATTAAAAGAATTAATTAAAGAATTACTTTAATTTAATTTAAATAAAATACTAAAAAAATTAATTTATTTGAAATAAAAGATTTGAGTGGAGTTATAAATATTGCACAAAATCCTATAAATTCAAATTTAATTAAATAATTTTAATTGACAAAATCCTTCCAAAGTTTATTAACCTTCTCGCTGCGCAACCCGAGAATTTCTCGGGCGTGCATTTTTTCGGTCTAATTAACCCTCTTTGAGTATTATCTCCAGTAATTTTTTATCGCAAATTTTGCTTATTTAATAAGAGCATTTTCCCTATTAAATTACGCAAAAATTTTTGTTTTGAAAAATCGGTGACAAAAGAATAAAAAAATTTAAATGTTGCTCGTTGGTAAGGGTTTTTGATAAAACAATTACGCAGCGAGAGGGTTAAATGTTCGTGTAAATTTTCTAATGTAGTTTCAAAAATTCTCGAAAAATATTTTACAAGATGAAATTTTCATGAATTCATAATTTAGGACATAAAGTGTCAAGTTTTAAGAAAAAGTCGAATTGGAAATTTAAAACCAAAGAGATCCTTCTATAATATTAACTCTAATATATATATATATTTAACTATCATACTATCATTTAATCCATTTTTACAGGGATACATAAAGAGTTCAAATTATTATTTACCAATTAGGACTGTACTTAATTCAGAAAATTATAGATCATATATTGTAACGTGCAGCAATTATAAAATGAAAAGTGCCTTAAGCAATGTATCTTAATAACTGACATGATAAAGCGTATGTTGACCAAGGTTGCAATTTTTGATTTTTTTTTTTTTTTTTTTTCATTCAGAAATTCCGAATTTATACAGAAAATTTAGAAGGAAGAAAATTTGTTTTATGTGATAACGAAATGCCTGACGTTAAGTAACGCAGTAGCTAATACTAAAAATTTCTGGTAAGAATTCGGAATTTCTGAGTTAAAAAAGGAGACCAAATTTTCAACACTGATGTTGACAGGCGAAACAAAGTTCTGCAAGCCTTGGTGTTTTATTTATAATCGTCGAGAAGTATGACGTTTTGCAAACTATATAAACACTGATTACCATTGGCGCTATACTGGCACCTATGCATAGATGCGCACACAGGATCATTATGCTATTTGACATGGTTATCCAAATTCGAAGTTTACAGATAAAAGTTACGTAATAAGTAGTAGTTTCAAAAATAAGTTATGGAAACTAATTGCATTGTATTAAAAAGAAATATACAGGGTATTCAAAAATTCGACCAATAAATTAAGCGGGATGATAGAAGGCATCAAGAGGATAAATAGAAGGTCATAAAAAATAATGCCTAGATTAAAAAAAATCATAACATCGAAACCTTTTATGTTAAATGAGTAATTCTTTCATTACACGATAACTGGTGAACGCAAGTTTGGTTTTAGCGCGCCAGAAGTCGTTTGCGTGTCTGTGTTATGCGCGGATCAGTTGCTCAGTTGTCAAGGTCAACCAACGCTTTATTATCAGGATCAGTTTGACCTGGATAAGTTCTTCGAAAAAACCGCTGTACACTGACTATTGACTTTGACTCTACATACCAAATCACGCACTGTGCTTTTTGTTGCACGGTCAAGATCGTACCTCGCAGCTGCAGTCTGGCGCGTCGGCTGACCTTGGCGACTGCGCAATTAATCCGCGCATAACACAGACACGCAAATGAATTCTGGTGAACTAAAACCAAACCAGCGTTCACCAGTTATCGTGTAGTGAAAGAATTATTCTTTTAACATAAAAGGTTTCGATGTTATGATTTTTTTAAATCTAAGCATTATTTTTCGATGACCCTGTATTGGTTAAACACTGAATGATACTCAGGAAGAGGGTAAATAAGGTGCAGTGGTTATTGACGGAATTATTTTAGAATTCCTAGCTGTTTTTTCCCTGTCTGGAGTACTCAGTACGTTGTCTTGTTCTTACAGGTTTAGGCTTCAAAAGTGTAAAAAAAATAAAAATTGATCTTGAAAGTTTTACCGGACAACTGTTCCATAACCCTTCATGTACTGAATTATGAATTCATGAAAATTTTATCTTCTAAAGCATTTTTTGTGAATTGTTCAAACTACGTTAGAAGATTTACATAACCGTTTTATAAATTTGAGAAGGGTTGAAGGATTTAGAAGGATTAATAAAATTTGAATTTATACGGATATTGTGGAATATTTATAACCCCACTCAAATTTTTTATTTTAAATATTTTTCTTAGTATTTTGCACAATTAGGAAATGTGCAAATATAATGTTCTTACAATAGAAATATAGAAATATTTCCAAATGGAAAAATCTCCCCCCCCCCCCCCCCCAACGCCAACAAAGCTGAAAAGATGCAGATGGAAAAAAAATCATCCTTTAAAAAATATTTTTGTTTTGTGTAACCAATAAAGCTTTTGGAACAAGATAAAGTAATGTATCTATAACCCATTCTAAACTGTATTGTCACTAACCGATCTATTAAATGAATTTTATAACAAATTATTTTAATGGTACTTATAAAGGAATAAGCTTGAATGGCAGAGTACATTTTTATTCATCGTTTCTACATCTTTCAATAACATATTATCATAGCATTAACAATGAACTAACCCACACTATATATATATATATATACAGTAGACGCTCGTTTTTACGAACCTCTTTTTCACGAACACTTGCGATTTTACGAACTATAGAGTGGTCCCGAATACACTCCCATAGAATCAATGTAATATTTCGCTCCCATTTACGAACTACTGATTATGAAAATCTCTTTTTTGCGAACTCAGTTTTCATACTTCTGCATTTTTTAAAAATATCTGAACGCAGTGTTACGTCAATTAAACTCTCAACAGGTGCAATGAGACATCAGGTGCATTTCAAGAATGTGTTGTTTTTCCCAATCTCTTTCGGAGGGAGAGGTTCATAACAACAATTTCAAGTAGTGGTTGTCAGGACTAAGGCACTTTTTTGAAGGGAACAATAACTGTGAAAGGATTTCAAGCATAGTTAAAATGGAAACATATATTTTCCAAAATGTGATTTAAAAAAAAAAGATAAGTGATTATTTCCATTCCTAATTTTTTTATCTATGTCGTCTATGTATTTTCTCCTACTATGAACTAATCCAGTCTGTGTTTTCATATGTAATATTTTCAAAGCATTTTTCAGTATACTAAAATTATCTTTTGTGTATAAATTTGCATTTATTTCTTGTATATGTATAACTTTTTTAAATAATAAATAATCTTGAAATACTGGTTCATCTATGAAGAGGGGTCAGTTTGATAAAATTAGATAAGAATAACGTACGTATTCATATCAATTTTGGTGTTTTTCTATTTTACGAACTTTCTATTTTACGAACTACTTTAGCGTTCCCTACAGGTTCGTAAAAACGAGCGTCGACTGTATATATATATATATATATATATATATATATTATATACATGGTGTTACCGATCCGACCGACAAATTCACAGGGGTGATAGAAGGCATGAAGTGGATGAAAAATTGCCATGGAACATAGGGTCGCAAACAACTTATTTAGTAAAAAATACAGGGTGTTTCACCTAACTGTGTTCGGCTTGACGGTAATAATTTTGTGAAAAATAAAAACATTGAAATAAAATTGTAATGAAATGTACTTCGTTTTGTATGAATTGTGATACCATCACAAAAAGTTCTGAAAAAATTGTGGGCTCACGCAATTGATGTTACCGTATGAACTGATAATCGCAGTGCAATATATGCAGCGTGAAGTGCATACTGCTAGCGGGTATAATGGAAATTTCTTACATTTTTTGTTGTTGGTGTTGTTTTCACATTTACAACAAAGGTAAGCATATCTATTAAAAGTTTCCTTTCAATATACTTTGGTTTTCTAAAAGTTATTACCGTCAACCAAAATTGGGTTAAGATAAAACACCCTGTATTTGTGATTAAATAAGTGATTTGCGACCGTATGCTCTGTAGTAAGTATTCATCCTCCTGATGCCTTCCGCACTGTAAAAAAAACGGACGAAAAATACGGAAATTGTACCGTCAATCAAGATGCCAGTACTATTTCTGTATTTTAACAAACGTTTTCCCCGTAAATTCCAAAAAAAAAAAAAATCTGTAATGTACCGTGAAAATTTTCTGTTAAAATACGGAAATAGTACTGGCATCTCGATTGCCAGTAGTATTTCCGTATTTTAGTCCGTTTTTTCCTTTACAGTGTGTAACCCCTCTTAATTTGTCCGTCGAATTTTAGAAAACCCTGTATTTTATCTAAACGTATGTAAAATGCATTTTTGTCACTGACTGAACAAGATCTGCTATATTCCACTCATTTGCTGGGAAGTCAAAGTAAAAACACTTCTCCAGTGTATTTTTTATACACGATTCAATACGAAATTCCAATTTGCTGTCATGTATGGATTGCGTCCCGGTAGCAGAAAGTGCGTGACGCGCGACGTGCGTCGCAGATTTATTTTGGACCTTGCAGATAAATTTGCCAACTTGAAGAAGAAAAAAGTATTTCCTTAAAAAAAAAAGAGATAGAAAATTCTGACAAAAAATATCGCGAATTCGACAAATGGTCGCCGAAAAATATCAATTTCGACAATCATTCGCATAAAAAATCGGTAATTTATAGCCAAAGGGTCGCTATAAAAACGCGAATTTCGTCAAAAGAGCCCGGAAAAAAACATGCATTTCGTTCCAGGTATGTGAAAAAAAATGCAAATTTCTGTCACAGGATCGCGGAAAAAACACGAATTTCGTCAAAGGATCGCGGAAAGAACGCGAATTTAGTCAAACGATTGTGGGGAAAACGCAAATTTAGTCAAACGATCGCGAAAAAACGGAAATTTATGTCAAAGGATCGCGAAAAAACGCAAATTTATGTCAAAGGATTGCAGAAAGAACGCGGTATTTCGTCAAAAGATCTCGAAAAACGTAAATTTCTGCCAAAGGATAGCTGTACAAACTTGAATTTTATCCAAAAATCCTGAAAAAAACGTGAATTTCGTTCCAGGGGCGGGAGAAAAACGCAAATTTCTGTCACAAAAATGCGGAAGAAACTTTAATTTCATGAAAGGATCGAGGAAAAAGCACGAATTTAGTCAGACAATCGCGGAAAAATGCAAATTTCTGTAAAACGATCGCGAAAAAACGCAAATTTCTGTCAAAGGATCGCGAAAAACGCAGATTACTGTCAAAGGGTCACGAAAAAAAGAAAATTTATTTTAAAAGATCGGAATTAAATTTGCGGAATTTCGCCAAAAGATCACGAAAAACGCAAATTTCTGCCAAAGGATTGCTGTAAAAACGCGAATTTCGTCACAAGATCTCGGGAAAAGGGTGAATTTCGTACCAGGGGCGCCGAAAAAACGTAAATTTCTGTAAAACGATCGCGGAAAAACGCAAATTTCTGTCAAAGGATCGCGAAAAACGCAGATTACTGTCAAAGGGTCACGAAAAAACGAAAATTTATTTTAAAAGATCGGAATTAAATTTGCGGAATTTTGTCAAAAGATCACGAAAAACGCAAATTTCTGCCAAAGGATTGCTGTAAAAACGCAAATTTCGTCACAGAAACGCGGAAAAAACACGAAGTTCGTCAAGGAATCGAGAAAAAAACGCAAATTTCGTAAAGGATTGCGAAAAAAGCTCATTTTTGCCAAAGGATCGCGAAAAAACGGCAAATTTCATCAAAAGATCGTTAAAAAAACGAGAAATTTCCTCATAAGATCGCGAAAAAACAGCAGATTTCGTCAAAAAATCGCGAAAAAAAAACGGCAAATTTCGTCAAAAGATCAAGAAAAACGGCAGATTTCGTCAAAAGATCGCGAATAAAAACACATAATTAGTGCCGGCAGTGGATTTTTGCTTCCTCCCCCCCCTCCCCCCCTCTGTTGTAACCTTTCGGAAAATTTGCTGTGAATTTCAGAATTTTTTTTTTTACTCAGAGTCACCCCTGGTATTAATCAGTAAGAACGCTGTTTATTTTAACACTCATAATGTTTGTACATAAGAAAATGTAACATGCTACTCCCGCAGACAATTTTCATCCCACTAAATTGCTGTCGCAGACACAACCATAACTTTCTGCTACTGGGGATTGCGTGAATATGCTGATATCGCAACAAAATTTATTGACCAGATCTTGTTTAACTGTTTTCCTTTTTAAAATGACATATAATATTTTAGAGACACAAATCAAAATTGAATATTTCTTACCTCGAGTGATTATTTCCTCGAAGTGACTTGCAGAGGCTATTTAATAGTGATAAGTATAAATACAGAAATGTTTAAAAGTTTCATGACACAGCTAAAGCATATAAGAAAAGTCACTTATTCTGTGTGAAAGATAGTATGCGATATATATTCACCTAATATTTAATGAATAAATTTCTTTGTTTTATGGGATAAAAGTAGAAAATGCTTTTTTCAAAGACAACATAGAATTTATAAGACATTTTACGATTAAAAGAAAACATACTTTTAATTGAATTTCAGCTAGAATCAGGCGCGGATCCACGGGGGGGGGGCGATAGCCCCCCCCAAAAAAAAAGTATAAACCCAACGCTTATCGCGAATTCCAACAAATGGTCGCCGAAAAAAAAACAATTTCGTCATTCGTTTCCAGAAAAAATTACTAAATTCATCAAAACATCGTGCAGAAAGTGCAAATTTCGTCAAAAAATCGCGCATTTCGTCGAAGGACCGCGAAAAAAAGAAAATTTTGTCAAAAGAACCGCGAAAAAAAACGAAAATTTTGTCAAAGGATATCAGTAAAAACGTAAATTTCGTCAAAAATCGCAGAAAAAACGCAAATTTCGCTAAAGAATCGCGTAAAAAACGCAAACTTCGTCAAGAGATCTTGAAAAAAAGGCGAATTTTGTGAAAGGATCGCGAAAAAGAAACGCGAATTTCGCCAAAGAATAGCTGAAAAAACGTAAATTTTTTCAAAGGGCCGCGAAAAAAATGAATATTTAGCGCCAGGAGGAGATTCTCCGAAGCACGGATCCAGGGAAGCGATCGGGAGCCCCCCCCCCCCCCCCCACCCTCCCCCAAGATATAAATCCAACGCTTTTAACGGCAGTTTTCGCAGGCAGACAAGCAAACGAAAGCCAAACACTTTTCGGGTGTCAATGGTAAATCTCACTGACGTTTCGCCAATTAATGAACAAAAAAGGATTATGTCTTAGTCACTTAAAAGCTGAAATGCATATGGTGTGTTAATTTTTTTTAAGCTAACTTGGTAAACCAGTTCTTCCTTTATGTATTTACTTAATGAAAGGCCTTCTATGTGATTTGAATAGAAAATGCCGCTCTACTGTCACCCACCATTCATTGTTTGGTTTACCATTTTTCGCTGTCTTACTACCTCTTGTAGACAAACTATGGAAACAGACCTAGGTCACTGTATCAAATGTTAACCTTGATGGACTAATAATGAGTAGATTGTGAAGAAGTATACGCACCGCTTAGATGACACATTTTGACTTTTCAAGGATGTTAAGACCCCTTGAGATTTTTATTCAGTCCCTTTTTTGAATAAACCGAAAGATAAATAATTACCAGAGTAAAAATGAAAAGAATAAAAATAAGACATTTAATAAATAAATTCTATGGTAACATTTTTAATTTTTCGGCACAATTAGTGACAATAAGTTATATTTTGAGGAGAGGAGGCTTATATAATAGGGTGGGCCGAAACTTTTTTTTCTATTTTCGATGATGGATAGTGCGGAAAAGTTGCCACTGGTGGAACTAAGTTCACACAAAAAGTTTGAGATTTTTCAGACAATTCCTTCATTTGCCGCAAAAGGCTTGAAGTTTGGCTCAAATGCTGATTTTTGAACTTTTTTTGCAAAAGTTTAAAAAATGTTAAATTTAAGTTTCTTTAGCTGAATTTAAATGAAATGTCATGCTTAGTGTACGAAATGTTTAAATAATCTCTAATTATCTATTATTTAATAGTTATGTGCATTTTTAATTAGGTAACTTTTATAGCTTTTTCACGTATAAGTGAGCAAAAATTGCAGGAATTGTGACAACAGGGATTAAGGATCTCGTCATCGGTAAAGACTTGGTCGGGAGGCAGAAAAAGAAAATTGTAAAGAAGATACAGGAGGAGGAAGATCTTAGAGGAAGAAAAATTACAAGCATCTTTTTTGATAGTAGAAAAAATAAAACGATCTCCATAAAAAAGGAGACTAGCAGCACCGTCTACAGAAAGACGAAACAAATATCACCATGTTATCTGAACGTGGTTTGGAATATTTGGGTCATTTGACACCTCCTTCGGACCACTGCGGAGAAATAGCAAAATCATTATATAATTTTCTAAGCCATAATAAAGCCTGCTTTGGAAAAAATCAAGAAGAGAACTGCAACATTTGATATGTATTCTTCTTACAAACGAGCTTCCACTCTGACAGTGACATCAAGTGTCTAAACTAGATGGTAGAGCCAGTTGGCCTAAGACCTTTACAAACTGAAACTGAGCTAGATTAATAGAGTACCCAAATTTTCGGCCTTTTGCCTCTTTGATGTCTATGAAACAGGAATAGGCTCGTAGAAATGAACAAGTACATTTTCGCACGCCATTAGGGATTATGTGCTTCATACTTCTCTCGACGGTGCAGCTTGTTCCCCCTTTTTTTATAAAGATCGTGTTATTATTTCTACTATAAAACATAAGGTTGAAATTTTTCATCCTCCAAGATATTCCTCCTCCTGTATCTACTTTTCAAGTTTCTTTTTCGGTCTCCTCACCAAGTCTTTATCGATGACAAGATTTTTATTCCTGGTTGTCACAATTCTTGCATCCTGAAGCACAGATGAAGTTCTTAACACAGTTTACCTATATGATATACCAGTTCTAAATCTGGTGAGTGCTCTGTGAAAATGGGATATGCGTTTGGGAGTGTCTGCTTTTGAAGGCCCTGGTTCAAATTCTGAATCAGACGAACTGCCTGCTTCAAAGTTCCCACTTTTTTAATCTTCTCACAAACAGCTGTATTTTAGGGCAGAAAAATAATTAAAATCCCATCTTGCAGTTACTCCCATCTCCAATTTCCTCCCTCATCCTTGTGATGACTGATTGCGTTTTCATTGGTTTCTATTCCATATTTCCTCACCTTCCAGAATTACTGTCAAGACATGCTGTGGTCCGGCATTCAAATATGTGACTCTGAACGCATCGAAAATCCGAAGGAAGAGCGAGAAACATAATAAAGACAAAAGAGAGAAACCGACGAACGAACCAAACAATACTTACAATTTTTGTTCAGTTATACGCGAAAAGGCTATAAAAATCGCCTAATTCAAAATACACATAACTAATAAATAATAGCTAGTCAGAGCTTATTTAATCATTTCATACACTAAACATGACATTTCAAGTAAATTCAGAGACAACAAATTTAATTTACCATTTTAAAAATTTTTGCTAAAAAAGTTCAAAAATCAGCATTTGAGCAAAACTTCAAGCCATTTGCGGCAAATGAAGGAATTGTCCGAAAAATCTCAAATTTTTTGTGTAAACTTAGGGCCACCAGTGGCAAATTTCCGCACTACCCATCATCGAAAATAGAAAAACAGTTTTTTTTCGGCCAACCCTATTATATAATAAGAGGGTTGGTTAACCGAGCGTGTCGGTTAATTGAACGTCAGATAATCGAGAGTCTATAGTAATTTTAAATAACATTAATTATTTCATATTCATATAATAATTAACTGCAAGGAATGATTTAACCAATAGAAACTAAGACTGTGTTGATTATATATCATTCATCCGGTATCGCCCCCACCCCCCAAAACGAGTCTCTGAATCCGCCCCTGGCTAGAATTATTTAAGAATAAATTTAATCTCATTAATTTACCTATTATTATAATTCGACATTTTTTATAAGATAAATCAAAAGTAATTAGGTTTGATTATAAATCACCATGAACGTATTAAAATGGAAATTTAGAGAGACATTTTATTCGAAACATGATAAAAAGAATATTTGAATAATTTTGAAGACAAAAAAAAATGCTTGTTTATCACTGGAGTAATTATCTTCAGATTATAGAAAAACTAGGAAAACAAGCGGCTTTGCCCGTAGTTGTTAAAATAGGCCAAGTGGTTTTTGTATGTAAATTTTTATTAAAGGAAGTTATGCTGCAACATATTGTTATAAAAATTACTTATTAATTCACATTTTGAATTAACTTTATTCTTCCTACTGCTTCAATAAACTTCATACTCATTAGGCAAACATGAGACTTAAATTAATGAGAAAATCTAAAATGAATTCCAAATGGTCATGAGATTTTTTTAATGTAAGCTTTGTTATTTACATTTAATATGCATTATTAACATGCTTTTTAAAAATTTATAACAGAGAATTTTAAATACAATAAAGTGAGGTTTACTTCTCTTCCCTAAAATTTATTGATATGGTACAATGCAAGTACAACGGGTTGTTCCTCTGATTGTTTTTAATTACATTTCGTATTAGTTTAAATTCCGTTTATAATGAGAGTATTTTATGAAATTCCCTTAACAAAAATGTCAAATTTATTTTGAATAATTCATTCACGAAAACAATTAAAACGACATTACTTCCTTTTGTAGAAAGTTTATATTGCCTCAAAAGAGGTGAATAATTCGAAAACATTTCTCATCTGACGGAAGTAAAAGAGAAATGTGCAAATTAATTTTAAGATATCTCATTCTAACCATTAAAGAAATAAATAGTTTCTCAGCTTAGTTTCTCACTTAAAAATGAAACGACTGTCAAGAAAGTTAACTATTGTTTCTTTCAAGATTAAAAGACAGAAAGGCGCAATTGAGGTTAAAAATTGTTTTAGAAATGTTAATTACGATTACGGGAGATTATAATCTTTCATTTACTTGAAGCACATTTTAATAAAATATTAGTTTAATTATTGCTTGTCTAAAAAAAGAATCAAATAGAAAAATACGTAAATGATATTTTCAATTTCATTTATATGTATTCATATTCAGTTTTTTTCCTTCGCATTAAACAGATTTGTTCATTTAATAAACATTTGAAACTTTTTAATTGCCATAATTAAAACTTTTTAATTGGAAGAAAATTCAATTTCGAGAATTTAAATTTAAAATTTAAAACCTTAGTGATCCTGCTATAATACAATGCGTGTCAAAAGTTCAAGCACAAGATCAAATTTTAAAATAAAATTTTAGTATCGACTGAAAGTTACTTTCCTTTTCACATAACCTACAAATTTTAGTTTTAAAGGGATATTTAACAGATTTATGCTTTAAAATTTATCTCAAATAATAGAATTTATCAAAAGAAGAAAAATGAGTGTGTCAAAAGTTTAAGCACAGTAGTTCTTTAGTCTTTAGTAGAAAAAGAATTGAAAAAAAAAAACTTGATTATTGCTCCATTCTGCTAAATTTCTTTAAATATACGGTCTTCTATCTGTAAAAGGAGGTACTGTATTGTTTCTGGTTCAGTGTTAAACCCCGCGCTCTCAATGCCATCTTTCAAATCTTTAACTGAAAAGTCCTGCTTTTCATTTGGATAAACTGCATGAGTGAGAATATACACATATTCTCTACAGGGTACGTAATTGCCGGCCATTTCAAAACAGATATTTTTTCGAATTATGCCATGTTGATGTTGAGTTTGAGGTATGGATCATGGCATTATCATGTTGAAATAACCATTTTTCGCCCCCAAAATCTCGGCAACAGGAAGTAAATTATTAGCAAGTGTCTCTTGATAGTTTTCAGAGTTTTCACGACCACTGATTTATGCTAAAGATGTCTGACCGTTGAAAGAAAAAGCCCCCCTTGCTATTACACAAACCACCACCATATCGTCGGCTAAATATACTCCTATATACTTTGCGGAAATCATTCCAATAATGCTTAAATCCTTAACCCCCTGACCACCGAGCAAAAGGGCTAAATTTTAACTTTTTTACCTATAATTTTTTTAAAAATCTAAAAAAGGTGATTTATCTAACAAGACATAAAAAATTTAATTACGTATAAGAATGAGCCTTGAGAGCCTTCAACATATCAAAATGTTTTAAAACTGCATTATATTTCTAGAATTATATTAATTTAAATAATGCTTTTATTGCAGTGAAACCTGCAGCTTAGTGAACGAATATATGAGTTCGCAGCGGTGGGAAGGTTAAGGGACATCGAGGTTTCATTTTTTTCATCACTGAATATGACATTCAGCCACCTATTACCAAATGACATATGCTCTTTGGATCACAGTAATCTAGCTTCTTTGTGGTGTCGTTTCAGACATGGTAACCTTGCCATTTTACGATTTTTTGATGTATTCCGATTCCAAAACTCTTCTATGATCAGTTTTTTTTTCGATATTTGTCCTCCGACTGCATGTGTTATTTGCGAAAGAGAGCAATTACCAGTTGATGCGGCGGTCTTCGCGCAAAGTAGTCACTGGTGGCCTTCGCTAACAGAATTTTCGTTTGAAATCATTACCACGAGCCAAAACTTGATGAATACCTCGGTTTGATCTTTTGAATGCACTTGCAATTTCAAAAACAGACTTAAGTTCTTCTCTCATACTCCAGATATTTATCACCTCCTCCTCTGAAAATTCTTTGACTAACTCAAAAACAACAACTGACTGCTTCTTATATACCCAGAAATCGTTTACGTGCGCAATCGCTTACATCAGTTCGTAAAATTTGCATAAGAACGATTTTGTGCTTAAACTTTTGACACAGTTATTTTTTTTCTATTCTTAAACTCCATGGTTTGAAATAAAATTTAAAAGATAGTTTTATTAAATATGGTGTTAAAACTGCTATTATTAACATATTCAAGACAGGTATTGAAATAAAGTGAATATATTAAGTTTTATTTTAAAATTGTTATTGTGCCTAAACTATTGACACGCACTGTATTAGCTCTAAAAATTTGTCTTTATAAAAGTTTAATTTTATTCTTATTATACCAGTTTTACAGGTATATGTCTAGATTTAAAATTATCATTTAAAATTTAATACTCTACTTTTTGAGAAAATTATAGATAATAGGGTAACTCCGGGAGAGTCGCCGCATCCGGGATCTATGCCGCACCCCTTGTGTTTCATGTAATTATCGATAGATGGTCGTCAAACGCACAGTATAAGTGCGCAATGGGATTATTTTAAGCAGTGTATAGCGTGAATCCCATTTCGATGTTTATTTTTAGAAGTACAATCCTTATTTTGACGTAAGGGCACGATTTCACTGTCCAAACTCTTAATAACGATATGTTTAAATACATTTCTTACACTAATTACTAAATGCATGCGTGATTTCGAAGTCAAAACTAAGTGTAGCGTTCGTATAAAGTACTGTGTGTGTGGTTACGCCATTCCCCTTACCGATGGCAGGTAACTGTGATGGCCGACGTCTACAGCATGCAAAATGAGATACATGCTGCGCTGCAATTCCGGTATACATGCCGCAGTTTCTATTGTACGGGATGATTAAGTGTTATTAACTTTTCCTTTTGCACAGACTAACCATGTTAGGCATGTTATCAGGTTTACTAAAACCAAAGGAGAAAAAGGGAAAAATAAAAAGTAAGAAGGGCAAGAAAGATGCAAGTCAAGATGATAATAATGAAAAATTCGATAACGCCTAACGCAGACGTTCTTTGCGGGGAATGTTTAGAAAACTTCTCCAAAAAAGAGGAAGTGTAATTGTCTTCGTTGCATCATGTGTCAAATGTAGTTGCATAAAGACTGTACTTTTTCGACATTTTTTCTGTAGATTATAGTTGAAAAAAGAGGTATCTCAACCCATTCGGGACCATAGGTGCACATAAGCACCTTCATAAAGAGCATACAAAATTTATTTCTGTCACCAGTAAAAAAGAAAACTAATATTTGCTTTGTTTAATTAGAGCATTTTTTTATCATTATTTAAATAAAGGTAACTTATTTTTAAAAAGTAGTGCCAACCGAATAAAGTTTGTGTAAAAGCCATCGGTCCTGAAAGGGTTAAAAAATAAATTATGAAATACAACTTTACTTTTTTTTCTTTTCCCTCTTTAATACACTGATGTAATGTTGTTGCAGAAATAATAATTAAAATTTTATGTAAAAAAATAAGTCGATAATTTTAATAGTGAAAATCGGCAAACAATTGTTAATTTGAATCTACTAATACGTTTCATTGTACTCATTTAGTTTCATTTTGTTATTACATCGTTAATTATAGTCCAGATATGAATATTTTTATTTATAATTTCATTCCGTTCTTATTACAAGCTCGGCATAACTACCGCATAAGTGCGGCGTCTCAGCCTCAATGTACGGGAGACTCGCCGCAGTGTAATGTTTTAGAAAAAAATTGTTAAAAGATACTAATTATTTGTTTTGATTTTTTTTGCAGTACACGCGTTGTATATTTAAAATTAAATAGCACAGCATGATTTTTTTTATTTTATGTCCACAATGGGACTTTGTACACGAATTCAAAAAAATGTGCTGCATAAATCTCGGAATTACCCTATATTATAACGTGCATACTGCAATTACACTACGTGCCTTAAGCAATATATCTTAGAAACTGACATGATAAATTGCATATTGACCAGGGTTGCCAATTCCGAACTCTTGCGGAAATTTGGGAAGAAGAATTCTTGCTCTATGTGATCACGATATGCTTATTATTAAATTAACCATGACTTCCTATTAAAAATTTCTGGTATGAATTCGGAATTTCCAAGTAAAGAAAAGGAATATCAAACTTGACAACAAATATGTTGACAGGCAAAACAACATTCTGCAAAATTTGGCGTTTTATTTATAATCGATGAAAAATATGACGTCTTGCTGAATACATAAGCATCGATTATCATCGGCGCCACACTGGCGCCTTTGCACAGGCACCGTGGAACACCATGTTGTTTAACATGGTTATCCAAATTCGAAATTTAGAGTTAAAGTTATGAAACAAATAGTAGTTTTAAAAATAAGTAATGGAAATGGATTTCTTAATCTTAAAAATAAATATTTTTTATCTAAACCTTGGTAAAATGAGTTTTTCTCACTGACAGAACAAGATCTGCTACATTCTATTCATTTCGCGGAAAAGTCAAAACAAGATAATCGTCCAGTACATTTTTACACGATTCAATACAATATTCCAATTTGCTGTCTTGCGTGGATTACGTAGAAATACTGATATCGCAGTAAAATTTATTGGTCTGTAAATTTTTTGGTCGCAGTAAAATTTATTGCTTAACTGTTTTCCTTTTTAAAATACGTATTACTTTAGAGAGACACGTCAAACCTGAATAATTCTTACAACGAGTGATTATTGCATCGCACTGACTTGCCGATGCCGTTTAAAAGTGAGAAATGTAAAGACAGGGCAATTCAAAATTGTCGGGACACAGCTGAAGCTTGTCAAAAAGTAATTTATTCTTTATGAAAGATAGCATATGATACATACGAAAATAATATTTAATCGCTCATTTTCATTCTTTTATGTGATACCTGTACATAATGCTTTTTTCAAAGACAAATAATAATTTATCAGATACTTTATATAAAAGAAATACAGTTTTCATTAAATTTCAGCTAGAATTATTTTGCAACAAATTCAGTCACATGATTTTGCCTATTATTATGATTCGAAATGTTTTTATTCTTCTATACATAAAACAAGTAACGATTTGGAAATGGGTCAAAAGATTTAGAAATGGCCAAATGAAAATTTGCGCAGATATCGCGAAACGCATCTGATTGTTCAAAGCTTTCTGTCTCTTGTTAGCAGGAATTATGCTTGGCGAAAATCTTGAACAACGCTTCTACACCGAATGTGCCACATGAATCTAAATTTGAGCGTCAAAATCGAGCGTTTTTTCTCCTGAATAATTTTAATTTTCAAATTTTTAAAAAGTTGTTCTGATCGAGAATTCACGTTTATAAAGCCACAGCCATGCCATATTTTAGATTTCTATCCATAACAGTTAAAAAAATCGTAATTTAGAATACTTTTAGAATGTTTTCTGTTAATTTCAGCCTATTAAAGTTCGAACTTTTTAGAAAACTGTTCATCGCCTATAATTACATCTTAAAGGTAACCACCACACTAAATTTCTAGTCTCAACAATTACACAAAAATTGCAATTTTAGAATGTTTTATATTATTGCACTCCATTGCGATATGTTTAATCAGCACAAATTATAACCTATTGAGATGGTCGCCAGATTTTGCCACCATTATTTTATTACATTACCCCTACAGACGAACACAGTTATTTCTTTATAATATTAGAATAGATAAGAAATAATACAGAAGCTGAACAGTGAAGCTTTATCATAATATTATCGACTGTTTTTAAATTTGATTATCTGTTACATAGGATTACATTTATAATATTATGAGAATCCACGTTAGAAACGTTAACTATTTAATTGTATGCTTATTTAATCGCTTATGCTTGTGTTTAAAAATGTACTTCATATGCATTTATTCTTACATATAGTAATATTTATCTTTAAAAATTCGTCAAAATTTCCTTTTCAAAGTGATAAAACGGATTTTGACAGGCAACAAACTGGCGCGCTGTCCCATTTAACTCGGAAGACAAGAAATGGTCGTTCTGAAGCGTCTTGTTATATCTGAAGCACATAAAACATTTTTTTTAAAATGAAAATTAGCATGTGACATAAATTTGGGTAATACTGTTTGACTCATTTTACTTGTTTCAGTGGATACGTATAAACATTTTTTTGAAGTGTGGAAAAAAATCACTATATATTTTATGATGGAATAGAAATACGATTCTCACAAATTTTTATATGAAGAACTTTAAAATACATTTAATTACATAAAATGGCTTATAATGTTAGAAATATTAAGTTTTAGAAAAATTAATTAAAGATATCATTACTCTTAAAGATGGGCTTCTTATGCATTTCTTCTTCCATAAATTATTTATTTTTGAAAACTCGTCAAAATTTCTTCCTTCAAAGCAAAAAAAAAAAAAAAAAAAAAAGTAATTTAACAAATTACAACGACCATTTGGAAAATGATTTTTTCAAATACTAAAATTTAAGTCATAAAAAATCGCACGGAGTTGATCATACATTACGTACGAAATGAATTAAACGTTAATAGTGTTATTACACGTGAAAATTGCAAACGACAAAAATCGCCTGCGAATCGCCAGATTTCCTGAAACTGACGTATTATCCACCTGAAACTTACGTGTTATTCAAGCATTTCATTGGCTGTTCGGGAAAAAGGCTTTTCCATCGTCAAATTTTCAAGAAATCTGACGGCCAATTTTAAATGAAATTTCATTCTTAAACTTCTAAACATCTGACAATATTACTTTTTACACCGTCGGATAGAGAAAAAAATGTACTTTTAAATGCAATTTGTTTGAAAGCTGTATCTAAATTTGTTTCCGAGTTATTATTATTTTTTGTAGTTTTTATTACTTTTTGTCATAGTGGCAACAGAAGGTATCCATCTCTGTTTAAAGTAAACGGAAATACAGATTACTGTATAGACCAATCACAAAACGAATAAAATGCTGATTAAACCAATAAAAAACTTCAGATATGCTTTTGATTTCCTACCCTAACGAGAACAATAACCATTTTTCCAAATGGTTAAAAAAAAACTGAATCTCCACGGGCAACAGACTGGCGTACCGTGCTCTTTAATTGAAAACACAAGGAACAACGCCATATTACATTTATTTATAATAATTATATATAAGTGAATATATTAATTGTGACATGGTATTTTGTTCGTATCGCGTCAAAATGTCGCCAGTCAAACATCGTCTCAGTAACATCGGCAAATGATACATTTTATGAAAAAGAAAGAATTTTTTGGGACCTCTTGTGATTACGTCTTGCCAGAATTTACCGTTTTCACAAAAATCATTACTAATTCTACATTTCTTAAATATATTTAAACTAATGAGAAGGTTTATTTTATACAAAAATTTTAGCTCAAAAACATTTCAATGTGACCAAATGCTTCCTGGTGTAATACTATCTTGACTAGTAGACTTTTAATATAAATAGTAACACATTTTGTTATAGTTGACGTGAATTCGTGTCTTTTGGACGAATTTTGACTTTTGTTATTTTTTTTTCTCCACTCACACGCAGTACTTTTGCATTTTACATGTTGTATTATTTCGCAGAAACATACATGATTTTCGTTTTTACACAATTTGCGTACTATGTGAATAAATGCATTCATTAGAAACAGCACCGTTAATACATAAGTTCATTTCTAATGTAAACATGCATCTAGAAAAAACAAACATGCAAGAGTAACGTCTACATGCAGGGCTTTCTCTTTAAAAGGATAAAATTAGGCTTTTCGAATATATTTGGCTTACATAATTTCAGAATATTAAAACCTACATTGATTTAGTTAAAATTTACATGGTCATTATATGATGCATTAGTTATATACAAGAACGTAAAATATTTCCGTTCTGTATACCATAGAACAATATCAACATAATTTTCTTTCGCGTTGATATTGTAGAATGAAAAATGTTTTAAGCGAGCAACTTCATTTGAGAAATTCTATGGAAAATAGCATTGAAGTATTTTTATTCTAGAGAAATACTAATGCAGTGTCAATGTATTTTTATAGTTTTATCAGTAGCTGAACTTTAAAAAGATCGTACTGAAATGAATAGAAAAAAATACATTTATGAGATTTCGAGCCCAAACAAAATCCAGCCTTTTATTAAATTAATTTTACTGATAGGAAATTGTTTTTTTCAGAAAGCAAAAAGATGATACTATAACAACGTATAACATCCACAAATTGAAATAAGTTAATTTCTTACAGTAATTCCCGAAAAGAAAGTATATCAGAATCAGCTATTTTCCTTAGGATATCGGAATTGTTGTTGCTCCGTTAAGTTAAACTTCAATCCAATTATATATAAGTTTTAGCTCTGTGTTCATGGCTCACGCATTAATTTGTATGTTTATGCAGACTTGAATAATGTAATTTAATAGAATGAAGTCTGCGTTACGTACAAATAAATGAAATTTGCAATGTTTATTTCTACAAACATTTCACAATAATTCAATGCACAATAAATATACATATATAGATATACAAAACGAAATTAGTACTTAAAATGGCACACATTATTCTTTGCAAAAAGAAGATTAAAAATCCTTCAGATAAACTTGAAATTTTAATGCATATTAATTTTTATGTAAATTCCGTGCTCAAAATAGCAAATTCTTTAAATACATTAAAAAACTATCGTTTGTTCATTTGAATCCTACTACTGAACATCAGAGGGGAATGAATTTTTTCTTAAACTTTGCAACTCATTATTACAATATTTAAATCAAAATGAATTTATTGTAATAAGTTAATTTTCAAGTTTTAATATAAAGCGAATAAATGAACTAAATTTTTAAAAATAAATTAAAGCAAATAATTTTTTCTTTAATGAATCTCATATTTTACATTCTATTTCTATTAACGATCCAATTATGAGAATTATTTCACTTAAATCAAATGATAAATATATTGATTTTACATGCACAGCAAAACTTCTAATTAAATAATTTTTCACATGGGCTGATTGAAACGAAAGGCCAGTGAAGGTTAAAAAATGTCATTTAACTTTTTTCTAAATCTAATTCAATTTTTGTTAATGGCGCACATTTAAATTCAATTAGTTGCGTGGTAATTTTAAAGATATCTCAAGGTCAAAAAAATTATTTCATTTTTTTTCCTAGAGCTGTTAACATTAATTTAATTTTTGAATTTCAATATTTATTGATGACTGGATTGTTAAAATATCATTGAACTTTTGGAAAAGTATTACGTTTTTTACACTTTGTTATTTAACTTAATTTCGTTAATGTAGTAAAGATGAAATTTTACAATAAACTTTTTCATTACTTCGTATTGTGCTATAATTATCAAAATTAGGTACTCACGTGTGTTTCAAAGTACAATATTGCATTTTACTATTTTTAGAATTTACGTGTAAAATTAATAAATTAATTCTAATGTATTTTTCAATTTTCTTGGTTTAGCCGATAAATCGCCAAATATTCCTCCAATCGCATTGCACACATTTGGTTTAAAAGTCGAACCTTTCACTCATTTAATTTAAAATACTCAACTTCCCTTTAAAATACATACATTAAATACATAATGATAGATTTCACTCGCTTAATTTAAAAATTTTAAAAATGCTTTAATAAGAAATATCATGAACCAAACTTTTTATTTCAACATAAAAAAAAAGCTGTTAATGCCATGAACAAAAAAATGTTTTGGAGGAGATTTCTGATCAGCTAACGGAAAAGTAAAATTTGATTAAATTTTGAATATACGTTGAGAAGACATTATTATCACAACTGCATACGAGTTATATAAATATTCTAAAATTCGGTCTATAACGTCATTATTCAATTTTTCACGTACTTTTCATACTTGCACGTTAATTATTTTTTTTCCCTTAGATGTTTATTTTTATTTTCGTCATCATTGAATAACTTGAGCCAATATTTTGGTTAGTTAAAGTATGCTGTATCGTTACACATTGAATTTTTCCGTGTTACAATCTCTATGGTTTCTCATATAATGAATGGATAGTATAGACTGTGGGGAAAAATTGTCTTACTTTCATTGAAATCCATCCATTATAATAGAAACCATAGAGCTTGTAATATGCAAAAATTAAATATTGAACGATGCAGCATCATTTAACATACCAAAATTAGGGCTCGAGTTACTCAATGGTTACGAAAATAAAAATAAACACCCAAGTAGGAAAATAATGCATAATATTAAAGAGTAAATGAAAAATTGATTCACGGCTTTTCATAGACCGTGCAATTATAGAATATTTTTCAAGTTAAAGGCAGTCATTTTATTTTCTTAAATGTTTTCTTCTTTTAGACCGTGTTTAATATAATTTCTTGAAGTTTAAGGACATTTTTTTCCAAATAACTAAAAATTATATAAATGTTCTAAGAAACGCAGGTATTATTTTATAAAAACTTTACTGAAGGTGTTTAAAATATATACTGTATAAACAAAACTGTATTTTCATAAAAACTGAGCGCTTTCGAGCAAACACTCTCTCATCATGAAGGTTATAAACAAACACAGAAATTTTGTGTCGGTACATACTTCCTTTTTTAGTCACCCAAGTGATCTATATACATATGTGTGATTTCGTTTATCAAGTGTCGTTTCTAATTTTTGCGATCTTTATTCTTTCGGATTTATTAATAAATAGCATATTCTGATGAATCTTATTAGAGTAATTAACTGTAAAAGTCCTCAAAGGTTCATTATCCATTCTATGATTTAACAACGTTGTTCAGAATAAGTCGAATTCCTTAAAACAGAAGTGAAACTGGACCTGTGATGTTGTAATGAAGACTGTAACCTCATTTTTAATGAATAGGTTTTTTTTTTTTTTTTTTTTTTTTTTTTTTTTTTTTTTTTGCCGTTTTCAGTTATTTATTGTGTTTAAAATCAGAAAAAAGATTTAAGCTGTTTCATGTTTGTAATTGGGAGCTTAAATATGAGACAAGTGGAAAAATCCACTTAAATCTGAGGTTAAATTGCATAAGCACAATTTGGCACATACGCCATTTTATTCTTTTTAGGTATGGACCATGTTCTTAAGAATTTTAAATCTTAAATACACATATTACATATACCCTTGAAAAGGTGGGTATTTTCTTAAGCTTCTACCTTTCATGGAGGGGTTGAAATTGTCCCAAGTGTGGGTATTTGACTGTACTTAGAAACAAATTTATATCTTTAAAATTCAAATGTTATTTTGTCTTTATTTTTTAATAATTATTTCATTTTAATGCAGTTTCTAAACTGGAAAAGTTTGAAATATCACATCTATCATAAAAGCGTTCGTGGATGTCAAATTATGGAAGAAAAAGAGCACAACAGCCAAAAGAGTACAACACATTTACATTTTTTATAATATTAAAAAGATGCGTATAGTATCCGGGTATATTATAAGTTGAATAAAGGTTTCGATTTATCGGTGCGAAGTTCGAAATTATCCCAAGTATGGGCACTGTACCTAAAAATAAATTTACTTCTTTAAAATGCAAATGTTATTTTGTCCTTATTGTTTAATAATTTCGGTATTTTGAGGCACTTTCTAAACTGAGTCAGTTTGAAATGTCATACCTATACTAAAAACGTTCGTATACATCAAATTAGGAAAAAAAAGTGCACAACAGCCAAAAGAGTACAACACATTTACATTTTTTTGTAATAATAAAAATCTCCATATAGTATCCGGGTATATTATAAGGTTTATAAAGGTTTTGATTTATCAGCTCGAAGTTCGAAATTATCCCAAGTATGGACACTGTACCTAAAAATAAATTTACTTCTTTAAAATATAAATGTTATTTTGTCGTTATTGTTTAATGATTTCAGTATTTTGAGGCACTTTCTAAGGTGAGTCATTTTGAAATATCATGCCTATAATAAAAGCGTTTGTGTATGTCAAATTATGAAAAATAAAGTACAGAACAACAAAAAAGATTACAACACCTTTACATTTTTTTTTGGTAATAACAAAAGATTGCATATAGTATATGGGTATATTATGAGTTTCATAAATGGGTTGATTTATCGGTGCAAAGTTCGAAACTGTCCCGGGTATGGGCATTTGACTGTACCTAAAAATAAAATGTAAATATTATTTTGTGCTTATTGTTTAATAATTTTGGTATTTTGAGGCAGTTTCTAAACTGAGTAATTTTGAAATGTCACACCTATTGTAAAAGCGTTCGTGCATGTCAAATTATGGAAGAAAAAAAGCACAACCAGAAAAAGAGTACATCACATTTACTTTTTTTTTTTTGTAATAAAAGAATATATATAATATCGGGGTATATTGTAAATTTCTAATTTAACATAAATGTATTTCATTTTTAAATGAATTTTCAAGTTCGATTTCGTTTATTTATTTAGTTTCAGTATAATTTTTCTTAAATATAATCGGTGGAAAAGACTATATATTTTTCCGTTCCTAGTACGTGAAGAATCAGTTTTAAAACTAAAAGAATCGCACTTTGATTTAATTCATTAATATCTATTATTAATTAATTGATATATTATTACTATTTACTAGTAATTATTATTAATAATTATTACTAATAAATTATTAATAACTATTAATATTTACAAATATTATTAATAGTTATATTAATAATTAATTGATTTATATTTATTAATATATTTATGCTCAGTCCTTCTTAATCAACACTAAAAATATGTTAAAATAAAAGTGAAATTATAGAATTTACAGTAAAAGACATGCGTATTCGTGTCTAAAAAATTACTTTTTAAGTAAATAAATGAATAATAATTTCAAAAAGAAGCAAATAAAAATAAAAATATAGCAAATATTATTATAATATAATTATTATATATAAATATTAAATTAGCTTTTCAAGTTAGTGCTAATAAGGTTTTCTTTTCAATTAACACGCAGTTCTCTGAAAAAAAATTCATCAAATCCATTTCATTGATTTAATATTTTGAGAATTTAAAAAAAAAAAAAAAAAAAAAAGAAAGAAAGAAAGAAAAAAAAAAGAAAAAAAGAAAAAAAAAAAAAAGATTTGGCTTTCTGAATTTCTGCATGATTTTTTCCCCCGAAAGAAACGACTTTTATTCTGTTTATCTTTTTTAACACATTTCTAACTACATGAAATGTTAGAATTTAATGCAAGGAATATATCATTAATATATATTTTATAAATTATCTTTCTAATCTGGCTTGAAATTTATTTTGCATCTAATACCACGTTGTTGTCAGAAAAGTAGAAAAAGGTTTAACTTTTCCTTTCATTAATTTATTATTTTAAGTTACTTTAGAAGCAAAAAACTGGAATTCATTATATTTTTCTCGAAGACATAATTTGAAAAGAAACTACCGACATTTCATTTATCTTCATTAATATATTTCGTTTTAACACTTTTTTGGTAAAAATTACATAAAATATTAGAATTTTATACTGAAAGTATATAATTCATACATATTTATCTGTAAAAATGTTACACCTTCAGGAGAAAAATAAATAAAACATGATTATAAATGAACATTTAAATCCAGTCACAGATTTTTAAAAAAATAATAGTTTGCTGTTTACACTGAAGTATAAAATGCTAAACTTTTGTCATCCTTTGTTTTAACAACTTGAGATTTTTTTAGAAATAAAACACCTGATTTAGTGGATTTCTACACAAAGATGGGATTTTAGAAAGAAAAGAGTTATTCTTTCATTTGTCATTAATGTATTTCATGCTAAGTCTTTTGTATTCAACACTATGTGAAATACTGTATTTTAATGTACAATATAGGAAATTCATAAGCTGTATGTGTGAGATGCATGATTAAATTTCAAGCACAAAATAAATAAAACATGAAAAATAAATGTTCTTCTGAAGGTAGTATTATAAAGTTTTTCTTTCTGATTTAATAATATGCTGTTTCCGGAAAGAAAGATAAAGTTAATCCTTTGTCCTCATTTGTTTTTATATTTTAAGATAATTTCAAAAGCGAAATTTCTGATTACATCTATCTTGGTTCTCTTTTTTTCATAATCAAATACTAAAATTTTTGATATTTATGTTTTATGTCATTAAATTTGACATATTTTGTGATTTTAAATAAATGTTTTCAAAACTACAGGTATTGTGAGAACTTATTTTTTTAACATAACAAATATATAAATTTGTTTTATAAATATAGTTCTGTTACATAGAACATTCAGAAATATAGTTCTATAGTTCGTATAACTATCGCAAATAAAAATATAACATACGCATATGTTACAAAAACAGTAAAACATGTTATTTTCTAATTTTTAATTTATTATATTTAATAATTCTGGAATACTGTTTATATAAAACAGAAAGCCTGGCTGCAATAAATTTGATAGAAAGAAGGTAAAATATATGTATGATGCCTACTAATACTAATAATCGTTAATGCAATTTAATAAAGAAAAATTCAATGTTATCAAATTCTTTACAATAGTAACTTTTATTATTTTATTATTATTTATTTATTACAATACTTTTTATTTTTCAGCATACTGTCATGCAATACTTAAGAAAAGGGTCACGTGATTTAATTTTAAATAAAGGCGTCAAAATACGAAATTTTAATTTTGGAACATCAATATTTTTCCGATATTTTTCTCATTTCAGTTCTTTACAAAATAAAAAAGACTATTACAGCGATAAAAATAGAAATGTTGTTTCTTTTTCCTCTAATAAAATAAAATACGAAACTGATATTAAATTACTAGATTAATTCGCTTAATAAACTTTCTATAAGGTTATACATTATTCTAAATAAAATTTTTGCAACAAAGATTTTTGATTCTATAATCGAAGTTTGAATACAATTTATATTTGCATTGATATTTTTTCATGAAGTTTCTTTATAATGATATTTATATTTAAAATGAAGTCTAACATTACACTGACAGCAAATTGTGCGTAACTTTTATGTTTTCTCTATCCTCCCTCCTTTAAAATGTTTGAAAATTATCCTATTTGGAACTTTTTCACATTTTCTCCTTTCGAATAGAATTAGATATCAGCTGTTGCAACTATATATCCTTGTCATCTATTCGACACTATTATTTATGCTCCATTAGAAACGGAAATAAATCATGATTTAGGTAATAAAGAGAAAACATAACATAGAGGCTCATTTTTCGCTGTTTCAAAACAGTTTTTTTATAACTATTATATACAATGAATAATGGACTAAGTTTGAAAAAAATAGTAGAATTTATATTTTTATGTAACATGTGTCATTGTACCCAGAAATATTTTTACTTTGTATTTCAACAAAGCAGGCAAAAAATATATTTATTTTTTTCCACATATGTAAAATAAAGAACAGATTTCTCATTTTACTACTAATTATACCGGGTGTCCCAAAAAGGACTGACTGATTTTAAAATTCAATAACTTGCAAACGGTGACAGAAATTTAAAAAATTCTTGCAGGAGGGTTATGCATAAGGTCAAAAGTTTTATTACAGTGATTTTCGATTTTAGTTCGAATTATAAACAATAGATGGCGCTGTAAGCAATAGTCGCTAAATACAGGCTCGATTTCTGGTCCTTTCTCTTGTTCCATGCTGAAAAAGGAGATGGAAATGTATTATCCGGGCCACGAAGTACCAAAAATCGAGCCTGAATTCAGCGTCTATTGATCGCAGCGCCATCTATTGTTTGTAATTCGAACTAAAATTGAAAATCACTGTAAAAAAACTTTTGACCTTATGCATAACCCTCCTGCAAGAATTTTTTAAATATCTGTCACCGTTTGCAAGTTATTGAATTTTAAAATCAGTCAGTCCTTTTTGGGACACCCGGTAGATTGTTTGCTTAAATCTATACATTACTATCAATATTTTAATTCAATTGTTTTTATATTAAATATCTAATACAAGTTAATGATAGAGGGATGAGAAAATTTTGCAAAAAAAAAAATCGGTAATTACAATCAGTCGCGTTACATACAATCATTTATTACTACAATTTTTAATTGTAAAACTGGCGAGATTTTTATCGACAGATACGATAGAATGTTTTACAACGTATCCATTAAATTTTAATTACATGCATGTGCATACCATATTTAGTACATTCTCATATAAATGCAAATAAAATTTTGATTCTTTGCTTTATACTTAAATACTTTTATTTTTAAATACACTTGTTAATACAATAATATAATTTAAAGAAAAAATGTAAAGTTCTTTCCTTATTCGGTAATCTCTATGTTGATTATACTACATTAATGATATTTTTTGTATTTTCGGTGTACTCAACAGTTACTTCTGTTTACGCAATTATCTAATTATCTCTCCATATATTTCTCTTGCGTGGCGCTAAAATAAGGCTGAATTTGTATTTTGCCGTTTGGCAACAGCAGCAGTAACACAATTAATTTGGACTTATTACATTTCACAATCCGAGCGTGATTTCACTATTTAAATTCGCATCATTTTTAAAAGGAAATTTTCAATAGTTTTCATAAAATGTAAACATGTTAATATGATTCCGTTTAATTATGCACTCATCGCGTAAGAGCAGAACACAGATTATTTATTGAGAAATAATATTAATAATTTGAGTAAATAAAATAATAGTGAATAATATTTTATAGTAAGGAATATGGAAAACGAAATGTTTCCGATGAAGATAATGACTTCATTCGGAAAACAAAAGATGCATTTTCATCCATGAATTAAAATATTTTACTATATCTGTGTCAGTGATGACGTCATATTCGTGATCCTTATTCGTACACATAAATAGGCTGGATTCTTCCTATTTATTTAATGACCCTTGGTGTACATAAAATAAAATATCTCTGAAAAATACAGAACTTCCAATTAATCAAAATGAATATTTAATGAAATCAGGAATTTTAAAACAATTGCTTAAATGACTCTTTAATCTCGAAAGGGAGGAATGGTTCTGATGGTGACTATGATGTTATATTTGAATGAAAGGATCCATTCTGATATGGACTGCAAAGGTATCATGGTACGCGGTAGACTTGTTTCAAACAAGCAACCGATGTCGGGGAAAGTTTTCCATAGTGTGAAGGAGTTACCTCTAAGAAAAATGCCCAGAACAAGCCAGGGAATGCGCAGGAACGATTTGTTTAGGAACTGCTAATGACGTCATAGTTTTAGAGTCTATATGAAACTGAAATATTTTATTACGATTTTATCATTATGACGTCATATTCACTGGCCTTTACATCTAATTTAGCAAATTAAAATTCAGAGCAGGAGCTCTTTTTATACACAGTACGATCTTTTGGAAGATGTAAGAATAGCAATGGTCATTGATTCGTTTTACGGTCGCATGATGCATTCAGAAAATCAGTTTTTTGATAAAAAGTTTCTTTTAGACACATCAGAAAATTTCTTTACGTTTTGTTAGTTTGACAAGTGTCTGAGAGATATTGTATTTTTAACGTCGAACAAACTTTAGATAGTATTTATTAATTTATATTGAACTATCTTGGTATCAGGTAGCGTTTTTCCAAGAGTTTTTCGAAAGAAATTTAAACCTTTCTGTACGGTATTATGCGCAATAAGTTTTTAATTAATTTTGTGTTCCAAAGTAATTTTTTTCACTTAATTAATTTACATATCAAAAATTGGTAAATTTCATAATGTTAAAATGATTTATGCCTATTGGTAGCGCCAATTAAATACATTTTTAAATGTGATTTCAACGAAGTTTTCAATCACTGTTTTTTTACGTTAATTTTTTTTTATTTTATAAGTTGAAAGGATTTATGATAGTACTCATTATGGCTAGAGATGCTGCAAAAAGTATCGAGCAAGCAAAGCGAGCTAGGAACGCGTAGCGGTTCCAATGTAAATTGTGTCGCAATTGAGCAATACTGAGCAGGGGTGCAGAACCCCTAGTGTATTATTAAAAGAATGAGCTGATTTAACTCTTTGAAGTTTTTTGTGCTTTATTATTTATATTTGATGCCGAAATTTAAAATGGCAGTATGATAGTTTGATCCCACAAATAAATTATTTTACTGAAATTAGGAGATTTGAGTTTATTGTTGTCAAATATTATAAATAATAATCTTACGTATACACGTTATAGAATAAATAAATACATTTTCCAGATAAGTTGTGCAGAACCTTTTGTCGAAGTGCTAATTTAGACCGAAAAGAGTGAAAAAAAATTTTTTTTTTTCAAAATGAAAGCTGCGAAGTGCCTAGATTAAAAATATTTTAACCATAATGTTTAAAAAATGCACCAATCTTCAAGTATGCAAAATATTATTCCTTACAATATTTTCAAATACAGGAAAAGAATTTCTTTAGTCTGTCAGCAGTTACTACAGTGAAGTAGAAAGTAAAATTAATGAATCTGGAATTCAACTTTTAATTTGGAAAGTAGGAAGGAACAAGGAAATGATCATCAGTCGCTATTTTTTAAATGTCAGTATTTCAGTTTTAAAAATGGAAACATGCCGCACATTTCTATGTTAGAAATGATATTATTCGATGAAAAGAGAGTGGCAAGATGAGTAATTTCGAAAACAGAATTATGTTTCATTTTTATTTAACTTAGATTTAGAGAAGAATTTCCTGCAGTAAATAAAAATTTGCTACATAAATTCCAATCTATATTACAAAATTTCACTCAATACTATTTGGACGGGAAATGAAAGTAGCTGAATGAGGCAGAAACTAATATTCCTGGAATTATTCCTTTCAAAAATGATATAACTGTTTTAGAAAATCATTGTTATGTATTTTTACATACTTTCTTTTAACTTACAATTATGTTCGTAATATGGGAGTGGGATCTTGTGACTCATTATCACCCACTTCCTGTTGACATAGAGTTTGAAATTTGGATTATAAATGTATTCCTGAGGGCAATACATGAATTGGACATTGATTTTTAAAAATTCGGTACCGAAGGGGGGGGGGGGGTGGAGTGAATGGGCGCAAATTCAAAATGTTAAAAAATCACCATATCTCATGAAGCAATTCAAATAAAATATTGAAATTTGACATGCCTATAGTATAACTAAAATTGGTAAACAAGTCTTTGGGAAGTTTTCAAAATTCGACACCAAAGACAAACTAAGGGGGAGCCTTTTGCCAAGCGCCCTCCGTTTTCAAAAGACATCGCAAAAACATTAATTAAGGTTAACACTACTTAAACTTAATAGTTACTCAATTATACTTTGATTTTCTATAGAGAAATCAGTATCAGCTTCAAGAATGAGTGTTTTTTGAAAAGTTCTAATGGCAGGGATACCACAATAGCACCAAATTTTGGCTAACTTGAAGAAGTATGGCCAAATTTCTCGACAAGTATTAATTGCCATATATAAAGCCAAATTGGCGACAGCTGGCTAATTTGGCGAAATTCCCGTTTAAATCCATTGACAAACATTTCTGCCTTTTTGTGAATTTTAATGAAGTGTGTTTTTTAAAATTGTTTTACATTTATAATTACTTTACTAAGTTTGTCATATCGTTTATTCTAATAAACGTTCAAAATTATCAATTACACAGGTCTGCAACAAAAAAAAAAAAAAAAGAAGAAGTTTTTTCAGCTGCATGGGATATTTCGATTAATTTTATATTTTTTAGGGCATTGAATCCAAAAATAATGTCCATTTTCCCTCCATTACGTACAATATTTTTGCAAAACATGGGGAGTTTACATTAGAAAAGCACACCTGCGACGAAAAAAAAAAAATCAATATCTTATTGCAAGCGATTTATCACATTGTTAACTAAGCGTAGAAAAAACAGAGTGAAAAATGTCTAAGCCCGGAACCCTTGGAATAGCCCTCCAAGTGCTCTACCATTTAATCTACGTGGACGATACCCAGCTAAGCATCTCTCACTCACATATGTTGGTTAGGCTGCAGCTACAGCACAAGAATAGTCTTCATGAGCACGCAATCATGCGGCGAAACATGAGGCACAAACAAACCCAGCATCGATGAACATATCTATAATTTTAATTAATTTCCAGTAGTGAAATTACGCTTGAAATTATTGAAAAATTAATACGTGATTTATCACACTGCTAACTAAGCGTAGAACCAACAGAGTGAAAAATATCCAAGCCGGAAATTGAACCCAGAACCCTTGGAATAGCGCTCCAATTGCTCTACCATTTAAGCTACGAGGACGATACCCAGCTTAGTATCTCTCATTCACATATGCTGGTAAGGCTGTTTGATTCCCCGCTTGGACATTTTGCACTCTGCTAGTTCTACGCTCAGTTAGCGATGTGATAAATCACGCATTAATTATTCAATGATTTCAAGCGTAATTTCACTGCTAAAAATTAATTGAAAAAAAAATAACTAAAATTATATATGTGTTCATCGATGTTGGGTTTGTTTGTGTTTCGTGTTTCGCCGCAGGATTGTGTACTCATGAAGACTATTCCATCTTGTGCTGCAGTTGCAGTCTTACCAACATATGTAAGTGAGAGATGCTAAACTGAGTATCCTCCTCGTAGCTTAAATGGTAGAGCACTTGGAACGCTATTCCAAGGGTTCCGGGTTCGATTCCCGACTTGGACATTTTTCACTCCATTGGTTCTGCGCTTAGTTAACAATGTGATAAATCATGTATTAAATATTCAATAATTTCAAGCGTAATTTCGCTACTGAAAATTAATTAAAACTATATAATTTATTGCAAGTTTATTAGAAATTATAATTCAAGTTCCAAATTACATTTTCCTCCTTGCTTACACTTTGTATTTCAAGAGATTTGTGAATCGTAGTAGAAGCTTATGTCTGTCTTTACTGTTTTTGTTCGTTCGTCAAATTCCTCGCATTTTCCATTTGTATTTCTCTTGAGTGTCACGCTTAGAAATATGAAATTAACATATGGAATTATTAGATATGATTTTTTTTTTTTTTTTTTTTTTTTTTTTTACTCAAGAATAAGATACCAGATTTCAGGTTAAAAAGAGAAATTTAAACATTTAATTAAACTAAAAACACGAGTTTCGCTAGAAAACCTGACGTGATTGAATTTTTTAAGCATTTTTATCGGTTTCACAGTGAGTAAAAACGTACAAGAAATAGTCAATATATGGGATCATTATTGGATATGGTTTTTTTTTACTTAAGAATGAGATACCAGGTTTCAAGTTAGAAAAAAAAATTAAACAATTAAACTAAAAATATGAGTTTTGCAAGAAAACCTGACGTGATTGAATTTTTTAAATATTTTTATCGGTTTCAGTGAGTAAAAATCTACAAGAAACAGTCAATAAATCCTATATAGTTTTTTGGTTGCAGACCTGTGTTATTTTTATTGTTAAAAAATAGTTTTGTGATTTTAGTCTTATAATACAAATTTTTGTATGATACTTTATGAACTAGACAACCCATTTGATGTCAATCATTATTTTATATTTAAGACATCATGGCATAGAATAATAACAACTAATCGAAAATGGCAATACCAAAACTTTCTTCTGTCTCATATATTTAGCACTACTTCCTGAAAAAAACAGCATAGCTTCATCGGTTAGGTGATTTACACCAAAATCTAATGATCAACAACTTTTGTCAACTTTTAACTGAATCTGAAATAAAATCTGTGCATTAATTTTTGAGATAGAGTTATTGCAAAAATCCTAACAAATTCAGCATAGCAGCGTCATTTGATGAGCGATTTACACTAAAAACTAATTAGAATCAATTTATACCAGAGATTAATTCAATCTGAAGCTTAGTGAAAATTCATGCATTAGTTCCTGAAGTACAGATATTTCAAAAATCGTGAAAAATACAGCTATTTCAAAAATCGTGAAAAATACAGCATAGTTGCGGCACCTAGTGGGCGATTTACACCAGAAAATTAAACAACACTAATTTATATCAGGTATTGAAAATTCGTGCACTACTTCTTGAGATAGAGCTATTGCGATAATCATAAATAATACAGCATAGCTTCGACAACTGTACGGCGATTTTCACCCAAAAAGTAATCAGTACCGAATTATATCAAGAACTAACTGAATCTTAAGTTTTATGAAAATCCGTGCATTAGTTCTTTAGGTATAGCTATTGCGGAAATCGTGAAAAATGCAGTATAGCAGCGCCACCTGTTGGACGATTTACACCAAAAGATATCAGCACCAGTTTATATCAAGGTCTAACTAAATCTTAAGAAAATTAAAAGAAGTAAAGAGAGAAATAAAACTTAAGAAAAATTATTTACATTTTTACTCTGATTTATTTCTGTTATTTCTGCTGATTCACACAAATTATGTCTCCATTTCAGCTTTTTATCCTTAGAAAATCATTATTCTAGATCACAGAGCCAGGCAATCTGAATAAAAAAAAAAGCATACATCACCATAAAAGAAAATTCAATGTTTGACTAAAAGTGAACAGAATGTTTGTTTACTTTAGGTTTTTAATTATATTGGTGATAGCTTAGTATATGTGCCGCCGTCTATAATACATTTTTGGATTAATTTCCTGTATTTGCTTAAAAAGTACTTTCTACCTCGAAAAGTATTTTCCTCCAATGCGCAATTTCATGCGCCAAATACTTGATTATTTATTGACTTTCAAAATTTCAAGGAGTTTTGGCGAACCCAGTGTAATGCGATCTGAATAATATAAATCTTATTTGTAAACAGAAATATCGCATTATAAAGAACAATAAAGTAATAATGAGATAATCTTTTCCTATTTCTATACCATCATTATTATATTATTGCTTTATGGTCAAAGTTATTTTCTTCACGTTTTCATAACTGTTTTTTATAGCGGCATTTGATGAGCAAAGCTATGTTCATTTCATCATTTACCGCAAACATTATCTCTTTCACCATTGTTATTAGTTTATTAGGGGATTAATATTTGATGAGTTGGATGAATGATAAAAACACGTGACAAAAACTTTCGTTCATACTTTTGCGAATGTACAGAGCACATAATAAAACTCATTTCCGAAACTATATAAGCTGCATAATATAAATGAAGTTTTGATTACCTTTTTTCATATCATCTTTTCATATAACAGTTAATATAGTTTATTAAAATTATATTTATGAACAAAATCATTACATGTGAAATTAATTTATCCAAAACATAACTTATATTTAAATTTTAATAAGTTAATTTTCATTATTCCATTTAAAGAGAAAACAATTAAACAAAACGATGGATTTTGTTAACACACTTACGACACATTAAAATTTAAATTCTATTATTACCAGAGTTGGCGTCAAGCTTTGTAACGTATTTAGTTTCATGTTCATAGTGTTTTTCATTTTTTTAAATGAGCGGAGAGAGAGTCTTTGGGTATAGATCGAAAAAAAAAAGTTTAAATGCTTTTGTTTCACGTGTGAAACTCAGAATACAGTGGATTATATCAGATATAGTAAATTACTACCAAATATCCTAATCTATTTATATATCAATAAATTTTTGTTTTAAGTAACCAAATTCTATAAAGATATCTCCTGTATTAAAAATAAATAAATAAATAAATAAATATGCGTTGAAGTGTGATGTTATATGTATCAAAAAGATGTCATTCGTAAAAACAAAAGTTCCAATATTTCCTTCTTATCTCATACTACAGTCGACTTTCAGATTAAATCATTTCATTTTTATCGTAATAAAAGTATTATCCTGATTCAATGTAAGCTTGAAATTGAAGTTTGTCAACTTTTTCTAAGAGATCAAATGCTATTTTGCCTTTTAATGTTTTTTTCTTCTTTATTTTGTTTGTTAATAAATTATTTGTAACTAAAATATAATCCAATTAAAAATTTCAGATTAGGGGATGTGATAGAGATTTTTAATTTACACTCCATATGTCCACGAAACTAAATGGTAATATCTAATGGCAGTAAATTCTCTGTAACTCGCTGCTTCACGGTATGCCAAACGTATATCGATTTAAACAACATGTTGAGATAAGAAATTATATTTAAATCGGAACAAAAATGATTTATATGTTGTAACCTGTAGTATTAAATTTCTCTAATCTGTTAATAAAAGTAAAAATATTAAAAGAAATGAAAAATATGTTAGTCAGCATTTCTTTCATAAAAAAAAAATCATGCAATTTTCTTTATGCGGCCGTTTTAAAAGATCTCAGAAAATAATTCTCATTGAATAATTTACACATTGATTCAATGTTCAACACATCATTATGAGGATCGAAATCTTGTGGTACACTTGTATATTCTGTCATTGTTTCCATGATTCAATCGTTATTAGTTAAAACGTGCAATTTTATTTAATTTTTTCCATTATCTTAAAAAAAAAACGATTTTTTAAAAAGTTGTTTTTAAATTTACCGGTAGTTCATTACCCAAACTTTGTGTGAAATCAATCCTTTATAACGCTTTTTCTTCCTACTAAATTCAAATAAAAATCTTTGCTTTAATTAATAGCAGGTTTCGGCTATTAAATACGCCAAAGGTTTTTATTTAGAAATATTTAAATTTATACTAATTAAAAAACGCTCAAAAGTCAGTTGTCATGCTAACATAATTGTGACCGGTCAGCAATGTATTAATATTACTATAAAATTTTATAAGTAACAATATAAAGAAAAAGCTTAGGTATTTTACATAAGAACAGTTAAAAAGATGCATTTAATCTTCAGTTTATCTCCGTTTAAATAAAAATAGATATTTTGCATATTTTGCATTGTGCAATATAAGTGGGTTCCTAGACAAAACTGTATCGAAATGTTTGATTCAAATATTACAAAATCTTTACATTGATTCAAGTTCAATTATCCCGATTTTCCTAAATCTTTATACATTTAGATTTCCTTAATGACTCTCCATTACTAAACTATTTCTCTTAATATCTCTTAAATTCCTTCGCTACAATCTGACAAGATATATATCTATCGGAAATTAAGGCGAATAATGAGATCTTCTGTAGAAGATCTATTCCAGTGATTTGAATGAGATAAAATTCATTAATTGTATCACGATAAGCATCGATAATTTCAAGAACTCGGATTTAAATTCAGCGCCTTGAATAGCAAAGTTGTTTGATAATTTTGCTATAATGATTTCACATAAATTTTATTAATACTTTGGACTTTTCTACATCTACTTCGCTTATTGATTTAATAAATTTTTTGTTGTACAAAAATTTAAATGTTTAAACACAGTATCATAGGAGGGAAAACTAGGGCACTAACTGCTAGACATCTTTTGTGTTATTTACTAAAATTAGCTCAAAACAGCAAGAAAAAAGCTTATGTGTATAAGTTTACTGAACGAATTTAAGTTTCATATCACGTAATGAAAACATGTCTTGCAAATATTTTTTCAGATATGGATATTTATTAATTATTATTTAAAGTTTTTGAATAACTGAATAAAATGTATTTAAATTTATTAAAATAAATATTTAAGAATTTCTTTATATTTTCAGTCGTTTAAAAAAATGTCCTGCCAGCCTGTGCCGAACAAAAAAGTTCACTTTCTTATTCCTTGGTTTTAGTAAGTCAGCTAAATTTACTAAAGAACACAAATCTAAAATGCGTGGAACCCAAAGATAGAAGACATTGATATTTCGTCAATACTGAATTTGAATGAGAATTTCGAAAAACTAGTGATCTATTGTCAGTTTTGCTCTATGTGTGGAATATATTTTGATTTGATTGTTTAAGTGATATTTCGCTAAGTATCTGCAAGAAATTGTCGTCAGACTTATTTCAGTATCTAGTTTTAATCATATGAGTGTAGAAACAATGGTTACTGTAATCTAAGGAAACTTGCGAGTTACCACAGTTGTCAAAACTCATAAATTAAAACCGATTCTGGAAAAACTTTTAATCAGGAGTCTTGTTTTAAAATGGCGGTAAAACAATAATTTTAAACTTCAGGGAGGAAAAGATAGCTCAAACGGTATGTCAGCTATTTCTTAAGGCAAGGGAGTAACAAATGCTCTCAAATTGTTGAAAGAAGTTCTAACACTTAAGGAAGAAAAATTAGATTTCTAATTTTTTATATATTTCTTACCTAAAAAAAAAACAGAAAAAGAATAATCGCTTTCACATTTCTTTTACTTCTATATTATTTAATTCTTTCTTTCGGATTTTTAAAAATTCTAAACAATTAAAAAAAAAAAAAAAAAAAAAAAAAAAAAAAAAAAAAAAAACTATTCAAAATGCAAAAAGAAAGACTGACAAACAACTTCGTTGTTTTAACACATTAATTCCGTAAATATGCGGTTCTTTTTAAATATGTACTCCGCCCCTCATTGTTATTTTACAAGGGTACTACACCGATTACCATTATGATAGTTATTAATTTATAACATAAACGTCAGGTCAAAATATTTAATAATATAAGGGTCATTATATTTAAGTTCAGACGTTCAGAGTCTTTAGTAACATAATATAGTGTCTAATTTGTGTGAAATTCTGGCGCAAAAGTTGTTAACGCAAAAATGAGCGTTCAAGGAGAAAAGTTGTCATGTGAAAATGTTCCGCTATTAGTATAAAGCAGACTTATATGAATGTCATGATATTCTTTTGTAATAATAATTTGTGTGTTCTAGTAAATAATCCCCAAGAACTGATAGATAATGTTTTCTCCAGTACAAATAATATGAGCTCTTATAGCAATATTATCAACTACTAATGTAGAAAAAAATAAAGTTAATACTGTCTTTTGCAACAATTACAATGCCCAAACAAGAAATTCCTATTAAAAGACACAATACTGAAGAGCGAATAAAAAATAAATCTGACATCCTTTTAAAATTCTTTACAATATACTCCTGTGGTTTCATTGAAAAAATTAGTCTTAAAGTAGGTTATCCAATCATATCACTACGAAATCCAAGCCGAAACATAAAATTATACACTACGAAATATAAAATTATGATATGGAAGACTGTGATCGCAAAATAAAGGGCACAAAAAGTTTTTATTGCGGAACTCTAGAAACGGAGAAGCTGTTTCGATATCACGCGTATCATTTAGTAAAATATGCAAAATAAAATAAATGATAAAGTTGAATTTACAGCTATAATAAAATAGGATATTTCCAAAATTGCATTATTATGGAGTAATTTCCTTTCATATCTGCTTTCAAAGTTTGGTTTACGGTATATATATATATATATATATATATATATATATATATATATATACTAGCAGATCTACCCGGCTTCGCTCGTGTCAATAATAAGGGTCCTCCCGGGTAAAATACATTAAAATGAAATAATACGGCAATGACAATAACTGAGATTGGTGCATTCCCATCCATGAATCGTTAAAAAGACCAATAAGAAATAGAAGTAAAATAGTCTTAATTGCGTCTACTATTAACTATACCATAATAATATATATTCCAAATAAATGTCAAAACATATATTAAATTACAATTACTTGCTTAAAAGACGTCATTTCAATCAAACAAACACATTAAAAATATTAAAAATTTACATGTTTCGACTCTTTTATTGAGTCATCTTCAGAATATACAAAAAGGCTACAAACACAATGCCAATTGTGACATTATACTGATAATGGCAACGACCTAACCCATAAATTTTGCCTTTACTGAAATTTTTCTTAACTTATGAACATCATACAATTTCGTTTTTCACAATGTCGAATAGAAAAAAGTTCTTTCAAATGAAATTTATTTGTAAATTGTATCTCAATTTTTTCATTTGAATGGATTTTAAAGTAATTTTTAATCATGGATATATTTTAATTTGCATGCAGCCAGGAATGAGTTTTCCGCGTTTTTGCACACCAGTATTTTGTTAGAGAAAATGATATTTCATTTAATCGGAACACTCTTAAAATCTCATTCTTGTTGCTTATAACTTGGGTTCTTCTGAAATAATTTTAATTCAACTTGCAATATTAGTTTTTCAGTTAAGGTTTTGATGCGTAACATTGTTATACGCTGATTAGTCATAGAATTATAGCCGAAAGTTCCATAATCATGTGGTAACCGATTATGAAAGATTAGTCTTTTTTGAAATTCTGAATGGATTTCATTGGAACTTGTATTGTTTGTTAGATAATATTACACGGGTGTTTTAAAAATATTGCATCTAGTTTTACGCTGCTTTGTTATAAAATTATACAAGAAAGTTCAATAGTCAAGTGAGCCCGATTATAAAAGTTTAGCCATTTTGAAAAGTTCTACTGGACAGAATTTGATGAAATTTGCACTATTAAATTGCACACAAATTTCTGGAATACTTTTAGTATATAACATTTTGTTGTACATGCTTTGTTATAGAATTAGCTGAAATGTTCTATAATCAGACGAAACCAATTCTGAATGATTAGCCTTTTAAAAAAGTTCTTAGACCAAATCCTGCTGCAAATGATCAACTAAAAAGTTAGGCCCTTAACAGCCGAAATTTTGTCTTACACATTAGAAAATATAATAGCGCAGTGATGATCGTATCGTTTTCAGCCATACGGAAGGACATTTGATATAAAGATACATATTGCTTTAAAATGGAAGATCAAATTCACCCATATATTTCCTTTAATTCAACATTTGTTCGGAGAATTTGTCCGCAGCGGGAGAAATGTGCTACTCAGATAAATCAGTGATCGCTAAAACGAAAATACCCAAAATTTCCTGATAGTTGTTGAGGAATCTAACAAATATACTAAGGGTTACAAATATATTCGTGTTTCAAACTAAAAACGATTTTTATTCACGTTCTATTAACGGGCAGTATATCAGGCATCTTTAACACATGTATACAAAGTTTCATTGCCGATAATTTTTAAATGAAAACTCATATTTCCATTCATAAAATCCAAATCCGCAGCCGTGTTCAATCGCAATGTCAGTCATGAAATTTTGTTTAAAAAAGAAAAAAAACTTACCCTAAAAAATAGTAGCTATGTTATAATTTCTATTTAATATAAATCGTAGAAAAATCGTATTTTATATAACAGTATTTGATATAAATCGTAAAACGTTATCACTGCATTTCAGGTATTAAAACATTTATCTGAATGATATATTTAAAGATACAGCATTTCACAGAAATAGGAAATAAACTGCAGCAGCCGGTTTTAAGAACCAGTTTGAAATCATATTGACGACATTGACGTCATATCTAGCAAACTATTTTTTTTTTTACTATTATCTTTTCCTGAATTGATTTCTTGATATTGAAACGAATTCATTAAATTACATTTTCTAACTTCAGAAACATCCAACTAAGGTACTACGTCATTTTAAAACATGTTTAGTTAAAGTTTTTAGATAAATAAATGAAAAATGTGCATTTTCTTCTTTGAATGATGTCAATTTCAAAAATAGCAAAAATATAGTGAGACAATCATAATTTTTATTCGCTTAAAAAACAAAGAGCTTGAGTTATCATTTTTTGTTAATTATTGAGCAATTTTTTAGATGTGTGACAACAGGAAAGAAACGATAGAATTTGAAAATTTAAAATGAGATATTTCAGTAATGTTAAATTATGGAAAGTGGTAGAAAAAAGGGATAAATAGTGGTATGATGATATTTTAAATTAGACAGTGATCTTTTCCACGTACTGAAACGTACGTACATGAAGTTTCGTACAAATCGGTCAAAAAATGAAGATTTGTATAAAGGACATACATACAGAGAACGGTTTATATATATATAGATTTTTAGATGTGTGGCAACAGGAAAGAAACGATAGAATTTGAAAATTTAAAAGGAGATATTTCTGTAATGTTAAATTATGGAAAGTGGTAGAAAAAAGGGATAAATAGTGGTCTGGTGATTTTTTTAACTAGACAGTGATCTTTTCCGCGTACTAAAACGTACGTACATGAAGTTTCGTGCAAATCGGTCAAAAACTGTTGATTTGTATAAAGGACATACATACAGAGAACGGCTTATATATATATATATATATATGATAGATTTTTAGATGTGTGGCAACAAGAAAGAAACGATAGAATTTGAAAATTTAAAATGAGATATTTCTGTAATGTTAAATTATGGAAAGTGGTAGAAAAAAGGGATAAATAGTGGTCTGATGATTTTTTTAATTAGACAGTGAACTTTTCCACGTACTAAAACGTACGTACATGAAATTTCGTGCAAATCGGTCAAAAACTGTTGATTTGTATAAAGGACATACATACAGAGAACGGCTTATATATATATATATAGATAGATAGATAGATTTTTAGATGTGTTGCAACAAGAAAGAAACGATAGAATTTGAAAATTTAAAATGAGGTATTTCTGTAATGTTAAATTATGGAAAGTGGTAGAAAAAAGGGATAAATAGTGGTCTGATGATTTTTTAAAGTAGACAGTGATCTTTTCCAAGTTCAAAAACATAGGTACATGAAGTTTTGTGCAAATAGGCCAAAAACTGAAGATTTGTATAAAGGACATACATACAGAGAACGGCTTTTATATATATAGATAGGGTAACTCTAGGATAGATGGCCCTAATTTTTAAAGATTGAAATAAAAATTCTTAGAATGGAATACTGATGTATATTTAAAACTCTTATACATATACTCATAATATTTTATGCAAAAAATAATTAAGTATTGAAAACAAAAAGTGTTATACAAAATTGAAATTTAATAGCAGATGGCAATCTCTCCTTAAAGCCGAGGAGAGATGGCCATCCAATACAAGAAAGAAAAAGTTAATTTAAATAGAAAGAAAAAAAAAAAACATTTTATATAGTTAATCGTGAAAAACATATAGCAATTTGTAAAGATGCAGTTACATGATGGAAAATGAGTGAAAAAATCTCGAATAAACAAAATTTGAAGTATAATTTCAATACTTCACTTTTCATAAAATCTTACCACATGCTTGGCAAAGGTCTTGATAATTTGTACACGTTTCATAGAACTACTTCAGGTACCATATCCATTTTATCCAGACATTCTTTTTGGATGTGATATTATATTGTTTTGCACAACCAACACAGTGATCCTAATCCAATTCAATTTACTCGGAAACTGTAGAATCTGATAGTTTAAATGTGTTTCGTTTTCTTTGCTACTGGAATTGCCGTGTTTTTTTTTCTCGCGTTAATTGTAGGTATATTACATTAATTTACTTTATTTATCAACTTTATCAGTTTCTGTTATGAAAGTTTCCGACGTTTTTTAGTATTTTCTGAAACAAATAAATCGTTAGGTCTTATTATATTATTATTAGTATTATTAAAATATTTATATTAGTTAAAATTTAAATAATTATGTCAATTAATATATTTATAAACGTAAACGTTATATACTTACTTTAAATTTAATTATATTTAGTTAAAATCATCACTAAGTATAATTTCGAAATATTGATTAAAGATAGCCAACTCTCCTCGATTTCATGTGGCCATCTCTCCTGAAATTGAAGGACTGATGATCGCCAAATTTAAAGCATCAGTAGCCATTGTACATCTTTGTTTTAGTCTTAGAGTAAAGATTAGATTATATACGTGCCTTAAAAGTCCACAAGATAAAAAATATACATAACGTACGTACTGCAAAACATTCAGATACATAAGTCAAAAAAATATTCAACCACCTATTTAATTTACATTAAAATTATACTTTTTATAATTGAAAAACACAACTGCACGTCGCAATAAATAAACTCGTTGAACTATTTCATACGAACAATGTTTATTTTGCAATCTATGATCAAGATTTGGAGATAGTTAGACTGGCCATCTCTCCTCTATGGCCATCTGCCCTAGAGTTACACTATTTAAGTATTGCGCGGCAGCGCAATACTTATTTATTTCCAGTGTCACTTCACAATGTTAATTTAACATGGAAAAGCCTATGGAGATCATAACTTTTTCATTTTTTCTTCCCACCTTTTTGTCCCTGATGCCACTCATTTTTTATTCTTTACTAATTCTAATGATATTATAAATTTAAAGTGTAAAAACGTTTGCCTGACGTCAGGGTCAAAACGACTGGTAAAATGCCTTTGCATTTGGGTGAATTATAACCCAGAAAGAAACATGGGACAATTTGTTTTCACACTATTCAAATATTTTTCTTAATAATTCCAATTTTCGCTTTTTTCATTGAAAATCAATGGACATTTTTCATAGAAAATGTAACATTTTTACTTCATTGTTGCAAAAATTTCAAAAGCCGTAATAATAATTTATTTCTTTTTAGTTGAAAGAAATTCACGTGAAATATTAAATTGAGCTAGTTTTTTTTTTCAAAAATTAAAAAGGTGAATATGGCGTCATAGTGGAAATAAAAAGGATATTTTCAGAATAAGTTTTTGCTTTGGTCAAGTTTATATTTTAGTAAAAAGTTTCTAATGCATAGCTATTTTTACGCAAGGTAGCGAACGTACTGGGGAATTACATAACTTAATTTTTAAAATGTATTTTTTTCCGAGAAGAGAACTATTTATACCCCAAGTTAAACTTAGGTAATAATTTTATGATGGTATTAAATCACCCCTTGGGAGAGAATAGGGTTTAAAAATTTAAGTAAAACTTTCATTTTTTTTATTTTTTACTGTATCACAGCTATAATATTGTTAAATATTAGCAGTAAGGATTCAACACAATTTACATTTACATTCATAGCGCTCCTGAGTGGAAAATAGGGTATCTAAATTTAAATTAAGTTAATTTTTTATGTTTTGATTATAGATTTTTTACGTTCAGATAGGAAGTTTTTGTCCAAACTACCACAACCTGCATTACTACAGTGGTGAAACATTTGAATTACACATTGGTAAACTGCATCCCACACTGTGATGCAATACCGCATACATCAACGCTTGATGATGATACTCTACATTAATTTTGAAATGCGTTCGTCTGAGTGCAGCAGTCATTAAAAAAACTTGACATATTAAACAAAAACATAATTTGAAGAACAAATTGAAAAAACAAAATTTATTTCCTATATTGTTTAAGCCCGAGAAGGGACAGATATTAAGACATTTCATTCAATTAGTTTTACATTTAATGTTAAATTTTTTGTAACAAATTAGTTAAGCCAATTGAAGATTAAAAAATAAAAATAAAATTCATACAATATGATACTTAAAACACCCTAATTTGATTCCGTTCAAATGAAATCGAAATAAATCTTAGACTTTTTTTTTAAGTTTTGCATTTTGCATGCATCTTATCATTTTATGCACAATTGTCATAAACATAATGCAAAATCTGCAATATAAATATTTTCAAATAAAAATGGAAGAAGTCTAAGATTTATTTCGATTTCATTTAAACGGAATCTAATTTTATAGGGTGTTTTATGTATCATATTGTATGAATTTTATTTTTATTTTTTAAATTGGCTTAACTAATTTGTTACAAAAATTTAACATTAAATGTAAAACTAATTGAATGAAATGTCTTAATATATGTCCCTTCTCGGGCTTAAACAATGTAGGAAATAAATTTTGTTTTTTTAAATTTGTTCTTCAAATTATGTTTTTGTTTAATATTATATAGGTTCGATCGGTTTTCTAATTGATTTTAAGCAGAAATTTCGGGTTCGGGTTGGATATTATCAGAACCGTACCGGGCTTTTCATTTGGATAACAAAATAGCGTTGCCACAATATCTTGAAATTAAGAAACAATTCTTAGTTTCTCTCTTGCTGATAAGAATTATATTTTATAGTACAAATGTGTTTTTAATCACATTTTAGCGTTATAATTAGTTTGGGCTGTTTAAAAATTTGTTTCCGTTTTACACTCAATTTTTAAACTTAACTTGGATAAGATGAAATTTTCTAATCATCTTTCTCTCCACTTCCTGATAGGCTAGAATTATAAAAAAAATCTCTACACAGGTCTGTTTCCGATGGTAATAGAACATTTAAATATTTTTAGAACTTGAATATAAATTAATAAATAATTACAAGGCTTTTTTTCCGTTAGACGAGCGCAGATGATAAATCCCCAAAATATCGCTGTAGTTACGTCTGTCTACGAGCTCCAAAAACTATACAATTAATTTAAGCGCTACATCATTCACGCCAAAATATGCTACCGGGATATGAACCTAAACTCAGTGAAATATTTTAAACACTGAGAAGTAGAAAATATAAATAAAAAATAAAAAGCGTAAAAAACTTTTTTTTAAATACAAATATATTTCAATAATGATACATAAAATAGGGGAAATAAAACCAATTTTCTTTTTCTAGAAATTAAAAAAGAAACTAATGCCATAATTCCACTGAAAATTCAATTCCGTTAACAATTACATTGCTTCTTGTGCTCAATTTCATTTCTCATCTGTGTGAAATTCAAAATAAAGGTTTACAGAACATTTTTAGGATTCTCAAATCCTAATTCAGTTTTAAGTGTATATCGTTGTTTAGAAATTCTTGCTGTATTTTAAAATATCTATGGAACATATTGTCAAATTCAAGTTAACATTCTTTGTTCGAAATGCGGTTGAGACGCACGCCGGACAAAACTTTAGAGATAATGATAAATCAGTGTATCACGAAGAAAAGAACTTTTGTAGAAAATTTTCTGTATTTTATAATTTATGTAGGATATCTTAGCAAATTGAAGGTAACATTATTTATTCGAAATCCAGTTTTGTGTGTTCTTAGAGACACACACTTGACAAAACGTGTTAGATAATGGTAAATCAGTGTAGCACGAAGAAAAAATCTTTTGTAGAAAAACTTCTGTACTTTACAATTTCTTTGGGACATGTTCACAATTGCAAGGTAACATTCTTTGTTCGAAATGCGATTTAGTATATTATTAGAAACGCACCCTGGACAAAGCGTGTTAGATAATGATAAATCAGTGTAGCACGAAGAAAAGATCTTTATCAGAAAAAACTTCTGTATTTTGTAATTTTTCTGGGACATGTTCACAAATTCAAGGTAACATTCTTTGTTCGAAATGCGGTTTAGTATATTCTTAGAGACGCACTCGGGTCAAAACGCTGTAGATTATGATAAATCAGTGTAGCAAGAAGAAATGTTCTTTTGCAGAAAATATTTTGTACTAGAGAATTTCTTTAGGATATGCTGACAAATTCAAGGTAAAATCTTATATTCGAAATGCGGTTTAATATGTTCTTAGAGACGCACCCTTGATAAAACGTTGTAAATAATGATGAATCAGCGTTCCACGAAGAAAAGATATTTGTAGAAAATTTCCTTATTTTCCAATTTCTGCACGATATGTTGACAAATTCAAGGTAACATTCTTTATTAGAAATGCGTTTAGTATAGTCTTAGAGACACACCCTTGAAAAAACGTCGTAAATAATGATAAATCTGTGCAGCCCCAAGAAAAGGATCTTTTATAGAAAATCCTTTTTATCTTACAATTTCTGTAGGATATGTTGACAGATTCAATGTAACCATTATTCGAAATCTGGTTTAGTATACTCTAAGAAACACGCATTTCACAAAAAGTTATTAATAATGATAAATCAGTATACCATTATTAAAAAGAGCTTTTCTAGAAAATTTTCTTTATTTTGCAATTTCTGTAAGATATCATAAAATATTCAATATAACCTCCTTTATTCGAAAGGCGGTTTAGTATATTCATAGAGACTAACCATTGACAAAACGTTGTAAATAATGATAAAAAAGTGTAGCACTAAGAATGAGATCTTTTGTATAGAATCTTCTTATAAGGGTGTTGGTCATAACCGGATAGCAGTTAGAAAAGCACATTTTTTAATTCCGACTGTACAAAACACTACATTTACACACAAAGAATTGAACAGTCATAATTTCTGGAAATACAAACATTTCATCATCTCTAGACGAGATACATCCCGAACACACAGCGAAAGTCTAAAAAGCCGCGCGCAATTATCATAAATTAAATTAAATTCAGAAAATATCTCGAGATATTTTGCCGAAAGTGGCAACAGAGCCATCTATATTCTATAAAAAAAAGGAAGGCAGTCCTTTTGTTACATTCTTTATTTTGAAATTTCTGTAGACTATGTTGACAAATCCAAGGTAACATGCTTCATTCGAAATGAGGTTTAGTATATTGTTAGAGATGCATCCTTGAATAAACTTTATAAATAACGATAAATCATTGTGGCCTCAAGAAAAGACCTTTAATAGAAAATCTGTATTTTACAATTTCTGTATGAATCTTGAGAAATTCAAGTTAACCCACTTTATTCGAAATGCTGTTAAGTTTACTCTTAGAAGCGAAAGCTGACAAAAAGTTGTAAATAATGATATAATAAACGGTGTAAATAATATATTTTTTACATTGTTACATTTTTATTAGTATATGCATCCATATATCTTAAAATATCCATATAAAACATTTTTCAATATTCATTTATAACAATATTTTTTTAATCATATGATAGTAATGATGACAAAAAAGAACTCTTACACAATCCTATAAGATAGACTCCAATCTTATAGTAAAATCTGTAGGATACTACCGGTTGTCTTAAACCTTAACATTTCACTCGAAGGAAGGGTTTGTAATACGTGAAAAGGAAAAACATCCGAGAATCATTAATTTATAATGCTAAATTAATTAATTATTTGTTTTTTCATAGTCGAGATTTCCAACAAGATACTATGAGGGTTTTACCATTTTAACTAAGTTTTTACCTTTTGTGGTACGTAACTCTATGTAATCAAATAAGCTAAAAACCGGAAAAGTTGCGTAAAATATTTTATGAAGAATTATTAATGATATTTTTAAATAGAAATCCACAGTATTCATGACTTATTAGCTTATAATGACATATTTGCCAAGTGAGTTGGTGCTTTCCTAATTTAAAATCTTTTTCCAATTGTATAGTAATTTAATTTTACAAACTTACTCGAACCAATATCCGAAAATTGACGTGCCAGAATTGGTAAGCATACCATAGTTTGAGAAATTCTGCACTAAACGGAACAAAATTTTTAGACCTCTAAGTATGAATGATGCCCCTAGCCATCATCCATACACATACAGACAGAGGGAGAGAAAGAGACATACACAAACATATTTATTTTATTAGTAGATATTCATTAATTTTGTTTGTCTACTGTTAAAACTTCATAATTAAATATTTGGGACCGACTAGCTTATTTGTTGTCAGTAGGACTAAATTTATAACTTAAAAATCGGGCAGAAATTCTTGATTTGTGTCAAAGATTCACGTTAAGGATATTTTTGAGTACTATTCGCAAATCAGCTTTAAAAATACGTAATAAATTATCCTTCGGTCTTTGTAGAAAAAAATTTTGTTCCTGGCCTGTGAAATTAAAACCAATATTGCCTTTTTCTACATATTTCCATATCAAACATATGTTCATGAAACATTATTTATGAAAAAAAAAAGATAAATTTGAAAAATGAATGGAAATTTCCAAACGTGACACCAGATTAGAAATAAATTATTTTCAAAGAGAATTTAAATTTATTTTTACAGAAAACTGTTTTCGGTTTGGAGAATTTAAATTTTATGAATGAAAATTTATTATGTTTTATTTGAATATTTGTGATACACAGAATATGAAGAAATTAAACAACAATTTTTTTTCTAAACTAATATAACATTCAAGATAGTTAATTCAATGAATAATGTATTACAATTGGATAAGGGCTGTTTCGTATTGTCGGAATAAAGACGCATCACTTATCTTCTCTTTACATACATAATGGCCTTAAAATAGTTTTATTATATGCAACGTATTTTACAGAATATTGGATTTTTCCAAAAAGAATGATTCAATATGCGAGTTATTTTTATTGAAATTTTCAAATTACTTTTTCCATAACTTTTATGTTTGATTCTCAGAATTCTTTACAAAAGAGATGAAAGGATTTTGCAAATATCTTCCCAGACATATGTATTATAATAAAAAAAATTATTTTTTGGGGGGTGGTGTTTGTGTGGGTGAGGAAAGCAAATAAAGATTTCACATAACTAAAGAGATTCTTAGAACATATTGAAAGTTACGAAAATTCTTGAAAAAACCAAGAAATACACGTGGTACCTGTTTGTCACTTTTTATTTAAGTATAGCATTGCTAAAATTTCGATACAATGCAAAAGTATAAAAATGTTATAATTGTTTATTACTTTTAACTAATTTCTGTTTTTAAATACGATTAAAAACATGCAGCTGTAGTTTCGAGAGAAATTATATAGCAGATCGCGTCGTAGAAATATCAATAAAAGACATTTGGTAAATCTAACAAACGAACTCAAGTTTTCCAACTGACTGAAAAAAATGTACAATCCGGGGGTGGAACCTAAAACCTTTGGTTGGATTTGACAACGCTGTACTTTTTGAGCAACCTTGGAAGATACCCTGTGGACACATTATACTCAGATAACCTTGTTGGCTGAATATATGGTCTAACCTGTTGGAAAGGTTGTTGCTATACATATATATCGTTATCAACATTTTGGCGATTTTGGACCTCTTCTCACCCTTACGCTATCATACGTTATCATTCCACAACCCCCTTTTGATATGTTTGATTTGATATACAAATATGATTATACAGTCCACTCCCTCTAATCCACAACTCTATAATCCGCACTATATTTCAGATGTAAACAAACAGTTAAAATCTCTTTTTTTTTCAAAGCAAAATAATGTACATTTTGACCATAATAAAAGTTGACAGTCTTGATGAATTTATTACGAAATTTTTAATGCATTTCTACATTCATTAGACTGAAATGCTTTATGTATCTTATCTTATAAATATCTAATAGACTGCTATATAATGAACACATTCGCTGGCTATATAAAAGATAAAATTTCTTCCAAAGATGGATTAGCTCTTGGGGATAAATATCTTAGTTTTGTAGAAAAACAAATTTCTGTTACTGATTAAGAAATCCTGACTATTAAAAGGCTTCAAGAATAAACTGCATAGCATAAATTAAAAACTATCAAGCAAATCCATATCACTTTGATGTTTGATAGATTTAAAAATAAGTAGAACTGTTTTCTATTATTTTGTATTATATCATTTAAATGTTTTCCTAATCCTTATAATATTATAAATGTCAATGTGTGTCCGAAAGTTTGAATGAAGCCTGCGTCTAAACGGATGAATTAATGCTTTTGTATTTTTTGGATATAGATGGATTACAACCAGGAAATGAACATAGGCTATGTTTAATTTATTTTATTCAAATATTTTGCTTAATAATCCAAAATTTCATTATATTTCATACGCAATGAACTGACATTTTTAGGATAAAATTTAACCATCTTCCTTTTTTCATTGCCAAAAGGTAAAAACCCAGAATAATAATTTAATTTCTGATTGAGAGATTAAAACGGAAATTTTCAAGTATTTTTAATAATACAAGGTGCATGAATTTTGAGTATGTGAAGAATGAAGGCAAATTTGACGTCATATATGGAATAAAAAACGGATATGCTTTGATGTTGAATTAAAGTGAGACTGTGTTATTGTGTTAATTCTTATTATTTATAGAAAATTGTTATCAATGTTTACAGTTTATCATCTGCGCACGGTTAACGTAAAGATTTAAATTTTAATTTAACATTAAAAAATAAAAATAAAAACTTCAATGTCGAAAATGACGAAATGATTAGCAGGAAATATGTATTTTCATTCTTAAAAAGTAAAAAAATAACTAGATAGAAAGGTTATGTTCTGTAATCGGGTTCGAAGTCAATTTGCTTTTTTTAGAGAAAGACATTTGTAGCAAAAATAAATACATTGTTGTAAACATTTTTGTTTTTTGTGTAGTAAAGACTTAATAATAATCTAGATGATCATTTTTTCGCCCACCTTTGATGCCAAGTATGATTGTAAAACATATAAAAAAGTATCATTCGATAATTTTCTTGTCACAGATTCCATATACGCACCTAGTTTGGCGCGATCTGTTTTTGACGCCAATTTGGCGAAAACATCGTTTTCGAATACCAATTACATGTATATTTTTAAATTATGTTCTATTACTTAAAAAAGAAAATAACAATAAATTAAAAAAAGTTTCATTAATTTATGTAATTTTAAAAGAAAATTAAAGTAAATAAACAATTTATTAATAAATAAGCAACATTAACTGGTTTACCATGTCAAGCAAAATAATATATTTTGGCAACAATTAGGTACCCCTGTGGGTATATGACATCTGTGCTATTTTCTTATTACTTCATGATGTAAACAGACATACTGGTTCAGCGTATAAACCTGAGTTATGTCAATGATCCTATAATAAAGAAATACCTTAAATTACTCATATTAGCCCCGCTTGGCGACCAGTTTCGTATCCCTTAAAATTTATTTTCATGCTAAGCATTGCATCACGTTACTTTTATTCATAATTTAATTTACTTGGACTCCTTTAACCCTCTCGCTGCGCAACCCGAGATTTCCTCGGGCAACTTAAAAGTTTCAAAATTTGCGCAATCCGAGATTTCCTAGGGGATTCAATTTTTCCACTGGCGACTATTTTTTAATTCAACTGGGATCACTTTTTAAATACAAAAATTCCATATAGACTTTAACAACATCTTCATTTAACACATCTCTTCATTTTTTTCTTGCAAGAGGTAAGTGAATGTACGTTTTCGATTGTGTGTGAATGTATCAATGTATGTTAGTTAACATACAGATAAATTTTCGTTCCAAAACATCCCAAGCAATATCCGATACAATGACGTCAGGCAAGCGTGCTACAAGATAACTGTACTACAAAATTGATTTTTCTACAATAGTGGTGCGAGGCTATAAAAACAGTCTCCAGTGACTGTTTTTATAGTCTCGCTGCTTTCGACTAATCTCTAATATCCTATCCCATCTAAGATCCTGAACTCTTTTACAAAAAATGTTTACATATTTAAACTCTAAGCTTCTAAGCTATATATATATTTGAAACATGTAATAAAAAAATCCGCAATTTTTGAACATATTTTGATTTTTTAAAAAATTACGCAGACAGAGGGTTAAATATAGTTAATATAATCTCTTAAGCTAATATCAGTTTTTGTTGCATTAAAATATCTCAATTTGTTGATTTTCTGTAAGCAAGTAAACCCTATTGATTTACAATGGAAGTCAATGGGAATTTGGCGTAATATTAGAGATATCGCCAAGTTGGCGCCACTTTTGGCGACAAACTTGCCGGTTATTGTCGACAGAACAGGGTGCCCTATGGTAACCCTCTTATAGGTATGGGGATGCATTAAATGTTGTTCAATAACCAATGAGATGCGTTTCATTTGGGCGTTGCCATTAAACAATTAACAAATAATTGTGCTTTCTGTTCCACGTGCGATAGCGTAATATATATATGGAGAGATTGCCTTCTATAAAATGTGATAGAGAATTGGTTTATTATATATGTTTTTAATTATCGGAAGGGAAATGCTTTGCTTAATTAATTAATTTCTTCTTTTTATGTTACGTGAACAGCTAACATAACAGCTAAACGTCACGGGTAACAGCTAGTCTCCAATAAATAGAAACTTATATAATTCTCAAAAATACTACCAATTCTCTTTTATAAAATTTTAAAATATATATATGGAGAGATTGCCTTCTATAAAATGTGATAAAGAATTGGTTTATTATATATGTTTTTAATTATCGGAAGGGAAATGCTTTGCTTAATTAATTAATTTCTTCTTTTTATGTTACGTGAACAGCTAACATACACGTGAACAGCTAACGTAACAGCTAAACGTCACGGGTAACAGCTAGTATTGAATATAGCTTTATATATATATAAAAAGCCTTTTCTTTCATCTGTGTTATTTATTTGCAGTATGATTACTACATTTGTTGATAAATTCCGAATATTAGAATGTAAACAAAGAAATGATCTATAATCTGCAAAATTCTATAATCCGCAAAACCCTTGGTCCCGATCTGTGCGGATTAGAGGGAGTGCACTGTACATTTATTTGCATACTTTACTGATTTGAATGAAGAAAAGTAGACAATAAAATTTCACTATTATATATGAAATAATTTTATATCAAATAACACTTTAAAGAATACTTAAAAGTTTTTAATAACAGTTTTTTGTTATATAATGCATTCAACAGTAATATTGCTTTTTTGTACATCCCCCGGCACGAGGAGATGGTAAGCAGAATTTCTTTTCAACGAATCATTCTTTCCCATTTTTTCTGATAAACATAACATGTATCTTTTCAAATCTGGTTTCTCTAATAACGCCTTATATTCGCATATGGTAGAAGTATAGCAATGTTGAACATTGGGGCATTCCATATTTTGGAATGAAAGGATTTTATAATCATTTAATGCTTTTATAATTTTGTATTTTCATAAATAAGGCTAAAAAATGATGACTATTTATACTATAGATATATGATAATATTATATATATATATATATATATATTATAAAAATATGACTATTATTTATTATATTGTTATTTATTGTTGTATATTTGTTTTAAATAAACTTTATGTATAAATATATAATGCCAATTTTAATAAACGTGTAGAAACCTACTCCATAAGTTAGAAGAAAAAAAAACTTTCCAGGGTGAATTTAAAACTGGAGAATGCCAACTTATTTAACTTTCAAAGTCTTATGGATTTGGATTATCATAAATATTTAGTTAAAAAAATTCAATTTGCCACATCATACCAAATTTGCAAGCAATCTATCTAAAATATTTAGATAAATTAATTAAAAGCAGACAGACAATAAATGACAAATTCAAAGATGTAGAATTCTTTTTATTTATTCATAAATTTTATACGTTTAATTTAAATTTAATGTACTTTTAATAATGACATTACATGATTACCTTTAACGTCAAGTTTATTTTAAATAATTCAAAAGCGAAAACAATTAATTCAAACTTACTTCCTTTTGTAGATGCTGTGCGTTGAAAATGACACGTTTTTCCACACAGGGGAGTTTATATTTCATATTCGTTTAGTGCCAAATTTTAATGACAGTAACACATGAAATTCCTTTTAAACAAATGTCAAGTTTACTTTGAATTATTTATACACAAAAACAATTAAAACAATTCCACTTCCTTTCGTAAAAAGTTTTACGTTATCACAAGAGAAGTAAATAATGCTAAAACATTTCTCTTGTGACAGAAGTAAAAGAGAAATGCTAGCATTTATTTTAAGATATCTTATTGTACCCATTCAAGAAATAAACGGTTAAATCAGCACCCTCTTTTAAATGGAATGACTGTTAAGAACGATGACTGTTGTTTCTTCTGACAAAAAAAGAGAATAAGACACAGGTAATCTGAAAATTTGTTCTAGAAACGTTAAATTTGAATTCTTGAAATTAAAACAGCGTCTTAAAAAAGACATTTTACTAAATGTTTAGTTTAATAAATATCGTATAAAGTAGAGATATAACGAAGAAAAATACAAAAATTATATTTTGGTGTTGGTGTTGTTTTATGACGGTTGCCCTGCGTGGGTTCTTTCTTAGGGAACTTAACCCGTATTTACGCAGGAAAATCCAAAGTTCGAAGAAAACCACGGAAAACTCCGAACGATTAGGCCAACGGGCGCGATTGGGTTCCAACCCAGCACCTCCCATCTACCAGCTTTCCGAGCAGAACCTCTCGGCCCCTGGTAGAGTAAAATTATATTTTGGAAAAAACAAAATAAATATGAATTTGTGATAATAATTTTGATTTTTTTTAATTCCGTCGCGGAAAATATAAGTGTTAAGAATAAATGTATATAATAAACTTATAGAACACAAGAAGTGTTAATAAACAGAAGTGTGCATAATAAACATATAAAAACACCACTTCAATTTATACATCTAAAATACAAATAAAAATTGCGTTCCGGCTGATTAAATAATTCGAACTTCTGCTGAATCGATTTTAATGGTACTTGCTCTGTTAGATAGATAGATATAAGGTTTCAGGAAAGGTTTCAGTATATATAAAATATTCTTCTACATACATTAGTTATAGAATTATGATGAAAAGTTCTGTTATTTTGCGCGAAAATCTTACAATGGTTATATTTTGGCGGCTGTTATCGTTGATGAAAGAACAGAAACGGCAATACAATTCGAAAAATAACAGAAAAAATATATTAATAATTTTATTTAAAAAACACAGTTTCGACGATAGATAATATTATAAAAGAAAATATTTAATCTAAACATGACCGGGAGTGTTCGTAATGCTTCAAAATATTTAATGTGAAAGACTATACAGTTGAAACAATGTTTGGCGGTTTAACTTTTGCGTCAGGTTAAGAAAAACGCATCTGAAAATTTGATAAAGCAATATCTAAGTAAAAATTTTGTTTTTGATTTCTTCTTTTTTTAAAAATTAAATTTTTATTTTTATCTAACACCTCCATCGTGTAACTTATAGAAGGATCTACCAGATGTAATTATAAAATTGACGGAATCGTATTCTAAAATGACGTTACATGATTACATTTTACGTCAAGTTTATTTTAAGTAATTCAAAAGCGAAAACAATGTATTCAAATTTGCTTCCATTTGTAGACGTCGTGCACTGAAAATAATGACACGGGTTGCCACGTAAGCTAGTTTATATTTCATATTCGTTGAGTGCCAAATTTTAATGACGGCATTATATGAAATTCCTTTTACACAAATGTCAAGTTTACTTTTGAATTATTTATACACAAAAACAATTAAAACAATTTCACTTCCTTTCGTAGAAAGTTTTATATTATCACAATAGAAGTGAATAATGCTAAAAGATTTCTCTTGTGACAGAAGTAAAAGAGAAATACGAGCATTTATTTTAAGGTACCTTATTGTATCCATTCAAGCAATAACTGGTTAAATCAGCACCCTCTTTGAAATGAAATGACTGTTAAGAACGATGACTGTTGTTTCTTCGGAGATTAAAAAGAATTAAAACTATTTCACTTCCTTTCGTAGAAAGTTTTATGTTATCACAAGAGAAGTTAATAATGCTAAAACATTTCTCTTGTGACAGAAGTAAAAGAGAAATACGAGCAGTTATTTTAAGGTATCTTATTGTAGCCATTCAAGAAATAAATGTTTAAATCAGCACCCTCTTTGAAAAGAAACGACTATTAAGAACGATGAGTGTTGTTTCTTCCGAGATTAAAAAAGAATAAGACGTAATTAAGCTGACATTTATTTCTAGAAACATTAAATATGAATTCTTGGGATTAACCCTTTGTGACTCAAAAATTCCGAATTCAAAAATACTTATTGAGATGTTAGCATGAACCGTTGTTAGCTAATAGTCCGGAAGCCAGTGACATCGAAAGCCCAATCATCTCGGAATTGAAAAAGTTTCATGTAAATCGATCGTACCAAGTCATACAAACAAAATAAGCTAGGAATGACTAAGTTTGACAAGCCGAAAATATGGTTAATTAATTATTATTAAAATGTTATAATGTTTTAGCGTAATCGCGGATGTTGATCCCTCTTAGAGCATGTTATAGAAAATTTTGTGCTCTTCCAGAAAAACCTGACATGACAAACTTTTATTTTTCTGGAAAATTCTGTCATACCTATTTTAAACAGGCGGCGGGTGATAACCTTTCACACTTATTTTGCTTTGAATTTTTATTGGTGCCTGCTTTATTTAACGTCTGGACGCTCGTCAAGTGTCGACTTTCCGCGAAAACGGTAAATCATTACACCTTTTTAATAATAATTAATTCAATTAAACTTATTTTTGGCCTGTCAAACCTAGTCATACCTAGCTCATTTTGTTCGTACGATTTTTTTCTATCTATTTATATAAAAACTTTTCGATTCCGCCATGACGGGTCTTTCTATGCCACCGGCTCCCCGACTATCATAACAAATATTTAGAACAAAAAAAAATCTATATATACTGTTTTCGTTACATTTGCAAAAAACAGAAAATTACATACTTTTCATAAATATTGTCAAATTTCTAATACAAAATCACAAAGTAAACAAATTTACCTTTAAAAATTATCTATTAAAAACAAATACACCATGCTAAAAGTTACACATATTAAAATACAATCAACATCAACATTTCATTTCGCATCTGCGAACGTCTTCAGGATGTTATGATACACATACAAAGAGCAAAAAAAGTATTTGCACGCAGACGATCTTTTGCATAAGTAACCATAGAAAGCAAATTTGATACTATTCTCTTAATTATTCATTTATTTAAATAAGAAGAAAATAAAAATAACTACCCATTTTCCTTAAACAGTAATATTACACATTTTAAAAAATAAATTAATATTTTCTCATACCTAAAAAGTATTTGCACAAGAAGCATTGACTGCTAAAAAAGGCATTAAATGTGAACATTATGCAAATGTTTACCATATCAGTCCCGCAGTACATTAGCCCCGCACTTTAAAGTCACGTAATATATTAACTGGAGCAGGGATTCTAAGGAGTTTTTGTTCTAATGGCGCCGAAAACATGTGAACTGTCTGTTGCTACCCGTGAGAAGATTATATTTCTTCACAAATCTGGATTAAGGTACCGAGGAATAGGTAAAAAATTAAATCTAAGCTTTTCTAGTGTTCGTTGTGTAATTAAGAAGAAAAAAGAAACTGGTTCGACAATAAATAAGCCGCGAACTGGGCGTCCAAGAAAGCTAAATACCAGGCAAAGGAGAGCCATCATAAAATAATCTTCAAAAAAACCCCTTTTCTAAGTGCTCGAGGATTGCCTGTTGATGTCGCTTCAACGTCGGGAACAATACTTACACCACAATCAATTAGAAATATTCTTCATGATGCAAATATTCGAGGAAGAGCCCCTCGAGAAAAACCATTTATTAGTGAAACAAATAGGGTGAAAAGACTTGAATTTGCAAAAGCTTATATCAGCAAACCACTAGAGTTTTGGATTTATTTTTTCCGATGAAAGCAAGTTCAATAGTTTTGGCTCAGATGGTAAGAAAACTGTATGGCGAAAGCCAAATACTTCTCTTCAAATTAAAAACTTGAAACCAACTGTAAAACATGGCGGTGGTCATGTAATTATTTGGGGATGCATGTCTTTTAACGGAGTTGGCTAAATGACCTTTATTGAAGGCAATGTGAATGCTAAACAATATATTAATATATTGCGAGATCATTTATCTAATATTGATCTGAAATTAGGAATTCCGAATTCATATTATTTCCAACAGGATAACGATCCGAAACACACTGCATATATTACGAGGTTATGGTTGCTTTATAATGTAAAAAATCAATTGAAAACGCCACCACAATCACCAGACCTCAATCGGATTGAACATTTATGGCAAATTTTGGATGTGAAAATAAAGAAAAAAAAATTTCTAACAACTCAGAACTTAAGCAAGCTCTTAGGGAAGAATGGCTACAACTCAGCAGTGAAACATGTCACAAATTAATAGAATCAATGCCCAGACAAGCTGTAGTTTAAGCAAAGGACATGCATACTAAATATTAGCACTGTTTTTAACATATAAATAATTCCTCTAGTTCTATTTTTATTGCTAGTGTGCAAATATTTTTTTGGCAGTACAAATGCTACTTTTTTATGTTGTCATATTTTAAATATAATTATTAAGTCATATATTAAATATGTTTATTTGTTTTGTAAAAGTGGTATTTTTAATTCTTAGTTGCTTTTTATTTATTTATGCATATGCTACAACAAATTTACTTGGCGTGCAAATACTTTTTTTGCTCACTGTAAGTCTAAAATTTTAAAAATGAATGCAAACGTCTCAGAGTCCTTGACAAAACTTGACTGGAGCGCGCACCAAACGTCATCAAGTTGCCAAGGCAACCAAAAGGAGTAATCCAACCAAGCGATGGAAAAGAGGGTGGGGATGGTGGCTAAATGGAACTGACTCCAAAAATAGTTTATAACATATTATGCCATATTTTATGTATGCTGTAGGATAAATTATCGTTACAGGTTTGTTGTCCAAGCTTAATAATCCTAATGGACTCTAAAATTTTGTTGACTTACGGATTCTTACACGGAATTATGATTCTTACTCATCAAAGACAACTCTGCTACCATTATTAGCAAATCAAAATCTCGCGAGAGCTGTATTTAGTTTCGATTGTGAAATGTACCTCTTGTGCTCTTTTAATCTTTCTGAAAATTTTCTTTTAGTTTCACCGATATAACACAATCTTTCTTTATTCGGGAGGATAACTGTAATTTCATACACACTGGCTTTTTGATGTCATCAAAAAAGCCGGCATAGTGTATTTGTTTTTAATACATAATTTTTAATATATTTCATGGTGCAATCGTCAAATTTTTAATTTAAATTTACCTTTGTAAGAAATCTATTTTTGGAAGCCTCTAGCCTTTTTAATTTCACATAATTTACGGAGTTCATTTTAGCAATAACGATGCAAAACCGCTCGAATGATAAATAAAACTTTGACATGAAAAATTAATACACTGTTGCCGAATGTTGAGACTAATATGTATAATTTTTATTAACTGCTATGTTTGGGAAATAGTGGCAATAAATAAAATCAACTTTAAAGCACTCTGTATATGTAAGATTAGATTTTGAGTATTTTTCAGATATGCAACGCGGTAAAAGAAAGGGTTAAATTAGCTTCTTAAAAAGGCATTTTAACAGAAAGTTTAATTTAATAAATACTTGTACGAAGAAGAGGAATAAAGTAGGAAAACACATAAATGATAATTTGGAAAATACAAAATAATACGAATTAACAATGATTTTAACTTTTTCATTCCATTGCATAAAACGGAAATAGTGAATATTTATTTATAAAGTTTAATTAATGTTGTCTTAATAAAAGTGCAAGCAAGTTAAAAAAAAAAAAAAAAAAAAAAAAAAAAAAAAAAAAAAAAAAAAAAAAAACAGGCAATAAATGGAAATTCAACAACCTAAATTCCAATTCTTTACCGTAATTTATATAAATTCCATATTATTCGAAATTTTACTTTTATTTATGACATTATATGAAAATTCTTTTACGCGATTACCAGCTTACTTAAATTAATTCGAAGGATCTACTTGAAACAGTTTTATTTCATTTGTTTTAGAGTGTTAAAAAATGCCTGTAAGCAATGCTAAAACATATCTCTTGTGACAGAAGTAAAATAGAAATGCAAGCATTCATTTTAAGATATCTTATAGTAGTCATTCAGTAAATAAAAGTTTAAATCAGCACCGGCTTTAAAATGAAAGGACTGTTAAGAACGATGATTACTCTTACTTCCACGATTAAAACAGAGTAAGACACAATTAAGCTAAAAAATTGTTCTAGACACGTTAAATATGGATTTTTGAGATTAAAATTGATTCTTGAAAAAGACGTTATACTAAAACTTTAGTTTAATAAATATTGGTATGAAGTAGAGGAATAAAGAAGAAAAAGGCATAAATGATATTTTGAAAAAACATAATAAGTACGAATTTCTAAAATTTATTTAAACATATAAAAACATCTACTTTATGTATAAAATGCAAACGAAAATTTTCGCTACTTAAAACTTACGATCTGCTGAATAGATTTTGATGGGATACACCATGTTTCAGATAAGGTTTTAGTGTATAATATATTGCTCCATGCCCTTACATATAGAATTATGAGAGAAAATTCTATTATCAGGTGAATCCGATATTGAAAGATTAGCCTTTTTAAAAAGTTCGACTGAAAGGATTATGATGGAACTTTCACTATTAGTTAGGTAATTTTTCAGGGATTAATTTAGAATTTGCATATTATTCCATGATGCTTAATTAAAAAAATAATAGAGAAAAGTTCTATTATCTGGTAAATACGATTATGAAATATTAGTCTTTATAAAAGATTCTGTTGTATGGATTTCGATGGAACTTGCACTGTTAGTTAGATGAATTTCCAGGAAAGATTTTAGTATATAATATAACGTTCTACGTTGCTTATTTATAGAACTGTGTGGGAAAGTTTTGTAATGAGAGGAGTCCGACTCTGAAGGAATAGACTCACTAAAAAGTTCTGTTGGGTGGATTTTGATTAGAATTGCATTGTTTTATTATATTATATACCATTCTATTATTCTTTATAAAATCCTACTGTGAATTATCAACAAAAAGAGGTGCCTTTAACAGCCCAAATTTTGTCTCACACATTAAAAATTATGGTAGCGCAATAGCACTCGTATCCTTTCCGCAATGCAGAAGGGCATTGCAGGTAAACGTCCATATTGATTTAACCCCTTGAGGGGCGGTGGGATATATTTTATCCCACCTACGATTAATGAAGATTTGCACCAGAACAATTTTATTATTATTTTTGGTGTTTATATTACTTTGGTGAGAATAAGTCGTAAAATTGCTTTTCGTTATCTTGCAATAAATCTTTTTGCAGATTCCGCTGTGAATTTGATATTACAGAAACACAATTACTTGCCCCTTAATGGGTTAAAACACAAGGTCAAATTAAACAATATATTTTGTTTGATTTAGGGTTCGTTTGGACAAACCGACCAGCATACCGGCCAAAGCCTGCTAGCATAAAAAATGATTTTAAATATAAACTTTAAAAAGACCAACTAAAATAATAAAAATAGTCAAATTTCTATTGTTTAAGTGAATATTTATTTATAAAGTTTTATTAACATTGTCATAATAAAAGTAAGTGCAAGTAAATGAAATATAAAAATTTAGGCAATAAGTGGAAATTCAATGAACTTAATTCTACTTATATATTCATAATTTATATAAGCTAGATATTAATTGAAATTTTACTCTTAATGATGCCATTATATGAAATGTCTTTTATGTAAATGCCAGCTTTATTTTACTTAATCAAAAGAGAAAATATTTGAAACAGTTTCACTTAGAGTGTTTAAAATGCATGTAAGAAGTAAATAAAGCTACAACATATTTTTGTGACAGAAGTAAAAGTGAAATGTGAGACGATATTTTAAGATACCTCTTTATAATCATTTAAAAAAATGGTTAATTCAGCACACACCTTAAAATGAAATGACTCTTAAAAAAGATGACTATTGTTTTTTCAAAGATTAAAAGATAGAAAAGTGGAATTAAGCTGAAGAATTGTTCAAGTCATGTAAGTACGATTACTTCAGAATAAAATCTATTTTTAATCAGAAAGATACTTTAGCAAATCTTTAATTTTTTCATATATCCATAAAATCTCTTTCCAAATACAGGCGTTTATTAAATAAAATACTGAACAGATACAAACTTGAAAATTATTTTATTTTAAGATGCAATTATTAAAGTTTTTTTTTTACAGCAATCAATGAACCTCTATATGCGCACCATTAGTTGCACGAAATACATGAAGGCGATATTCGATTTCCAGCCATGTCCTCTACAATAAAGTGTTATCAATGGTGCTGATGGCGTCTCTGATCCTTTGCTTATGATCCCTTTGCAGTGATGTCCCGCACCTTTGTTCAGTATACACGACCTTTAACATACCCCACAGAAATAAATTATGGGGTGTGATATCAGATGAAAGAGGTGGCTAGGTAATTGGGCCCTCTCGTCCTGTCCACCGACCTGGAAATGTTTCATCAAGAAAATCACGAACATCGCGACACCCAATGTGGCGGTGCGCCATCTTGCTGGAAAAAGACGTTTGGCTGAAGATTATCCAACTGTGGTGCCACAAATTAAGTTAAAATATCTAGGTACAGACCTGCAGTTATTGATTTCTCTACGAATTTTGATATCTTGGGACTTGGTTCTTCCAAATGTCATCTAAAATACACAAAACAAAGGTTAATAAAAAATTTAATAGTAACTTGAGTATCTATAACAGGTTTCATTTTCATTTCTCATAAAAAATGACTTTTTAAAGTTGGAAAGAGACTTTGTGGACACAGTGTATATTAAAAGAGCAAACCATTTAAGCGATTATGAATGATACTGAAAGTGGTTAGGAGGATTTTCATGATATTTGCTCTTATACTAAATAGAGCACGATAAAAGATCTAGCTAGGTTTCAAATTCAAGAAAAAATTTTTTGACAGGCTAAAACAAACTGAACGCTGAAAGTTTTGCTTGCTATAAATCGAAGAATATTCATGCGAGTTACACGAAACATGCCTTTTATACTAATTCAATTATGAGAAAAACGACTCGCAAGATCTCGAATTCGGAAAATCTCGTTTTGAAAAATCAATTCGTTTATAACAAATTCTGCTGTAATAGATCAGAAACGGCTCAAACGATTTTTAGAAAACTTGGCTCCTATACTAATTCGAGCTCGAGAAAGTTATCTAGCTATGTGTCTAATTCAAGAAAATTCGTTTTATATGATTAATGCAAGCTCATTACTCAATATTATAGTATTAATCGAAAACGATCCTGACAATTTTTATGAAATAAACCTTAATTAAATAGGCGAAAACAATACAACTAAGTCTCGACTTCGGAAAAAATTCTTTTGATAGGTTTAAGCAATTTTTTTATATTTAATCTTCCGTAATCGGAATTCTCTATTGGTAATTGACCATCAACAGCATGAAGGATGGTCTTGTGGTCTGTGATAACACTTTTGTCTTCTATGCTAAATCGAGCGCGATATAACTGCTTATCTAGATCCCGAGTATGGTAAGATTCATTTTAATTGGTTTGAACAAGCAAAATTTATTTTATCATATGTTCATTTGATGAATTTAAATGTTTTCATAAACATTCTGTAAATATGCTAACATTTTTTGGTAGATAACTGATCTTATACTTCAGCTATGCTTAAAACCAATGCCATATCATAGCAAACATCGCCACAGTTTGAAGCCATGGCGATACACCCTGGCGAAAAATTAGCTGCAATTTAAAAACAAGATATTTATTTCCAAAATTATTGTTGCCGAAATAACCAATGTTTGCACCAACTATTTTTTGGGGCAATTATTGCTGAGGAGGAATCATTTCAATTTTTATTGAACATGCAAAATAGCACTCAATATGCCTGACACTATCGAATCCATATAAAATCTTTATCTTTATGAATGACAATCCAAATTTCCTGTTATATAGAAGGTTTTTTTAAACTTTAAAATATTTTTTTTACGTACTTGAATGAATGCTTCGAAATTCAAAATCAAAATTCGACACCTCCTTTCTTCCGAAAAAATGACATATTTAAAAGAAAACGAGCAATTTTTATATTTAAAACATAAACATAAACATGCCATCACTTTTGTACCACTATGACATCATTTTCAACAACTTTTCAACTTTGACAATGCTAAGACTACGAGCCGTAGATAAAATTATATAACCGATAACTTATTGATATTTTGCATATAGTAACTTTCACTTTTCTATGTTTATTGAAAATAAATAAAAACAAGTGTGTAAGTGTGATCACAGATCGCACAGAGGGTTTCGTTTAATATTCCTTTCAAAACACTTTATCCTTTTGAAAAATCTGTTAGTTCCACATTTCGCAACCAGGGGCGCACTCTATTCTAAACAAACCTCGATCCGAAAGAAATTCCGTTTTACATACTATACGTATATATATTAGTCGAAGGGATTGGGCCCATAGCACCCGAGATAAGTAGGCGCCCCTGGCGGTAAAAAGTGGAACTAAAATATGTAAAGCTATGGTGCATAATATGAATGAATGGTCAAAGGGGTGTTGGCAAAAGTTAGAAAAGTGCTCCCCGGGTGAAAAGGGCGGAGGTTAGAAAAATATGTTAAAATATACAAGTTAGAGCCCGGAGAAGTAAATAATATAAGACTTTTTGAAAATTTTATGATTTGTCGTGTGGTCTGAGGTATTCAGCTATACGTATACAAAAATTCATGTCTCCAACTTAATTAAGAGCTCGCTTAGAAAGAATTCCTTAAAATACATAAGTGGTAGCTCAAAAGGTTAAACGTAAGACTTTTTCAAGATTTTATGATTTGTCGCCTGGCCTCAGGTGTCCTGCTATCAGTATGCAAAATTTCAAATCTCCAATTTAATAAGGGGCTCAGTTAGAAAGAATTGCTTAAAATACACATGTGGGAGCCCAAAGGGTTAAATGTACGACTTTTTCAAATTTTTATGATTTGTCGCATGATGGTGTTCAGCTATAAGTATGAAAAATTTCACGTCTCCAACCTAAATAGGGTGTCACTTAGAAAGAATTGTTTAAAATACACATATGGGAACCCAATGGGTTAAATATACGACTTTTTCAAAATTTTATGATTTGCCGCTTGATGTGAGGTGCTCAGCTATAAGTATGCAAAATTTCACGCCTCCAACCTAATTAAGGGCTCACTTAGAAAGAATTGTTTAAAATACACATATGGGAGCCCAAAGGATTAAATGTATGACTTTTTGAAAATTTTATGATTTGTCGTTTGATGCGAGGCGCTCAGCTATAAGTATGCAAAATTTCACGCCTCCAACCTAATTAGGAGCTCACTTAGAAGGAATTGTTTAAAATACACATGTGGGAGCCCAATGGGTTAAATGTACGACTTTTTCAAAATTGTATGGTTTGTCATTTGATTTGAGGTGTGCAGCTATAAGTATGAAAAATTTCACGCCTCCAACCTAATTAAGGCTCACTTAGAAAGAATTGTTTAAAATACACATGTGGGAGCCCAAAGGGTTAAATGTACGACTTTTTCAAAATTTTATGGTTTGTCGTTTGATGTGGGGTCTTCAGCTATAAGTATGCAAAATTTCACACCTCTAAACTAAATAGGGGCTCACTTAGAAAGAATTGTTTAAAATACACATGTGGGAGCCCAAATTGTTAAATGTACGACTTTTTGAAAATTTTATGATTTGTCGTATGATGTGTGGTGTTCATCTATAAGTATGCAACATTTCAAGTCTCCAACATGTATATTTTCTGAGAACGGAATCTCTGTGACGGACAGACAGACAGACAGACAGACAGAGGAGCGAGACGAATAGGGTTTCGTGAGATGAACGAAACCCTAAAAATTGAAAAAACTACAGAGCAAGGCTCGGTGTAGGTACTTTTAATAAACGTGTAAAAAACTATTATAGAAGTTAGGAAAAGTCGATAATTTGATTCTGGTAAACTTTGATTCTGGAAAGCACTGTCTTAAACGATCAAACTATTGAAATAGTATCAAGTGCCCTGTATATTTAGTATATAAAATTCATTAATTCACATCATACTGAAAGGGGCAAAACAGTAACTTACATCCAGGCAACATTTTCCAAATTCCACATCGTTGACATTTTACTTTTTATTCATAAATTTATCTTATTTCACATAAATTTAAATTAGTTTTCAATGATGATATTAGATATTATTCCTCATGTCCAATTGTCAAATTTACTCTGCAAACAGTAAAGAAAGTTTTGTTTATTTTTGTGAAAAGTATAAAACTCTATTTACTGAATAGGAATAATGAATATGATTTCTTTGAAAGGACAAGAACGTTTTGAAATCACCGAACAATGTACTTATTATTATTATTATTATTATTATTATTAAATATTTGAACCTTTAGACCTTTCAATTGCTTAACCCTTTCAAGTGTTTCTGTTGCGAAAATGTTGAAATTGTCGTATGACATCAGGATTTATGTAGAAATTTATTTAAAAATAAGTAAATTATTTTCTTCACGTACCTTTGTATGGCAAAATGTTATTCTACAATTATGGTCCAATTCTGGAATTTAGAGATAAAATTTTAGTTTTACAAATAATATCACATGGCATTTCAAAGATTTAAGAATGTCATATCATTGGTCTGGTAGGAATAATCCTAAATTTGAGGTCGTACATTGAGCCGCACTAAAAGACGATGTCTGTGAAGGAGAAATTCTAAAATCAATTGTCTCAAAAGAATGTTTTAAAGAGATTTTGCGACAATAACTTTATGCAAGTTAACAGATTTGTATGTTTCGTTTTTAAATACTAGGGGGGGGGGGGGGTAGGGCTCTGCCCCTTACGAGCTACGCTTTCCAACCCTCGTTCAGACACCATAGACTCTAAGCACGCTAATTTGATCGGCTTTAAATAGAGTACGGAAAATTGAATTATAATTAAAAAACAATGACGATCTCCCTGTAAACGGATTTCCATTCATTTTTTCTTGATTGGGTATTTTTAAGACCAAAATTAGCTACTCTTAAGAGATACATGGCTGTTTTCGTTTTTGATGAAAAAAATCAGTTAAACAGTTGAAAATAGGCTACTGTAAAATAAATTAAGAAAACAGAGACGTTGTCTCCGGGTATTTTTTTAACAACGATATAAGAAAATTCTTTTGAATAGGACATTTTAAATGTATCGTTTTAAATCTGACGTAATTTTCACCAAAGTTTTCTTTGGTGAACTTTTCTTACTCTTTTTAATATTCACGTCAAAATACTTTTGTTGTTAAAAATAAAATATTATTTGCGCTGTCTTAGAATTCACAACAATAGTTGAAAAGATCATCTCAAAATATTAAATAAATGTCTCGCTAATTATATTTTTTTAATTTAAACTATTAATATTATTATTTGTCCATTTTAAATATTACGCAATTTCCTTAATTTTCCATCATTCTTTTAACGCATAATAATGAATTTATTATTTTAAAATTTTCTTTTGCTTTTAAAATTCGCATGTAAATATAGTTTTTATGACGTAATATTCAACTTAACCATTTAATTCTAATTTGAAAGTTTTTTTCTATATATAATATCCACGTGTAAATAATTTTTTTATTTGAATTAAATATTATTCTTTGCGCTGTTTTTAAATTTGGAAACAATTGAAAATAATGCCCATTTTAAAAATATGTAAAAAATATCTCTCGAAATGCTGAAAAGTTGAATTTAAAATGGAAATAAATCTATGAAAAATTAGCCAAATAAAAAAAAACAAAAACAAATGTAGTCTGCACACCGGGAATTTCTAACGTATAAAATGATCTAAACATGATTAAATTAGTATGTGCAGTTTATGCTCCCATAAAACTTCTATAATTGAACGATTTTGACTAACTTTAACATTAAATATCTCTTAAAATAATTATTCAATTTAAAAACTGTCTGCATCAGCGTGTTTATAAAACACGCTATTTCTCTATAATACCACCGATTTTTATATTTTTTGTATGCAGCAGTTTTCTTAATATTAATGAAGAAAGACCACCGGTCACCAAAAACTCATTAAAGGCGGCAGTGATAGCGTTAGTTACTTTTTTTTAGAATGGAGAGAAAGGAATTAACTTTTCTACAAACCATACCTGAAAATACATAAATAAAACAAGTTATAACCAAAAATATGATCAATTTTTATACTTTTTGAATTTTATATTATATTTTTAGGATTTTTGTGTCATTTCTGGTATTATCTAGATATAGCGTAATACTCTTTATAATGAGAAAAGATAACTCGGAAATAAAGAACCTGACTTCAAAATCACGGTAAAGCAAGTTTTGAAAATATAATTTTATCATACTGTTAAAAATTTCCAGCAAACTGCCCAGCCATTTGATCGTTTTTATAGAAAACGATTACATAACCATAATTTAGCCCTATTCTGATTATAATATGGACAATAATATGGTCAGAATTGAGTTAAATGACAATAACGTAATTGTCAGATACCCTTCATAAAGCGGTTAAGTAAACGTTATCTTTAAAAACGGTCGAATGGTGGGACAGTTTGCTACATATTTTTAATGGTGTATTGAAAGATTTGTTATTATTACTTTTTTTACAATTTAACAAATATTTTTCGTTTCTGTAAAACATAACTAAATAAATTCAAAAAGAGGTAATAGTCTAAATTAAACCTTTATGTACTGAATTATGAATTCATGAAAATTTTATCTTCTAAAGCATTTTTCGTGAATTTTTGAAGCTAGGTTAGAGGATTTACATAATCATTTAATAAATTTTAGAAGGAGTTTAGAAGGATTAATTAAATTTGACTCGATAGGGATCTAGTGCAACATTTGTAACCCCACTGAAATCTTTTGTTTTAAATATTTTCCTTAGTATTTCGTAGAATTAGAAAATGTACAAAAATAATGTTATTACAATGGAAATTTAGAAATATTTCTGAATTGAAAAATCTCCCCCCCCCCCCCCAACGCCAAGAAAGCTGAAAAGGTGCGAAGTCAAAATAAATCATCCTTTTAAATATATTTTATTTTGTGTAACCAATAATGCTTTTGGAACACGATAAAGTAATGCCTCTACAACTCATTCTTAACTGTATTACTACTAATCGATGTATTAAATGAATTTTATAACAAGTTATTTTAATGGTTCTTATAAGTACCGTCAGTAGATAAAGGGTTAAAAACGGTCGAATGACCGGAGAGTTTGCTACAGATTTTTAATGGTGTGTTGAAAGTTTTGTTATTATTACGTATTTTGTAATTTAACAAATATTTCTCGTTTCTATCAAACATAATTAAAAAATTCTAAAGGAGGTGATACTCTAAATTAATTACAGGTTTCCTAATACAGAATGAAACTTCACTTTTAAAAAGGGTCTGGCTGGATAAGCACAGCGAAATGGCCCCCAAGGCCAATGCTTGAAATAACACGTGTGGTAATAAGGCTTACCATGAGAATACAGTATAGAGTGTTTTTAGCCCCTGACCTTGAATTGTCCTTCAGATAATTGGCGAAGTATGCGTCGGCGCTACTATTTTTCAATACGTTTTTCACAAAAAGTACAAAAGTTTAAAAAATGAAACCAATGCCAATTATTGAAGAATATAGTAGTTCACATTATATATATTTTTACCATTTTTACACAAATTTTAACATAGAAAAATAAAGAAAAATATTTTTTTAAAAATATATTAATGTAGTAATTTTCTATTTACACCAACCAAAAAATTATAGAATAATGCTCAAGGTATGTACTTTTAAGAAAAAAAAGTCGTTAAAATCCAAGGTGCGCTTTTTGAGTTATAACGAAAATAATGCTAGAAATTTGCTAAAATATTCGTAACTTTCCCTGTTTGCATTCGCAGAAATTTAATGTTATCAATGCATTGGTCGATTCGTGACATTTTTACTCGGGCTGGATGTGCAGTGCGGCAAAATAAGAGAATGTTTCCATACATACCAGTTTTCTATAAGTTTGTTTCGTGTTTGTAAATATTACGTTAGTTTGGCGCACTGAGCAACCTTCTCGCGTAATAATATCAAGAACTGACAAAAAAAATGGTAACATTTGCCAACGATGATTTTCACATAGAAGAAGTCTATAGGGCTGTATAGTGTACATACTTAACGTATCGCTTAAGAGGGGAGTGTGTGGGGGGGGGCGGGGGGTGGCACTTGACATGGGAAGATATCTGAAGAGGGAGGGGAGTCTGTCATTTGAAACCGTTATCATTTTTTATCAAAATAAATTTACTTTTTTGGTATCATTTTCTTTACATCTGCTACCTTAATTTTTATAATCTCTTTTCTTCTTTTTATGAAAATACAAAATTATTATTAAAACCTTTGAATGATTATAAAACATTTCATTCCTAAATATGGAATAACCCAACGTTCGCCATCATACAACTCCATCCATATGCGTATATAATTTGTTGTTAGAGAAACCAGATTCGAAATTATACTTATTATTTTTGCTAGTAAAAGATGAGGAAGAATGTTGTCGACCTGTTTTGTTTACAAGAAGTTCTGTTTACCCCGTGCAAAGGCGAAGTACAAGAAAACAATATTACTGTTCAATGCATTATGGAACAAAGAGCTCTTATTAAAAACTTTTAATTACTAAGTATTTTTTTAAAATGTTATTTGATATTAAGTTATTTCTTATGTAACAGCGTTTTTTTACGAATTTCTTCTCTTCATTTAAATCAGTAAAATATGCGAATTAAAAATGTACAATCATATCTGTATATCATTGCAAACGTATAAAAAGAAAAAAAAAAGAAAAAAAAATGTAAAAGTAAAAAGAATTTGTAAACACTGATAACAATATTATTAGGGGGAGGGTAATTCGAGGAATGATAACGTATGGTATCGGAAGGTTGGGAGGGTGTACAAAAGTGCCAAAAGTTTGATAACCTTTTATATTTACAACCCCTATTAAAATTCACCTGCACAATCGACTAAACCCTGGACTTGATGTTATTACGCGACAAGGATGCGCAGTACGGCAGAATAACAGAATGCTTACAAACACGAAACAAACCTATAGGGATGTAGTATGTATGGAAACATTCCCTTATTTTTGCGCACTGCGCATCCTGCCCGAGTGGAAATGTCACAAATCGACTAATGCATTGTTAGTAGCGTATTTCTGAAAATGCAAACTGGGAAAGTTATGAATAATTTACAAAGTTGCTAGCATTATTTTTTTTATAACTCATAAAGTGCATTTTCGATTTTAACGAATTTTCTTTTTCTTAAAAGTACATACGTTGAGCATGACTCTGTAATTTTTTGGTTGGTGTAAATATAAAATTACTGCATTAATAATAAAAAAAATAGTTTTGTTTATTTTGCCATGTTAAAGTTTTTGGAAAAACGTGGAAAAAAAATATATAATGTGAACTAAGATATTCTTCAATAATTCGCATTGGTTTCATTTTTTTAAGTTTTGTACTTTTGAGAAAAACGTATTTAAAAAATAGTAGCGCCGGCGCATATAACATCCACTCCTTATTATCTCAAGGACAGTTCAAGATCAGAGGCTAAAAACAATCTATATTGTATACTCATGGTAAGCCTTATCACGACACATGTTATTTGAAATATCGGCTATAAGGACCATTTCACTATTCTTATGCTAGACACTTTGCAGGAAACTGCGTAGTCATTCGATCGTTTTTATAGAAAGCAATTACATAGCCATAATTTAACTTTATTTTGACCGTAATATGGTGAATAATACAGTCAGTAACGCGTTATACTATGGTCAAGTAATAATTTTCTTAAAAAAAAAAGAAGTTGAAATGACTGGAGAGTTTGTTGCATATTTTTAATAGTGTTTCGTCATTTCAAACCTTCCTGGTTCCCTTATGGGGTCATAGGTGTTTTAACCCTTTATCCACTGACAGTACTTATAAATACCATTAAAATACTCACGAGTTGCTTGCATGATTACAAAAGAATTTCTGCATGTACAACAAAATTTTTGGTATATAAATACATATGATAGTTTTGTGCTTACACTGATCCCAAAAACGTCTTTATTTATAGCACTTTTTACATTTAAAAAATATAACTCTTATCTTGCTTATATAAAATTGGTATTACTTGATTATGCCGTTGACCAATTTCGCCAAATTATACAGATCGCCAAACTAGTCACAAAATTATACAAACTGACATCATTTTTATTTTAAATAATGAAAGAACAAATAAATTAGTAAAATATTAATAAAAATACAAATAAAAAGTCGAATTAAAAATCGCTTGATGACGTAACAAACAAGTGTATCGTGTTTAATATCAAGCGAATATGACACTTACTATAGCCCATTATTGGCATTTAATCTTACAGTTTGGCAATAGTTTTTTTGGTCAACGGGATAATCAAGTAGTACCAAAAATACAGATAAAACGTCAAATTAAAAAGACTTGATGTCGTAACAAACACATGTAACATGTTTAAATGCCAAGTGAGTGTAATATTTACGATCCTACATTATTGGCATCTAGTCTTACAATTTGGCGATAGTTTTTTTGTCGACGGGATAATCAAGTAGTAACTTAAAACTTTTAAAAGTTTAGCAATATAACACCAAGAAAAAATAGGATTTTAAGAAATAGAAAGATTAATATTTAGGTTCACTTTATAGAGCCTACCATATGCTATATATCCAGAAAACGTCTTGAAAAAATATCGAAAAGTATTTTATCTACCTTGCGGGCAATTTCCCAAAACCGCATTTTCAGTAAAATTACTCTAAAGTTATCTCTTTCAAATTCTTCCCTATTTTACAACTATTAAGAGCTTTAAAATAAATAATCATTGTTTAACGTCTGATATACGATTTAAAAATTTAAATGTATTACAATTCATCAGACATACAAGTAAAAATTACATAAATACATTTAATACCATTAAAAGGCAAACGTTTCGAGCTAAATTTTAGCCCCTTATCAGTGCAATAAATAACATTCACATGACAGAAAACTATATATCATGTTTACAGTTAAAAAGTATTAGCAGTTAAAATTAAATAAAGTATAAAAATATCAAAACAATGCTGTGTATTCAGGTGGAAGTGCACATGATTCATTTATCGGCGAAGTTTGCTTACGAGTGAATACACCTTCCAGAAAAACTCTACTTATAACATTATTGCAACCGGATCTGATTACTTTCATATTTGCGAAATCTCGGATATGGTCGGTATCTAAAGAATGCAGTACAATTTTAGACTGTAGGCTTCCAGATTTGTAGGCACGTTTATGTTCGGCAAGGCGAATGGCACAATTACGACCAGTTTTGCCAATATATATCGAGTCGCAATCTTTACATGGGATACTGTAAATTGAACCGATTCTTACTAAGGGGGGAATTTTAGGTTTAGATTTACAAAGTAAATTTTTCAAAACATTTTGTGGCTTGAATGATGTACTGAAATTATAGATGATAAAAGTTATTGTAATACTGATGCAGCCTTCCAATTTGAAAAAAAGAAGATATTTACTGACTTACTTCAAAATGGCTATCTTTTAAGATGGTTAAAAAGGATTTTTTCTGAGCATCGCGTGTCATCCTCTGTAATTTGTAAGGCTCCCAATATTTACATATCTCTACCATACAACAAATATCTTTCTGAAAAATTTCTAGATTTTTGAAGTCTCATAATATCAATACATCATTCAAGCCACAAGATGTTTTGAAAAATTTACTTTGTAAATCTAAACCTAAAATTTCCCCTTTTCTAAGAATTGGTTCAAATTACAGTATCCCATGTAAAGATTGCGGCTCGGTATACATTGGCAAAACTGGTCGTACGCGCTCCATGCGCCTTGCTGAGCATAAACGTGCCTACAAATCTGGAAGCCTACAGTCTAAAATTGTACAGCATTCTTTAGATACCGACCATATCCGAGATTTCGCTAATATGAAAGTTATCAGATCCGGTTGCAATAATGTTTAAAGTAGAGTTTTCTGGTAGGTGTGTTCACTCGTAAGCAAACTTCGCCGATAAATGAATCACGTGCACTTCCACCTGAATACACACCATTGTTTTGATATTTTTATACTTTATTTAATTTTAACTGCTAATAATTTTTAACTGTCAACATGATCTGGGAGCAATGGCGTTATAAATAAAGAGGAGGAGACATATAGTGTACTGTCTACCAGTATCTAGTGAAGTAACTGAGGAGATTGTCACAAGATGGCGGCTGGCTTTTTTAAATCTGGTCAACAGTTTCTCATTTCCCGGGCCAAACTTCCCACCAGTAAATTTGAGTACAAAATTTCGCCTTATTTAAGAGCCTTATTTACGTAAATATTTTATTACAAATGTGGTAACAAATTTTATTTGTTTTTACTGGTGTCAATTTACGCAAGTATTATAATTTCTTTCATTGACACTGACAGGAGATTGTCTAGGTTGCCACAATATGGCGGAAACGGAAGTCCTGACTATTGCCAAAGTAAACTTCCACCAGTAAAAATAAATAGCTGTTTCTGCCATTATTTATGACTGAAATTTTGCATTAATAAGGAGTTTAATTAAGGAAAAAATTTCTATTTAAATTTACTGGTGGAAGTGTCTACCGGCGGCAATCAAACCTTGCGAAAGCGGTTACAGTTGAAGCTTCACTTTTTTAGGGATATGTCAGTTCCTCTTTATTAATAGTTCCATGCTGGGAGCACGGCAGTGCGTCCGCCAAGTTCGCACAAGCCGTAAGCTCCCTTTTCCTGAACCATTTCGGCATACTTTTCACCCCTTCATAACGTCGTTTTAGGGAGAGATATACAAATTTTTCGTTTATAAACATGTTCGTATGGTCAAACTGAACTAAGGTTCCACGATTTCATGTTTCTATATTTAGTAGTTTTCGAAATATTAAATTCCGAAAAAGCGCTTTTTTGTCACTGACTCACTTCGCATCATTAAATAACTAAGGTACTTCTAAAAGTCGCAGAATCATGAAATTTCACAAGTAAGTGGGGTTTGTAGCACAATTAACCAGAAAAATATGAAAACACAGAATTTCCGACTCTAAACCCTTCAAACAGGGGGTGTTCATTTGGCCGTAAACAGTTCCTTAACACATTCAATTGTGCCAGTGTTGGTCGCCAAAACTCGATTACAGATCTTTGAAGGGGGCCACGTGATTTCAAGCAGAATAACATTTTATATATATGCTTTTCAAAAGATGTTTGTTAAATAGAAAAAATGAATATACCTTAAAGTTTTAATCAGTATAGGTTATGATATATTTACGCTATTAAAACAATAAAACATTTAACAAAATATAACCGCAATTCGGTACGTTTCCGATGTAGCAGCCTTGGCGAAATACAGAAAATAGCCTTGACGACAAAAGAAATTTGCTAATAACGTATTTTCTGGCAACCTATTTACTGTGTCATATACACAAGCAATTTTTTCCATATGTATACAATTTATTTGATGTAAGGAACCCGTTTATTTATTTTTATATACCAACATAAATGATTTGTATATAAAAAATAATATTTTATACATGTATAAATAAAATGTTTATATGCATATAAATACATATATAAATAACATAAGTTCATCGGGTTTGTTTTCATAGTTGTTTATATCATTTGGCAACATATCTCAGTTTCTGAAGCCCGAATTGCTCCAAGATTTAAAAAAAATGCCAAGGTCCCTATAGTGGAAAAATATCCTAATTCCATATGAAAGTTTAAAAATCTCCTTTTAATTAAATGGAATGTGTAACTAATAAACTGTCTTTAACGATGTGCGACAGCTGCGGCGTCCGAAGTCCGCTGCTAATGTTATTATATAACATTATTAGCCTACTCACTGTTAATTTATTGTTAATTTTAAATCTGTAAAAGAAAGATTATAGTTATAGATAAGATACGTTTGTCGCCAAAACCCGATTACATAAAATTAGCCTGAGTTATAAAGGTGTTACATGATTTCAAGCTGAATGAATTTTTACATGCTTTCACAAAAATCTTAATAAGGCAAATCTTTCAGTTTATCTGTCCATCTTTCTATCTTTTACTTCCTTAAAACAAATTTTATTAAAGACCGGGAGGCGTCTGCACAGATCATCACCTCATCGAGTTGACGGCTGAAATTTTAGGATTAGTTAAATATCGATTAGCGTATTGAAATGTAACTGATCTGCCAAGTCATATCTTTGTGGAAACCACCTACAAACCCAATTTTACGGGTTAATTGGTGGATTTTCCGTTGTGTTTTCCTGCACCCATTCCTCCATGTTTCCAAACTTTTGGATGCAGGAAAATACAATAGTAAACCAATCAGTTAACCACTAAAATTAGGTCTTCAGGTGGTTTCTACCAAGATATGACTTAACAGACCAGTTGCATTTAAATACGCTTATCTAGTTTTAACTAATCCTAAAATTTCAGCTGTAAACTCGATGAGGTGATTGTGTGTGCAGACACCTACCGGTCTATTATAAATGTCGGAATTCTAATCTCAATAGCACTCTGGTTAATCTCGCAATTATCCCTACTATTTATGGAGCACTATTCCTTTAAGTGCGTTTTAGTGATGTTAATGAACTTATGCATATGCATCATACATATTATACATATGCATATAATACGTAATACATTTGCATCATACATATGATAGGTATGTGTATAATACATAATACATATGCATCATTATGACGTCAGAATAAACAAAACATTTTTTGTCGCTAAATTTGAGAATTGACATGATATATTACCAAATTTGGCGAAACTTTGCTAAATGTCGCCAAGCTTGGCGAATATTTGACGCTAGTGGCTATTTTTCAATGAGTTAATTATTAATGCGAGCCATCTATTTTTATTTTTCCGCATATCATCTGAATAGTTAAATGATATAACGTACTAATATTTCCAAAGTGCTAATAGTTTCGTCACTGCCCAAAACCTCTGCTATTGTTATTATATTGTACTGTTATTATACTTAGTGTGACTATGTTGTTAATCTTTACACTGCTAAAACTTCTGTTTTATATAAAGAGAATTTACGGAAACTATTAAAGCATTGAAACTGCCAGTTCTCCTTATGATTATTATAATTCTATATAATGTAACCGTTAATCGATATGTACGTTAGAATGAATCTTCTATAATCCGGTTCCTCGCATTTTAGTTTTCAGGTTTCAAATGAAATTAGCTAAAATCTTAAAACCATGACACGTTGACTAATTCTTCAACACGATCAGATGAGAAGAAAGATAGATTTTCAAATGGATCATAGCAGTGAGCCGGTAGGCCTTCTATTCTCCCGTAATCGAGTCTATTGAAAAGGTTAACGTGAAACAAAAAGATATTAGCATCAACATGGTTTAATGCAAATGCAGATATTGTCAAAGGATTTCATAAGAACCATTTCACTTGTACCCAGTCGTATCAGTTAAATTACAACAATTGGCATCGAGCCCAATTAGAAAAGATTACTTAATAGGTTTTAAAATTTCCGCATTAGAGAACGAATCGTAACTGCTAAGGAAACATGCATAAATGAGTAAAGAGATATTTGTCACGAAATATGAAATACATAACAACACAAAATATATGATGTGCTTCCATGATCTTAAAGAGTTCTTGATTTCTCTATCAAAAGCTTCCGACTTGGCGAAAGAATGGGCAAGTAAATTAAATTATGAATAACAGTAACATGATGCAACGTTTAACATGGAATTAATACGGTAAATACTCTTTGCTAGAGGCGGCTAGTACTTTAATATAAAAAGAAATAAAGTATAAATTTGTAAAGCTCAATAAAATAAATTTAGGTATTTTATGTTAGCCGGGCGCAAGTGGCAAATCGCCAAATACTGTTCCCAACTCCATTGTTCATATTGCATTCATTTCATTTAAATATATATACTTTTCAGTCATCTCATTTAAAATAGATGCATTTCCCTAATTTTATTTAATAGAATATTTAACATATAAATAAATAAATAAATAAATAAGAAATAATAATATAAACCAAAATATTTTATTTTAAAATCAAAGCATTGTTTCAAATTTACACATGTGAAAAATGAAAACTGCTATTGTCGAAAAAACAAAAGGCTAATGAGGAGACTTGCTCCCAGCTAACATAAAAGTACCGAAATTAAAGTTTTTTCATATTAATATAGTTTAGAATAACAAACTTGAAAAAACATACAAAAAGTAGTGATATCCCAACAAAAAGTTTTCAGTAAAAAAAAAAAAAAAAATGCCAAGTTCTCCTTAATATTTCGGCCAGAAAAAGTATTGATATCTGAAGTTCGCACAAGTTAAAGGCCAAACATCCCAAATCTTTCAATGAAAATGGCTTCCAGCGACTTGGCCGTTAATGCCTTCGAGAGAGTTTTTCAAATTTTAAAATATGTACAAATGAGTTACATGCCAACTACATTTTTTAATTATTTTAGGCATTTTTTGGCACAGAGTTCAGAAATAAAATACACATTTTAAAAAAAGCATTTAAACGACTTCAGTCAATTTAAATGCTTAGAAGTTAAAAATAACAAAATACTTGTATTCAGGAGATAATATCCCTAATTGCTAAAACATAATTAGTATCAGCTTTTAACAGTTTATAAATCGAATACCTCTTAATGTATGCAAAAAAACTATAATAAATGTTCAAACGAAAAAAATCTCTTTCGTCAATACACAATATTTTAATATTATACAATAAAATATAATGTAACATATTGTGAGATTTGAAGTAAGTAAATTTTGTTTTATTTTTGGGGTTTTACGTTAATGACTTTAGCTTTAGACCGTACAAAATGGCAACTAACCCCTTAACGCTCGAATTAAATTTCGGTTGAAAAATTCAAATTGCTTATTGGCACCACTTTTATGAAAAAGATATATTCAGCTTCTTTAATGACAGGAAAAACGATACTAAAATATAGCCAATTTCACTAATTTATAAAACTGGTGGGAATCAAACAATTAGAGTAAAAGGCACAGCCCGTGAATATGACGGGAGCGAGAAATAAGGGGTTAAACCACAAGTGGACTAAATGATCTGTAATCAAAACTAATGGTGGACTAAATGATCTATAATCAAAACTAATGTTTGTTGAAACTGAATGGTAGTTATCAGAAGTCTTTTACTTATAATGTCTTTATGTGAATTTGCCTCTTTGCATTCTAATATTATTACTTTTAATATTTAAATAATTCATAAATGCATAATTTCCAATCATTAATTTTGAAATGCTGTAGAAGGCATTAACGGCCAAGTCGCAGGAAGCCATTTTCAATGAAAGATTTGGGATGTTTGGCTTTTAACTTGTGCGAACTTCAGATATCACTACTTTTTCTGGCCGAAACATTAAGGAGAACTTGGCACTTTTATTTTTACTGAAAACTTTTTGTTGGGATATATAGTTTTCTGTCATTTGAATGTTATTTATTGCACTGATGAGGGGCTAAAATGTAGCTCGAAACGTTTGCTTTTTAAATGTATTTATGTAATTTTTACTTGCATGTCTGATCAGGGGCGTGCCGAAGGCTGTTTTAGTGGGGGGGAGGGGTTGAACTGAATTTTGTGGACTGCATGATCGGGGGTGAGAAAGGCTTTGTGATAGCCCCCCCCCCCTCAGCGGCGGAGTCAACTGTTCTACAATGCTGTGAATTTATAAAAGTCACTAAAAGTCTTAAGTGTTCACTTGCATTCTTCTTAACCACAGTCGAAATTAAATGCTGTTATTCAGTATGTGTAAATTTTTTTTAATTATTTTACTATATAACTAGAGTTGAGAATCCTGTTATTAATTAGGATCCTGCTTACGATTTAAAAGTAAATGTGTATGGATGTACCGTACATTAACCAGTTCTCAAAAGTAACAATTTAAGAATGTTGAAGTACTTCGGAATTTATGTTTCTGTAAATAAAACCGCATGCTGTTGTGTAATGTAAGTGTATAAATTTTAAAATGCAAAAAAAAAAAAAAGACAAATCTTGCTTGCTAGAAATAAGATATATATTAGTATAAGAGACTAAAAAGTATCCTTCTACATTTTTAAATTATCGCCCGCCTATCCTTCAGATTAGCCCATTTTCCAGCTACACTGTCTAAATCCAACATGTCAGTTATGTCTGTTTCAAAGGTTAATAGCATTAGTTCGCCCAGTCTCTCTTCCGACATGGTGGTACGCAAGTAATTTTTTACTAACTTTAACCTGCTGAAACTTCTTTCATTACTTGACACAGTTACTGGAATAATTAAAGCCAACCTGTAGGCCAAAGAAAGGTTAGGATACAAATGAGCCTTCCCCACAAGTTTTTGCGCTGCTGCGCCAATTGTATCCGATTCAGAACTAGCTATTTCTGAGGACATGAGATCAATTTCACATTCCAAGTTATCTACATCTTTTAGATCATCAGGGAATAATTGACATAGTTTTAAAATGTCCTCGGTTGTGCTATACTTGATCCTAGATGGAAGGAGACAGGCCAGTGGTTTAACTTTCTCAAATACCAACTTATGAATGTCTCCAAATGCAGTTGTAAGTTGCAAGCCGATCTACCACCTTCAAAATTTCTGCTTTAAAATAATTCTCTCGTGTAAATAGGAACTGCAGTTTCAGGATTTTCGTCGATCTTCGATGGAGGCCTCCGTTGCCTGTGCCGCAAGTTGAACTCATAATCTTGATTTATTCCATGTGCGTCGCAGATGCTGTCAACTTCCTTAATGATGTTCATTGTTGCCACCGCGTCATTATTCCGGAGTTTCTGAATGCTTTCGTAAGTTTTCTGCATTATGTCGGTTCCCTCTAAAATGTTCAGGTCTTCACGTTGGAATTGCTCTGTTGCTAACTTGGTCTTAAACATAATTGTTTTTATTGCAAGTAAAGAAACAATGAAATCGTATGACATCATTTTGCTTCTTAACCCTGCCGCCTTAGCTCGAGCATTCATGTCAACCTTCATGTCTTCAGAAATAATTTGCAGAGTATGGATGAGGGCATCATAGGACGATAAAATAGCTCTGACTGAATCCACTCACATAGTCCATCTTGTCTTCGACAAAGATTTCAAAGTAAGACTCTTCTGAAGAACGTCCATTTTCTCTTTCAGTATGCCAAATCGCTTTGTACTCAGTGAAAAGAAGTTATAGAGATCCTGAATACTGTCGTAGAAAAATTTTATTATATTGCTTTCTTCGCACGCATGTTGCACACATAAATTCCCTTTATGCGCGAGGCAGGGTATGTATAAAATAGATCTACCAGCGATTTCTGAAAGTTTTGATTGGCAGCCTAAAATGCGGCCGGACATCGGACATAGATGACGTGGTGTCGTAAGACTGTGCACGAGCTTGGGAAAGAGATATTCCAACTGATCGAAATACGTTTTCCATTATTATATATATATATATATATTTATTTATTTATTTTTGTTAAAGACTGTCAGAAAATACTGTCAAAGTCGGCGTTTTGAACCGAATTCAAGAGGAAGCAGAGCTATATAATAATCATGCAAAAGTATTCCTTTCTTGAAAGATTCAAGAAAGATTAAGTACTATTTTATTGAAAATTTCAAGAGAACATGGTCTAACTTCCCCCCCCCCCTTCCTGCGACAAAAAATAATATTTTTCTTTGAGTCTTCAAATAGTCATTGACACTAAAAATTTTGCACACAATTAGAACCAACCTGAAGAGTGATGATGCTTAAATGCTCTGATTTTGGAATTTTCAACAAATGAGTCTTAAAGATGGTCGTCCCCACTCACTCACAAAAGGAGTAACACGTACTTTAAGCATGATTACTATTCCAGATGTACCTGTCTACAAAATTCATGTGTCTATGACACTTTGAAGAATAAAACTGGGTTTTTTTTTTGGGGGGGGGGGAGGGGCTATACAGGAGCCTTTTCAAAATATAATTTTACATCTGGATGATCTGTTTGAATATGACTATGCAGGCCTCTAATAGAAATGCAGAAATACCTACATATTGTACATTGAATCCGTTTTCCTTTCTGGAGGTCGATGTTTTCATTCGGATGAAATTTTCTTATATGGCGATATAAATTTATTTTTTTCTGTGAAATGTGTGTGTACGCGATCACAGTGCGTGCATAAAATTTTCACTGAATTATCCGCGACAAAAACAAACTTTTGCAAATTAATCTTCTTCTGTGCCCGTGACTTCATCTTTTAAATGCAGTAACCTCAAATAACAAGCGCCAAATCCAGAGCCAAGTGGTCACCAAATTCTAAGAATCAGTCCATAGCAGAAGGGAGCAATTAAAGATGCTACATGGGAAAACTTACAATAGAGATTGGAACAAGCCCCCCTCCCCCTTCCTTTCACGAAAGTCTCAAATTCTCAGAAACGCGATTCTCTCTCTCTATCTAACACCTCCGCTCTCTGACAACCCCTCCCTCCTACACAGAATCATACACAATCTTCCGTGAGAAGTTCTTTCTTTTCCCCTTTAAAGACCGACAACAGAGAATTGAAATAATACTGACGACGGGAGAGGATACTTTTTGCAGGGCGTTTTCTTAACTTTCCGACTATTCTAAATTTTACCAACTCTTCCAAATAAGTGTGTGTGTGTGTGTGGGGGGGGGGGTGTTACACCCCCCCCCCGCTAGGCACGCCCCTGTGTCTGATGAATTTTAGTATATTTTTATTATTAAGAGCTTTATTCATTTTGTTTGAAAGTGTTCCAAAATGATCATTTTTTAACATATATATTTATTTAAAGATTGAAATTTTGAAGGTTTAAAAGTCCTCTGGCCGCTTACAAGACATAAAGGCATATTTAAACTTAAAAGTTGTGTTGTTGTTGTCGTGTTTTGGAAAGTGCTATGGAAATTTTTTTCACAAATATCCCCTATGGTAACCCTTATTGAAAATACTTTCATTGAAATTCAATAACCAATGGCGGCCATTTTGTTTCCCATGCAAAACTAAAATTAATTAATTAAAATTTAATTAATTAATTAATATTTGAAAAATCTTTATTAACATCAATTGTCATCCAGTGCAAGTTTAAAAAAAATTATTTCAACCTGATAGGATGAATAATGAGTATTTTATTAACGATTGAAAATTTGTACAAGATAAATATATAAATATATAAATAAATATAGGGAGAGTGCGAGCTAATAGTAGGAATTGAAAAAATACAGCTGAATTAACTACAAACATTAAATACAAATATTAACGGCATTGATTTCTTGTTTATTTCTTCATTAATTTTAAACGTTTTATAATCATTAAATTTATACGTTAATGAAAGCATTCTATGAAATTTATTAAAGAAAAATAGTTTAGTATTAATAATTTGAAAGTGAAAACTATTAAAACCTCCCACCTCATTTCGTAGAAAGCTTTAAATTACTTTAAAAGAAGTAGACAATGCATCTTAGTATTTTCTTTTCTGAATTAAGTAAAAGAGCAATTTGCAAATTAATTTTAAAACATCGCATTTCAAAAAGTAAATGGTTAAGTCTTCTCACTCTTAAAATTGAAGAGACTAATAAACATGATGATTACTACCTTTTTTAAGAATACATAGGAAGGTGAAGTTAGGCTGAATAATAGTTTTTGAAACATTAAATATGAGTACTTGAGATTAAAATTTTTCTTAATTTAAAAGACATTTTAGTGGACAATTAACTTACCTTTTCTAATATTAAAGAGAAATATTTTGTTCCAACGTTCGTTAAAACGGATGGGATGTTATGACGCATTAAATTTAAATTCGTTCATATGAAGTTATGTTCTTTTTATATGAATTGATCGGGTATTAATACATACAGGGTGTAATATGTTATCTGTCGCCGACCTTTAATTTCTCAACCGTTGGCCGTAGACATATAGTTCCAATTACAAAAACGTTTTAAATAAGGTCAATATTCATGTTGTGGATTTATTTAAAGTAAAAAATCAATTTTATAAAAATTACGAAATCTAACTTTTTATACGGTACCCAGTCCCTATAGTTATATTTAGTAAAAGTTTACACACATCATAACAGATATAACACAAAAAAGTTTGACATCTGTGCTACAAAAATTGACACAGTTATTAACCCTCCGAGCGTCTTGCAAAAGGGTAAAATTGTAAAGTTGTTTTCTCTGCATTTTGTTTTAAATGCTAAGAAAATGTGATTCTTTCAACATTATAAAAAAAAACTCAATTACAAATATGAATGTAATCCTTGAGAGTATTAATCATTCTTCAATGTATTTAAAATTCATTAAATCTATTGACTTACACTATCTTAAATATTGCTTGTACTGCAGTGAAACCTGGAGCTTAGTGAACGGAATAATACGCCCCAAACACTTAGAGGGTTAAATTTCAAAGTTTGAGATTTTTGCACATGATTTTGTCTTTCATTGATGGATCAGTTAAAAGATGAATTAAAGTAATTTGAGATCAAAATAAGGGTGCAATGTCCTTTTTACGGCGAAACGACCTTTAGCCGGTATCGCCAAATCGGGGAAACACCAAAGAGGGTTATTTCATCTAAACATTTGAGCTAACTTTTAAGGATCGTATACAAAGCGAAGAAAAATATCAATTTATTATAATATCATAAAACGGTCTACTATAAAAAATGAATACATCAAACGCCGGAATCTACTAGAGATCCTGCTCAAAGTGTTCTCCATTGCTGACAATGCACAACTGAATGCGAGACAGTACTGAGTCCTGGACAGGCTAGAGCATAGCAGGCGTGCAAACTGTGCGCCAATCAAGGATGATGTACTGCTTCAGATAAACCATAGAAGTGGTCTGCGTCATTTAGACATATGCCTTGATGTAACCCCAGAAGTAGGAGTCCTTGGATCCAACTTTTATGTGTCGAATAACATTCAAACGTCAAAGTAGGTAGAATCGACAACCAAAAAATAAAACATACCCACTAAGGACTAGATAAATGGCAGCAGAATGCAAATGACCAGCCGAGCTATAACGAACATGAAAATTGGGATTATGCAAATTACAATAGTACTGCAGCGCCACACGTTCGGGATAAAACAAGAGCCATCTAGCAGTGAACATGCTACTCAGCGCTGAGATCGTGATGGAAAGCTACGCATACATGCAATATCTCGAAATTATACTTATTTATGAGGAATGTCAAAGGAATGCCAGAAAGGCTGCGAGTGTTTATTCAGAGCGTTTCCCTAAGGATCTACATCCAGCGCATGAAACTATAACCGATACCTTGCACCATCTTAGAGAGACCACCTCTCTTTCACCACGACCCAGGACAAGTAGACGGACAAGGTGTAATGTTCGAGTAACAGCGGAGGTTTTGCTGGCATTCGCCCTTTAAATTCCACAACTAAGCACGGCGGAAATAAACGAGGCATGTAGTCAGCATGTCTGACATTTGTTACATGCACATGATGCGCATCATACCATCCGACACTGGTGCAAGCATTGATGCTGTTTGACCACGCACGACGATTTGATTATTGTAATTTCATGCTCAACACCTTACATGAAAATCCGTCGTTCTCTTTGTGAGATTCTGTGGGCATATCAGTCAATGTTCACCGGAGGTTGCATTGTGAACATGCACAATGTGCATTACTGCTCTCTGGAAAACCTCCGCATCGCCCACACAGTACAAAACGTGTGGTGCAGTATATGGGAACTCAGATTGTTGGACCCAGCTTCTACGATGAGTCTTTAACGGGCGATCGTTACCTGCAGCTGCTACAAAACCCGATAAGCGACTTGTATAAAGCGCTGCCTCTCCGACAGGCATGTCGGGTGTAGTTTCAACATGATGGGAGCGTTTCCGCAAAAAACATCAAATTTCCCGGAGTATCTAACAACCGAATTCGGTTAATAGATCCTTAGATATGGTGGTCCGGTAGAAAGGCTACAGCGTTCGCCGGACTTGACTCCCATGGACTTCTACCTCTGGGGTTACTATGTGACTGAGATCACTTCTCTGGTTTATCTGAAGCAGCGCATCATCCCCGATTGTCACATAGTTTGCACACCTGCTATGCTCTAACGTGTCCATGACTCAGTACTGTCTCGCATTCAGTTGTGAATTGCCACCACTGGAGAACATTTTGAGCAGGATCTGTAGTTTGATGTATTCATTTTTTATAGTAGACCGTTTTCTGATATTATAATAAATTGATATTTATTTTTCTGTTTAATTTCAATATTTTATTCTTCGCTTTGTATACGACCCCTAAAAGTTAGCTCAAATTTTTAGATTAAGTAACCCTCTTTGGTGATTCCAAGATTTGGCGATACCGGCTAAAGGTCGTTTCGCAGTAAACAGAACATTGCACTCTAATTTTGATCACGAATTACTTTAATTCATCTTTTAACTGATCCCTCAATGAAAGATAAAATCATGTGCAAAAATCTCAAACTTTGAAATTTAATAACAGCGTCAATCTTTTTGTGTTATATCTGTTATGATATGTGTAAACTTTTACTAAATATAACTATGGGGACTGGGGACCGTATAAAAAGTTAGATTTCGTAATTTTTATAAAATTGATTTTTTATTTTAAATAATGCCACAACATGAATATTTACCTCATTTGAAACGTTTTTGTAATTGGAACTATATGTCTACGACCAACGGTTGAGAAATTAAAGGTCGGCGATTGATAACATATTGCAACCTGTATAATACGTATACTAAAACTTTTTTTAAAGAAATATAAGCGATGTGGATAATAGAAAAATTTGCATAATACGACTCCAGGTATGTTAAAACAGTGTTTTTGTTTTCATTATCGAAGTGCTATTCTCAGATATGAGAAAACGGGTTTTTAAAACTTTTCAACACAGTTAAAACTCTTTATGAATTCGGCCTGTATAGCCGTGATCTGACTCATGCAAATATACTCGGATGGCCGTTTAATTAATTTATTTTATTGAAATTTACCATGGCATATTGAGCAATGAAAAGGAAACGTGTAGCATATATTGTTCGTTTCTAGAGCACTAAAATAATCCGGTTACATTTTGGTCTGTACGAAATAATCGTTTGCTTTGTATTTGAAAGTTGTTATATTATTCCAAACATATTGAAACTGATATGCGTCAACATCAGAAGAAAACATGAGGTTATGCCAATGTTGAATAAAATAAAAACTTACAGAAGGAAATGGAAGGGTCACTTGGAAAGGATGGATTCAGATCGCATACCAAAAGCAGCTTTGAATTATAATCCAAGGAGAAAAAGAGGGAGAGGAAGACCACGAAAGAGGTGGATTGACGCCGGAATGGGCTTACAGCCTTAAACCATGTTTGGGATGATGATATACATAAGTGAGGTGCATTATAAAATGCGTACTTATAATATAATATGGGTATGAATAGACAGAATTTATCGTTTATTACAGGGGTACTTAATACTGTTAACACTATTTCTACCAAGATGTGTCAAATGACATCTTAAGAATTTTAACTTAAAATTATTCTCTAGGTTTAATCATTTATTCACAATTAATTTTTTGATTTTTCGTACAATAGTTGTTAAATTAATTCAACGATATCATTTTTTTTCCAGCTCATCCTGGTTCTTAAAATATGCATATGGTATACGTATTTCTACCATCAGGTGTCTTTTGACACCTTATGAATTTAACCATTTCTAATTTTTAAGGATTTCATAATTTCTAATTTTAAACAATTTTATACATAAACTAGCAAACCCCGCGGCTTTGCTCGCGTAATAGTACAAATATGGCAAGTGATGTTTGCATGACTATTTTTTATTAGAAGAACACATTTTGGAATGATTCAAAAATTAATTAAGCCACAGTTTGATTAAACTACATCATAAAAGTGAAATATACAGAAATGAGATTTTAACTAATAAGAAGAACTAAAACTAATTCGAAATAAACGATAATTCAGAACGTATTTTGAGACATTTATGCTTATTTCATACGCTCATTTCAGTATTCATTTGAAGTTTTGAATTTCTTAGAAACCATCTTAATACATTTACGTCTTAAAATTAACCATCATGTCAAATTTCAAGCTTCTTGTCTAACAGTCTACCACCTCTCTGGTGTTAGTGGCACTAACATAAAATGCCGAAACAGAGTTGAAATAGAATGACACGAAAAACTTTGAAACAGAGACTACCACCAATAATTTGAAAACATTAACCTTGAAATCGGTTGGTATTTCCTAATATTCTATAGAACACGGAATTTAGATGTTTTTAAAGTCTTTCTTGTTGTTCCTGCCAACCAGGTGGTAGTGACACTGGCATAAAATATAGCCCATTTAAGATCAGCGACTATCACTCTTGATTCGCAACCAATAACTCCGTTAATCGGTTTATTATTTCCTGAGATTCCATAGAAATCTTAATATAGGACTCTTTTAGAATGCTTTTCGCTCCTTCCCTTCGCTGCACCTCTTTTTAATTTCGAATTTATTTTCGACTGTTCTTTGAGGGCAGTTATATTGAACGCTTTTCGCTCATTTCATCCTTTTAAATTTGGAATTTTCTTTCGACAATTCTTAGAAAGCATTTGCATCTTTTAAGTAATTACCATTCCATATTTAAAATGTTTATTTAACACAAAAACGCAATTTAGAACATTTTTTGCTCCTGTAACCTCCAGGTGGTAGTGACAACAACATAAAATATAAGCAATGTTGGAGCGAGGATTGTCACCATCAATTTGAAACCGTTACTTCTGAAATTGGTTTATATTTCCTGAGATTGCGTAGAAATCGTTATTTAGAACGTTTAAAAACGCTTTTCGTTTATTTCCACCCCATTTAAATTTCAAATTTTTAAGGAACACTTTTCAGAGAGCATTTTACATCTCATAAGTAATTACCATGCCAAATTTCAAGTTGCTAGTCCCTTCAGTCACTGTAAAAAAAAGGGACTATAGTTACTCTTAATTTGAGTTTATGAAATGCCAAATGAGGATTAAATATACTCTAAGTATGGTGTAAACACCGACTAAAGTGTCATGACACTCAAAACGGTTTAATTTTAATCTTTTAAAGAAATTGTGGAAACCGAACACCAGTTCGGGTGTAAAGTTTTAAAGCGATATATATGATTCAGTCCGCCATTTCGAAATCTGTTTATATAGCTGTGTTCTAGGGCTCGGATTTTGTTCGAAAATGTTTATCAGTAATGATCACTGAATAAAAAGCAGTTAACCAGCTTCTGTTGCAGTACCCGAGCTGAAGCTATGTTTATTTATAATTTTATTAGTATATGAAGTCAACCTACTTTTACAGTATATTCTTGCCATTTTCAAATGTTGGCATTTTTGTCACTTTTGAGACGCTCAGTATACAATGAATACCGCTTGTTAACTTTAAAATAATCTTCGATTCAAATAAATTAAAGATCGTAGATTATTTTTTAACCAAGAATTTTAAGTTTTCAATAAGTTTTAACTATTTGCGCCCCATTTTAAAAAGTTTCGTTTTTAGGATTACGACTTTCGTTTTCCCATAGAAAATACATTATGTAAACAACGATATTCTTAAGCTTTTTAAACTACAAAAACTAACTTTTTCTGAAAAACTAATGTAATATTAAGCTCATTTAAAGCTTAAGCTTCAAGATTCTATCTAGTTTTAAAAGTTTTGAACACTTTTTATGCATTTTCTGAGCGTTTCAAAAGTTGACATTTTTCGATTTTCAAGCTAGCCCACGATCCATAGCGTTACGCGTTTTGTTTACTTTGTTTTTCACCTTTTTTAACTATTTAAACTTTATCATTTTGCTTAACTATTAGTATCTTTTAAAAGCTTAAACTTCAAGCTTTCTAGCGGTGTAGTGTTTATTAATTAATTATTCCGCTAAATATTTTTAATTTGCATTTTAAAAGTGATAGAAATACATGGGATTTTTACTGTTATTGACATATTTTAACATAGTTTGTTTTCAACTTTTTATTAATTATTTTGAAAAACTAATACTTCTTTTATGTTCTATATATTACGGAATTTGCTGCGCTACCCACCGTGTATTCCTGGGTTGAGTTTAGATATGTTTAAAAAATTCATGAAATTTGGTATAAAAATTTTTGTCTCAGACCACTTTCCCATAGCGTTAAGCGTTTTGTTTACTTTGTTTTGTACCTCTTTTAACTATTTAAACCTTATCATTTTGCTTAACTATTAGTATCTTTTAAAAGATTAAACTTCAAGCTATCTAGCGGTGTAGTGTTTATTAATTAAGTATGCCGCTAAGTATTTTTAATTTGCATTTTAAAAGTGATAGAAATACATGGGATTTTTACTGTTATTGACATATTTTAACATAGCTTGTTTTCAACTTTTTATTAATTATTTTGAAAAACTAATACTTGTTTTATGTTCTATAAATTATGGACTTCGCTCCGCCACCCATCGTGTATTCCTGTGTTGAGTTTAGATATGTTTAAAAAATTCATGAAATTTGGTATAAATTTTTTTGTCTCAGACCACTTTCCCATAGCGTTACGCGTTTTGTTTACTTTGTTTTGCACCTTTTTTAACTATTTAAACCTTATCATTTTGCTTAACTATTAGTATCTTTTAAAAGCATAAACCTCAAGCTTTCTAGCGGTGTAGTGTTTATTAATTAATTATGCCGTTAAGTACTTTTTATTTGCGTTTTAAAAGTGATAAAAATTGTTCTTTATAGCGCGCTTGAAATGTTGGTGGTTTTTAGCTCTCTGTATCCGATTTTTGAACAATTTGTAATGTTTATTTGTATTTATGGTATGTTTATTTTAATTTGCTTAGGCTATTTATTCGAAAACCAGTCAGGCCTACTCTGAGTTTAAAATAAAAAAAGGGTCAAGTACATGTGACGTAAATCCAGATGTAACGAATGAATGATTTGTGAGGAAATTTCGTTGTTTACCAAAACTAAACTGTTTAAAGTAAATGTTTAATTGAGATAATAAATTATCGCAGTTAAAACAATGTTTAGTATCCTCTTTGCGTGAAATTATTTATCGTAAATTATGGTTGCATTATATTTAAAATGTAATCTTTAAATTGATTTTTATTTTACTGTTAAAGTACAAACCAAATAAGCAGTAGTGTGAGTTTACACCAGATAAGCAGTAGCGTGACTGTACACCAAAAATGGTGGCAACTAAGTTGCCACTAAAAGGGGTGTTTGTTTACACCATTTCATAGCTGGTTGGTGGCTCATTACACCAATTTTCAAATGGAATTTCTTTACACCACTTAGGGTGGCAACTTAGTTGCCACCATTTTTGGTGTAAAGTAAGGGAATTTTTTTTATAGTGGTATCACAAAAATCACAATTTAGAACATTTTTTAAAATGCAACCTCAAGGTGGTAGTGACGCTGACATGAAGTAGATCATGTATTCGAGAAAAGGCTGTCATCATAAATTTCTAAGTATTACTTTTGAAATCGGTTGGGTAATTTCTGAGATTGTGCAGAAATCGCCATTTAGAACGTTTTTTAGAACTCGTCGCGCATTTTCACCCCATTTAAAATTTCGAAATTTTTAAGAAATGTTCTTAGAGATTCTTATGTCTTTTAAGCAACTACCATTCCAAATTTCATGTTTCTAGGCCCTTCAGTAAAACAAAAATCGCATTTTCGAACGGTGTTTTGCTCTTGCACCCACCCCCCTTTGCGGGTAATAGCACCGACATAAAATATAGCCTATGTTGGAGTAAGGGTGTCCACCATCATTTTGACATCATTATTTATTAAATCGGTTTGGTACTTCATGAGATTACGTAAAAATCGCCATTTAGAACGTTTTTTAGAACGCTTTTTGCGTATTTTCACCACTTTTAAATTTCGTTTTTTTTAAGAAATGTTCTTAGAGATCCTTTATATCTAATAAGTAACTACTATGCCAAATTCCATGTATCTGGGCCCTTCAGTAACACAAAAATCGCAATTTTCGAACGTTTTTTGCCCCTGCACCCCCTTCAGGGCTAATGGCACCTACATAAAATGTTTCCTATGTTGGAGGAAGTGTTATCACAATCATTTTGACACCATTATTTTTGAAATCGGTTTGGTACTTCTTGAGATTGCGTAAAAATCGCCATTTAGAACGTTTTTTAGAACGCTTTTTTGCGTATTTTCACCCCTTTTAAATTTCGAATTAAAAAAAATGTTCTTAGAGATCATTTATATCTAATAAGTAAATCCCATGCCAAATTCCATGCATCTGGGCCCTTCAGTAAAACCAAAAATTACAATTTCGAACGTTTTTTTCTCCTGCACCCCATTTAGGGGTAGTGGCACCGACATAAAACGTAGCCTATCTTGAAGCAAGCGTTGTCACCATCATTTTGACACCAATATTTTTTAAATCGGTGTGGTATTTCCTGAGATTGTGTAAAAACTACCATTTAGAACGTTTTTTAGAACGCTTTTTGTGAATTTTCACCCCTTTTAAATTACGAATTGTTTAAGAACTGTTCTTAGACATCATTTATACTTTATAAGTAACTATTATTCAAAATTTCATATTTCTAGGCCCTTCAGTAACGCTAAAATCGCATTTTTAGAAC